>JAUMTR010000019.1:10232246-10274316 GCA_032270685.1 Microctenopoma stevenorrisi | reverse complement strand
AGAACATGTTTCTAAAATAACACCAGTGCAGTGAGCGTCTCTGTTGAGTCTGAGATATAAGCTGCTGAAGATGAGGAGAAGAGAACAGGGTCTTTGTCTATAATTTATAGAGCAAAATGGAATGGAGCAGCATGTCCTGTCACTGCATATCTGCTGTAAAGCTCCTCAAGTAGAACCACAAGAAATGGAGTGTAAAAATAAAAATACTTTACAAATAGTGTACACAGCCACCAAAGACTTGCTCACAAAGATCTGTCTTAGGTCCAAAAGACAACCTTTTTGCATTTAACTGTGCAAAATCTCAATGTCAACTACATTTCGATGCCAGAAAACTATATACAAATGCAAAAACAGATGCAAATGCTAACAAGAGCACATTCCATGTATTTTTGTCCAAATCTCAGTTTTGTTAAATAATGACTAACAAAAAAGATCAAGACACAGAAAAAATACAATGTGTTTAAAGTCAATGGTGCCCATGCTTGCTTTGCACAGAAAAACCATACAAAATATGATTAATAATGTATAGAATAATCTGAAATATTTATACCACGAGTTGTAGTAGAATAAAGAACACGCTCATTTTTTTCCCAGTGTGAAAGCAATTAAACTGTTCATTTAAAAAGATGTGAATGCACTGTTTAAGTTTTATAAACTCAGCAAATAGCAATAATAAACACTGAATGCTCCCTATGGCTCTTACAAACCGCACTCAATATCTCCTTCATAAACAAAAGGACATCCCCTATCTCTCCCGTGGTTTATAGCTCTCATTAGTCTGCTATACTGAAACTGAAAAAAAGTATTTTTAGAATGCTTTTAGATTTCGTTATACTTAATACTGACTCTTAGCTTCCAGTTTCCTTAGATGAGTTTCAAGGAAATGGAATGCATTCGTGTATTAACAGGAGTTTCGCTTATGCCCATATCCGCAAGCCATTTATTTCAGATTAAAGGTTAATTTTACTTTACCTCATACTGAAGGTACTGCTTCCTCCACTCAGGAGTAATGTGGGACGAAAGATGTTCCGCGAATTTCATTTTTCCGGAACAACTGTCCCCTAAAATCTCCGTTAAATCCTTGAGCGGCTGTCCCCTCTCTCGGCGGCGCGACTTTTGTTATTTCAGTGAACTTGCAGGCTCAACATGCGGCGCGTCAGCCCGGCGCGCTGCGCTCCTCCTCACTGCGCTGCTGGTTCGTCCCGGTCAGTGCACTCCGAGCCGACTCCGTCCCACATACTACTTCACGGCAGGCGCGGCAGCGGCAGCGGCGGTGGCTTCTTTTACACACGCTGAACAATAACGAAGCTTAGTGACTTTGCTCCGTCCCTCCCTGGGCAGCTCTGGGGACGTCGCGGTCCGCCATCGCACTGAGCCACAGCGACGTGTTTGCGTCAGCAGAGCGTGAAGCGGCACCGGCCAGTGTTGGGACCTCCTGTGAAAAGTAGTTGGCAGTGCGTCCCGGAATCCCCTCACCTTCTACCCAAAGATAATTCAGAGCACAGACTCGGTTTTGTTGGGTTCTTTCTAGGTGCCACAGTGTAAAATCTGAGAAGCTTTTGCCACTGATGTTTCGTCTGTAATGGAAGAGGGATTAAGGTAAAAGTCACAATACAAATACATATTCCGATACTTTAACACTGATTGTCTTGTATCTATTAAGTTAAACTACACTTACATATCACATAATGCTGTGCTTTATCATTAACATCTTTCTTGCCTTTCTATACGTACGATGAGACTTACTGTGTATGTGAGTTTTCCTCGTGCTTATTTTCATAATGGAAATAAGATCCTGGAAATGGAACAGTGTATTCTCATACATTAAAAAAAGCTTGTGCTCGATGCATTTATTATTTTTAGAGAACTGGATAATAGGCTGATTACTTAAACTGTTGTCCGCTCTTCTCCTCTAACTTATGGTAAAGAAACTTTCTAAACAAGTAGGACTATTTTGTATCTTGGTGTTGTGTCTTGGAGTAGTTATTTGATATGCCTACTTAAATTTTTAGCTCAGCTAGTTCTTTCGGCAGTGCTGTTCATTTGTTTTTTGTTTGTTTTGTGGGGGAATCGCAACCATTACATTTCTGTCGCAAACAAATCATCTTTATGCCAACAGCAGCACCTGCTGGTCAGACTGTGATGATGCATTTGACATAAACGTGTCATAACTTGTTACACCTGTTTCAAGCAGTCTCTGGTTTCCACACAAAAACTCCCACTCACGGGATTTAGTGAATGTTATTTACAGTAATTACAGTCTTGACTGCACGACTGAAACTGAAACACAAACTGGACAGAAAGGTTTTTAAACAAAAATGATTGGGAGTTGAAACGTGGCAATAAAAGACCTGGATGAATTTTACCTGCGTCACTGGGCAGCAGGAGTCACCAGCGGCCATGTAGCTACTGTTAGTCAGCTAATTAGCAAAAAAACAGGCCGTGCATTTTACATATTTAGACATTAAGGCATGACCATTCAGCTATATGGTATAAACTGCAAATAATTTATATTTTCAAAGGGATAGTCAACAATTAATCAATTCCCACTACAGTGAAATATAAGCTACTCTGACAGGCATCGATTAATGCTAAAGTTAGTTAAATTACCAAATAACCATGTGGTTACCATGCATAACGTTACCCTAAACAACACTACACCCGCAAAAAGAGTTTATATTTCAGTAAAGCTTACTCTGATAAAAAAGATTACGGTTATACCAAGGCCAAGCGAAAGTGTGATACTTTCTTTTTTCGTTGTTTCTCTGGATTAGTTTTTCTTACCACCTCGGGCGGAAATGCAACCGGAACCTTTCTTAATAGCAGTGTTGTTAGCCGATGTTTTTAGTTGACAGTACCAGAGAAGGACCTGTGGGAGAAACAAATCCGGCTGTTAGAGATTCTCTACAACAACGGTTAAAAAACGATATCGACCTCAAAATACCGTACAGATATATATCAAGCAACAACCATAAAGCAGACGAGTTCTATCTGTTTAAATTCTAACAAGGATCTACGGTTTTCATCTATCTGACGCTACGTTACATACAACAATAACAATGGCTTCTGGGTCGCCGTCGTCCTCTCCGGATACTGCGACTGGCTCAGGTACGGACCCTGCCCGGCCCGACACAGGGGAGCCGCTCGGTGGAGCAGGCTCAGACTCCGACTCGGACCTGGGTTTGACAAAATTTGATTGTAGCGCCATGGAAATGGGGGACCGACTGGACGGCGAGGAGCTTGAGCTGGAGTTTGAGTCTGCAGCCGACCGTGTACGAGATCTGGTTCAGACGGCAGGCAGGGACCAGCTTTTGTACCTGTACGCTCGCTATAAACAAGTGAGTGCCCGACTAAGTTAATTACACTGTGGTCAGGTAGGCGAAATGTAAACTCAAGTCCGTTAATGTGTGGCTTTAGAATAAAAGAAACGCGTAAAATGAATACTCACCATTCTTGACTTATGGCTGAGGCCCAGATTTGTATATTTTCAGTTGGTGGTATTATACCTGGTAACACTAAATCTGCTAAAAGAAATTTCACCTGGTGTGTTCACAGGCAAAAGTCGGAAAGTGCAATACACCAAAGCCTGGCTTCTTTGACTTTGAAGGTCAGAGGAAATGGTATGTTGCCAAAACTCTGTAATGAGGTTTCAACAAACACATTGCAACATCACGTTTGCAAATTGTAGTTTGTAGTATAAATGGCACTAGATTTGTGTGTGCACATGCTTAAAATAGAAAGAGCAAGGGAGAGGGAAACAATTTGCTTGTCTACTTGTTTCTATCTTCTGTAAACTAGTACATACACTAATTAGCCACTTCATACTGGAGTGTCCAAAACATTAGACACAGCTACCACTCCACCACCCACTATGACGTCAACAATAAACATACATAACATAGTAGATTTATCGCTTTTCTGATATAACCTTGTAGAAGTCATAACCCAGAAGCTGTGTAGGATTGCATTACATCGTACAAATGTACCCGATAAAGTGGACAGTGAGTGTATGTTGTAAATCTGCATACATATATAAACAATGAGAGTTTTTATTACTTTTATTAATTTCATTACTCGGTATCGAAAGGTCCAACTGCTTGTGACGACAATAATAATGAAAATTTTGATATCACTACAGGCAAGCCTGGAAGCAGCTTGGGGACATGGATGCAGAACAGGCAATGCAGGAGTACATTTCCTTGGTCAATGTGTTAGACCCTGAAGGCAGCACAAAGGTAAACGGAGCTATTTGTGAAAGTTGAGTCCCACATCTAAACCTAAATGTATTGTAGACTACTATAGAATAATCTATATTATTGTCAATCTTAAAATAGGGTGCATTAGAAAAAGTATAATTTCATTAATAAACTCAGTACAAAAATATGAATGCAGCTAATTATAAGGAATAGCAACGTGTTTTGACTTGGTCAGAACAAGTTTTGCCTTTGTTGCACTCATGTTGTCATGTACAAATACTTGACATGTGATCACGGTGAGGTGAAATTCATCACATCAGAGAATGCTCTGTAGAAGCTCCAAACATAACACCTAACTTAACACTCACACGCTTATGTGACTTGAATAAAATTTACCAAAATGGTAATTTTCATTGACTTGATACCTTAAGTTTACAGTAATATTGAATGGGCACAAGGAGTAGTTGATTTAGATCTGCTCTGTGGTGAGAGGAAAATTATACAACACTGCAAACATCCAATTAAATCTTTTCCCATTTAGAATGCAGTTGAGTGTTTTTCCAGAAGAGGTCACTGTCAGGGTGTCATTTTATCTCAGGCATTCTGATGTTTTTTCAGTAAATGTTGTATTAAACTTACATGAAAAGATTACATTATGTTTTGCAATAGCTAACATTTTGATGAAGTGAATAATGCAAGAAACTGTCATAGTGTGGCAGTTGAGACGTTCCTGTGGGTACCGTGATATAAGAGAGTCTGTTTACATTTCCACTCACTCCTGTGTGTCATCCAACCGTGTCAGGAGACTTGTGTTGCCATGGACAGACTGTCTTATGGGGATACAGAATAAGCATTAAGGAACAACAACTTTATGTAATCTGCTTAATTAGAAAGGTTATTTATTATTATTATTATTTCATTGCATTATCATTGTAATTTGAAAAATAAACGTATTTGTTAAGACAGACTGATGACTGTGCACGATTCTAAGAGAAAATCACTCTATAAAAAAATGTAAAAGAGACCATTGTCAAAGGATGCTCAGGAACTGATAACAATGAAGATTATAGCAACAGACAACACTGCACTATCTGGGCTCCAGTGTTGTATGAACTTAGTCTACAACTAGTCGTTTACACATTTTATTTTTTATTAGAAACATAATTAGTATTAGAGAAGAAACATGATAAAGCATGATGGTCTGCCATCTATGTAGTATTTTAAATTATAGTCATAGCCACTTCATAAAGTTGGCAGGCACAAGTTTAAATTGAAGGTGTAATTTAAAAGTTCTAGGAATACCATCATTTTTATGTTTTTTACATTTGTTAACCCATAAATGTGTTTTCCAGAAAGTTAGACGATTCTGATGTTTAAAATATCAATAGGTTTAACATAACTAGGGAATAATGAAAAAGATGGCATCACTAAAATGGAAAGCTTTGCATCTAGGAGTGCCTATATCCACATGAGACAACCGTCTAAAAGGATTTCCTTAGTGAAGTGTAATATATTCTCTAAATGTAATACGGTACAACACAGGCCCCATGTTGTTTGTTCTTGAACTGAAGGATTGTATTTTTTTATGTACTTGTTATGGCTCCTGTGTGACCTACTAAACTGTCGTGTGTTGTGGTTCAACATTTTTGTCTTTACATTGTCTACGTTTCTTCTAGCCTCAGTCACTACGCCATCGCTCCTCCTCATTGTTCTTCATGTATACTACCTGCTTTTTTCTTCTTCAACCTCATCTCTCTTTTATTGCCCATATCCCTGCCCTTTCTTTGCTCTCCTTCCATATTAATGCCACTTTAATAGTGTCACTGTCAACCGCATGTTCAAAATTGACACATTCTTTTATTTTCCACTATGGAATGGGGCAATACTCGCTCACTCTGCCCCCAACTGCACAATGCCAGGAGAGAGCCCAGCAGACAGAACAGCAAATGCACAAATGCACCTGAAAAGAAGCTGATTGCATTAGAGTTAACATAGTACAATAGCATGGCAGCAGCTAATCTTTTGTAAGCACAGTTAAAATTGAGCAAGTCCAAGTGCATAGACAGAGAAGCAGGGGAGGGAATAATAGCCAGAATTTGACCTCTGTTCCTATCTCAATTGTTGAGTGAAACACTGACTTTTTATTACATTACACTGCAGAGGAACAGGGCCAGTGCATCAGCGAATATTCTGAGTTTCTGAAGTGTATTAGGTTGTCCCAAAAGTGCATGCACAGTTGTTTTGATTCGCTTGTCATATTCTCCTCCACTTTTCCCATTTTCTGAAATCAGATTTGTGTGGGTTCTTTTGTGAGTCAAGGTTGGTCAGTGAATAATAGGCTGGGTAATAAAGTCTTGGCTGAACCAAACGTAATATGGGATTCCATGAAAACACAGGAGATTAACAAGAGTCAACAATTAAGATGCAATATATTTTATATTGTTCCCAGGCTTGTAGTTGGTCATTTATTGCCAATGAGGTTATGTCTAAAGCTACAGAGTCTCGTGTCTGAAAATTACACATTGTAACTTTATCTCTGCCATACATTAGCCCTACTACGGCTATTGATACAATGGTCCATGGTGAATAGATTAACCCATGTCTTTTGCATTACAATGAGAACACAAACCATCAAGGTCAGTTCCTCTGTCCGTGTGTTATAGTAACACAGGCTGCAGAACTACGCCAATCTAGACTAGGTTGGTGTTTGGCACTGGAACAGTGACAGCATCTAGATTGCAAATATCACATTTAAGTTTTATCTGTGTACAAGATCGCTATTGTTCTTAAATATGTGGCTGTTTCCGTTCGACAGGAAAGACGAGGAGCAGAAAGGAGAACCGGCTTTGGAGGGGCAGCGGTCAGCTCTCTGTATCAGGAGGAGACAATCAGGTATGTTCATCAGAAAGACACAGGGGAAGGATTAGTGTCTCATAGCATCTTATGTAGTTCCACGTGTTGTACTTTCAGATGCTAAACCACGTAAATAATGACACTCACCTTTTTATCTGCTTGTGAATCACCATGTATTTATTTTATTTATTCAAGTCAAATCAAAGTCTGGTATTTTTTAGCCGGGTGTCTTAGAGCTGCATTTGATTATATTCAACAATGAGCGTAGTTGCAGTTAGGGCCTGGAGACGTCATACAGTTCTGATTATGTTAATGAAATATATTCTCCACTTACGCTTGCCTGGCAGACTTACTCAAGCTTAAAAAGCTCATCTTCATTTAAATGAAAAAAGGGCTCTTTTGGAGATGAAAATGAGATGTGTAAATCCTGCAGGTTTTCCTCTTAAATGGCTGTATGCGATTAGTATGCACAGTCTTGGGAAGAGTATCCCCTTTTTTAATTATGTTAGGATGTAGTAGGGAGGAGGGTGATGAAGATGTGCTAGGCACAGCTGGGGGGTGGGGGGGTTCAGGAACAGCAGGTTTCCCAGAATGATGCTCCCCTCGGTGATATCCAGTTGCAACAATGCCCCTAGGAAAACCAGGAAGAGGAAGTCATTAACACAGCACATACACACACCTTATGCACATGTGGGCACGAATAAACATACCTTTGCAGCTATATGTCGACACGGTTTCATCCGAATCCAAGAAGAACCTGCCAGAACTGTCACACTCGCTGCTCTGCTGCATTTCAATTTCCTTTTTCTCAACCATGCACAGACCAACTCCATATTAAACAGCTAAGCACCTGTTAACCAGATAGAAAGTTAATTGCATTGCGCACTGCTCACCTCGATTGCAGAGTGTGTGTATGCGTGTGTAGTGTGTATCGACAAAAGCAGGATTGATTAGCAGTATCCCTGTGCTACTGAGCTGATCAGAGTGTGATTGAGGACACTTTGAATGCAACATTGGTAATTCTCTCACTCACCTTGAAAAAGGATTCTGATAAACACTGGAGGCTTTGTTGTCTGGACACCATGGCTGAGTTATTTGAGTTCTCATTGTTTCTCGTACTTCCATGGAGTTCAGCCATGTTGAGAGTGTGGACCAGGATGCTATAGGGGATGTAATGACAGATTATGTGTGTGTGTGTGTGTGTGTGTGGGTGGGTGGGTGAGATGGATGGTGTTGCTCTGATGGTGATCAGTGAAGCTCGGGCCAGGTAGATGAGTGTTCTCCACCACTGTGGCCAGTTTACTCTGATGGATGAAGGACATATCTGCCAGTACACCAGGCTGGACACACACGTGTGAGCGCACAATGCTCTCACATGCACACACATATATAGAATCACACACACACATACAAGACCCTTAGTACCCCAGCTGTTGTGAAGACAGAGTAGCCTGTGACCTTCCCAGCATGCATTGGAGGACTGTTGATGTCATGTCGTTAATGGGACCCACATTAATCATTTGTTTGTTTATACCCTGTGAGTGTGTGTGTGTAGGTTCATGTCTACTCTCACTGTGATACAGACTATAGTATAAACAGGTGGTATTTGTGTGTGTGGAGGTGGTTATTGTAGTAATGGTGCACATTATTTGATCTTACAGTCCATACGTGTGCATGTGTGCATGCTTTCTATAAGTGAGGACGTGTCTTGCGCTCATCAGACCAGCCCTGCCTGACCAGTGGCAAAAGACTGATGAGCTGGTCTATTGATTAGTTGCCGAGAGAGACAGATGACGGCCACACATCAGGGACACTTGGGGTCACCATGGCCATCAGACAAGGATGTGGGTGTGGCCCAACATGGAGACTCATGAATAAACATAGCGCTGGTAATCAGGAATATGTAAATGAATGTGCTCATACATAACCTGGCTGTGATAAAAGTGTAATGAGTTATTCATAATTCATCACAGATTGATGAGGAGTCAGTATGGAGAGGGAGGGGAGGAACGGGTAGTTCAGGAAAGAGAAAGCATGTAGATGAAACAATGAAGAAAGGAAATTGGAGCAGTTAATTAAAGTACAAACACCAGACAAAAGTTTGTCTGCAGATAGTATCAGTTTTGTAACTAAGGGCAGAAAAGGTTTGTCTCCCTTGTATGTAGCTGTGCTCGTAGTAAAGGCCGCACATGGTAACACTTGATCTTACCGGGACTCGGACTGTTAGCTTGCTCGCTATCTTGCTATCAAACCTGGTCGTGCAGATAAACAGACTGAATATAAAAACGGAAAGTCTGGTTAAGATGTATTAAGATACATAACATTTAGGAACAGTGGCATCTGATTGCCATGGTGTTGTTGGTTGGTTGTAGTTGGACACAAAGTGCAACTCTCCAGTCAGTGGTGCAACAGTACATGCCGGCTCGTGTTTGACTGGAGCCGGGTGTGTGCTATGAGCCTTTTAAAGGCAGTCTGCAGCAGATCTAGCAGGCATCAGAGAAGGAACTGGGGGATTTGGCCTTGGGGATGGCTGACTTAGTGCGTGGGAGTGGTAGGGCTGCACGTATGAGTGGTTCCTGTCAGACAATAAAGCACTAAATTTAATTATCTGAATGGCCGGCATTGGTAAGCGGCAGAGAAAGGCGTAAAGCTCAAAATGAGATTTCGCCCCTTTTCCCTCGTCATTCAACAGCTACTGCCACTGCATCCTTCCTCCCTCCTCGCTCTCACTTCTGCCCCTTATGCCAGGAGGTGATTAGAGACTCAGAGATATAATCAGAGGTGAGATGGTGCCGCCGTGTGTGTCGTATGCCAGTGTTCCCAAGGGATGAGGCACGTGTGGCTTCTGCTCGTGCGCGGTGTGACACAAGGATTGATGACTAAATACTGTTGTGACATGGTGTTTGCATTACCGGATGTACACATATGCACACGAGTATTTTAGAGAACACACAAAGCAGTTAAAAACCAAAGCAAAGTTATCCGATTCTTTGGATGTTTCACAAATAAAGTTGACTGCATATTTTCCTTTTTCACTCTCAGGGAAGAGGATAAGAACATCTTTGACTACTGCAGAGAAAATAACATCGACCACATCAGCAAGGCCATCAGCTCCCAGAAACTGGATGTCAATACTAAAGATGAAGAGGTAACTACAGCACGCAGTGCCTAGAAATACGTCAAGTGAAACTGTACTGCTGGTATGTGACAGTTGCAATTTATAGTACTACTTGAATAGATTATTACCCTGACTGCAAAGTGTCCTGGGCTGTGACCCCTAATCTATGAGGGCAGGCCAAAGTGACCAGTGAAGCATTGTGAACAATACAGGTCACTTACGAATACAGCTTTTTTTGCGATTGTTTTAATCATCGGAAGCCACAAGCACATAGCAACACTACCCAGACTGAGATGCATAAATTGTGTGGGCAGCTATTACAATCGCAAGGTGTTTTCTGGACTGACCCTGATATCTATTCATCTGTCCTTGATTCATTATCAGCCAGGCCAAGTGGCTCGGTCCCTGCCTTGGTTTCACCACAGCCGCTCATCGGATAAGTAGCAGTTGGCTGGTTAGTTCCCTGTCGGTGGCCAGATGGTTGAAGACCCTCTGCAGCAGAGAAAGCTTTGTCTGTCCACTGCCATTGTTGTCGCCCCCTTTTGTTAGCAGTGTACCTTTCTCAACAGCAGAGGGCAGTGGTGAAGTTTTACATGGCAGGAAGCCCCACGTGCTTCTGCAGCTCAGAGAGGGAGACGAAAAGGGGTCTGACCCCGTTGACGTTCTATGGTCTGTGTTGCCAACAACGCCAAAACACAGTTTAGACTGTGTTTTGGAGGCTTTCATTCATGGAAATCCCACTTTACTCTTGAAGGTTTAGGTTTGGATGCCTAGTAATAATAGAATATTTCCTTCTGTATGATAAAACAAATGGGAAAGTAATGTTATTCTCAAGGTCAATAAGGTGGAAAAAGAAGATGTGATATTGTTTTTTGTATAAACTGTATAAGTCGTATGTAAACACTGCATTGTTTGGATATAATTCAAATTATTATTTGTAATAATTATTATAGAATTATTCATATAATTCTCCCAGTAAATTACATTACTGAACATTTATGATGCAAGAAAATTTGAATTTATTTAAGCCTAATTTTTGTGATTGAACACTTTGCTTAAACGAGATACATTACATAGTTCATATGTGACATGAACGCATGAAGTTTCAGCAAACTTTATCTATGAAGTCTAAAAAAAGAAGGCCGCCTCTTTTTATTTGAAAAAACTGCAGAAATAAGACAATGGTAAACAGAATTTTAGTCCTCCATTTAATATTTAAAATTGGATAATTCAACAGAAAGGAACCATACTGAAGAACTTTCTGATGCATTGAATTGCGTCAGCATTCTTCAGATATGGGCCCAACTTGCTTTCTTGCCTACACTACGGACCTTCTGTTTGACACTCAAACAGGCAAAAACACGTTTGTCTTGAGACAAAGCCAGAGACAGGTCAGAGGGTGAGATAGATGATGAATCTTGAGTTGAAAGTCACTGGCAGTCTTTCATTATAGCAGTGCTTCTGTCTCGCGCAGAAAGCAGACATTTGCCCAAAAAATCTAAAATCTTCAAATAAAGAGGAGAGAGGCTTTGACTTTGTGTAGATAAGGTAGAGTGACATTCACTACATGTGGTTTACTTTCATCCATATGTCTGCTTCCAGATAAGTAGTAAAGGGTTAGGCTTTTAGTGGAAATGTGGCCAGCAGTTAGCAGCAACACACCTGCACTAGAGTAGGACCGAAAGAGAGCGGGAGAGAGAGTAACTTATTTGTATTCTGGCCTGGCTCATAAGTATCCATTTTAACATGCAGCCCCGGTGATCAATATGATTTAAGCAACAGAATTGGAGTTGGAGAGTTTGCTTTACCTAATTGGCCTCACTGAAAAATGAGCTTGTGTGGTTTTATTAGAACAAGGATCTTAGACCTAAATAGAGGATGGTGTGTACACGTGTGTGCATATGATGCGTGTGTCTGTGTGGAATAGAGTAGGGGGCTGTTCTTGCTTTGTGTCCAATCAATCAAGCAGTGCACAGGGTTCTGTGATTTGTCCTAGTGCCCTTAGTCTGTGCCCGAACCACTTGCTGTTCTTCCTGACGCAACCACACACAAAGACAGCAGTCCACATGTCCCATCAAGCTGTCCTCTGGTCATTAGGTGTGCAGAGGTTCAAAGTTTTGAGTGTTCGTTCATCATCATAGCTCATGTAACAGATGAAATCACAACTTAAACAGACATGGCACTGCACACAGTAAAACCAGTATTATTTTACCAGTGTTAAATGTTTAGACACATTGGTACAATCGTAGTTCCAAATATCTGTGGACGCTGCGTAAAATCTGCATAAAAACAGAATGCAAACGATTGCAAATCTTAAATAATGGCTGGAGAAGTAAATGGTACCAACAAGACAGGGTCAAGTGGCAACAGGTCAATGACATGAAATATATGTATGAAAAGATCATCTTAATGACTCACGGCCTCTCAGCGGTAAAAGCAGATGTGTGAAATTCATTTAAATTCATCTTTATTTATATAGCGCCAAATCATAACAAAAGTAATTTCAGGGCACTTTACATAGCAGGTTTAGGTGTGTGTATATGTCAACAAAATAATGCAGAAAACCCAACAGTTCCATTTGAGAAGCACTAGGCAACAGTGGAGAGAAAAACTCCCTTTAAGGGGAAGAAACCTCTAGAAGAACCAGGCTCAGGGTGGACGGCCATCCGCCTCGACCGGTTGGGGTTAGTGGACAGAGGAGAGAGAAAACAACAGCAGGTAACACAGATCATAACAACAAGGAGCAGCAGACGAAGCGCTGGCAGGTTGGTAGGACCAGCGGCCACAGGGTGAAATCACACAACTCCAAGGTCAAGGACACCTGCAAAGGTACAGAGAGAAAGAGAGACAGAAGGAGGAAGCACAACTAGGGGAGAGAGGAGACACAATGTTACCAACATGTAATGATGTCATGGTAAGAGAGAGAGGGAGAGAGAAGGGGGAGAGGAGCTGTCAGGAAAGCCCCCCAGCAGACTAAATATATAACAGCATAACTACATTCAGAGTCACCTGATCCACCTCTAACTATAAGCTTTATCAAAAAGGAAAGTTTTAAGTCTAATCTTAAAGGTAGCGAGGGTGTCTGCCTCCCGAACTTTAACTAGGAGCTGGTTCCACAGGAGAGAAGCTTGATAGCTGAAGGCTCTGCCTCCCAGGAACCACAAGTAGACCAGCACTCTGAGAGCGAAGTGCTCTGCTAAGAAAATAAGGTTGTATCAGGTCTTTAAGATATGTTGGGGCCTGATCATTTAGTCTTTTATATGTGAGGAGAAGGATTTTAAACTATTCTAGATTTAACAGGGGGCCAGTAGAGTGAAGCTAAAATTGTCAAACGATTTCAGAATAAAGTTTTATTTGCATTTATTTGGATAATTAATTTGCATTTTGTCAAAGTCATTAAAATATTTAGAGAATCTGGATAAATCCCTGTGCACAAGGCACAATGCATGATCTTTGGGATTTCAGACAGTGGTTCATTAAAAACAGACATGATCCTGTGATGGATACTACTGCAAAAATCACTGTCACTGTTTGCTGTACCATCCAAAAGTCATACATGAACTTGATTTAGAAAGGCTGCTGCTTTTCTGGGCCAAAGCTAATTTATATTGGTCTTTTGCAAACGGTGAAAAACTGTTCTGCCGTCAGATTAATCCAAATTTGACATTCTTAGGAAACCATTGGACGCACCTCATCCTGTTTCTATGTAGATTTTACATGTCTCAACCTTTTTGGAATTGGGGTTGTATATGCCACTGTCTGTAACACCTGTCCCTGGTAATCTCACTGTCTGTTTGTGTCTACAGGGCCGGGCTCTCCTGCACTGGGCCTGTGACAGAGGACACAAGGAGCTGGTGTCCTTATTACTGCAGCACAAAGCCGACATAAACAGTCAGGTGAGCTGCATGTCTGTCTTTGTTCCACTTTCTTTTTTTTTGTCCATTTAAGGCAGACTGTTAACAGGCAAGTTGTGTTGAAAGTTAGACAGAGAGCTTGTGTTGTGAGATTGAACCTAAAATGTATTTCAGTAATTGATTGGTAAATAAATAATTAGAAGCCTACCGGAGCAGAATCCAGGTAGATCTTACAATACATTTTTATAGTCTTTTAAATTACTTAAATTGAGTCTTAGATTACATAGGGACAGTCTTCTAACTTTCATGCATTTGCAACCCAATTAAAAATAGTTTGTGTTCAGCAAACAATAGAAATATAGTTTGCTAAAGTCTTTTGGTTGTATTTTAGAATCACTACACAGTGTTCCCAGGCGTGGTTGGTTGTGCATGAGCAGCACACTTCACTGTACTGAACAGATTCAATTCAGGTGGAAGTGAAAGGAACGTGGCAGGAGCACTGCTCTGTCCACATGCCAAGGTAAACAGTGACATCTCCAGCATCCCTATTGCCTTTCTCTTTTCTCTCACTATCCCTCCCAGAAGTTCACCTTTAATTCACTTTGTGCCACAGACAAATCCCTCAGGGTTTTAGCAGAGTTAGCTGGTAGCTAGCCCAGTGTTTAGCCCACCCAAGGTTTAGCTGCATCGAGGAGGCTTTAGCTTTTGCGGTAAGCTGGCTCAGCTGCACATCGGAGAAATTACTCCTCTTCACTGCCCGGTGGCACGACACAGTGCAGTTCACGGGGCTGCACACTGAGGCTTTAACTGTAAGGCCAAATCAATTGGAAGTAATCAGGCAAATTGTTTTACGTTGCACAACCCACATAATCAGGACATTTCACAAATGACTTTCGCTTTTGTGGTCATGCGTGCCCTCTTTTGTTTTGAATGCAGCGGGGAGGGGGGGTGGATTTGTGGCATGTGGTTCATAAAAGACTTAACAGTGGGATAACTATGAAACACTTCACTGATGATTTAGAGCTATATCAAGATAATGGCAGTAGAAGAAGATTGATGTGTACATGGAGGCTTTCGTAAGATGTAGCGCATTCATAGTTATGTTATCATTAAAATATAAACTGATTTCACTAGGTGCCAAGAGTTTTCAGCTGTCCAAGTATGTTTGATTGCCGAACATAAATCTTTTGCGTTGCTGAAATTGAGCTGACTCAAATTGTTTTCTGCACACTTGTCGCTGATTCAACTTATTTTCAAATTGGAACACACAGAAGGAGGAAATACAGTATATAGAGTGTTTTTTTTTTATTATTTAAAATTATGTTAGACTTTAAATTGGGCCGTATGGGACATATTCATGCACAAACTGGATGGGAAACTTAAAATGATCTTTTAGATGAAATTGCAGAGAACAGACTTTAATTCATGCATTCAGGCCATCAGGACCTTTCCATCTGCCTGTCTCTCAGGTGTCAGCGGAAATGGGCTGTGGAGGAGCCTGAATATTAAAGAAAGGAGACCTCTGAAGCAGAGCTACTGGTAGCTGATTTATGAGGTGGCAAAGAGGTGGCTGAGGGAAAAATATTGTCAGCTAAATCATACCACTCTGTCTCAATGCCAAATTATCTCACTATGTAAAGCTTACAGAACGATATGCTTCTCATTAGAACTTGCTCAAACATTCTTTTGTACTTTTTTTCTTGGAGTTAAATCAATGAGTAAAGTAATGGAGGAGGAAAAGAAGGGAGGGAAAGTAACATTGTTTTTTTGCCGAACGCTCCTGTCACACAAAATGAAGAGCATGTGAGGTTGCGTGTGTTTGTGAGGGAAACCGAGGAATGTTTGGTTTTGCAGGCTATTAGAGCGACCAGTAATCTCTCTTGACCTCTACCAACTGCCGAGCAACCAGTAAATAAAGATCAAACATGATTTATGCTTAATTTGTTGATTAAAAAGGGGAGGGGGCCCTGAGAGTTAAAACAAAAAGTATTATTATTTGCTTCGCAGAGGAGGAAAATGGTTTGAAATTAATCAACTGATTGTTTTAGTAAATTGTTCCCAAACCCTGGTAACCTGCATTAAGTCCTCGTTTGATAGTTAATCCTGTGATGAAGTTGGGCAGGGACTACTATAGGTAGTATCACAGCTCTGCCGCCTGCTAACTGTAGATCTGATCCTGATGTTGGTACTGTTAAACTGGGTTATAACAACCAGAGTTAGGTGGTAGGACGCACAAACTGTGAGGAAAAATAACAACGAACCTCGCTGAATGTTTCTCAGTTAATCAAACGGTTGACTTACTGCATGTCTCACATTGTGTCTTAATGCATCTTCATAAATGTTGACCTGCTTGGACACTAGTGACAATAGAAATAATACCAGGACCATGTTTTACATCAAATTAAGTCGGCTAAGTTATACTTATTTTTAGTTTAGTCTCGTACTAGTATACTATCATTAACCAACCAGATCAAAATAAGATATGACAAATTGAGATCAACATAATTAACCATCTCACCTTGTCCTATTACGCCTTAAAGCCCCCAAAAATATTGTACTAAAGAATATATATGTCATTTAAAATGGGTCTATTGCTTTTTGAAATATGAGGAATATGTACTTTATTTTCAGTAAGTAAATGCTTAGTATGTCATTTCATAGGTCCAGACGTGTGTTTGTGTGTGTCCACTCTCCCTGTGGTCATTCTCTGTCCAGACACTGTAATCCCACACCGTCAGCTAAGCCTCATCCCGCATCCCAACTTTTGTTTTTCAGGTTGAAACCCTAACCCCCCCCCCCCCTCATATCCTCCTAACATCCCAACAAGCTTTTGTGTTGTTATGGAAATATTCATTCATAGCTCACCATTCAAAGCTCCCAGAGCACTGGAGTTTTTGTTTTGAGAAATGCTGCAGACCACAACAACAGAGAAGATGTACACAATGTGTGACTTAGAGTGATTACTGAGCGGCTACGTGACAGAGGTAGGATTAGGCTAACAAAAAGGAAGGGCAGGTGGGATGCAGGTTAACACAACAAAAACACAATAACAGGAAGGAAACGTTGTCTCGCATGCTTTTACTTGACTCATTCTTGCATTTTTTTTACTATATGTCTCTCTTTCCCCTCTCCTCATCAGTCTACCCCCCCCCCCCCCCCCCCAGCTCCGTTCCCCTTCACTCTATCCCTTCCAGTCTCTGCCTCTACTTTGTATTAAAACAACATGATCCATGAGGAGGGGAGGGCGACTCACAGCACCGCTAATTCTAATTAATCCAGCGTGGTAGCACGGCCACGGCAGGCCCCAAGCGCTCCCAGTCTATCAGATAGAAATTCATAACTTAATTGAGGTCAGAGCCTCGAGGCGGCTGAACAAAAGTCTCCAGCCAGGACCAGCTAAATCAATAGTAATAAATATCTGACTGGGCGTCCTATAGTTGGTGGTTGGAGAGCACACAACAAGTCTCGTGCACATAGTCTGCATATGAAGCCTGAGCAATGTGTGTGTGAGGAGCTGGCAGAGTGGCCTATCTTTTGACTTGCTCTACTGGTATGAACCGTTTGTGTTTGGGAAACAGAGAGAAAAAGATGGCTACGCCACGTCCATATGGCTGCTCTATACCACAGTGTCACACAGTATTGTCCCATTGATTTGAAATTGAAGTGAGTGGTGTGGGTGGACTTGAACCACTGATTTATCTACATAATGAAGTGAGTGAACAGTGAGTTCCTGAATCGTGTGAAACATCACTGAATTGCTCTGATATGAAAAGATAGTTGCTCGGATATTGTACACATTTAAGTCCTAAGCGTTACGAGTCAGCTGATAAACCTGATGATATACGCAAATTGTGGGTATTGGTATAAATTACAGCTGATAAACAACAAGACATTATATTACCAAAGATAGTATGTTTAACACCATTTACTGATTCAGACTCCAACATTTATTACTGGTCACATCCTGTTTCATTGGTAAGCATTTACCTTAAACAAAAGTTATGTTAAGGTCCCTGTTGCTTTGGATGTGGATTGTTATCATTTAAAAATGACATACATAAATATTTTAACAAATAAGGTGTTTAAGTGTTGCATATTAAATTAAAAAATGCCAACCAGTCTAACATCATCCTAACATCTGAGGTTTCTCTATCACTTAGGGCAGATAATAATAATTACGTAATTAACCTATGAACAAGTCAAAAATTAATAGCCCATAATACTTGCTAAATAATCACAGTTTTCAAGTAAATCAATTTAACTTTCTTCTATGTGCAACAACAGTCTAAATTAAATATATAGAAAGCAAAATATGTTTAGTTATTGTGTTCTAAAAAAGATCACAACGATTGATGAGAGAAAAGGGGATGTTTTTTCGCTTAATAAATAACTTACACAAAGTGCTTCATGTAGTGAAATGTACACAAATTAGTTCCTATAAAGAAGAAAACTGCTGGGGTTGAAAGACTAGTAGAAATTATGCAGCTCTGCTGTTGTAATTAGAGCTTTTTGCGGTGGATCCTGGCCTGCTGTTGTAGCAGACACATAATGCCGAACCCTCTCTTCTATGTCCTCTATTGTGGTGTCAAATACCTGTGTGATAAAGGTGGTAAACGCACACACACCATGGCGGCTGATTGAAATTCTATGGTGGAGGCATTATTGCACGTTTATCCCACCCCATTCCTAGCACTGCCTCTTGTAACAAATGGCTCAGTCAGCCCAGTCATAACAAATATCCAGCAAGATTCGTCATAATTGTGTGTGTGTGTGCGTACATATGAGTGTAATTGTGCTGCATATCCTCGGGAATATATAGCTTTTTTTCAAAAAGAAATGTGAGAAGCAAGGTGAGAAAGTAAAGAATAGAAATAAAGGAATAAATAAGAAATCCAAGAAAAATTATGGTGGGAGAGAAGTAGAGCAGATGAGCAGAGTCAACAAAGATACAAAATAATGAACACTAGTAACACTGGGCTGCACGCCCACTCAAACTGTGATCCAATATTAATATAATATATGTAATATTTATAAACACTTTTTTTTATAGTATATATATATATATATATATATATCCTTTTTGTATATTTGCTTGCAACATTAAACGGTAGAGCTACAGTGCATTAAATTAAAACTAAACTTAATGCTGCCACTATTTTCATTATCTTAGGAGTACAATTTCATGAAGTAACACTTTGCAAAGTAAGTGAATCTTTAGTTTACAGTGCTTATAACATTAGAAAAGCAGCAAATACTGGGACACTGGGGCGGGGGGGAATATGTGGTACCCCTTCTTGACATTTTTCAAAAGTCTACCTCAATAATTAATAAACTAATCATTGAACCTCCGACCAATCCGTGAGACTACCACAGCTGGCTAAACGTATTTTGTGTATAATATATTGCTTTCTGCTTTCACACCACTATTACTGTTAGTGTAGTGGTTGTTGTAATTTTTTTGGCTGGACTAATACTTATTTATTACTCACATCTAACAGGAACATAAGATGTTATACACCGCAATGCAAGCTGGTATTATAGGATTCATATTTGGTACTTGCTGTACATTAGCTGGACCCGATGAAATGAAAGCTACTGTCGCTGTGATAAAAGGGCCTATTGGACACAGATACACTTATGAATCTATAATATAAGCACTCAGAAAAGAACCAGTGACTTGACAGTAATAGTGCAGCCTAAAGAGCCATTTTAGCAGGTAACGGTCCTCTTTTCCATCATCAGCTGTTGTTTCTCTCTTATTGGCCACTCTCTGGGCCTCGCCTACCCTCAACTATTTGATTTCCATCGTTCTTAACCATCCACATAAATTGTCAGGAGCATTAAAGCTGTCCTCGACCGCTTCAGACAGAGAGGGGAGAAGAGAGTGAGAGAGTGAGGGCTGGATACAGACAGCGAGAGGAGGGGACCGGGGTGAGGAGAGAGAATAAACAAAATAAGTGTTTTGCCTTCCATCAGTCTCCCGCAGTACTCAGCTTTATGAGTCCCTCACTCCAAATGCTTCAGCTGCAACCCCCACTGCCGGACCATTGATTTTCATATTACACTCTTTTATGTATTTATTTATTTCATATATTTCTTTTTAAACATCATTGATGAGCCACAGGAGCTCTGGCGATGTTAATTCTCAGCTTCAACCATATCCTCCTTTCTGATGGCTTTAATGGAGGCTAAGGTGTCCCATGGGAACAAGCAAGCTAGGCAACATGGGGGGGAGGGGAGGGTGGTGGGGAAAAAGATGTGCCTGAAAAGAGATTTAGAGAAGAAGAGAGGCTTCTTGTGTCTGGTCTGGCAGATAAAATCAGACTATATGGATAAAGATATTTTCAGCCTTTCAAATGAACTTCTTTGGTACCGTCTTCTAACTATAGGGATTGTGTTTCAGATGCATTCATGTTGTTTTGAGGTCCCCTCCAACACAGCAGCAACTAACACAATAAATATAATCCCTGGCATGTTCCAGGACCCGTGTCAGCTCTGAATCTCTAAATCAATGAGGGCTTCCCTCCCAAACTGCTAATGACAGGTGTTAGGGAGAAGGGGATCACCCAGGAACCCGAAGGACACATCAGGAGGAGGTATGAAGGGCAGTGGGTTTGACTTTGCTAATTTGACCATGGGGAGCATTGCACACATGCTGCATGCAAGGTTACTTATCCTTGCTCAGGAGGAGGAACCCAGGTTTAATTAGGGCTGGCCCTGGTCTCTTGATCCTGTTAACACAAGGACCTTCCTGATGCATGCGCACACATTGGAGGATAAACACTCAAAGAGCCCTTAACAGGAAACATCAGGAAAGCTAGTGGGTGCCAGCATGGACCCGTGTAACATGTTGGCTCTAAATACATCCTCACAAACTCTACAGATGTTGTAACAGTATGCAACGATGCAGGTGTCATTGATGGCTCTGTACCTTCTAAGCATCTATTCTTGTTTTGTTAACATCCCTCGGTGATATTTTTATACCAAACATGCTGCTTGTCTCTTAGTATGTTTTACAATGCATTGTCTTAATTTCCTCTGGATAATTGTCAGTATCATGGTGAAATATATGTACAGTATGTACTGTAAATCAAACGACTCAGTGAATGATGACTCAAATGGTCAGTCTATAAAAAAGAAACAATGGAACCATGTTATTATAAAAGCACAATATTTTTGCATTTCATTTCTGATTATTACTGCGCTGAAAGTCAGTGACAGTTTGCTGTGCACAGAAAACCCTAAAAACACATCTTAGGAAGTGGTTGGCAGTAAAAACTTATGTGATTCACAATGAAATTTCTAAAAGTGAAAGACTGATCTGTGGTGTTGGTGCCAGTGTAGCTACGGTAGCAGTTCTGGTTAAAGATACAGGATCCATCTTGCTCACATCTGTGTTCTGCTATCTGATTGATGGCACCTGCTCATCATAATGCTATCTGCTAGAATCTGCATGCCAATGATCCCAGTCGCTTATCGATTCACCCCTCATCTTCCCAACACACATCCTTGAGACCGATCCAGACACACACCCCTACATCCCTCTCTACCTCTCTTCTCCTCTCCCTCCCCCGACCACAGTCATTATAAAAGTCAGCAGCTGCTGCATGCATTGATCATAAATCATAATTGCTTGTCCATTTTTCCCCACTTGTTTAATGTTGCTGTCAAGGGCAGTAGGAGGGAGAAAAGGGAGGAGGCGGGGAAAGGAAGAGACGAAGAAAGGCCCAAAGAAAGTTTAGTGAGACACAGAAATATGAGAAATAAAAAGAGAGCTGACTGAGAAATGAAGATGTAAACAAATAAGATATTAGAAAGAAAAAAAGAATATGACGGTGGAGGGAAAAATAGATGTAGTACAGCACAAGATAAAACAAAAGCATGTGACGAATGCGTTTGCATGGCACTGATTGCATAATTTAAACATATTTAAACATTATTCCTAAGTCTTCAAAGGCTTGGGAGCAATGACAATATATAACTCATTTTGGTGTATAACATGCCTGATATGAATCTGAACAACCTGATATCTTATCATGTAAAGCTGAAATAGATTAAATAAATGAACATGAAAAATGTGTTGGGTATCTTATACAGATGGATTAAAGTCAGATTTACATATATGTGTTATGTAACAACTGTATTTTGATTTAAATGTCATTGTAAGTAAATGTAAGGCTTACAGAAGTGAAGGTATAAAAGAACATTTATCTGTCACTCTGTGATTAGTGTCAAACGTGCACACATCTGAAAAGCACATCAACTTTTTACAACATAGGACCAACAGTATCCATCATTTAACCAGCGTATCTATCATTCTTTTCACTTCAATCTATGTTTAAACATCCGTTACAAACAGACATTTAGAGGTGAATATCTCTGCCCTGCGGTTCCATGACAGTGGATCACAGACAGCACAAAAGCTTCCAAATAATGACAGTTCTGCCCTGACGATGTACACAACAATATTCATCCAAAAATCAGCATTTCTATCGTTTTATTCACTTTCATTTATGTTTCAACATCTGTGACAAACTGAGATTCAAGCCCAATGTGCCTGGGTATTAATATTGAGACTCATGGATAATCATCCCATGTATGATCAGAGTTAAGAAATTGTGGAATAGTCCATTTGTTCACAGCGGTCCTCGTGTTAAACCCTGAACTGGGCAGTTCATTGCTCACAGCATCTTCGAGCAGGTGTTCACCCGGCTAAGCCTGTGGCTAGCTGCTTCGCTCCCAGGCAGTATGAACTATTCTTCCTGTGTTGCACGTGTCTGTGTTGAGCTGGCACGCATGCACACATACGAAGCACAAACGCACAAAATGGTAGCATTGGTCATTTTGGAAGATTAGCCGCACCAGAGCACCCACATGCTTCTAACAAACTATCTCATACCTTTCTGATGTCGAAAGTCCAGGAAATTACAATTTTCCCTACAGCTCGTCTCTCATCTTGAGCAGGGCTCACGGAGAAAAGTTAACATATTGGAGTCAATAAAAGAGAAAACGAAGGTCGACCTGCGTTTAGACTCAGTGCTTTAAAACTGTACGTCCTATCGCTATGGGAAGCATATGTGTCAACACAGGACACATTTTCTCCTGTTTTGGGTATAAATTGTTTATTAAAGATAAAAATTGACTAAAAGAGATAAGAAAAACAGCAAAGAGAAATTGATTCTGGATTAAACGAAAACGCTAGAGCGGGCGAGACATCACATGCTGTGCGGCAGTAAAATTTTCCCAATATACACTAATGGAGAAAATGCAAAGATTTTCACAGCATTTTAAACCTACACTAGATATCAACATACTGTTTTACAGGTGCAAAGCTGAAAGTGTCAGGTCTCATTTAAAATTTCAGTCACGTTTCAATCAGGTATGACAACACAGGACGATGAATGGAGGGAGTACATGTCCAAAGTGCCATTCATTGACCAAAAAATAGAAAAACTTTAATAAAATTAAAAATATGCATCTCAGCAACAAGGAAAGTAATAGCAAACATCCTGCGACCGAGCCGGTCGATTTGATGTATCATTTGTGTCTGTGGACCCTTTCATTCGAGCCGCATTGCTGTATACGGAAGAATAAGATATAAAAAGGCCAGTTTAGAGGTGGAGAACAACATGTGCCTTGCACTGCTTTGCACTCAGGCACCAATAAATAATCATTTCTATTGTCCATTAGAGAAACTGCATTTTAACCAGTCACCAGTCATCTATGGTGGCTGCAACTTTAGAGAAACATCAAAACTCAACATTGTGGATATGTGTCTCATAATAATTGTAGCTGCACCTTGAGTTGTGTTTTTACTTCCAATGACGTAGTAAATTGTTTGCTAATGATGTAGCCGTCATTCATTATCATCATTAGTAATTAAATACCAACTTTAATAATTAAATACTGTAGACATTGACATTAGGAAAGGCACCCTATGAAAATACAGAGTTTACTGTCCATGGGGACACCACACACATACACACTGTGCAGACTCCACAGCAAGTGCTGGATTTGCGGTTTTTAACCTTTACCCACAAACAGAATTTAATGCAGATGGACTGAAACCTGGTTTCAAGTGGACACAGACTCAAGTGACCTCTGCTTCCTGTCTGTATCCATGACTGACTGAAGTTTCTGCCTCTGATATGTCCTTGATCTCTACACGTAATGCTGGTGTAAACAGCTTGGGCTGAACATATGGACTGTCCTTGTTTCACTGTCTCTGAAAGGTCTCTGAAAGCACATTGATGGAGAAAATCACTTTCTAGAAATGAACACAACATCCATGACAGTCCCTTTGTGCGCGTAACAGCAGATACAAGGGATACAGATACAAAGACAGAAGCTTATTTGTTGCTGGCTGGTCTCAGTCTGTGTTTTGGACAATCCCACACTCTATTTCAGGATACTTGGACTTGGAGAAAACCTCTGATAGTCAGTCTCTAGTTTGTAGACCAGAGTGTATCTTTGCACGCTAATGAATACACACAATCATTTGGTCTGGAACTCTGTTTCTCTCTTTCTTTCGATCAATTTTAGACTAGTTACAATATTAGTTTTTAGCCCGTTAAGGCATAAAGCTAAAGAAATAAAACTGTGTGCCATATATCCTTGATTCATCTGTGTCTCTTTCATCCATCTTGCTTCACGTCGTTCGTGTGATAGAAATGATAGATTGGCATGACTTAAATTCAGCAAAACTGCAATTGTACTAATAGACCAATCCCTATCCATGCTGCTCCTAAGCATATTGTTCCACCCCATTAGGGTGATACACTACACAGTGCTGCATTTCTGCCGCTGGTATTGTGCAAGCAGCTGCTTTATTGAGTACTCTGCTGACATCCAGCCCAGCATTTCTGCACTGCAAGGGAAAACTTTGGATGACATGTAAAAGCAAGGGTTCTGTGTGCGACATGCACACAGAATAATGGAATGGGAACAGAGGTGCACTAAAGAAGGGAGGGTAACTAACTGCAGGTATTGAGGTGGAGGGGTGGGAAGGTGGGGAGGGTTGAGGAGTGTCTCTTCCAGGCTGCTTCCAAAGCAAATGGAAGACAATCCAATTTCATGTGATTCCATCAAGCCTCCGTCCTGGATCCAGGGGCATTAGGGAACGCTGAGAGGACAGGCCAGTGACCCTTTGCATGAACACGTAGAAAGCATAAGTGCCTCACACAAACACAGGCCTGCGCAACGTACAACCACCCAAACACTCACAGAACGAAACAAGTTTTCTTTCTGCGTTGTGTGCAGCTAATGATTCATAGTTGTTTTCTTGGTTAATCACGTAGTTGCTGAAAAATGTCTGTCATGACATTTTTGCATTAAAGTGACCAATAAGCAAACAAATTGAGTAATTATTTTAGCTCTAGTCTTACTGCACTATGAATTCTTTTGTGCATAATCCGACATTTGTATGTGCTTTTTGAACTCTGGAACCAATCAGTGCCATAAAACCAATTAATACCACCATTTAACAGTGATTTTAAAAACCTATTTAATTTTATTTTTTTATTATTTTAGGATTCTGAAATTAAGTGAAATTAAATTCAACTTAGTATTTCTTAAAGATCAATTCAGTTCAATGGCAAGTTCAAGCTCAAATGCTAAAAGACATAAAACTATTTTTTACAGTTTAGACTTTAGTTATTTTTATACACTATTTACATAATTCAATCCAGCTGTAAACCCTGTCGCAGCTCCACTGTGCAGTCTTTGAATGTAGGAGAACGCAAAAGTATAGCATGGTTTAATATAAATGGCAGATTCTGTACTGTTGGTAAAAGCGTATCTTCTGGCAGTTATATGTACCTAAAAGTGTCCATTTTAATACAGTTGTGCTAACAGTAAGCGTCAGACACAGTGTCTGACGCACAACACAGGCTGCGATTTGACGTGCAGGCAGTCAACATTGTTGTGTTGGGTTAACTGTGGCACACTTTCTACACTGGTGGTGATTTACATCTGTGCTCAGTGATCCACCCAGAGGGAATAGAAAGCTCTAATCCAATCAGCAGGTCCCTGAAGTGCTGCCCTGAGAGAGAGAAAGAGAGAGAGAGACAACAATGGGATCACTCTGCACCAGGCCCGGGCAGAGAGGGAAGACAGAAAAGAAACCCAAGAGGAGAGGGCAAAAGATGGAGGGATAAAAGTAAAAAAAAAAACAGATGGAAGAGGAGCCTGAACAGAAAAGAGTGAGAAAGGTGGATGTGGTAATGAAATGAGAAATAAGAGAAAAGAGAGCAGTCAGGGTGCAGTAATGAAAAGGTGTGGTTGGAGGAAGAGAGGTCAGAAGACACAGCAGAGGAAGGATTAGAAGAAAGTAGAGGAAGGACATGGAAGTAACCAAAACAAGAAGGTGCGCAGAAGAATCTGCTGTTACAAGGGCAAAGGTGGAAAGACTAATGAATAATTTCACCCTCACAGTTTTGGTAATTTGGAAGTATTTCCACTGCCGTGACATTTTACAGCATAGTAGGAAATGTCACAGCGCACGCTGGCTTTTAATCTGCACTGAGCTTGGAAACGGCTGTACTTGGCTCATCGGCTGCTCTTGTTCTGAGACTGGAGGCAACAGTTTGACCATTTATCATCATTATGAGGTGCAAAGGCAGCCTAGACCAGTGATTAAGAATTGTCTCTCCTGTTGATGACGCCTGTCATATGTGGTGTCTTATTATGCCAGAACACACACATACTGAAACACAAATGTTTGTATCTATTGTATCTAATGCTTGTTGTAACTACTTTGAGTTTTAGTTTTTTAAAGCCAGCAGTGCCCTGGAGTAAGGAATGATTAAGTCAGATGTTTTTAAAGAGTTGGTATAAATAGTTTTAGACATTGTTGGAAAGTCAAAGAGTCCAAAGTATGGAAATTAGCTGCATTCATTACTTATAGTACAGACTCTCACTAAATAACTCCATGTGAGTTGACATGGGTTAAGTTGCAGGTGGGTGCTAATGCTGGCCTGGTTTCACGTGGTTAGAGACGGCGTCATCTCCACTGCAAAGTGTGGAAATCCAGTAGCTTGTTGTTTTAGGTTGATCACAGCTGGTCGTCACCTGCAAGTTGAAAGGTTTGTTTTGCAGGTCACATGTTTCTCCAATCAATATCTCATCTTTTCATGACCCCCCCCCTTCAGTAAAAGGAAAACATGGCACCCACACCGAGGAGGCAATTTGTATTCTGGCAACTGAAAGTTTTTGTGTTGACTGTTGGAAAGTTTAATCCATTCAACTGGCAAGGTGTGTTGAATTAAAGGCTTGTTTTTGCCTTTTACAGGATAATGAAGGACAGACAGCGCTACATTATGGTAAGGAGTCCTCTCATATTAATCGCTACAGCCCAAATGTTGTATACTCACTTTGAAAATGACGGAATTAATTTACTTTTTCTGCTGTAAAGCTTTTTGTAAGTGGATGTGTCTATTTTTCAAATGGAAGATATTTCATTTTCAAACGAAACTCTTTACATTCATCGTACGCTGACATCATTAGGTTGTTGGCGTGCACACTCAACAACCTTCATACACAGCAGCTTGTTTTATGTACACAGTCGCTGTTTGCCCACATTTGTTTCAAATTTGTCATTTCTCCCTCGCCTCTTTCTCTCTTTTCCATTCTTCATTTTTACTTTCTACAGTTGCCCCCCCCCCCCATTTTTCCCATTCCCCTCTGTTAAACCAGCGGGTGCATGTGTGTGTTTCCTTCAGTGTGAGTGTGTGTGTAATAATCCTCTTGCCTCCCAGAGGAAATCAGCAGTGGTCCTTAGACTCTCCTGACCCTCTCGTGCCCCAGCACACATATCCCTGAGGGGCGGTTCTCCTTTCCTATGAGACTATGTGTGTATATCTGTTTGTTAGTGTGTGTGTGTGTGTGTGTGTGTGTGTGTGGCTGCACCATCTGTCCGCCAAGCCTGGTAGTGTTAGCGTGGGCATGTTGCATCACCCACTGGAGATCTACACACAAACACACATAAGCACTCACTAGAGGAAGCCCCAAAGATGGGACATAAAAAGATGACTAATAAACATAAGCGATGAACTCCAAGAGACAAATAGCAGAGAATGAAAATTCATTCCCACCTCTCTTTGCACAGGGCCACAGTGGCTGGCAAGTGATTAATTGAGGGTTTACTGCTCACTATAAATTGTTCTACTCCTCCACGGCTCCCCTGAGATCCAGCCACTTTTTACAGCTCAAGGCCCAGGCGAGACAGCCGCCACCACGTGTGCACACACACACACACACACACACGCTGCTGGCTAAATAAAACACTGTTTAGAGCAACAAGAGGAGGACTGCAAGCGTGGCTGGAAAAATAAGCCAAGATTTGTTAGTTTGATTTGGCTGAAAGATAAGTGAGTCTTGTGGATACTACACATAGACACAGCTAGAGTGTGCACACACACACACACTTGGACACGTGCGTTACGATGTATCATCATATCTCATGCGCGTGCACACACTCCAGCCAGCCTGCCAGCCACCCCAAGACTGGAGGTTAAAAGGCCTCTGTCAGTCATCGCAGCTGCTGACATCAGCGATCATGGCGTAGCACAGAGTTTTCTCTTTAAAAGGAGTAAGCGGCTGATGCTGACAAAGAACAGCACTCAGAACAAGAGTGGTAGAGAGAGGAGGAGATGGGGGGGGGGCGGGGAGAGGTGCCAGAGGGGCGAGAGGTGCATCAGGAAATCAGAGAGACCCACTAACTGGGTTAAGAAAGTGCAAGCCTCCTCTCTCCTCCCCCCTCTGCAGAGAGAGGGAAGACCCTTTTAGTGGGGCGCAAGATGCCAATGGGGCAGAAATTAAGTGTTTGAGGGGAACACAGGTTTGTGCTTTTCATTAACTGTGGCACAATACATATACATATATTAAAGCTGCAGTATGTAAAACAAAGAACTAAATTCACACAGTAACAATCTGAGTTTAATCTGACTCGTCTGGTTTTAGTAAGAGTATGCCAGCACCAAAATATTCTACTGTTTGCTTTAAGCTTAATGCTTAAGATCAAAGACTGCTGTGGAAACATAATGACAATAACAACATGATGGTAAACCGTGTGCTAGCATGCTAACATTGTGCACATTTTCAGTTAGTAAGGGAGATATTATGATTCATGCTGAAGTGGACAAATACCAATAAAGTTCATCCAGTTTTAAGGACATTTCACACTACATTTCACACAGGTACTGCGAACTTACAGTGTCACAAATACTGTGAAACGGAGATATGACCACCACAACATCACCTGTTTTCTTTTTGTATTCTTTTCTCCCCTAACCTGTAGTTTTCCATTCCCTTCTTGTAGCATCAGCATGCGAGTTTGCCGACATCGTGGAGCTCCTGCTAAACGCTGGAGCTGACCCATCAATCAAAGACATCGAGGGATCTCTTCCTGAGGAGGTCACTGAATCCAGTGCCATCTCCTCTCTGCTGCGTCAATACACTGCTCCAAAAGGCTAGATAACTCACTTACCACTACCCAGTCACCACCCAATCCTAGCTGCATCTCAAGCCCACTCCTTCACCCAGCCTCCCCACTATCTTTCCTTTATCCATGAAGAGACTCTGTTCACCCCAGAAGTTAGTAATAGAATGACATATCAGGTATTTCAATCATTCCCATCCACCTCTTTTATCCATATATGGTAAACAATTCCCGAAGGTTTTTGATAGCATCATATTTATCATTATACAGTTATTAAATGTTGACATTTTATACATATCACCCAACTCCTACTATCCAGGTCTGACAAACAGGCCTTTTCTGTCAGCCCTCTATGACCATGTACATTATTGGAGATTTGTTCATGATTCAGTTGTGTTAAATTCCAAGGAATGCTTTAATCATTTGACATATATCAATATTAAAATATTTAAAGAATCTGTTTTCTCTGACTTTTTATCAAAAAGTAATAATAACATCCACAAAATGTAAATTCATACTTTTAACTCACACAGCTATAAAGTAAAAACAGGTTGGTGCAGAAGGTTATGGTCATTAAGTATTTATTGATTTACCTTTATAGTAAATCTGTGCTATGAAATATTTACATGCTAAATAATATACAGGACATTCACTGCTCTCTACAGACGACCTTTGTACTGTTATGTCATACAGCATAAGAGAGGTCTGGGTGTTCTCCAAAAAAAAGAACAAGCTCCTGTGATCAGCACATTCTGTCTGTACTCCAGCAGATGAGAACACCCGAAGTCTGGATCTTGGTTCTTAGCCACAGCTTCATGAAGATGTATTTTTTCTACACAACAGTGGGGACAAAGCTTAATCCTGACACACTGCCTTGCTCCACGCCTTTAGGCGTTAGAAAACAGGCGTTAGAAAACTGTCTCAACATGTCTGATTTCCACCTGTCAGTCACTCACAGACCTGGGACAGCAGGAGATGGTCGATCCAGCATTGGTAGTCATCACCGGGGGCAGCGCATCAGATCCAATTTTTGTCTTGTCAGCTGTTGTACAGTGTCGGTGGTGTATTTAGATGCAAGTGAGCTGTGCTATACATGAAGTGAATTAAAATCTCTCCACATGATGTCTACATCTCCACATACTATTTTTTTGTCCTTCCCTGCTTCACAAATCTTGTGAGAGTAGAGGCCCATTTGTGTTCCATCAGTCTGATCAGCCACACAGCTGTCCTGAAAGTGAAACTTTCTGTGTTTACTTATGAATTTTGAAGATGAACCCTACGTTGTTTGAGAGAAAACCTTTTGAGTATGCACCCTGAGTCTAAGCCGGGATGTGCTAGAATCTCACGGAGACAACCAGCAACCATCTGGTTGTTATGAATTCCATCCACATCCAGCCATTAGGCTGTTGGTGTATCTCTAAAGCCTGTTTTGGACTCTTGTTGTCTCCTCATTGCTTCCTAAACCCCGTTATGCAGGCTTGAGGTAAGAGAGGGTGACGGCAGTCGTGCTTCCCCCCCGACTCGTCTGCAAGACTCTGACACTAAGCCCATTATGCTTCCATTATGGGGCTTCAATTTTCCTCTGAGCTTTTCACTTTTGACACTGCAGCCCCCACTCTCTCCCAACCGCAGACTCACCCCCCACCCCCTTCAGGTCCAATATGGTTCACCCACGCTGAATATTTATGTATTAACTACATTTACTAAACTTAACGTAAGTACAGTTTTGAGTAACCAGGGCGTCCATGTTGTGTGTGTACATTTACTGCACTGTATTGTATTTTGAAAGAAACTTACTGAAGTTTACTCCCTAACAAGTAGTTACAGCAGCCGTATAAGACAAACTACAAATAGACACTTTACCAGGAATTTAGATTGGAGTCTTTGGAATTGTTTTTAAAGGTACAGCATCTGCAATTTCCATGCTACGACATGTCAACATGACTGCTGTACAGAAGACCCCATTGTACGGCTTGAGCTGCCAGGTATTATTTATTTATTAATCGTAGTTAAGCATAAAAGACCTGCACGGGTGTTTCCACTCATTTCTATGCAGTGAAGTGACACCTTCTTACTGTTCACCGATAATAACTTAAACCAATATTTTCTTACATTAATTTCTTACAAAACAACACAGAAAATGCTAAAAACCTGTTTGCTATCACATTCAGTATGCTATTGCTCTATTGATCTGTCAAATAAATCTTTAAATAATAAATAAAGTTACATTTTAATCTCTTAATTAGTGAGCATCGAGGATGTTACAGTGTGAAGTTTGATTTGAAATCAGTCCACTGCTCTGCATCTTGGCCTGGCCTACAGGTATTAGAGTTATGAAAATACATAAGAAGCTACAAAACTAGTCGAGCAGAAGTCTTTAATTAGTCAGAGGGGTAAATTGTTTTGGATAAATCCTTCTCTGCACTGCTGTTTAATGAGTCTGGGTTATAGAAGACTGGAAGCGCCTCTCTGCATTCGGATGTGCTTAAGAAACTGTTTCTTTCTCCCACCATCCTCAGGCACATTGTGTATTTCTTCCTTTACACCCTTCTTTACCCCCCACCTACCACACTCCACAACACCCTTCTTCTCCTCCTCCATCTGCTCTTTACGCAACAGTTTATTATTTCACATATACACTCAATGGCTTCGCTGGCAAACCAGCAGTAAGCAGACTGGCGTCCAAGACTGTGTGTGTGTGTCTTTGTAGTTTATGGTGATGAACAAGCGTTTCTGCTATCCAAGACATTGAAGACCTGAGCTTCAAACAGTAAAGTCTAGGTTGGCAACCCTTCTTGTACTGCGTGTTGAATATATAGAGTATGTATAAAACCATGAGAGTGAGTGGGGTCTGACGTCTTCAGTACAGCTGCACAAACACCCCTCACTACAGTATTTCTCATGGTTTCTTTTTTGTCACGAATGCTGTATTCACACTTTGGTTACCTGTTATTTATCTAAAATCTGCAGCACGGTAATTATTGAGTTAAAAGGGTCCAGTTTCACACTAAAACACTGAGCTCACAACCTTCACGATGTCATTGAGAGGCCTCTGTTTGACTCCAGTTCCCATTCAAGACTCACTCCGTCACCCTGTGGATCATTGTTCACTGCAGGCAGCATGGAGTCGTTTGGAAAGAAAAATGCCCTGTCTTGATGGTGGAAGATTGACTTTTGGCCAACACAAATCCTATCTATTTTGCATGTTAATTTATTCCCTTTCGCTCCATGTGAAAAAAAAAACAGTTTCGTTCAGGAAGTTTGTAATAAAAGCCTTGCGATCGATGATAATGGCATTTGTGCTTGTGTTTGTCATCTTCGCAAAAGCAACAGTGGTGGAGTTTCCCCAGATTTATTTGTATACTAGTGCTGTAAGTGGCGTGTAAATTATCCTAACTGTCTGTGTTGCTCTTTATCTTTGTAAGGCACTACTATTAGAGCCTATCCATTAATGCCCATAGTCCAGCCAATCAATGCTTAAATAAAAATCAGCTCAATTTGTGGCATTTTATGCAAACGTGCAAACTGAAACCAGGCTGACTCTTTGCTTTTTGTTTTTAGAATGCAACAGGAATAACTAAAACCCAAAGGAATCGATAACACTTAAATTTGGTTGAGGTTTGGCTACTCTCAGATAAATGCTGCATGTTGCAGCATACAGACGAGACTCAAACAGATGTACACAGTGGTGTAATTCCATTCTAATTTTATACATAGTTAGCCAACACTATAGTTACGGGGAATAAATCCATGTAACCTGAGAGGTTTTAGCCGTGCAGCAGCTATGAACCATATCTGAGCAGGTGCATGAAGACAAAGTCCACACCTGTGACTGTCTGCTATATCTGTGTGTAAAAATATAGGGCTTTGAGAAGATGCTTGTAAGTTTACACTCCCAGAACAACACGGAGGTGTCCGTGTCAGTGATGTTTTGTATATTTTGATGCTGTATTTAGTAAGCTCTCAGGATGACACGTTGTGGCTCATGGTTGTCCTTACTTATCTATATGCCACTGGTTAGTTCAGATACCTCTAGATATGTTATTATAGGCGTCACAGCGTCACAATTTGTTGAAGGAGAAAATGTCCACAGATTGTAGAACATCCTTATTCACCTCTGCTGCATTTTGTGTTAAATGCCTACTAGCAAATGTTAGCATTAGCATTCTAGCGCCTGAAAGAGCTGCAGACTTTGTCCTGAATAAAAGCAACAAAGGGAATAGTTTTCTAATCTTTTCTGCGTTCTTGGAGTGTTAGAGGATTGTTTTGTGCGACCTCACTGACTGGAAACCCTGGCTTTAACCAGCAAGACATATTGACATACAGGCTATTCTCTTTTTCTCTTTTTGCCTGACCACAAAGCACATTTGCCCATATTTCAAAAAGCACTCTACAATTAGTTAACAGCACAGGGATTAAGGATAGATTTGACAGTGCAGCACTGCAATCTGCTGCTGAGAGGATCAGAGACACAGCCAGCACAGCATCTGTTTCTCCACGCGTTTTATTTTCTCTCCCTCCTCTTACTTTTTCTGTTTTCTCTTCATGCATCTTTCTTGTCACCCCCACCCAAGAGCGAGAGAGGAAAGCGGCATCAATCACTGTTAACTGACTGACCACTGTCTGTTGGTGGTACTAAATGGATCTCCACAATTGAATAGAGGCCTAAGTGTGTGGTAAATGCTCTCAATGGGTAAATGAATTTGCGGGTTAACTCGCTCTAAGAGCGTTTAGATAAGGCAAAATAATAAAAACACCTACAGCAGATATTTTTCTTTTGATTTAGTGAAAACAAGGTTCAGCTGAAAATCTTAACTCTCGCAGTAATCACCTGGTGTTTTAAAGAGAAAAGCACCCAACGGTAACCCAAAGACAACTCGGCTTTATTTTCCTCATATAGATTTGACTGTACACAGTTCATACCATTACACAGAAGGCATAAATGAATAAATTCAGTGCTCTCTTTTACATCTTTTTCAAAGACACATGGCAATAATAAATAGCGTTCATGAAACAAGAAGATCAACACGTTTTTCAAACTTTACAAAATTTACAACAATTAAGATGCAAAACCTCTGAGGCAACACAGAACAAACAAAACTGTGGCGGTAATGTGTTTGTATATGATTTTTTACTTAACACTATAGATTACAGCCTGCAATGTACTTATTATTTTGTGCATACAAGGTACCAATGCGCACTTACTGGATATGAACTGATGTAACTAATATGCAGACAATCCAAATCCAAATCTTTGTCCTGTCTTGTTATTCAGTAATTTTTTTTACTGTATCTCTATACGTTTGCTAACATTTTATTTTTTTAAATAATTGAGATAATTTAGGTCCATCTTAGATACAACGTTGTTATTCTTTTGGCCTCTAACATCTTGTCTTCTTTCCCTGTATTTCTCATACCATGTATTCATTAAATAATATTGTACGGTAATATGTGGGCTGTAATCTACAGTTTTTTAAAATGGTCTTAATAGTGTCACTCTCCGTTTGTTGATTAGCTTTCTGGGTTTTACACATGATGCTCTGGTATAAAAAGGACTTGGCAATTTCACACAAAAAGATAGACAAACAGATACAGGAGTGAAGTTAACATCCTGCTGATGTGTTTTAAACAAACCTTCCCTCAGATCAAAATACCGACTGGATTTGACATGCTCATCAATCCTCAATAAAACGACTTTTTCTCCTGCAGCTCACAAGAGAATCAGAGATAGGGGCTTTGTTTTTTGTCAAGGTGTCTTTTATCTGATGGGGCCTGAGCTGTAAGAAACATATGAGCCCAGCAGCCCTGTCGACTGTGATGCTAGTATCAGCTGTGTGCGTGGGGGGCTTTGGGGTAATCCCTCTGACATGGAGGCCGCGCTATGGAAAAACAGTCTGATAACACATCTGGGGTCAGTAAGTAGGTTGAGAGCAGACAAAGCTAGAGCTCTGCTGGAATGAGTAGATTACCAGGAGAAGCCTGGATCAGAGTGAGGAAAACAAAGGCAGCGACAAAAAGCAAACTTCTGTCAGTGCTCCTGTTAATACTTGTTGGTGTTTTGGATGTTACTTAAATGTTACTTTTGTATTTGATTTTTCAATAATATCTGCAAAGGAACCTGTATGACTTATAAATGGATTTTTCCTTGTGGGTTATATATTACTAGAACTTCCACAAACGCTAAACATCTCGACTGTCCTCCAACATACAGAGTTTGATTTCTGGCGAGTCTGGAAACAGAAAATGTAACACTGACAGACGTCTGCTCTCAGACAAGTTTAACACGACAAGAACAAGTCAAGCACCTCAATATATAGAAGAGAGACCTGCTGTGCAGCAAACAGTGTTTGCCCTCCTTCAAACAGAGGACACATCAGCTACGGACAGACGGACAGACAGACCAATGGCCATCTACTTCCTATTAACTTTTATGCTTCTGCAATACATTAAAAAAAACATTAGCATGGTTCAAAAGTCACACTTGTGCCACTCTACTTGTAAATTCATCTCCCAATGAAACACTGTGTTTTTGCCTTGTGCATATGTCTCTCCACCTTTTCTTTCTTTTTCCTCTGCACTCCTGTCCACATGTGTAGAAAAAGAAGAGGAGAGTAAAGTGCATTGCCAATGTAAAGGCTCTCATATGGCCAGACAGCAGTCCCACTTGTTTTGAATCAGAAGCATGCAGGTGCCTCCTGGATTTCATAGGGACTTAGATTGAGATTGTAGCCCTAATGTTGTAGCTGTTGGACGGGGATGGTGATATTCTGGGGTGAGACAATATTGTCCCACCTGTGAGCGTAATCCATCTATATATTGAAAGTCCAGTCTCGTTTTCAGAGAATGAAAGAACAAACTGACGTCAGGTGACAACAAAACCCATATGAACTGAACTGTTAGTGGACTGGAGATGTTCTTCGCTGCTTTCCTCCGGATCACACACTCGACTCAGGTATTACCTCACTGTTACGACCGCTGAGGGACTGAAAGTCTTCTCTTCCTTCTGCACTTCACACCATAAAACATACCAGTCTCAGAGAGTGATAAAAAGAAATGTAAAAAGTCTTATGTGTCTGTTTTGCTGGATGCCCACAACAAGCTCCTACTGTGAGACTCAGAACTGGGAATGGTCCATCTCATCCAGCCATGAGGCAGGGCTGGTGGGGAAGTCTGGATATCCCGTACTGCTGCCCGTAGAGAGGTCTGAGGTGGGGCCACCTGCCATGGCCCTTAGGGCCTGTCCCACCCCACCTGGCCCCCCCTGCGCCACCAGACTGTCCATGTTGAAGCCCAGGTTGTTGAGGAGAGGAGTGTGGCCTGGTAAAGAGGCAATAGAGGACGGCGACTGAGGGAGGCCGTAGGGGCTTGCCGATCGGATGTCATGGTAGGGTTGCCCTGCTGCGTCGACGGAGAATCCGCCGTTCAGCACCGCAGTGTTGGTCATGTCCCCGACGCTCCCGTAGAGCCCATTGGTGTGGCTGAGATCTGACAGGACCTGGTCGTCTGTGAAGGAGATAGTGTACCGTCATTTAGAATGAGGAGCACGGAAGCTCTGACACATCGAGTGCTGTCAGCTCTGTGAATATTATATACTTATATTTCAGTACAGTTAAATTATTTTAGGAGTAAGATTTATAGTGGCAATTTATGGAAGTGTACAGGTAGATAATGGATGGGCTTTACGTTCTTCGCAAACAAAAGAGGTCTATATGTGTGCAGTACTGCAGTACAAAATATTTGTTTCCATCTAAATCCCTCCCCTGGGTGACTTCAGTAACAACAAAGCCCCAGAGCACTTTCCTTCTAATTGACTAAAAGCCTCACATGCTTTATAGAGTTTCTGTCACCATGTTTTCATTTCTCATAAAAATGGCCTTGTTTTTAAAAGTGCCTCGAAGACTTTTATGACTACCCAGAACCAGTTTCTTCATTCAACATTAAATACCATAGGTAACCCAAAATGTCGTTAGCGTCACACTAGAGATCCTCTCTCTTTCCTAATAAGTTCCATCATGGCAACGAGCGGAGGCAGGTGGACCTGTCAGCCGCCGTGCAGGAGTGTGACAGGAATGTGAAAAGAGATTGCCGCTTTGAATTTGCCTAAGAATGACACGGTGCTCAGAACAATACAAGGCAACAAATGAGTTGCCACAAAGACACAATCGAGTGCCGCTACGCTTGTGTCGTTTAGCAGCATGTAGGCTCCTTTAATTCAATTAGCACGACAGCAGGACTGACAAATCCCTTTCAGGACTCTCTCTTTTAAGTAATAATAGATATTGGTTGAGGATATCCACACAGTAAGTACCTCTGAAGCTCAGTTCACTGTCACTGAGTCCTGCGTCATCAGCTGAGCTTTCCTTCTCCACTTTAGTTCCTCCTCTGCTGCGTTTGACACTTTTATAAAACTGAGTCCAGCGATGCCGACCTGCGTCCTTCTTCAGGCGTTTTTCCTTTGCTCGCCGGTTCTGAAACCAAACCTGACAGAGAAAATAGTTGTTTTCATCAAGTGATATTAGTAACATCTATTGTATTAATTCAAAATAAATTCTACTCTAAATAACAATTATGATCAACTGAAATTTTAATCAGATTTTATTCTATGTTTTTATAATAGTTTAATTCTTAAACTCTGTTGTTTTAATTAAATGATAAACTGTATAAATCCTCTGGGCGGCATACTTTTGTAAGGTTTGGTGAGCTTATTGGACCTTAAATGCAGTCAGGCTCACTGGTTTTAGTCTAACAGACAAACAATGAGTGTAGCAGGACAGAGAGGCAGCAGACAGGTGAGTTACGGCCTTAAAATGGAGGCGCAGGTGACAGGACAAGATGGCTGCCTCTAGTCTGTCATGCGGTCATAAACCATAAGCCTGCCCAATACTTTTCACAAAGTCAAATCACAGCAACACACAACCAGAAACTCCTCTTCCAGTTAACAGTCAGTCCATATCCATATTAAGAACAGGTTCAGGGTCAATATGAGGGAAAGCAGAGGCGTCTTTCTTGTAGTGCAGACTCTAAGCTGCTTCCTCGTGGATATGCTGCAGATAATGAGAAACGTCTATACCTGCACTACTCTCATGTCCAGCCCCGTCTCTGAGGAAAGCTGCTCTCTGACGTGGCGTGCCGGCTTCGGCGAGTTTTTGTAGGCACTTTTGAGGGTCTCCAGCTGCTTGGCGGTGATGGTGGTCCTCGGCCGCTTGGTCCCCGCCTCTGAGTCATCTGAAAACACCATTACAAACGTGAGTGACTTCTTCCTGCATCTGTCACATCACCTTAACGGGCAGTGCCCCTCGGCCTTTGTGTGGGGTGTACGTGTGTTAAATGAAGTGAATGGACATGTATGGGAGTGTATTATTGTCTTTGTGCATCTGTCCCACTCCCACAGCAGAGGACATAAATCTACTCAGTGCCGGTGGAACAGCGTTACTGGGGCTGCACCATATAAGAGCTTTACTTTACATAATCAATCAAAGAAGCGTGGAAATCTCGGAAGAGAGGGAGTGAGAGAGACGGCATACACACCCAGATAACAAACACCATAGATCCACAGTCAGCAGTGATTTCGTTTCATTGCACAGCACATGCTGTATCGTTATCTGTAAGTCTGGTGTGTGTGAAGTCAAGCCTGAGTCACATGGGCCTTAAATATATGTCATCATAATAGTAGTTTTGCATGATTTGACTAAAATATTTGCTTTGCTTGGCAGACGCTTTTATCCAAAGCAACTTACTAAGTGTCTGGCTCAAGGACTAGGAGTCAGACGGGGTTTCAAACCTGCAACATTCTGCATCCAAGTCTGACGCTTAACCCATCGAGCTACAGGGCCGTATTTGTTAACACTTTGAAGGTGGGCACACTCACCGTTTTGTTTTGCAGTCTCGTAATCCACCTTGCACACCAGCCTTCCATCCTCCATGAGGTAAAACTCATCCCCGGTGGCCAGCTGTCGGCTGCACATGATGCAGGCGAAGCAGTGCAGGTGATACACAAAGTCCTGTGCCTTCCGCACAACCTGTGTTGGAGGAATCCCCTGTTGGCATGATGCGCATTTTGTTCCAAAGCGTCTGCAGGAAATCACAAAGAAAAAAGGAGCCATTAGAACCCTGCATGCAAAAACACCAGCAGGATAGACTGACATCCTTCATCTATTTATATCAGGCTGATGGAGACGGTGAGACCTCCTGAGATTAAAAGTTTCACGTGCTAGACAGCTATTTCTTCAACTGCAGCCAAGAATGATGATACAGTGTCTGTGTTGATAGAAACTCCAGCTGTTGTAGAAGGAAAAATCACCACTGGAATGTATTTCTGTTAACGATAGACCTGTCCACAGGTTGATGGATGGAGAGGATCAATGCACTGTGTGGGGTGTGTGTGTGTTTGCATGTTTTTATGTTTGCAGATGAAGCACCGTGAGCCAAATAGGGAGAGGAGGAGGTGAAGGAAATGGAGGAGGAAGGAGAGGAAAAGAAAAGAAGAAGAAAGCGGAGGAGGAGGAGGAGGAGGAGGAGGAGTGCTCACAGTAAACACACCCAGAGGAGAACCAATAAAACACTGACTCAGGAGAAGCCTTAAATCACGCAGCCAACCCACAGAAATAAAAAGAGCAAGGTGAAGCCTTCAAATCACGACTGGGAGACATGCATCAGTGACTCTGTGTGTCTTATGTACGTGTATGTTCCCCAGTCACAGTTGGAACATGCAAACGTCCCTCTGCTGTCCCTCGGGTCAGATAACACAGTTAGCTCTCAGCGAGACTCCACTGCTCTCTAGGTCTCATTCAGCCTTTGAGCATTAAAACCTTTCAAACATGATTTAGTAAAAAGGCCGGATCTGCTGATCCTGTTTTGGATAAAAGTCAAACTCAATTTTCTTCTGTAATGCCTCAGAAATCAAATCGTTGAAAGAAAGAAAGAAAAAGAGAGAGAGAGGCAGAGAGAGGAAGAGAGGGTAAAATAAGGGATTTTGAACACTTACTTTGAAAATTTCAAAGGTATTAACAGGACACAACCACCACTAGCATGTGAATTATAGGAATCATGTAGCCATTTTCTGAATACTTTCAATCCTCGCAGCTCAAAAAATATCATATTATTAAAAACTAAAAATTAATGTGAACATGGGACCTAGACTGAGATAAATGATGGAGATCTGTAACTAAGCTGCAGAAACGAATTTACAAAAACAATTAGAAACAAACGGAAAATCAGTTGATCCAAGTAATACAATCAAGACAAGATTATTGAGCAGTTCTCAATATTAAGAGAAATATGGCGCAGTAAATTACTGCAGGTTTTTTTTTTCTTCAATAATTTAGTTGTAAGAAAAGAAGACGCACTGTTATAAAATGTATGAAAAATAACATACAACGAGAAATATTAAAACAAGCAGGCTCGTATTTTTACTAAATATGAGTAATGTTGACTAAACGAGCAGTTATAGCTTTAGTGTTGTCCATACAGACACACTATTAAAATACGTCGCCATATTTCTGTCGCTTTTTCTTCTCTTGCAGGAGAAGAAAAAGGTGAAAATGAACAAAATGTGTCACAGAGACCAGGAGAGGAAACTAATTCTAAGATGCTCACTAACTCAAACACAGCGTGAGGTGTTACTGACTTGAAGAAATCCTCCTTGCAGTAGACGCTTCCTGCCCGGGAGAAGCATTTGTCCGCCAGCAGAGTCTGACAGTCGGCGCACTTGAGGCACTTTGAGTGCCAGTGTCTGTCCAGCACCTTCAGGATGAACTTGTCCAGGATGTGCTGACTACAGCCCGCACACTGAGGGATCTCTGCGGGGGAGAAGCACAGGGTCACTCAAAGCATAGAAACAGTTCAGCCGCGCATACCGAGGTAAGGAGGTAAATACACCATGTGGTTTTAAAAATGTCTGAAATAAAAGCTCGTTTCAAACGAAATTTAGACGCACGCGAAAATATAGAATATTTTTTATATTTTCATTTGTCTTTCTGAAAAACAGGGACAGTCTATTTTAGATAATTCTATTTTTTCCTGTTTCGACTGTTATTTATTTCTACTCACTTTTGCCTCGGTGCCTTCTTCATTTTTTTTACTTATCGTGATTTTTATTGCGCTGTGATGTGGAGCTCAAAATAATTAATCCCTTGGTAAAAACAAATATCTGATCCGTCTCTGTCCAAGGTGCTGAACTGTGAGGTGTTTCCCAGCAGACAAACACATTGATTACCCTAAATTTGATCAGTTATGTTTTCCTAAATGTTTCCCTTAATTCTCTCTTAATGGTTTTATGACGATTGCCTCTAATGGTGGCAATCAGCTGGGGCAGATGTTGGATGTGAATCAGGGTCAAGACAAGATTATATTTTTTTTTCTGGTTGGGGAAACAACAACAGCAGTAGATCACATGCGTCCATTCAGGATCACAGGACTGATTACATTACTTTAGATTGTTTTATTCTTAAAAATGCGTAATTTAAAAAGTAAAAAATACATATCTGGGTTGGAGCAACACTTTACAAATGATGATCATTTATTGATCAGTTATCAGATAAATGTTATTATTATTTTCACTAGACTGTGTTGAATTTTCTGTATTTAGTATTTGTGTTGGTTTTAATCTGGTTCT
>JAUMTR010000019.1:10163525-10231195 GCA_032270685.1 Microctenopoma stevenorrisi | reverse complement strand
TATATATATATCAGACATATCATTTTCAAATACATCAACATTAGTGAATAATAAGCAAAAAGCAAATCTAAAAAAACACACATTTAGTCTTTTCCCCAGTTACTGAGTAAATTCTGCAGCGGTGCTAAAGAAAGACCTCCCCAGTCTCTTCTTAGTCAAACAGCCACATGATATCTGATAATAAGAAATCAATACCAGTGACCAGAAAACACCAGTAACCAGTCACACGCCGTTTCTGAGCCGCTTCCTGTTGACAGAAAACGTCTCGGCCGTGAAATGATCCCACAAACACCGTCCACAGCTCGACGTGCTGCTCAGCTCAGCTTTACAAATACAGGCTGCAATATGTTTGTTTGCATAACGCTGATTTTTTGCTTCACATTTTTTTAATTTTGCACAGATCACCTCCGTGAAAATAAGATAAATATTTTTGTATATGTTTTTTTATAAATGTTATATAAAACAGTTTGCAGAAAATATTCTCTGTCTTCATTGTGCAGCAATGAACACGATAAATCCAGTGCAGCATTCCTGCACAGACAGTAAAACGGGGAGAGCACGTGAATCGGTGACTTTGCTTTTTTTTTCAAACGAAGCATTTTAACTAAATGGACACAAAGTGCTAGATGGAGCCGAGCGAGGACTGTTTTGTAGAGAGAAGTGGTGCTGAAAGGAAAGCAGCACGATTCTTGGCACCGACAGAGCGTCCGTGGTCCAGCATCCAGTGTGTGTGTGTGTGTGTGTGTGTGTGTGTGTGTGTGCGTGTGTGTGCTTCAGAGAGAGAGAGTAAACCTCATGTGTTCAGGAGTCTTCCTCATATCCTCCTATCTGTAGCCACCACTCTTCACTACATTCAGCCTCGTCACCTCCATCTTCTCACACAAGTAATAAAAGAAATTTCAAACGTGTCCATCAAGCAAAAATGTTTCTATGTTTGGTTTTGTTTTTTTCACAACTGCGGTTTGGCAGCCTCTCCGAGTTTCAACAGTCAGATGATTTGTGTTAATTAAACGCTTTATATCTCTGACTAACAGCCTGCAGGTCAAAGTTTGGGTGTAATTGCCCTGAGTCAGCAGAGCACTCTGTCCATGACATAAAACTGTTTAGATGAATTGTCTGTTGCTTTTATTCCTGGAATAATCCAGGTTTAAACACAGGCTGGATGCTGGCTCTGCGTGGCGCTGGGTGGTGGGGTGCTGAGTGGCAGGATCTTTATCCAATCTTTTAATCTGCCTCGATTTATAAAATTAAAGAGCATAAGCCGACCACACATGGGCTCTTTTCCTTTAGTCAGATTTAAATAATGTTGCCGGGCTCCAGTAACACAAACACCACACCATCCAGTCCTCACGTCGAACCTGCATTTAGTTTCCTGTGGTAAAGAAAGAAGGAATGAGTTTGGGCCTATTTAAGGAATATTCAGCCTAAATCTTTGGAAATATTTGGACTAAATGTTTCGTGGTAATTATCCCAGTGTCCTGTTAGACGCGATTCATCTGTACGTTTGACTGACTCGCCCACGAATAATTAGGTCAGAGTGGAAACGCATCCCACTGCTCTTCTATTTTGACTGCACGAGCAGATTATGAGGGGCCTGGCTTAGATTAACACCCGGGACGAACAGATGCCTTTGATGTCGCTGCAGTGTGATTGTGATGAATAACTAAATATTAAAGATCCTCCATCATTTAAGGCCGAAACGAATCTTCCCTGAATGTAAAATGATTTGTTTGACCACTGTGGTGATTGTCAGTCACAGTCGGTGCGTATCCGTCTGACGGGTGATGACAACTGCGTCTGATCTCTTGACCGTGCAGGCTCGTTTACAAATTAACAGCTGCCCGTGAGGCTGTAACACGGAGGAAGCAGCAAAGTTTGAGGCCGGAAACCGTCCTCAAAGGTGGGGCGAACCAGCAGGGAGGCGTAGTGTGCTCCGGGAAGGTGTCGCGGAGTCCGCCGCCTCCTGAGGCTGCACATGTGAGCTCCGCATGCGGGCTGTTCGCCGCTCTCCTCTGACGGGACTACACCATGTTTGCGCGCTGAAGCACGGTTAGTACGACACATCGCTGGCCCGCAAACGTGACCATCCGAAACACAGAGGTCTCACCCCGCAGCAAAGCCCCGCAGCACCGACAACAAAACCAAAGCAGACAGACATGTAAGGGAAATGGCTTACGCTGCAGAGGCACTCCGAGAATCTCCGGTAAACTCTTCACGGGACTCTCAGTCGGTAGGACCGCCGCACTTTGCATCATCGTGATCCAAACCGGGAGACAAACGCACACACATACACCCGCAACACGGTGGGCGCACTCCCCCGTCCTGGTCTGTGGAGAAAAAAAGTATGATGCTGCTGCTGCTGTCGAGGCCTTCCTCAGCTCTGCAGGGGGGCTCTCCCTCACTGTCCCTGGTATTTCTCTATTCCCGAGATGATGTCCGTGCTGAGCTGAGCTGTTTTGGAGTGGATGAGACAGGCTGCTCGGTCCATTCAGCGCTGCAGGGGCGGCGGGGCCTGACGTCACCGCGGCAGAGTTTCACCGGGGGCCAATAGGAGAGCAGCAAGAGCCCCCCTGGGCGGAAAGCATCTTCCATAGGTGTACAAGCGAGGAGAAGAAAGGAGAGGAGGAGAGGGGTCTTACGTGCTATATGAAAATGTCTCCAGAGAGGCGGGACCTCGCTCCTGTGGACACCATAAATAGCTCACTGCAGTGGCTCCCGGAGGATCCCCGAGCCAGCAGGGCTCCTTGTGGAGAGAAAGAGGGGAGTCCCATGCAACCCGGAAGATAAGGAACAATTTCACTTTTATTTGTCTTCTTGAAATGACGTTGCAGAAAGAAAAGAAAGAAAAGTGTTGCGTTCACTGCTACCTGTTTGAGTGTGTGTGTGTGTGTGTGTTTTCTCTAACGTGTATATGAATTATTCTAAACCCCCCCCCCCCCACACACACACACACACCAGACTCTTGGCAACTTTAGATTTTATGGGTCATCAGCAGTTGTGGTGCTGATGCTGAACTATTTCACTGCATTAAATGGATTGTTTGTAGTTTCTACTACTAAGTTTCTACCACATGCATGAAAGTGTGTGTAAGACAACTGTAAAGATGCAAGAAAATAATCTCTGAAATCAGTTTAAACGAAGCAGGTCGGTGAAATGATTGTGCCAAACAGCTAAACCACGCACAACACGTTAGTGAGCTCACAGCGCTGGCAGCGCCCATGCTGCTGCATCTCTGTCAGTGACAGGTAGGATTAGGAGTCTGGGTGCAGGCCTCCTGACACTGTTCATTTCAAACCCCGTCGTCTGAGACTGTTCTCCCGGATAAGATATTCCCCCGGAGGGCTGCTAGTTCAAGCTAGATGAACTCAATCTTCGCTTCCAATTTACCTCAAGCGTGAAAAGAGAAGCGCGCAGTGGCGCCTCCAAACAGCACAGGTTGTTTCCGTCAACAGTGTGAGTCCGCGTGCAGGTGCCGCTCACAGCGCACACCGCAGCTGCACACGCACATCTGGACACACTACAGGAAAACATTTGATTTTTATTCGAGCGTATCCAATTTATCCACAATCTAATTTAGTTCACACGTTTTAAATATGTATAAAAACGTTAATTATCAAAATAACCAATAACAATATTATTATTATTATTATTAACAATACTGTGAAAAATTACAGAAATTTAAAAAACAATCGTTTGTATCGGTGAAAATCGGTGATTGAATGAAAATATAAAGAGATCACATGGTATATAAAATTACAAAAAATACATGTGGTTGGAAGCTCGTATTCAGCTTTTAGTACACAAACGAGTTTAGTGTGTGTCAATTGAAAACAGGGCGCAGCAACACTTTCTCTGCTAAATGATCCTGATTTATCCTTGCTGCCTTTTTCAAACTGTGGATGTTTGTTATATTGTCGCAGGATGTTTATATATAGCAGGTTATAGACCCACAATCCCATAAGCCGTCCGCCCGTGTGGTTATTGTTTCAAATGTAATTTAGAAAAATGAAAACGCACATCAAGCTGATTAAAAAACAGGCAGTTTTTATCCATCCGATTCAGAGCTGCAGTCTCCAGGCCATGTGTCCCCTGCATCCATCCATCCATGCAGTGCATGTGCAGCCGGGGAATCCTCGGGTCTCACTTTATTTTCATTATACACTTTTCCCCTCAAGATCATTGAATTTATTCAACTATTCAATTACTCTGATTGTTGGCATCGAGGCCCTTTAGCTGCCCTGAAAAAACAATGCAGATAAAAATGCTCTTAACCTGTCAGCAAAGTGCAACACAATTAGAATAATTGATAAATGCAAAATACAGAAAGATAAAAGACGCGAGCCTGCACATCTGCTTTAGTGGGACACTAAACGATGCGAGGCGTTTTTCATCATTAAATGACAAGCAAAGAAACGTGGGAATGTTCGGATCAATGGCAAAATAATCCTGGATCTGGATCTACTCAAATATGTCGAAGCCTACTTTGACTGCACGTAAAATTCAAATTCACACAAACGGAGCCACGATATTTTGAATTCCTAAACACAGGGAAAGGGAATCATTATAATAATGCCTATTCTGAAGGAGGTGAGATGACTGATCTCTGTCTAAGGTGCCACGGTGAAAAAAGAAAAGAGCAGTGGAGGAAGCAGCTGTCGGGCAATAACTCAAGCAGAGGGCGACTCCTTTGCCACCGCCGCTGACCCAGCGATCTCTAATTAGATCTAATATTTCAGTGGACGAGTTCATTGACATGTGCGATTCACAGATCCATCTTACTGAGCAGCGAGTCAGAAATACAGGAACACATCCATCTGCTGTGGGGGAGCAGGCTGATATGAATTATAATACTGTGTGTGGGAACCTTTCAGCAGGCCCGAAACATCAAACTTTGAAACGATCGCATTTATTATTGGGTGTGTGCAAATACAGGGTTCATATATTCATCTTTTATACATTATCATCAGCCTTAAAGAAGAGCAGCATGTATCCAGAGGCACATGCAACACAACGCGAAGGGTAATCCGGTCACTTTGTGCCAAAAAGTGCTGCATAAATAATAAAATCTCCATAAAATACATTAGTGCGTCTCCGTGTCTTCACTTCAGGGCAGATGTGCGTCGTAGAAAACTGTAACTTTAACTCAAATCCTGCTAAATGAACCCACAACACCAGCACGCAGACCTACCTAATCACCGACGGTCTCCTCTTCCTCCTCCTCCTCCTCCTCCTCCTCCTCTTCTCCTCCATGTCGCTGAGCTTTGTTTCAGCAGGATGAACCGCAGCTCGCAGAGAAACGGCAGCAGCAGCAGCAGCAGTAGTCAATCCACACTTTCTCCGGCATCCACCGTCAAAACAACATTAGGTAAGAGTGGCACCGTGTCCCGAACCATTTGGTCCGAAGGCAGGAGAGGAACAGAGAGAGGGAGAGAGGCAGAACGCGAGGGGGAAACCTGAGGAGAGAGCACGGAGGAGAAAATTAAATTGCACTTGTGGGGCAAATTCTATTAGGGAATAGTTATTGTCTCCTGACAGCTCCTGTCCATTTGGGTAATTAGTAGAAGAGATTGGTTGAACAAACGAAATCTATTCCCGTCAGAAATGATATTTTCCAATTCCCTGATTGAACCTGACCCAGTCCTGCTAAGACGAGGCGGTAATAGGCTCGTTTGACTCGAATAACAGGCACCACATGTCAGCCAAGAGTCCCTTAAAAGACCCTAATTATTATTATTATTATTATTATCATCACACATTTGAATAAACCGTTTCAGAGGTCTGTATTCCAGTGAGGTGGAAGAATGATTTTGCACCCATACATCCATTCGTGCTAAATTCAAGACATGCACTGACAAACTCTGGGAAGATTTTTGTAAATCTCCTCTACCCAAGGTCCCCTGTCTACCTGCTGCCCGGTGAATGCTAGGACTGTCTAAAGAAACCCCTTCACCTGGATCAGCAAGCAAATAAGGTAAACAAACGGAGGCCTCCAAGTCCAAATGTCCAAATGTTGATTTCTGTGAAACCCACCCAACGACGCCGACCTGTGCTGTTCACAGCATTGGTTTGTGTGTTTTCTGCCAGTTTAATCTAATTACCTTAATCATACCTTGAGGGCACCTGCCCAGAGGAAACATACATTTTTATAGTGTAACCTGGTTGGAATGAGTCTTCGATAGGAGGGCCGACGGAGGCGTCACATTACACACAGTACATCTCAAAATAAACTTTATTCCTATGAATTTACATAAAACGACATGATGTATTTAAACACGGTATTGTGTTGCTTACATTTCAGGTAACAACTAACCAAAATTCAAGAGCCTGAATTATTACTAATAAATTCCATTCAATAAAAATGTACTAGAGCCATTTTTCTAACCTCAGAGTTTCTGGGGAGAGTGAGAAGCAAATCGTCCCAGTTCAGTGACAGGAGCCGTGTCAGCTGAGTGAATTACAACAACGTGACTGACAGCGGTTGGATTTTCTCCAGCTTCATTATCTGAACACTTCCTGTAAGCCATATACACTGAGTGTGGAGGAGGGGGTGAGACCAGAAACAGAAGAAGTAAAGGTCAGGTTTGTGCTGAAATTAAAATAGTGCAGTCGAGCATATTATCAAGGCCTAAATGCAGTTGATAGTAGGAGGTTATTGATTCTCTGGGCTTACCCTCCCTCCTGTCCACACTTCTGCACTCTCTGCTGGGCACAGATGAACTGCAAGGACTTCCAATTGGCTAAAATCAAAGATACTTCTCCTTCAAATAGAGAGTAACCACAAACCAGCGTGGGCGGGCGAGCAATTACACCAGAGAGAGAGTGATAGGATCCACTGCACACTAATAATAGCTGGTGTAACAGAGTCATGTTGTTTGGTTTGGCAGTGCAGTTGAGTGACAGTCTGACAGTCTCCACAGTACAAACAGCAGCCCCTCACACTGACGGCGAGGAGAGATGTTCAGGAGATGAGAAGATGAGCGTCCACGGCAAAAAGGGACAGTCTGCAGTAGTAAAACGAGATGGATCTGACCCTACTCGACTCCTGCTTTTAAAGGCTGAACGTTTCAAACTGAAAGGGGATCTGGCTTAGTTTGGACGTGATATATAACGATACCATATATTAACCTCTTTTTCATAATTTATTCACCCACCCCCCCTCTCCGCTCCTGCCTTCTCCCTCTGTCCACAGCGGGAAGCTTTATAGTATTATTAAAGTCAGAAAGAGAGATGACAGAAAAATGCATCAGGCCCCTCCTGCATTTTAATATCAATGCCGGAGAGGTAATAAACATTGAGGCAGAGAGTACACAGCAGAGGAGCGACTATAAAACCCTGCATTGTCTAATTTATGGAAGACAACAACAGGGCAGCAAGGTGAGGGTTTTACCCTTCAGTCTGTGTTAACAATCTCTCAGCGCACAACGCTTGTTCTCACGCACAATAATAATGCAGAACAGCTTAATTTTTTTATAGCTGGAGGACTGATGATAAACTGTAATATCTGTGAAAAGGCAACGAGTCTGGTTAAAGGCAGAAATGTAAATCTCTTACTACTGTCTTAAAAGTGTACTAAATGCTACTGTCATCATGAACGACTATGTGACTAGTTTGTAGCTTTTCAACATTTTCATTTTCGTCACGGTACTCAGTCATCTCGACGTGTTTTTATTGTGTTTTATCTAATCACAGTTCCACCTGTGCATCTAGGAAAAACATCATTTATTGCATGCACCTATAATGGATGGGCTAAAGTTAGGTATTGCTTATCATTCTTCTTCTTATTATTAGGAATAAGTGAGCCATCCCTTTGCTAAGACGTGTCACAGTTTCATTCTGTTTATTTTGTAAACTGATTCTGAGTTCACAAGAGCTCAGACATAACTGAATGTGCCTTGATTTAGATTTGAAGCCTCTGTCCTCAGCGTGAACTGCTCACCCCGGCCTTGGCAAAGCTGCAGGCAGATATTACACTGCAGCCAAATTCCTCATTAACTATCATTAGTCCTTACGAGCGATATCACAGGCCGCTCACCGAGGATCTTTACACCTGAGAAAGGGCTTCAGCGCAGTAAGCAGCATGAAACAATGCTGACTCCAATCCAATAACCACTGCAGGTAAACATTTAAACAGATTAACAGCTCAGATGTGCGGGAGAAAAGTGCTTTAAAACAAAATACAGTTAGCAAATTAAGGACAAAATGTGAATCCTCATCCTCATTATGAAAAAGCAAACACAAACAAAAAGCTCATTACCTGCAGAACCGCACAAAAAAGTTTGAGCAGGGCACATAATTCCTCCTTCAGTTTGGCACTTTACAGAGTAAAAAAAAGAGCCTTCCTCCATATTAAAATTTGTCAGACGATGTATTGGATACTGTTTGAAAAAGAAATAAACCACAGGCAGAAGTTTCCATGAGACAAACTGTGCTTTTCTCGATCCATCATAATGTGTCATTGAGGATCTCATTCAAAGTATCAGAGAGTTTGATTAAGTCACACAAACACAGCTGCACAGCCTTGATGCTGCTCTGCTTTAATGTAGGTCTATTAATCAGCCTGTTGTCCCGTGTGTGTGTGTGAGTGTGTGTGTGTGTGTGTGAGAGAGAGGAATCGACTGCCTTTACTCAACAATTTGACCATCAAAAGCTGTCATACTGCTGATGCTGAAAATGTGCTTTGGTTAAAGAGGTGGAGTGGGGTTTGGGTGTGTATACAAGTACGGTGAAAAAGTATTTGCCCCCTCCTTTGCTGATGTTTTTATTTTTTGAATATTTGTCTTATATATTCGTTGTCTTCCAACCTGAGGGTCAGTGGCTCGATTCTCCACAAAGCTACAGGTTGTGGTGTCCTTGGACAAGACACCAATACTTTGTAGTAGCGCAGCTGTCCAAACAACAATTTCACCAAGGGGATCAATAAAGTATTCATTATTATTATTATTAACTTTCCCTGAAGTGGCTGGCCTACAAAAATTACTCCAAGAGCACAACGTCTCATTCAGGTCGTAATTCCTCCACAGTATTATGAAAAACTCACGTGAGTTTTCACAAATGCTTGATTGCAGTTGCTACCACCACCGGTGAATCATCCAGGTTTTTCCCTTAATAAATGAAATCAATATTTACAAATAGCATTTTGTCTTTACTCTTTTTGTAAAATTAAAAGTAAAATGTGTTGAATGATCTTAATCATTTAAGTGCAGTAGAATAAAAAAGAACAATCATATTTTTTCCCAGTATATGCTGGTGTGTGTGTGTGTGTGTGTGTGTGTGTGTGAGAGAGAGAGAGTCAAGTTGGGGGGTGTGGAGAAAGCAGCAGGAGTCAAGGGAATTCATGCCAATGTTCAAGGAATCAAAGCTCAAGATCAAGCATCGGTTGTCTCTCAGATGGGCTTCTTGTAATCTGGACGTCATCGAACCTTTGTCCTCGATTTATCCATTCATCACAAACCCTTCTCCTCCTTTCATCCTTCATCTCTCTCATGTTACTGCTCCTGATGGTCCACTACTGCCCGTCCCCAGTGGAGCCCACCTCCAACTGTGTGAGGAGGGAAGAAGCCCCACAAAAAGCCGATTGCGTTTTAATAAAGTTTATTATCTGCAGGGAGCTAATCCTCAAGGGTAATCTCTCTCCTCTAGTCCTAAAGGAAAGCTGGATTACTCACTTGCTATAATCCCAATGAAATTGTTAGGATTTAGCTTGTGCTGCACAGCAGATGGCAACAGGCTTTTTCCTTCAACCTTGGGGGCTTCAACCTCCCGTTTCTACATGCAACACCCTGCTCCTTCGTGCCTTACGTCCTGGTAGTTTAGGGCAAAACAAACAAAACTTGTTGTTGCCAAGCCTGCAATGAACAACATCTGTGTAGTACCTGTGGCAATACACACGTGTCTGTAACCAAATCAAAGAGTAAATACTATATCAAAGCACTGATAAACAAAGAGAGTCCTTATCAAAAATAATTTTATTAATTCAGACAGAAGCAAAGAGAAAAACGGAGATGACCAGCTTTACATTGTGGACATTTCCCACGAGACAGCCCAAAACAAATCCTGCTTATTCGAAAACCTTGTCCAGTGTCAACATATGCGTCACTCCATAAACAACCAGAGTAGCTGTTATGTGGACTCAGCACTGTGATGTAACATTCAAATACGTGATTCAGTTCAGTGTCATTTCATTCAATATAAAGGAGCCGAAGAACAAACGCTCTCATAGCTCGTCATATTATGGACATGCTGGTCCTGTCACAGTATTCAATAATAATCTGTTTGCTTGCTTTAAAGAACATTTTAGTGAGAAGAATTTAAGGACTGACACTGTATTTTACCATCACATTAAATGAAAGTGAGGAAAAACGCACAAGAAATGTCTTGCGTAATTGAAAACAACTCGGTTGTTGATCTTGAAATTACTTAAGTAAATACGTGAGTATTTAGTTGAATGGATTCAGATATTGTTCTGGTAAATGAGTACAAACGTTATTAAAACCTTGTGTTTTTGGTCACAGGTACACAAGGAAGTAGTAAAATAGTGTTTTCACCTCGCTGCGAGGCAGTAAAATGAAAACGATCACACTGTTTAAGGTGTAAAGCAACACAAATTATTAATATGGTACAATCCTAATACAATTAGTTCAAATTAATTCATTTCATACAAAAAAAAAATAAATCCATCTCACAATGGATATAATTTCATCCTTCAAAAGTGGTCAAACAGAAAAGCAAAATGATTTGTCCTTAATTTAACACAAACCCCAAACTAACAACCACAGATGAGGTTCTGCCTGAAACGTTCCAGAGGATACATTTGGAGACTCTTTGGTTTAAGGCAGGACTGCTTTACCGCGCCGTAGCCTGAAGCGGGTTTTGAAGAAAAGGTACATGGCAAGAAGACACATTGAGGACAGGACATAGAGAATGACACACAGGCTGATGTCCACTTTGGAGAATCCGATGCTCAGTACAGACATCCAGTGCCCCCTGTGGTTTAACTCATCACCGAAGAACTGACCGGTCAGTTCTCGCTTTTGTCGCCGTTTCCTCTGTTGCCCCGCATCCAACTCAAAATCGGCTTCCATAGGCTGCAGGCCGACCATCCCGAGCCCTGTGTCCAGATCCATGCCGAGCCCGAACACAGGCCCGGGTTCCTGCTCCTCTTTCCTCTGCAGGGAGCGCTGTTTGACCCGGCTGGCGGCGGCCACTCGCAGCGCCTTGGCCTTGTAGTGCTGGTTGACAAACGAGTCAAGATCCACGATGTCCTCCTGCGCGTCTCGCATCCTCATCCCCACGATGCTCGGTTTCCTCTGGGCCCGCCATTGCTCTCGGCCCATATCCATTTCAGGCTTCCCCCAGGGAGTCGGCTCAGACGTCTTACCGCCTATCTCGTCTGCAGCTGCTGCTTCGTCTTCTTCATCAGCCACCATTTCATCCTGCGGTTCCTCGTCCTCGTCTCCCTCCTCCTCTTGCACGTTGGACTGTGATGGCACAGGATGCATCGTGGAGTCTGAAGCTTCCCTGATTGTCCTAATTTTCTGAGCTTCTAAAGCTCGCTGCTTGCTGGCATGGTTTTCTCTCTGCTTTTCTAGTACCTGGCTTTCATCGTCAAGGTAGTCTGACAGGGGAAGGGAAAGAGAAACCAGATGTCAGCTCCTCAAATGCAGCTAGAAATTGTGCATTTAAGAGGAGAAAGCTTTTTTACCTGTGAGGATGCTGTTGGAGGAGAAGTAAGCCTGGAGGAACTTGAGAACCTCCTCTTTCTTCCACTTGTGATCCCCGCTTGAGTCCACTGTATGGCAGGCTGAACACATTTCTGGTGAAGGCCACTGGATCTTTGGGAAATTGGGGTCTTCACTCAATGCACCTGGACAGATAAACACAAACAGGATCACTGTAACACACATCAGAGTCCTGATCAGCTCAGTTTATGGTAGGAGACCAAAGTATTAATGCTAGTATCTAGTATTAATGCTGTAGCACAGCTTTGCAGAGGTGGGTACATGACTACCTGAGCATATTTCCACAAAATCTGTCACTTATTTCCATTTATGACGCTTTACAGCTTGATTCCGTTAAAGTAAAGAAAATATGCTTCTTTTACTTCCTGTCATGGTCTAATAAGTACTTTGCCAAGTTTTAGGTTAAAATATACAAGGTCAGAAAATGTTGAATGGATCCAGAAGTAACCACACAGCTCAAATCTATTGTTGTTTCTTTTATTATCCCTGCTGGTGCATTGACGTGAGGATGTAAGTACTTTGAGGACTGGATGCAATCTGTGTTGAACCCATTTGATCTTGTCACAGTGATCGTAAAAACTAAGAGCTTATATGCATATGTGTATGTGTGTGTGTTTAGTTGTGTATGTAAATCATTTGTCTGTGTTTGTGTGTATGTAATCTAGGGATTGATATTTGAGAGTGTGTGTGTGTGTGTGTGTGTGTGCGTGTGTGTGTGTGTGTGTGTGTGTGTGTGTGTGTGTGCGCGTGCATGTGTGTGTCTGTGTGTGTGTGTGAGAGAGAGACTGTGCATGCGTCCAAATGTATGGCTGAGTCTAACAATGATCAGTGGGCTTCTGGGATGTCCCAGAGGGAGGGGTGGCAAAATAATAGCTGTAGTCACTCACACACCCACACACACACACACACACACACACAATCCCTGTTTCCTGAAGCAGACCTCAGTGTGCTGGACCACCTGTCTTGTCCCCTCACACCCCTTTGAAAGCAAAGTCCAATCTCCAAATTGAACATGAGAGCAACAGAAATCTCAAAGGGGATCTGCCCTACTAATGAATTAGAAACTTTCTCCTTTAACATGTTTTCTTTTATGTAGCCACTGCCCACTAGCACCCCTCGTCACTCACGTACACTGCGCCGGAGCAAACGCGGGAATATGCGAGCTCACACACGAGCTTAGACGGACACATTCTGCACAAATGCCCACACAGAAGGCTGCGTGTATAATAAATTCTTTGTTGTCACCAACAGGCCATTGTGTGTGTATATGTGTGTGTTGTGAGAGGAGAAAAAAAAGCAGAGCAGCAGCAGGTCTGTCACTTTACAGCACTGTCAATTTACATCCTCCACCACCTCCATCCCTGCACCCTCCTCCTCCTCTCCCCCACTCAAGATTAATCTCAGTCATATGCATGTGTGTATGTAGTCTGCATACAGTACTTTACATAAAGGATACATCAATTTTACTGTGTCCTGATGGGTTGCAGTGTGTGTGTGTGTGTGTGTGTGTTAGCTTTTATACATTTCTGCAGGTGAGAGCACACACACACGCACACACAACCAGGCGCCTCACATCTCTTTTCCTTATTCTAATCAGCCTGGCACGTTTGTGGCCAGGGTGACTTTAGCCATACCACCCATACTGAGATTGCCATAACGGCCTGTCACGGAGATGTCATCACCGATGGGCATACATATTCATCAGATATAAATATGTATTGTTCAGCACGTCAAACTAGCTTTCTCAGCACTAATTCAGTAAGTGAGGATCACCTACACTGCATGGCATGTGAAGTCATCACGGGTGCAGCCCGTGTCAGACATTTTACGCTCCTTTAAATAGCTGAGATCAAACACTAATTTAGGGAATTGGGCTGTTTGTTGTATGTTATGTTCATTAGCTTTCTGGTATAGTGGCTAAAAGCAGATGAACATTTAGTCATATTCATTATATTTGATCTATTAGCCAATTATAAACATTTAAGTTTTGCCAATGTGTAAACATTTTATTTGTCATTTTGAAATACCAATATATATATTCTGCATGGTAAAGAGCAAGTGAGCAGTGCTGCAGGCAGAGAGGCCTGCTGCAGCAGAACCATTTTGTCTGTAGAAATGTGAATCAGTCTGAGCCTGTTGACAAGCAGCAACAGGACTAAGCTGCCACCAGTCTTAATTCTGCTGCTGCTAGGAGGTTCAGGGCCCTGGGGCCTCTTTGTTGCCAGCTAAATTAATTGTTCGTCTGCTTTACAAATAGCTGCTCTTTCATGCATGGCTGCTCCTGAAAGGAGGGGTGGGGAGGCCTGCTAAAGAGCTCCACTTTAGGCAAAGGGGAGAGGAGGGGTTGAGTGGATAGGAGGATGGAGTGAGCTCTCCTCTGGGAGACGCTGCCACTCATTGCTACAAACACAGCCAAACGCTCAGCTCCTCCCTTTTGCTTCTTCTGATTCACCTGACCTATCCCCCGTGGACCCCAACTCGCCCTCCGCTGTGACTAACTCCCCCTGCCACACGCCATAACTTGACCCATGGTTGGATAGGCTGTGTGGGTGTGTAAAGGGGGAGCATGTGTGGCTTGTGTCATGGTGTTTTACCACCTGCTGTCACACAATACCTTGGGAATTGTGTATATTTGTGAGTGTGTGTGTGTGGGCAGAGAGGGCTGGCTCCTGGGGGACCCATCCTGCAAGGATGCTGCGCTATTAATTGTTAAGCAGAGGATATGAGTCCCAAGGGATGGAGAGTGGAAAGAGAGAAAGACAGATACAGGAATACAGGAAAAGAGGGAAGACGAACGGATGAAAGGTGGGGGTGAATAAGTCGTGTTTAAGTCTGGGGAGCAGACACATGCAGGGATGGGTGCCCTGCTGTTCTGGACACAAGCTGTCCCGGAGATAGAAAAGGGGGAAGTCAACACAAACAAAAGACAGTGATTTAACTAAGTGGAGTGTTAATGATAGTCCCCCCCCGCCTAATAAAATCATACAAAGATTGACAAGGGAGGGTGACACGTGGGAGCTGTTTAGCACTCTCAAGACTTAAGAAGTGTAAAACAACCAAAGCAAGCAGCACAATCATAGAACAGTGGCAGCTTTTATTGACATAAAGAGCAAGAAAAGTCTGGACGATGTGAGAAAAAACAGAAAATTCAGAAGTAATTAAGTAAAAAAAATATGTGATTCTGATTTCTGTTACCTACTAAATGTTACTGATAAGGTGATTATGTTCAATGTGTCTTGTTCAAATGGATAACCTGCCTGGAGAGGCTCAAATTAATTGAAAACACAATTTAACGTTCGGTGATGAAGTCGATTTCAGGGTGCAGCGTTATAATGGAATCAGGATCTGAAAAAATAAGTCACAGACGATTAAAAGAGAATCAAAGTGAGGGTGTGAGAAGCAAGGAAGTTGAAGGAGTGGGGGGGGGGGGCTAAGACGGGGTAACAGCTGTTGTCTGATTTGAGGATCCCTCCTTCATCCTCCCTTCACCCTCTTATCCCATTATGAAGACAGACTCACCTTAAAAGGAAACTGGAAGTTGAACTTTTTCCTCCCAAACCGGATGAGGAATGCTTATGATCCCACAGTGGGAGTGGGAAGAGACACGTGAGAGGAAAGATGGGTGGAGAAGGGATACAATGGAAAACAAAAGGGGCGTGGAGGGACAACGCGTTCCTTTATTGCGTCTAATGTCTGATGTAGAAAGTAAACATCTCCATTACTGCTGCAGCTTATTTTGTTCTGGAGTCATGGATTTGGTTGTATTTTCTGAATTGTCAGAGGTGGTTTTCATCACAGTGATTCCATCACATGTTGCGTCACACTCTGTTTCACAGTAATTTTAGGGAAACGACATCAACAACAACGTGTGCCACAGGTGACATGAAATAGATGATAAACTTGGAAACCATCAAGGAGGTGTACTGTACCTGCCAGTCTGTTATTTACAAGATTGTGTCTGGACCACAGCCACGTGACTGCTGACTGCAACGTGAACACCTCCGTCACGATCTCCGTCGCCATGGTTTCAAAATGCTTGGCACATTCCCTGCAGCCGAAGAAGCTGCGGACATAGTTTCTCATTGCACCCAGCACCTCCCGAGGATCTGAAGAGGAATGACACGCGGTCCGTTAACGATGGGCAGCAGCCAATCAAATCAAAACAATATCAAAAGTGCTGTGAACATGTATGGCAATCTGAGAGCTCGCTAATGGCGGTGTTGGTGCACCACATCGTGGATTCCCACGATTATGTGGGCTAGGAGTCACAGAGAGCTGGGTTAACCCCATATTGAGATAAATAATCTACAGTATACCAACGGGATAACCCGATCTGGAGATTAAATCCTGGTAACTCTCTGTGTGAATGGCGACCAGACTGTTGTCTCAGTCCTCAAACATATTTTCCTGAAGCCGTTTGCTTTTGTTCTCAGCTTAGCGGGACCTTTAGATGAACTTAACTGACGGTGGCAGCGCCGGTGCCTGGGAGTGTCCGGACGAGCTGTCTTGGGCATCTTTTTTAACGTGTTCATAACTTTAATAACACCAGCTGAGTGTATATGAATCAATAGGGTTTCATGTTATGGTCAACCCTGTGCTGTATGTGGTTGAACTGGTGGTTTGTGGGGGGCCAGATGGACACCCCTTTTGGCCAGTCCATCTGCAGGTCACATGATGGTCCGTAAACCTTGGGATTAATGTGTGTGTGCGTGTGTATTTGTGTTTATGCGTGTGCGTGGACGGGAGATTAACATCCCTGCCAGTAGCAGAGCCTCCGGTCATCTGCCTGTTTTATTAACCACTCACATTCCACTAATCTAACATAATCTCTTTTCACACAGTTACAATTAGGCTCAATTGTAACTGTGACAAAATTAGGAAACGTTGAAGGAAAACGTAAAGAACTGAAGAACTGCGACTGTGATTTTTGTTGCACGTGTTAAATCTTTGCTTTGTCAGCACGGAAAAAAAAGTGGTCCACCAAACATTCCTGAGCTAATTTGTTTACAAATCCTCACAAAGCCTCCCTCCTCGGTCCACCCCTGTTCTCATGAACCCTCAATGGCCCTTTTCATTCAGAGCAAAACAACCTCCGTGTGTGCGTGTGTGTGCGCGCGTGTGTGCGTGTACCTGTGCCAATGCGCAGGGCCTGGACAGTGAGAACGTGAAAGAGAGTCCACACCCCACAAGGATAACGTCTGAGGTGGGGTTGTGAACCCTGACAGCCCACCCACGTCTCCCCTTCAGGTAGGGCAGAGTCTGGAGACTGAGACAGAGGAAGACAGTATGTGTGAATGGTTGTCTGTCTCTTTATGTCAGCCCTGTGATATTCCAATCAGTATTTTTACAATGGCTAAGCTGTGGGTAGTCAGAAAGAACCCACTTTAATGTGAATGTAACTTGTATAGTGCTACCAACAGAGCAGAGACGCTGGACTGTAGTCAGTAAACTAATGCACTTTCATTCACAATAAGACAAAAAAATATATTTTTATTTGACTAATGGGACAAAACTGCAAAGATCCACTGAAGCCTCCCCAGCATCTCCCAACATGTTTAACTTAATGAAGCGTAGTTCACATAGTTTTCCTGATCAATGAAAAGTCAATCCCAGGTTAATGGCTCGGCCCTCCACTAATGAACAGAGGCTGTCCAGATCTCTAACTGCGAGCCTCAGTTGAATCCAACAACATATTTTCTCTGACATAAAGTCGTTTCTCTCGCCACGCTGTGCTGCCATCACTGCCGTGACTGACAGAGTTACTCACATGTCAATAGTAAAGATTTGGTGTGTATGCGTGTGTGTGCCTACACAGTCCATTTCCTCTGAGGCAAAGTCTATTCATACCTTCTCATTGATTCATTGATCCATTGATTTTCCCGCTAAAAGCTAATGATGTGAGTAAGTGACTCTTTCAATTTGCATGGGGCCGTATACTGGAGGCATGCAGGCTTCATTCCAAAGACAACAGCACACAGGTTTTTAGCTGCATGTGCTGGCGCAAGGACAAAGTTCATACTGAAATAAAAAACATGTTGTTATGCGCTGCGCATTTCAAGACCACACTCTGACATTTCAGTGACAGAGCAGGCGTCACCTCGGAGCCTCTGAGGTGGTTTCGAACTGATGGAGTGGCCAGACTGACAAGCAACGATGTAGTTCAGAGGACAGGGGAAGATGCCAGACAGGTGTCCTCACACCAGTCTCGTTGTTTTGTGATGACTTGCTCTCTGGACTCCCTGCAGCTGCTTATCTTTCTGGGATTCTCATGCCTCTTGTCCTCTATTTTCCTCTCCTTTTAGATGCCTGCCTGCTCAGTATACATTTGAGTACTAATGTACCAATGTCCCCAGTGCAGAATCTAATGGATGAAGCATTTCTGAAACCCACACACAGACTTTTCATTTAGCCGTTGAACAGACTAAGAATAAACACGTGAACTGTAAGTTTCACGCTTGAGTTCAAAACACAGCGTTGACTCACCTGTGCCAAGTTATCCAGGATCTCTCTGAACGCCTCGTAAGAAATTTCGTCTCCAGTCTGGTTCTGTAGCCAAGATTTTACGGACTTCAACAAGTTCACGACGAAAGGACGACCCGGAAAGTACTGCAGACATAAAACATCAGAGCACAATAAAGACGTGTTAACTTGCATATGGTGTGAACAAGGAGTGAGGCGAGGACGTTGACGAATACTGGTTCTGTGATTTCAGTGCTTTATCAGGATTTAGTGACGATCTGAGGAAGCTCCCTGCTGAACATTAAAGACATACGAGAAACACAATTCAACATACATCTATTGGAGACATCTAGTATGACGTCATGTACAAAGAACCAACTTTTAAAGATTCTCACAAAATGTGACAAAAGTCAAGCTTAAGCCTCGTCCTTCATTAAGATCCATTTCCTAACCCAATAACAACAACTTAATCACCGTCTACTTAGGCTTTCTCCCGTTGTCTATTTACGTCTTTCAAACTAGCATTACCATGGTAACAACCAGCGCTGGGAGGAAACGTGATCCTGTAACTAGCAGTGTCATGTTTAGCAACATGAAGAGAAGGAGGAAATCTCACTGATGGGCGTCTGAGACCAGTGATGACAGAGTAAAGACACACACGCAGACACACGTGTCTTTACACGCACAGCGCGGACAATAGCACCAGCTGATGTCTTCACAGTAGTGACAGTAAGTGAGAGAAGAGCACTTTAATACGTTTCAGCTAAATGTGCGTTCTATTCTTACAGTAAAGCCTCCCGACGACACTTTACGATAATGGTTGTGGGTCTCAGAAACAGACATATTAGAGGGATCAAGCTTTTTCCAAGACCTAAACAACAGAACAAATAGTGTACTTCCATGGTAACTTTCTTTGTGCCTAATCTTTAGTTGCCCTCTGTCATAACAGAGCAACATAATTGTGGTGAGCATCAGAGACCAAACACAAACAAAACACACAAAAATCAGCGATCGCTGCCATCATCTAACATCTGGACCTCTTGTGAGCTGCATTGCTTTTTCATTTGGCCTCCACCATCTGCTCAGCTCAATACACCTGCACACACTGAGGCTCTCGCACGCACTCGCCTTTCAGTCCCTGGCTCAGCTGTCTATTCATCCCCCTCTAACAGGATCTGTGTGTTACACACTGACCACTTAACCAGACCCCAAGTGATCTGCTTAAACCTGCTTGTCCAACGCTCACATAGCAGGACTCCCTCCTACAGCAGAGCATCTTTGACTTCTTGCAGCACATTTTACTGCAGAGAATGTTTTTTAATCCCTCTAGTAATTAACAGTGTATGGCTGTGTGGAATCAGTTGGACTTATTAAATATGATTTTTGTGTTCAGACATAGCCTCTTCAGTGAAACAGACAATAACCTTTCTTTCTGGATTAAATCATTTTTTAAAACCTGACTATATCTGAAAATTGCTATTTTTTTGCATAATGAGAATAATAAGCTGCTAAACATATTTACATAACTACAAGCATACTGGTATTTTAAGGGTAGGAGACCTGGCCAAAAGATCAAATGACAAACTCTTTATCCACAGTCATGATCTGCACTCAAGTCACACAAATTGTAAATGTACAATAAAAGTGCAGCAAGACAAGATTTAGCAACGAGCAAGCACTGAAGAGTTATCATTCATAACCACGTAACGGTCTCTGAAGTGACGTAGCACAGATCCTCATGATTAAAGCTCTGTTTTAAGTTACTAAGTAGGAGTAGAACGACACAAAAAGACATGATTCTACAATTCAGCTGAAGTAAAAGGGAGTGGACGTCTTCAAGATAGATTATGATATAAGATCATCAGTGTGCCCTCGCCATGGTCATTACAATACACATTATTAGACGACAGTTGACAAGCCTGACAACCAGCATACACACAAACACACACACACACACACACACGCCAAAGGTGGGATGTCAAGCGCAGACAAAGGCCTCTGCTGCTCACTGCTGGGAAAGCTCATTAAACAGCTATATAAATTTAACCAGAGGAGAAAACGCAGGTGTTTCCTGCTAATGGGCTTAGCTCAGCGTCACCAAAGCAACGGTATTCATGAGCTCTCCGGATCTGAGGATTTCCTAAAAAACTCAAACAGGCTCAACTTTTAAAATGTACTCACCATCTGTTTTCTTTCTCAACCTGTCTGTGGTGCACGGTGCATTAGTAAACGTATCAGACAATGCTGTTAGTGCCAGGACTAATTTCATAACTTTGCTCCATTTACTGCGCTGGTATGAGGTGGTGTTACAGTATATGCCGAAGCAAACGAGGAAGAGGTTGGCCTTGTGCAAACTGCCGTGTCAAATCTAAACGGACAAATGAACTGCACTTGCTGCCATCACTGAAAACTATAATACTTACCAACTGTTGATTAATTGTAGACTTTTCTATCTACAATCACAGTATAACAATAAACTGTATTAGAAACCTAAAATATGGCCACATTAAAAATAAACAAAAGTATTTATTTATTTTACATTTTTGTGACATGTTTTAATGCATCAGCACCAAATCTGTTTCAGAGCCTTGAGAGACACACACGTCCCTTCGTCTCACTCTGTACCCCTTCTGCCCTTATCCCATTGGACCATGACAATCTCCTTCAACTCGGTAATATGTCATCCCTGATCCGATTAGTATCAGCAGCACTTGAGAAACCACAAGCATCTTGTGGTGAGGGTCCCAGGAGGGAAGCATCTGTTGGCTGCAACAGGACAGCCTGGGCCAGGCCTGGGGAAAAGACAGGGCAGAGGCCCCCCTGGTAATAATCCAACGTCATTCAGCAGCAGGAACGTCAAGTGGGGGATGCTGCAGACACGTGCCACCAGGAAACGAGGAAAACCTTGTTTGTACAAACAGACATTTATTTGCTTTCAGCTGTAAACTGAAAACACCCAAATAAGGAAACTAATCTGATCCATGATTACAGCAGCAGCTGGTCTGAAGTAACACTGCATCTTTATTAAAACACAAAATGTGTTTGTGTACATCGTGTCCTTAACTGTGATGTGAGAGGGGTGAAGGCTGTATCCCTTTAGACAACCCCCCTCTTAATTCTTTGTTTTATTTCCCTGGCCCTGTGTCCCCTGTGGACTAAAGGGCTTCTTTCAAGAAAAGCAGGATAGAGGTTTAATCCTTCAAAACCTTGCTGTAATGCTCTCATGCTTCCCAAGATCCACTTTTTTAATCCTCATATACATGCAGAGGATTCATAAATCCGACTTCACCCTGACAAGTCGGTAAATCTAGTAATATTATGACTGTGTGTCCAAAAAAAACCCCTCGTGTTTACATGTTTGGATGGACACACATGAAGAGATGCAATGATGGGATGATTGTGGAAAGCAAAGACACAAACAATTCATGGAATTACAGTTCTTGGACAGAACAAAGTGTGATTTTTGAGCCAGGGTAAGAAGATGAAGGCATGACGGAGATGAAATAAATAAATAACATTTTAGGATTCCAGCTTCTTTAATCTGCATACATAATTGCTTTTTTGTTTGTTGTCTTTTTTTTTTTACTGAAAATATTTAGGTTTCAGGCCGAAAATCAAAAAAACGATTTATGATAATTTATGAAATTATGATTTTATTTTACAAAAAAAAATAAACAATAAAGAAAAGACCTGAAATATAAATGAAAACACAGACGCATGCTCAAACTATCTATATCACATGCCCAGTATCAGTGACATGTGAAAAAGTGCATCATGATGTGAAGAGATGACAGATGCTGTGGCGACACTGTGAGTCACTTTCGCTTTAATCTAATCACACGACTCATGCTGGGAGTTCAGGTGTTTGCATTATGTGTACGAGAGGACGGGACAGTTCCACAGTAAGATGCTTTCTTCAGTGAACACAGATGAGAGAAGACATAAAAGTCCTAATGCAAACATTTCTTACCGTTATAAGCATCATCCACACATTTTATCCTCCATGCTTCACAAACTACTTTCTCCAGTTCTTTTAACTCCTCCTAACAAGCTTGACTCACTAAAAAGATTTGACCTCACCGCAGTGAGACCACTGACATCAATACAAACTGTCACAAGTCGCGGTCAACTGCAACAATGACGGCCTCCCTGACCACACAAAGCCCAGCTGAGCGGCTGGTCCCTTCTAGAAGGGGGACAGACTAAAGATACCATTGGGACCTGCTGCTATTGACAAAACAAACTGAAGCTAATGGGAGGCCACGGTGCTCTGTCCCACGCACACACACACACACACACACACGCATGGATATACACTAGCTTAGTACAATGCCTCCCTAGAGAGTGAGATATAATCAGAGAGATTGGTGGCAGACTAGGGCAGGGAGACAACCTGGTGCATAGCCAATAAGGACGAGGCTAGTGGGTCAGGCCTCATCATCACAACATGTTTGCCTGGCTGGCACACTTCAGAGAGGCAGGAGGGAATGAGGGAACATATGACCAGCGATGGAAAAAGTGAGCAGAGGGAGAGAGAGCACAGGTATCCCAGTGGGGTTTGTTAGTAATCAGGCAGTGTCTGTGTGAAGCCTGTGGGCGGTGAGTGGGTGGCAGCCACGCTTCAATCCCCACGGGGGAGCAACATCGAGAGGGTCTACAACTCCCGAGAGACACGCTGTGTTCCTAGTCAAAGGCATCCACTTCTACCTTCAACGCCGCATGCGAGTGTGGTTAAACACTACAATAAATACATTGCCATCTGACCAAATAACTAATTAGGTTAATATGGAGAATGATGTAATAGATTTTAAAAGGAATAAAATGTAAATAAAAAACATGGTAAGAAGCGAGAACCTGAAGCTAAATGCTGCAAAACAACAACAAAAATCTACAGAGTGAACATTTTGCTGTCTCACTCTCCATCTAGTGGTCCTCTGCCAGAATCACACCCCAGAATATGAACAACCAGCTCAACCTAATTTTATTATGACAGATTTACACTTTTAACCCTGTTGATCACCGCAGTCCACAGTGATTAAAGTGACAAACATATAAGTGAGCTGCTTCCAAAGAATAACAATAAATATTTTAGGACAACATATACTATACTAAAACCATTTTTACTGGTTTTAATATTTATAGAAGAAAAATCGAATGTATAGAATTTGGTTTATACATTTTCTGTGACTAATGCTTGTGTACTGTACACGCACATGTGCGTTATCTTACCTTTGCCAGGACAGCAATGTATTTCTTGAGAGAAGTCAGTTCTCCTCCACTGATGACGGTGTGAGCAGCTACCTCCACACGCAGGGAGTAGTGCAGTGCTGACTCCAGATCAGCCATGTACACCCTGGACCTGGGCACAGAATCACACAGTTACAAATGCACGACGACACACTGAGCAGTCAGCGCTGCGGGGCTCAGTCATACCTGTTGAAGGGTCTCCAGGCCTCCTTGGTGGTGTTGGTGATGACGTCTGTGCTGACTGGTGGAGGCTTACCTGACCGCACCACCCCCGGCAGCCTCTGGAGGGCGTAAGAGTAGAAAGTACGAGCCTCAAAGTTGCTGTGGGAGAAAAACACAGATGACACTCTCACCTAGCTCACTCTGTGCACACTATAAAGCCAGAAAAGCATCGACACACCTACTACACACATACTTTTGGAATTGGAATGAACTCGAACATCACCTCACATCAGTGGCTAAATTTACTAATGCCATGTTGGCTGAATGAGTCCCTCCAACTGGGCTCTAAAACCTTATGGAAATCCACTTTAGAAGAGTGAAGGCTGTTATAGCAGCATATAAATACTTTTGATTTTAAAATGAGAAGTTCAACAGTCCTGTCTGGTGTCCACAGAGCGTGTGCAGTAGCAGTGAGCGGTGGGCCTGGTAGCTCAACGGGTTAAGCGTCAGACTGGGATGTTGAAGGTGGCAGGTTTGAAACCTCGTCTGACTCCTAACCTATCCCCTACCAGGTGTGTCCCTGAGCCAGACACCCAGTGCTCGCTTTGGATGAAAGCGTCCACCAAGCAAAGTACAGTAGTGAGTGTGTGCAGTGTGTCTGTTAAGAACACCCTGAAACAAAATGCACAGCCTAAACATTTTCACCCTTTCGTTTCAGCAGTCCACTGCCATATTTTTTTGTGGCCACATATTTTAAACATTTACAGGAATACACACTTTAAATACTTAGCAAATGGTGCCAGACTAGTAATAGCACACACAGGGAGAGAGAGAGAGAGAGCAAGAGAGAGAGGGGCGGGAGACAGTAATGTGCTCTCTGTCCCTCTACCACTCATATCTCTGCTTGTCATGGAAGGAGAGTTAGGCAGAGGTAGCCTTGTGAAACCGAAACAGCGAGGTAATAAGGAGGATGGATACTCTGGGCCCGCGCTCACTCACACCAGCCCAGGACTCAATTACACCTGTGTGTCTGGTGGGAGTGTACAGATGTGGCGGGAGAACCATTCATCCAGCGATCCCGAGGGTCGGCAGGCAGGCAGGCATCAGGGTGGTGGGAGGGAACGCATTCACCTGGGACCCGCACACATTACATGCATGACGGATGTGAGACGCATGCACACACTTTCTCTCTCTCTTTCTCACACACACACACACGCTTTGCTCTCCCAGGATCAATCAGACATTCAGTGATGATGGGAGGCCATCTGTCGCCGTGTGCGGCTGGGGCTTGTTTGGCAGGTGAAGCCAGAAAAGCAATGGCATTGTTTTCATGCAAGAAATTAAAAAACCTCCCCTCTGTACAGTGATGGAGATGAGGGGGGTTGGAAGGGGAGAGATGGAGGGTGAATAAATAAATCAGCAATAAATCATTTCCTTTTTGCATTTGTCAACTAAAAAGAGTCCTCTTTGCATGCCAAGTTATTGAAACAGCCAAACAAAGAGGCAGAAACAGCAGATGAATTTGCAGGGTGAGGAATGATCAGCGTCGCTTTATGATGGTGAATAATGGGAGAGATTTTGATGCTCTGATCCCATTAAGAGGCCAGATGTTTAAATGTAATCTCATGAATGAGGTTCAGATAATGAGCACACGACAAAGCTTTTTGGCAGAAAGCAAAGTTGTTGCCTGTAGAACAATAGAAACCGAATGACAATAAACTAAAGTGTTTGTTTATTTCAGATCGTGATAAATGAAAATTTGTGTAAAAAGTTAGAGATGTTATCAGGATATACAACATTTATGTGTACTGTGTGGGTCTCCAATATAAATATTTGGATGGAGAAATTGTGTTTGTTTAATCTGCGGTTTATAATAATGTTAAAAATCTACTTGTTGTAGTAGATTTTGTTGTACTGCTCTAAGTGAGTTGAGTGATGGTCACAGACCACGCTGGGCAGAAAAATATATTTCTGTGTGGACCAGTGCGGTGCCCTGCACAGTACAACACATTAAAGTGGTGGTTATATTCATCAGGAAGTGAAACGTTACTGTAATTATAGCACAAAGTGACAATAAAACATTTCCAAAACATGCCTGCACCTGTGTTGATTCAATTTCACCGTAGCTCCTATTTGTATGACACTATTCAAATACAAGTTCAAATTTCTGTTTTGCCACTTATCTCAAATATTACATAGACGTAGCTTAACTAGTTTCCTCTTTATGCTTGTGTTTCAAAACACATGTGTAAATGTAAATGCTGTGTAACACATCCTGCTCAAGTTGATGTAAGCTGAGATGGTAGAATTATTAAGTTAAAGTACTAAGCAAATACTCCACAAAGAAAACACATTATGAAATATAATATAGTAATACAATTGAAATTGAGGCTGGAGGAATATGACTAATCGAAGCTTCAGATAAGATGTCAGTCAATCACAGTCAGCCTCAGACGAGGGCTAATCAGACAGACTGGCAACTGTAAAAAAGATCTCTGGATGATATTTAAATTAATGTAGACCAATCTCCAAGCATTTAAAACTAAAGTACATGAAGTGTCATGTTAACGATCCAGTTCTTGAATTTTCTCTAAACAAAAAAATGATACCTGAAATGTAAACACCACTGGCCTGAGCAGGGAAATACCAAAATACTAACGGCTCTGTTTTAGTAAATGCAAATATAAAAGCTTTGATGACCTCATGATTGAACTGTGAGAAAATAACACAATAATACTTTCAAATATAATATTTACACTTTTGAAAATGAAAATATAGATCTGTAATTGTCACCTAAAGGTAAAATGAAGAGATACTCACACAGCGAGTCTGCTGAAGCTGTGATCTGGATAATAAAGATAGCAGGATGGAAACTCAGTCACTCCCAGCTTGGTCACCAGATCTTTCTCCGTGTTCAGGACTCTCCGCACTGCAATGTTCTCAAACTGTAACAAGTCCAGGGTCACCTGCGGAGCAGAGTAAACACACGAAAGATAAGAATGACAGAATATCTGAACATACCGCCTCCTCGACACCTTTCTGATTCACGTTGTTGGAGTATGAATATCCGGTCATACTGAACTCTTGTGTCTTCTCCTGCACTAAGACAAATAAAGAAATACTGAGGCTTGGTTGCTGAAAATATACAGCAGTTACCTCACGGCCGATGTACGAATCAGCCGTCTCAAAGATCAGGGCCAGGTGTTGAACGTTGTTGGTCTCAAAGAACCTGTCGACCTCTGCTTGGCTAGAGAGCAAAGAACAGACAAAATCATCACTTGTGTTTAGAGTTTATTTCATCTGTAAAGGTTGGAATTAATTACATTTAATTTAAATACATTTAAAAAGTTAGTTTGCCTTTTAACAATAAAAAGTGTTATTTTCTTTGACGTTTGTTCCTTTTAGTTTACAATAGTTCTTCTTTTTCAAAAACAACCTTTTTGAAAAAGAAAAAAAACAGTGAAGAAAACTTGATCATGAGCAACGGTACTTTCTATTTGAATCAAAAAAGAGAAATTAACTTCCTGCTTCCATTTCCTCTTCTCTTCAGCGCCATCATTACAGATGTGCACACAGCATGTACATACTGGAAGTGTCTGACCTGATCAGAGCTAATGGAAACCCAGGCTCTAAGAGGACTTTAAACTCACATTAGACACATACTTTCAGACTAACAGACGTGTATTGACTGAGTAAACGCTTCTAATGAATATGGTCTGTGCAGAACAGATTCGTGCAGCAGCTAGAGGTGAGATCTAATAAAACTACGCAGCATGATGGTGAAATGCGGGTTTCTGCATTTGAGGCAGCTGAGGCAGCAGAATACTACAAATATATGTTAATGAAGATGAGCGCATGATTGCTGTGTGTGAATGTAGGAACATAAGTAAACTGTGATGCATCAACTATTTAATATGACTAATTTGAAAAACAAATAAATCTAACTCTTACCTGATGGACTCCAGTGGGGGGCAGGCAGGGGGCCAGAGGTCCTTATGGGTCTCCAAATTGTCTATGATCCTGTGACGGAGACCGTTTACATCGCGGGGAAAGCCTGGAGGTCAACGGGATTATTATCCTTCACTGAAACATATACTGTATGTGTGCACATGTGTGTGTAACTGCAGCATTAGTTACAGTAAGTGTGAAGCTAACTGTGTGCAGGTGCATGCTGAACATGACCTAAGCTGATTGAGAATAAAGTACATATCTGATAAGACGACATTCTTCCCCGCGCCGTGGGCTGATTAAGCACTATCTCGATGACAAAATATTTCAGTTGGAGTCTGTACACAGACAACATGATGAGCCCTTGAACAGCAGTTTAAGTGAGTGCACAGTCATACCTCTGATAGTGCGTCCCGTAGAATTGGCCTTGGAAAAGGCATGGAAGAACTGTGAAGCAAAAGAAAAAGGTCTGGGTTACAGAGAAAGAATAGAGGGGGGAGTGAGATCAGATGAGACGGCCCTCACACGCCCATGAGAGAAGCAAATTGCTGCTGTGTAACGTTTGGTTGGGGAACAGCACCCCCCCTCCCACCCCTCGCCCTTTTTGACCCACAAATCCTTCCTGGTTAAAATGAGTTGCAGATGTTAAATCACGATTTGGGGTTCAAACAGAAGGAGCTCTTTGTTTCACTGGGTTTCCCTGACAGAGAGAAGAGACTCTAACCAACACTGTTCTTAACTAATAAGATGAAGATGCAGATGTTTGAAGTTGGGGCGTTTCTGCAGTGCGCCTGTTGATCTTGCAAAAATTAATGCAAACACAGGACTACATCCAAAGAGTATTGGTCATATTCTTATGTAAGGTTTCAAAAATTAAAGCCGAGTCGAAGTTTCTTCTGACAGAACGACAGCAGCTTCTGGTTGAGTCGATAACAACACTATATCACAAACAAATTCTTATTTAGTAAAAGCAGGAAAGCAGCAAATTTAAGTAGCTGGAATGAGAAAAAAACCCCAAAATTGCCCGATTATCAATTAATGAATGTATTGACTTTTTGCTTAAAATCAATAAGAAGGAATAAAGATTTCACAAGAGAAAAAGGGCGTGTGGTTCAAGCAGAGTAACAGGGTTGAATTAAGAATGAAATTATTAACTTCTAACACTGGTTGGTTTATCAAAAAGAATATATACTTATACACAGTCACCTATTTCAGAAGATGAGTAGCACAGTGTTTGTGTAACAGCTGCTGTAACATAATGACCACAGCATTATCTCTAATAGGAATATGCTGAGTTGTGACTTATGTGTTGAAATTCCACAGTTCGTAATAAGCAGAACTATATTTACACGTTACACGTAGACACTAAAACAACAGCTGTGCTCAAAAAATGTAGGAATGAAATAGGACAGATATTCCGTTACTGATTCACCTGTCAATTATTTTTAAGTAAGACATAGAAACTAGTTGTATTCTAATCTCCCACAGCATGAGATGTCTTCAGGGACCTCTTGTTGTATCCAACCATGAGCCTAAAGACTCTATTTAAACTTCATGTCCAAACTGTGTTTACTTTGTATTTTGCCTCCTTGTTAAAAATAGATGATATTAAATGATTAGCTCATATGTAATTGGAGCGGAGCAACAGAACATGATGTGCTATGATCTGACACAGTACGTACACAGCGGGTGTTACCTTTAATGTGGGGTAACCTCTGATCCTGAAGCCGGTGCAGACCTTCCTGTTCTCCTCTGCACTACAGTCTATAGCGGCAAGGTCCAAAGCTGGCGTCCACTCTGAAGCACACAACACATCAAATAAACGGAGACAGAGCCACAGCAAATATTTAGTGTTCTGTCTCATGCACTCTATACAGCCTAACACTGGAGGGTGTCCTGAGTTGTCCTCCAGCCACGTGTACTGATGTGCAGCACAGCACTTTTACTATTTAAATAAACATGAGATTAATGAATTGTGTTTGTGGTGTATTTGTGAAAGAACATCTTGTCTAAAGACAGCTTCTCTTACATAATAACCGACTTGTCATATGGCACCTCACAAACAGGTTATTTGCAGCTGACGTGCTGACGTGATGCCGTTGTTATTATTATCATCTGCATATATTTAGTCATTTCTCTTGATCTGGATCCCTCTGCCAGTTCCAAGGCTGGACATTTGCTAACAGGCCAGGTCATTCATTCCTGAAACACAGGGCTGACTGTGTCAGGCCTGACATGTCATTCTAATTATTCTGATTCTCATGACTCTGTGATATGTCTTTTGGCTCATGAACTACGGAAACAGTGAGAAGCAGTGGGAGGAGAGAGCTACAGGAGAAAAACATTAGATCACATGCTCTAATGACCAGAAACAGCAGCTTTGTGCTCCCGTTGTTTCCATGCAGATGACAAAAACAAGATCACAACCGTCTCCACAATTACACACTGCTAGTTCTGGACGGTCACCTGTGAGACTGTAGAACACAAATAGACATGATACTGTACACAAACACTGATAACAGCTGCACAAACTCGAGTTGCAGCTGGTCCGTACCGACCTTTAATGTCTCTGGCCAGATCTGCGTACACGGGGGAGAAGGCGATGCAGTGTCCGCACCACGACGCGTAAAACTCCACCACTGTAGCAGCTGTGGAGTTCATCAAAACCGACTCGACATTTTCCGGAGTAATCAAGCTGATCTGGTCGGAGGCGGTGTACAAGCCAGCCTCGGCGGCAGAGGGGAGAAACAGACACAACCACAACCACGCCGCTGATGTTGCCGTCCTCCTCGGATGTGTTGGTATTTCTCCAGGAAACCGAGACGTGGCACGGCCGCAGCGCCGCGCCATCTTCCCAGTGCGAGCTGCTGCTGCTGCTGCTGCTGCTGCTGCTGGGAACCGTCCCTCTGAACTCTGTCTCCACCACACTGTCAGAAAACTTGACACAACTTTTTCTCCCTCGCAGCACTCTTCACGGGCCCTCCTCCTCCTCCCACAGACCAGATCCGGCTTCCTTTAAAGCAGCCAGCACGAGGAAAAGCGCCAGGATCACGTCTGTCTTCAAACTTAATGAGATGTGAATATTAAAATGAAGCAGCACAGAAATATTATTAAAAGCTTACTTTTTATTCCAATGGCTTTATACGTGAATGTTATTGTTTTATTAAGTATCAAATTATTATTTGTTTTAACATAAAATGACAAAAATATATGTTTTTTCTTTATCGCTATTGAATATCTTATAGGCCTATCTGCCAGTTGAATGCATAAATAAATCACTTTAATCAAAATAAAAAGGAAATGTCTTATCCTTTTATTTATTTTCAGATTTTTTTTATTTTAGTTTGCCAAACGTGCTGCATAGTGATCAAGACTGACAACACCTGCTAGAACAGATGTTACCTGCTTGAACACCAGTGTTACATCGCCTGCTCCAAACTCAGTACCTTCAGGTTTGTAGCATTACACGTGCACAAAGTAAGGGCTTTCTAAGGGGAAGGTTTATGGTCCGATTGTAGACATCCAGTATGTCTGGGGGAGTAAAGGTGAGGTATTCAACCCCAAGAACACTTTGCCCATGGTTAAGCACACAGTCTAAGGGCGTTTTGCAGCCAGCTGGTCTTGTGTTTTGCACACAGTGGATGGAATAATAAAAGAGGAGCATTACCTCTGAATTCTTCAGCATAACCTCAAACTATCAGTCAGACGGTTGAAACACAGACACCACAGCAGGACAATGACCACAAACACACATCAAAGCTGTGGATGAGATGAATCAGACTCACGTTAAACTTCTGCAATGGCTTCAAGTCCATCAGAAAAACTGGATGTGAACGGTGTGTCAGAAACCACACACGTGACATTGACCCAAACACTAGGTGTGCTACATGTATGTATAATGTGTTGACTTCAGAAACCCCAACATGACATGACACTCATGCCCATAACGAGCGTATGTAAAGGCCTTACCACAGCTGTAAAATTACCATCCTGCACTTTGAATATTTATCCATGTTTGAAGCATTTAAATACTGCAGCCACATTCAAACGTCCATTCACCATTCTGCTGCTTAGAGAAAAGCAACGGACAAACCTCAACCATCTGATCTTGGTCATTTACCTAAACATTGGCACATGAGGAACAGATTGACAGGACTGCTGCCAGCGTCACCGCTCCAAATTGAAACCAGAACACAGGACAGCAGATTCCTTTTACAAAGAATGGAAGCTTTATTTACAATCTCAATGTTCATCCAGTTAAGAAATATATACTATGTACATATTTGCAAAGTAAACAGTGTTTATTTTACAACAATCGTCCAGGTTACAGTAAGACTGGGTCAAAGTGGATGGACAGTATATTTACACCCAGGAAAGAATTGTACAAGTCTTGAAGTGCACCTAACGCACTATCACAGCACAGCACATTATTATAAATATTCATAAACATTTCAAAAGATGACGAGGAAAATCTAGTCTGACTGGGCAATTCTGATAATCAGTTGTTTTGTGCCTAGGTTTTGATTTGGTTTTTAACGATCAAACTCACTTTATTAAAGGAGAAAGTTTCGCAATCTCCATGTGTATAGAGAAGCAGCTTCACCCTAAACCGAACAGCTTCGAGTTTCTTTAATGTTTAATCTGCGTCAAAAGTGGAAGCCGTTTCATGCACACAGACACACAGACAGATGGATAGGACCACATACTGCATAGTTACAGAGGAGAACTTAACTTCCTCCTACATACAATCAGTTAGGGAGGAGCAATCCTACATAACGTTTGTAACAGAGCCTCACAGAACACGTTTCTAAAGGACTAATCGAATCGCCATTACAGTTCCATATGCCAGTTACAGACCAGGCATACAACTCATACTGCATGGAGAGATTAGTATAATTTACAGTTTGAACATACACCTCAGCAACTGTTAAAACGTTAACGATAGAAAAGCATTAAGTCTTAAGTTTAAGGTCACTTTAGCTCCAAACAGTCAGCGAGGATTAACGAGCTCTGTCACACATGCCAGAATGAGTTTATACACAGTTTGCTGGATCAAAGCAGAGCTGACAGCCAGGACCGAAATGAGCCCTTGGATACAGTCCTACGTGCCGAGCCTCATCAGCTCAATGACTCACTCTGCACAGCCTGTGGGCTGAAACCATTACGTGCGCGTGAAATGTCTACAAACTAGTTCCTGATACAGTTTATCAATAAAAAGTCTCATCTGTGTCTATAGACAAACGCTGGGCTGATGTGAACAAAAAGCAGATAACTTTCATAATGAGTCAGCAGTTCTATTAGCATTACAAACATTTCCTCGGGTGGAGGCACAGGCAAATGAGGTGGTTCAAAAAGAGAAAAAAGAAAATCTACCACATCATGCTTCAGTACACAAAGACTGATAAGGCAGAAGCTGAAGTGTTGACAAACTGGTTAAAAGGAAGAGCGGCTTTTTAAAGACTCATTTACAAAATGGTAGTACACAGCATTTGGAGGAGACATTAATAGGTCCAAAAGATGCTAAAGTTTCTCACAACCAACTTAAAGAGGCACTTAAACTGAATATTTAGACTATCAGGCTACATTCTGGTGGCTGGTGTGAACCTGACGTCTGCTGTAAATGTTTCACAGCCATGTCGCAACACAGCTAGTTGCTCAGAAAAACAAAACCGACACTTTTACCAGGATAGCTGATGACTGACAAAACACGACAAGCACAAGTAACTGTACTGTACAAGAAGTTAAGGCTTAAGTCCAGCACGATGTGATCCTAAAGTCAGGCCTCCTGCCAGTCGTCTGTGCGCCACTTCCACACGGTACATGCACTGAAAGCGTGTTTTGAGTATGTAGTGTGTTAACATTAACTACTTAAAGAGATCCCCAAATGAAAATATTTGAATGACAAATAAATGCACTAGTATTGGGAGACTACAGCTTCACTGACAAGATGAAAACATCAGCAGCAAGCTGTGGTTCAGTCGTTTCCCTCGGCGGCTGTGTGTTAACCCTGTTAAATAGTCAATGTTTAAGATGTCAACATTCAGTATGGAAGTGGGACACAGTGATGGTGCTGACCAACTGGACATTTGTCATTCAACATCACAACTTTTAAATATTAAAACATTTCCCCGGGTTCTGGTTTCAACACATCATAATATTCTGCCGTATTCACATTTCTATTTTGTGCTTTTACAATTTCATTAGATTTTCTTTACACAATGTTAAAACTATATTTTATCTGTGTTAACGAGATAATTTACGAATCTCGATGTTCTTTTCTAATAAAACATTTTCACACAATAAATAATATATTAAAGGAGGCAAAACATTTCATACAATAGCTGAACTCTGGTGTTCCAGTGCAGTTTGGTCTGAAAGTGTTCAGTGACTAACTGGATCTGGAGTTCAACAATGAATATGAAGTCAAAGTTCTGACCTTTAAGGAGTTTGTGCATATTCTTATGGTGTGAACAGTGTTGTCTGTTTGTTTTTTTAACCATAGTGCTCCAACTGAAACACAAGGCAGCAGCAGACCGGAAGAATCACTTTTTTACAGAGAAACAGTTCAACAGAATCCTCGACTATGAGAGTGTATCGTTCTTAATGACAACAGAACAAACCATGCAGGGGAAGATGGCTACATGTCTGCGGGTCGTTTTATCACGAGGCGACCTAAGGATCTCCTAAAACAGGGCACTATGAATCGCAATTCCTCCACTGAACAACATGTGGCTATAAAATCCTCTCGAATAACAGCGAAAAAGCTGGAACTGTGACTGATTTGATTTAAGGTGATGGATTATAAAGTCACACCACTGTCAAATCCCAACGCAAACAGCACAGTACATTTAGTCTTTTATTACATGTATATATTTATATTCTTTTAGATTCATTAGAAAATATAACAACCTATTTTTGTTCCAGCTAAGATTTTCTAGTTCAGTCCCCTATGGAACAATCAACTTAGCAGCATTAATGTACTTTCAATGCTCATCTAATGGTACAGTGCATCCAATCAAAACATCACTGGGACCAGTCCAGAAGTTTAGAATTGAGACTAGAGGTCTGAGAAAGCTGGATTGCTCTAGAGGCGTTCTGTGTGTGAAACTAATTATATAACCACTACCATTAGCTGAAACAACTTCAGCAAACTAAAGCCACAGAAATAACTAGGAGTTGTTTAGCTGAGAGGTAATGCTAGGTCTGAAGGCATCTGAGGGCTGCTGCTGACACGTCAGCTGCTGGAGGCCAAAGCGGCAGTAGGTAGGTGCGCTGCGGTGTGGACAGACCGAGATAGAGCTGGAGATAGTCCTTTTTTTATCTAAACATTAAAGGTGTCAGGAGAGGCCGTCTCATTTAGCCCTCTTGTCACAGATTAGCGTCAGCATGTTTGCAGTGTCCTTCAGCAGTGCATCGAAGATGCTGTCTGCCAGCTGCATCTTGACAAACAGCTCGTCCTCGTCGTATTTCACCCACTGGGCCTCCTCCTCATGGAGTTCCTGAACCTAAGAGACAAAACATGGTTCACTTCAACAGCATAGAGGCAGATATTAGCTAGAAAAGTGTCAACCGTGATGTAACAAAAAACAAAATCTCCCAGTGAATGGCAGTGTCAGAACTGGGTGATTTCTCTGTCATCAACTCTTTATTGTCATTATGCATTGAACAGAATAACGTCTTGTTCAAGTCGATTTTCCTACATGGTGTGTGAGAAATTGTACAATGGGAAAGGATCTTGCACACTGAATAGCTGGAAGGAACTCCGCCTGGCTTAGTGTCATGCTATTTTAACCACATTTAGCTGCATGAACTGATACTGAACATTAATAACACAAATCTTTGGCTGCGAGGCCACAAGACACACATCATACTGATCTTGAACAAGTGGGTGTCCTATCCTGATAATGGAAAAACTTAACTCCACATATAAAACATCTGTTGATTAATTGAATTATGGAACCTACCAGTATGTGATCGACTCTGTCTCGCTTCTTTCTGCCAAATTTGAGCATCTTCTGCCAGTCGGTTTTCTGGTTCGGATCTTTTGCCAGACCATACAGTCTCAGTACTTCTGTTGTGATGAATTCCTGTGCAGTGACACACGCATACAAAAAATATTACATCCTGAATTTAGGTGATGGTAAGGATTAACTAACAAGTTGAGTTTCTGGCTGTTCTGCTGTTTGCTGGTGACTTCTCAGGGGAACTGTACCTGGATTTTTGTGAGGTCTCCTGGTGTTGTTACTCTGTGGAAGAAGGACTTGACTCTCTGAGGTTTGACCCACTGAGGCTGATCAGTGTTGGGGTCTTCTGCAAAAATCTCCTGGAGGATCTCCCATGTCAGGTCATACACAGCCTGTAAAACAACAGAGAACAATGTTCACATGATGTATTGAACTTAATATAAATATGAAATACAAATTGGTTTTCCAGGTTTGACAATACCATTTTAGGTCAATGCAAAGCAGCGAGACAATACATCACCTACTGAACCACAGCTGCAGAGTCAAGTACATTTCTCTATAGCATGAGCTTAAGGCAAAAGACAAGAGAAGTAGCTGGGTAGTCTTGAAACCATTAAGATGCTCATGTGTGAGGAATCCGCTGAATAATGGAAACACGCCCGGTATTTTACCTCAGTGGGCCCTTTTAGATTAAATGCTGACTTTTAGACTACACTGCAGCCCCTGCTGCGTTGATCTTAAGTCGGTTGTGTGCTGATCTTTACTGATTTCATTGGTAGGAAGGAAAAGGGGAGTTCAGTGTCCCCATTTCTTTTATACTCCTAAATTTGACTCTGGAATATCTGCACAATTGTGTTGCACTGACTTCTTTTTTATGCCTTGACAGTTCCTTTTTTTACCGTTCTGTAGCTGCGGATGGCCTCTTGGTCCTGGCTGCTCTCCGCTTTACCCAGATAATCTTGTGATGGTTTGGGGTTTGGCAGAAGTCCGAGGGGCAGTGCTTCCTCCTTTCCCAGGTCATAGCTCTCCCAGATCTCCTGGGTGGCAGCATGAACCATCTTTTCCACCTCTGTGGCTGAGTGTGGCACCACCATGGCAGGCTGCTCAGGTAGCTTAGGAGGCAGGGGGAGAGGTAGCTCAGGTCGAGGTGGAGTCTTTACCTGATGTTCTCCACCTGGTGATGAACTGAGCCCCCCCATAGATGCTACAGCTGATGTGCCCGACCTTCCCAGGCCCCCTCCTCCCATTCTTGCCTCTTCCTCTTCCTTTCTTTGTTTCTGTTTGAGCCTTTGCTGTTCCCTGCGGGAGCTGAGGCCAAAGTCCTCATCAAACCAGTCCTGATCATCACCGAGGTCATCCAGTAGTTCACGGCTCAGCTCCAGCTCTGCTAGTCGCTTTGCAAGCTCTTCTTGACCGCTGGCCCCCAATACTGGACTCTCCTGAGCATTAAGAAATACAAGAAGATGTTAATCTCATGCTAAACTTCAATCTATTTTATTTAACTGTGACAGCACAAACTCATGGTGTAGTCTTTCTCACTGAAGTATACCGAGATCAATGAAGTCAGTCAACATGAAACTGGACTTTGGTTGAACACTTTCCCAAAAACAAAAGTTCTTCAGGTCAAATCAACAAAAAATGTTGTTTGTCAGTAATGTGATTATTACTCCACACAGAGAAAACTCAATCAGAGGAAAGAAAGTTGAAGCGATTACAATACAGACCTATCGACAACCTTTTTTTCTAACTGACGAGATGAAAAGAGCTGATTACATCAAGAGGAAGCATAATGACATTTATCTGATATTAACTACCAATAGTACGACGAGACCACGGCATTACTGAAATATACACTTACCGGTCGGTTACACAACTCGGGAGAAGACAGCTCCTCTTTTTCTGCTGGTAGGAAGAAGGGTAGACCATCTTTTTGTTCCACTGAAGAAACCCACTCATCTTCAACATTTTCACCAAACAGGTCTCCATTAACCTGGTTGGCAGTTTCTATTTTATGCTCTTTAGACTTCTTAATTTTAGCAAACTGATTTACAGTGTCTTTTACAAAGTTGTTGAAGAGGTTGTCAGTGAATGTGTCCAGTAAATCTGTGTCTTGTTCTCCTTTATCCCCGATAACTGGGGTAAGATCAGCAGAAGAAACCTGGTGTTGTGACTCTTCTCTCTCAACAAGGGTAGTAATCACTTTCTGACTTGGCTCCAGGCCAATCTTGTCCATATCAGAGATAAGGAGAGTAGTTGTTACATCTTCAAATTCCAGCATGACATTGCCATTAGGGATCGGATGCATAGATTCGTTGTGTTTCTGTAAATTGAAGTTGGAGACGTCTTTTAGCGTGGCCTGGCTCTTGTGAACAGAATCATCTGTCATCTTCTTATCTTCCAAATCCTTATGGAATTTTTGCTCCTTTTCATTCTTCAGATGTCCTTGTTCTTGGGATTTGTCCTCATTTGTTTTTGGCTTATCTTCACCTTTATCAGAAAAGTCATCAAAGAACGAGTCCTCATCTTCTGTGGTGTCCGGGTAGGTTTCGAACTTATCTGGCAGGTGTGTGATCTTGTCCGGAGGAGCAAAGATTCCATGGCACTCATCACACCCAAAATATACCACCCCATCATAAGTGCCATTGTTGCTCCCTTCTGACTTATCCAACTCCACACCTGCCCAGAAGCCATTAGCAAAGCTGGTTGGACCTTTGAATTTCAGAGTGCCGGGCTGAACGCCCCCAACCAGAACCCGATCACCAATGTCAAAACTTGGCATCTCATCTATAACAGGAGAGAGGGGGGTCTGCAAAGGAAGGCTGGGTGTTGAATAGCTGAAATTGTTGAAATCATTGTCATGTTTGGAGTGGGTCTGCTTATCGAGATCTAGCAGTCTTCCCGACTGGTGGCTTGGTTCACTTGTGCCAGAATGGTGACTGAGCTCCTCAGTTATTTCCTCCTCTATCTCTTGGTCTTGGCTATCATGTGATGTAGTCCTGGCAGGGACGTCATTGATTGAATCCTTGATTTCTTTTGGGGAAACTGAGATTCGAGACTCAGACTTGTAACCGTGAGGCTTCTCCGTGCGTGACGAATCAGCTGAAGACTCAAAATCATCATGATAACCATCTGCCAAATAAGAAGAGGCTTTAGCGTCCTTCATGGGTGCCTCCTTCTTTGAAGAGAAGGCCTCAGAAGCTGTATATGACTTAGTAAAAGGTTTTGTAGCATCCTCTGCCTTAGATTTGTCCTTTTCTTCAGATGAAGAATACTGAACTTGTCCATCGATGGAAGATGGAACATGTTTGAGTGTAAAACGATTTTCCTGGAGGTTCATGCTGTCGTCTAGACTCAGAAGATGTTTAGAGTGTTGATCTTCCAACTTGGAGCTTAATTCCACCTCCAGGCCTTTGTGAATGTCAGGCACAATGTTCACATCTTCAGATCCAATCGGTATCTTAGTTTCATCAGAGGGGGGTCTTAAAAGAGCCTCTGAGGTTGGGAATACTGGGCTTCCACATACTGGAGTTGGAGTGACTGTTGGTGGATCTTCATCAGACAGCTCTTCAGGCACTGAGGTGGACCTACTACGATTATGTTGAGGAGAGGCATCTGAGATAACAACAGACGGTTACATTATTATTGGAACATACATGAAAATACAAAATATCTTTTTAAATCAACAGTTCATGTAATGTAATATCAATCACTTACTTTGGTCTAAGGATGCACCAGAGACCTCAGGCCTGTGAAGAACATAAAGTTAAAACCCCAAACCTTTTCAAGTTATGTTATTTATATCAGTGTCATATTTACAGCAGTTTTGTACCTGTGAGCAGATGGTTTAGTACTGGAGTGATCTACAACTGAGCTGTGGTCTTTATTCTGGGACCTGGTGTCAGGCGTCGAGTCTGGTTCCTTATTTAGTTCTGCCTTAGTTTTCTCAATGAGGTTGTCATAGGTCTGAAAATAAAAAGAAAAAAATAAAGAAATTATATGAATATTTGCACTTATACTTGGATATATTCACACACACACTTACTTCCAGCTGCTTCAATAAGCTGGCTTCCTGTGCCTTAAGACGCTCTTTGTGCCTCTTCTTCTGCTCTTTCTTCAGCTGGTAGGCCATAAATTTTCTTTTTCGGAGTTCTCCCTTCAGCGCTTTGATACGACTCTCTATGTCACTCTGGTCTGAAATGGGTTCTGAAGGCAAATTTCGATGATAAATCACAGTTAGAATGTGGAACTGGTGCCAGGCCCCTGATTAGCAAAGGGTAATCCAACTTAAACTCAAACCTAGTTCTTTGGGGATTACTGTACATTTTCTTTAACAAGAATGTGTAAAGTCAGTTTGTGCATTTTCCGTTGGCTTTTACAAAATTAAAAACTGTATCACAAAGATTGAAGTTTTTATTAATGACCAGCAAGGTGTAAAACACAGTAATCTACTATATTGAGACAGCGAAACTGTGCAATGCAATGCGAAAGATTCTCTCCTCCGAATACACACACAAAGCAGGTTAGGTATCAGGGAAGTGCTTGAATAATGTATTCCTGGCAGCATCACTTTATGCCTGGCTACACAGTGCCCGCAATACAGCTGCATTATGTCCTCTGCCTGCTTTTCCTCCTCTGTAGGAAGAACTATTACATACTTAAGATATTATATTTTCTGTGTGTATTGAGTCAGTGGGTAACTCACCAGTCTGTTTGGCCAGGCGATCAGTTGGCTCAATGCAGACCTGGCTGGCGGTCCGGGTGGAAGAATGTATCTGCATCTTGGTTTTGCTGCCGCCATGAGAAGGAGAGGCAGCAGGGCTATAGCTGCTTTTGAACACAGGAGACTGGGAAGATCCAACAGGAAGAGGAGGGGAAGAGAAACAAATATGACTTTAGGATATGACCAGACAGTCTGATAAATTACTCGAGGATTAATATTTTACATGTAGAATAAAGTTGAATGGGACTAAACATTGAAAAAGAAAAAAATAAATAATCGTACTTGTCTACTAGGTGAGTGAGAAGCTGATGTAAAGTCCTGAGTGTAATTTGCCAGAGTGCTCTGGGCAGAGGTTGAAGGTGTTTCAGGGACTGACACAGGCAGTACTGAAGGTAGGTTTCCCAGTTGCTGACTTCCTAGTGCCTCTGTGTGTATACTGGACTCTGGTGTCACTGAGTAAGAGTCACCGTCACTCACATGCTCTGAAAATAAAACAGTATTTTTTACATAGTTTCTGACGTACAGATCGTTTTCTTCATTCCTGAACAATCGTGTCCTGCTGGACTCACCTTTTTCACTGTCAGTTCTGGGCTCTGAGCTTTGATGGTGACTGAGGCTAATATCAGAGGCCTCATCTTTCTGACTCTCTGAAACATCAAGATTCTTGTCACGAGTTGTCTGCCTGTCCCATACAGCCAGGGCTTCTTTCTCAATCCTGCAGACCTCTGCCTCCTCCTGATCCAGCCGCTGTTTCCACTGTAACAGTTCCTCAGCGTGATGACGCCTCTGCACTAGATGCTGCTCCCGCTTGGTCAGGAACCTGTGGAGATAGATCGTAAGATGAAGGAGGAAAAGAATTATGAGGAGACAGTGGGAAAAATAATATTATAGGTAGAGAAGTAGAGAAATAAAGATGAAGGAAAGATGGTTGTGAAGAAGAAGAAGAAAAAGGGAAGATTTTGATGGAGAAAAGAAACAACAAAGAAATTTAGCATACAGAATGGTTAAACAGGAGCACACAGAATGGTTAAACAGGAGCACGCAGAACTAAGTCCCTCGGACGTTCGCTTATCACTGCAAACTCACCTCAAACGTCTGTTCAGCACTCACAGAAGCAAACATACACACATTATCCATGCCTACAATCATTTTTCAGACATAGAAGTGTAGAGACACCCATCAATTAAAAAACAAAAGTGATGACACTCAGGAGAAAGAGGAACAGGAAAGTTTCAGATGTCAGATTCATGCAGAATAAAGTCCTGGGTTCAACACACAGACACACCCCATTCCCCTAATTATAATAAAACATACAGCTTCTGTTATGAAGCTCAAAATTATTTCTAAATCTAAAATCCAACTTAAACTGAGGTACTTGTCACATAAAGCGTATAGCATGTATAAAATAAAGGTAAAGCAGTTGTGTAGTGTGGTCTCCCACAGCTATGGGTGCCATTATAGTGCAGTATGATCTAATTTAGAGGTCTTACTCTTGACCTAATGTAAACTGATGACAGGCTCGATACTGAAGAACCAGAAGTGGGGGGGGGGGGGTAGTGACTTCCCAAACTCTATTATAGCCAATGGCCATCTGTACTTATTATCCTGTCCTATGTAACAGTTAGCTAATAAAGGGAGGGTTGTTAAGATTAACTGTGCTTATTAAAGAGACGTACCACTCTATCTCCAGGCTGCACAGTCCTGTACCTCCATGTCATAGTGTGGTTTGACCTTAAACTATTTTATACCCATAACTGGTCTGGAGCTAAACAGCCAGCTACCAGAATATGAAGGACAATGAGGGGGGCATGCACTGCAATCCGTTCAGCACTAATTGCAAGAGGCAAGAAATATAGAGAGAAGTTGCAAATTAAACAGAAATGATTGAAATCCCAGTTTTGGATCTGAGATTCACATTCAACAAGGAAGGCTGCTGTTAAATAAACCTAACAATTGACCTTCACAAATCACTACCTTTTCTTATATTTTCTGTTCAAAATCAACCACTATATTTTAATACCTACAGCGCTAACAGTGAATTATTAAAAAACTATAATGCTGGTTGAGAACAGCAGCATAAAAAAAACGAGGTGAAGTGGTATAAAAAAAAAAGCTCATTTCATTACAGCAGCTTTCCTTAAATTTCTTTCAAGCTTAGGCCCCCAAACAACTCTACCCCCCCCCTTGTACGTAGCCTCATGGAAGTTCAAAACCTCACAGAAACCCCAAACAAAACAACACTCACATTCAATCACACATCATTAACCACTTCACGCCCACAACGTCCCAGTGCCAGTGGATGAACACAAGCATGTTCCATGGGGTAGGAGGTGAGGTAGGGCAGAGCTAGGTGGAGGTGCTGAGGAAGAGGTAAAGATCAATCTGTACAGTACCTGGCCAACTGGTTGTAGATAAAGAGCTGGAATTTAGGGTGGAGGTTGGGAAGACAGACACTGAGGGAGGCCCAGTGGTGGGCCGTGAACGCAGAGAAGAAGTAGTGGACAGGAGAACAGTGTCTACAAACACAAGCCCGCAACAGACAAAGACAAAAGATTCACACAAACATGGGCATGGACAATTACAACACACACAAAATGTAAGAGGGGGGAAACATAAAAAAAAACAAAAACAAAAAACACGACATGCAGAGGAAAAAGACAGGTAGAGAGAAGGGGAGAGAAAAGATTGACGTAAGCAAATGCGGTTTTATGTGTCAGTCTGTCAGGTCTGTGTAATAAAAAGTTTATCTTGAAACAACTACGGATTTGTGGTAAACATGTAAACTATCGGAGGGATTGGTTGAAGTGTCAACACTACCAAAGCTCCTTAAGACTATGATCAACAGGGCGAGGGTGGTTATTAGGAAAGGAAATAGACACATGATCATTTGTTTAAAAAGGTACTAAGAAGCAAATTATCCTATAAATGCACAATAAGAGACGTGAAATTTGTACTGATCTAAACTTAACTGCGGTGAATCTGACATCTCTGTGTATTTAATTGGGAGACAAGCCAATCAAAAGTCTGTTGCTAGTTTAAATAAATCTTTGGACTGGCACCTTATTAGTAGTCAAGTTATAAATGCTAAAACCCCAGAACAATTAAACCACTTGTTAGAGCTGCCCGGTCATGAGGGGCTCAAAAAAAAGAAATCACCTGACCAAAGCTCTGAATTCTTGGAGGACCTACAGGAACTCCAAGCACATGTAGTAACTGGTCAACACGTGAACAGATGAATATGTTTTCTAATATTTAAAAACTGTTTTCTGTAACTTAACATTTCAGTATTAGGTTTACACAGTGTCGGTTATTTAGGACTGTTTAATATTGTGTGATGTTTCTGTTTTCTAACAGGAATTTGCTAATCTGAAGTCAAAGAGGTGTATTATCGTCACAGCTGTGGGGGCTGGTCTAGCTTATAGGAAGAACAACATGGAGCATGCTTCTATTCACATCCACATTCACATTTACACATTCACAACACTTTAGAAAACAAGTTACGGAAAATATGTATGTTCTAAATGTTTGGCCACTGACTGTGATCATGTACAAGAAAGCAGAAAACATGACGAGTGCATTTCTACAGCTGAAAAGAACAAAAGAAGCAAACCACAAGCGCAAATGACAGCAGGACACAAATGGCTGTTAGAAACTGGTAAAGGCGCACGATGAGTATTATTTTGCTGGGAAACCTATAGTCAAATAACTTATTATTATAATTACAGTGTTAATATGCCATTTAATATCTAAAATAAAATTAAGGTCTTTACTTTTCATCCATGTGCGAGTGCATCTTCTTGAGCTTCTGCATGATGCTACTAGTTTCACTTCCAGAGATGGAGAGCGAGGGAGAAGGGCTGCGGTTATCGTCAGCACCTCTCACGCTGGGGTAGGCTGGTTCCGTCATCAGTGTTCGTGGTACAGCAGTCTCCTTCGGTGAATGGACAAATGTGAACAAGTCAATCATGAGTAAAGCCAGTAAAGTATCTGGTAGCTGGTAATGTGAACTTCTTCTTTGGAAAATGATTTCTCTTCTCATGTATTGGATGTAAAAGTACTTACAGGTGGTGCTTCACCCCCAGCACTTTTGAGACGCTCCTTCAGTCTGAGGGTTGAGTTTCTCATACGCTCAATCTCCTCCTGCTGCTTCAGCAGCAGCTGCCTTTCCTTCATTGCTGCCTTGTTGGCTTCCTGAAGACGCCTGATCTCAGCCTGGAAACAGGATTGGAGATGGAGAGTAAGGAAAACTTACATTGTACTGCAAAGATGATCTGACACATTATGTCTCCACCATCAAACACCTGCTCCTGTTGTAGCTTCATGAGAAGACCCCTCTGCTTCTTCCTGATTGGTGGCATTTTATCATCTTCTCCCTTGTCCCTCAGGTTCTTTTTCTGGTGCTCCAGCCAGGCCAACTCAGTTCTGGTCTTCTCTTTGAGAGCTTTCTGGCGAAGTCGCAAAAGTGAGCTTTGGTGCTGCAGTCTTACCTCCTCATCCTTCATGTACTGACGCACCATGTCCATAGTGAACTGGGAAAAGCTGTCTTGTCCACCAGAAAAAGCAATGCTTGCATCCTGAAATAGCAGGAGAACGGAGGTGGAAAGTTTAAAATCCTCTGAAAAAGATAACACGTTTCTAAACAAGGCTAATTCAGTGCTAGTGATTAACCTTCAGGATGATGTGTGCCCCTGAAACCAGTGATGTGTTGTGATTGACTCCATCATCCTCTGATTCTTCATGATGTCGGGACTTTTTCTCCATAGTTCCGCGGCGGTGCGCTTCAGATGGGAGAAGAGAGCGGAAGGATCGCTCTTCAATTTCGTCCTCTGTCATGGATTCATCAAACTTGAGAGAGTACTCTGTTGCCACTGACACGCTGTCTCTCTCTGTGGGGCAAAAAAGGACAAACTGAGATTATATTAAATTAAGTTAATATTCTAATTTCTACATCCACAATGATGGGACTTTGTAGGAACTATACACATTATGCGACATGTGCTAATAATATTAATGGCTTTGTGTTTAGTTTGATTAAATTATGGAAAGAGGGTTTTTCAGATTTTCTCTAACAGCAGTGTTTTTAATTATGTAGCTGCGCCTGATAACTGAAATTTAAGGTGAAATACACAAAGCATACAAAGGCATGGCAACTTTTCTGCAATCCAGTACCTTTTTCATCTACTACAGAGGGGATACTGTCACTGCACAGAGAGTCGTTTGCTGCTGTAGGAACTTCGTCATCTATGGAGCTGCTGCCTGCTTCCCTCTCCGTCCTCCTGCCAGCTCCAGCTTTCTTCCATTTGCCTCCTTCTGCTTCTTTTTTCATACATTCCCTGTGGTCTGAGGAGACATGTGATGGGCTCTGATGACTGCTAGAGTCTGTTGCACTGAAGAAAGAAAAAAAAAGACAGAGTTAGTGCCTCTTTGGCCTTCCTGTCCCCCAACCCACACAGGCTTAAGCACAGGCTTCTTCCCACTCCTTTTGGACAAAGACTTGTTTATTTTTTTCTTGTTTATTTTTACATATGCATGTCAGATATACATTTCTTCATGTGTGCCATTTATGGGTATTGTTTGTTTTGTTTTATTTTGTTATTTGTATCGTCTTATGTTCAAATAAAGATTTCAATCAATCAAAAACCCCAATGCAAATAAGCAAAATGTGTGTTACAATAGAAGACAGACTGGTACCTGAGTTTGGGTGTTCTGAAGGACACAGAATCAGAGTGACCAAGGCTGTTCAGAGGCAGTTCCTCTTGTCCGGTCCTTCTTTTTGACACCTCACTATTAAAGTTGTAACAGTAAACTCACATTAAGAACAGATACCAACTGATTACAAATTCATAGGTGTCAATGCATCTATATCCAACTGGTGGGATATGCTTCATTCCAAATTTAAACAATCATATATCAGCATAAAACTTGTGTTGACACGGATTCCTGAAGCCTCGCTTTGTGAAAATACATTCACAGAGGAAAAACTTTAGTGAAACTGTGAAATGAAGCTGCTAAAAACTAATTTGCAAAGTGTGTTTGTTGCTTACTTGTCAGAGTCAGTTTCCTCATGCTTCCTGCTGAAGCTCTGCTGTTCTTTTCGAGAGTCCAACATGGAGGAATCAGCGGGGGAAACCAAAGCTCCTGCTATCTGTGACCTTGCCAATTCTGTCATCTGACGGAGAAGAAAATATTGATCTAATATTTGACGTGGTGAGTCTTACACTGGATACAGTGCTTTCCTCCTCTGCATTCATTGTTATTTCTTTACTGTTACTGAACAATCAATCAGCTTTTGTTAGGAAATACAGACAGAAGCTGTTTTCCAGGCAGAGGAGAAGGCGGTGATCACTAACCTCCTTGATGTGTCGGGCAGCATCGACTGTGTACTGTGCTGCCTCAGCCTGTTGACTCATCATCTTAGTAGTTGCCTCCTGGAGGCCTTCCAGGGTTTCTTTGTGATTTGCTGCCAAGTTTTCCTGCAGTTCAATATGCGCCTGGACAAAAATCATACACACAGAAAGAAAACAATCATACATTATTATACAAACGGTTGGCAATGTTCAAATGTATCCTATCGGTGGGAGGAAACCTGTGATTGTACCCTGGCTACTCTCTGCCTGTTTTCCTCCAGCTGTAGCTGTGTCTCAAGGGCTTCTCTTTCAGCCTTGATCTTTAGCTCGTAGAGGTCATGCTCATGTTGCTGCTGCTTGGCCTGCAATGTCAAAGTTTATTAAACAGCTTAATATGTGCATCAATAAAGAATGACTGCAGCAAGGCAAAAGGTCACAGTGAGCAGCTGATGAGGTAACCTAAACCACATTTATAAATATAATAAAACCACTACATCCTTACTGCTCCCGTCACAAAAATAACCTGTACCTTGAGCATTTGGGCTAATGTCATGCTCTCCTGCTGAGCCATGGACACACCCATCAGCTTCTCCATGTTGTCCAGCTGCCGAACTGACTCCTCAATGGACTCCAGGTACTGAAGCTCTGCTGCCATACGCTGCTGCAGGACAGCAGGCGAATACTGTAGTTCACCTGAGGGAAAGGGAAGTGTGAACAGGGTGAGAAACAAAAAGAAAAATAATAGAAAGGTTGAGTTGGAGAACGTTTCCGCTTCCTTTTGACAGGTGGCTTCTTTTTAAGTCAGTCATGGGAGTGGGAGGTGAAATCAAACTCAGGAGTACAGGCTTTTTGTAACGTTAAAGTGTGTTCAATAAGTCAATGTTCAGACATTGTGTGTCACTGGTTGTTCATTACATATTTTACCTGTGGTCTTGGTGTCTGCTCTACCATTGCGAGCTGTTGTGCCTGTATTGATGTTATTTGCCCCAAAAAGGGCACTTCTTACAGGCTCCCTGGGGGACTCTGCTTGTGAAGGAGAACCAGGGTCTGGAGTGCCAGAAGGTGAACTCTGTTTGGACCTGGCCCCCTTGGACTTCTTACCATCCAGCCCCAAACTAGAAATGCAATAGAAAAGTAATGAAACTGTTAATACAACTCTAAACGTGTCTTATAACACAAAACAATAAGGGTGTATATATTTTAGGTATAGTATCATTTTTGAAGATTCAGCACATTGAGTCTTAAAAAATCTTCCACAGCTCCGTGACATGTTGCAAGCTCTACAGCTGGTTGACCATTTTAAAAAGTGAAGCAGGTTGAATCACATGATAAAGACTGGGGTAGAATAAGCCTGCTGTGAGGGGCCCCTTTCATGAATGGCTACATTGTGATGCTCACAGATGATTGGGGGCAAAGACTATGTCTAAAAACATCATTATACATTATTTTTGCCCATGGCAGCGCTCTCCTAATTCTAACACCCGTATTCAAGTAATATAAAGTACAGCATATTGACAACAGTGGTGATCACTGTAATGTAAGAACAACTTTGTATATAGTTCTAACAACACAATCTGTATGCATTTGCTCTGGCTACACACAAAGAACAATGAGGATGCCACCTGAGCTTTAAAGTACCAATAGAGGACTCAAATTTCACTTCTGAGAGCTGAGAAACAAAAAACACTTTCTCTGTTCCTCTGGCATTAGGCCAACTCTGTGGTGAAGTTGGCTGAACCACCAAACACCCTGCAGGCCCCCAAAACAAGAAAAACACTGTTTTCTATCTTGGGTCAAACTGCAGCTTCCTCCTGTTGCTGGCCACTACAAGACTGCTTAAACTCTCAGACCCTCAAGAGAACAGCAAGCCACAAGGCTGTTTAGACTGGCAGCCTAATCAGGCTCCAAGCATTGCTACATAATTTGTCATGACAAGACAAATTTGCCTTTGGTATTTACTGTATGTACTGTAATATAAGTGTAGGTTGTTGAGAAAAGCCCCATTCATCCCTGAAGTGCACATGGTTTTTGAAATTCCATTTGACTTTAGCCTGGAAAAACTTACTGCAACGTTATTATTAAGCATTTTGTGACCATTTTTTTCATCAGCAAACCAGAGAAATCAATTAGTTCTGACAGTGTAGTTTACCAACATATTCACATTTTTTGAATAAAGTTCAAGGTTTAGTCCTGTATGAGGATCTTTCACTTTCAAATTAAGGTAAAAGTTAATGTGTTAATAATGTGTTCATGTGTAAATTATTTAATAATTCATGTATTTGCTGCTATATACTCACTACACATTGTACTACCATCAAACCCTAAAATAAATAGCTGTCACTGGTATCTTTGTAAATTATTTATATATTTATTACCAAAAAAAAGAATTGCACTGCTTGTTGAAATTAAAATGTTGCACCTACATTTTGTGCTGCTGCTCTCCATATTTTCAGTAAGAAATCAGTATAATGTAGTGTGGCAAAAAACATTACCTTTGGTTAGAACGCTCAGATTCCCCTAAAATGTCAGCGGAGTAAATGCTCTTGGATTGGCTGTGGGCAGAGCTTTGGTCTGAGCTCTTCTTCCTGGAGTCATAGGACAGTGCGTCTGACCCGGGTGAGCATGAGCTTCTTTGCTCTTCTACCAAAGTTGCATCGCTCTGGTCTGATGCTGTGCCTGCAGACACACAGAGTGCATTACATTGTGCATCAGAGGGATTTGTAACAATAAAAAACACAATATATGATCATGCAAAGACCATTTTCTTTAACTGCATTTTGATTTAAAAATATAAAATCAAACCTTGTTTCCTGGTATAGTGCTTGGAAAGGGGCGAGGATCCAGATGCTGAACCAGAGGAAAGATGTGGTGAATGAATTGATGAGTGAAAGGATGACTGCTGGGAACTGATACCTCCTGAACTTTTCTCATAAGGAGACCTCCTCATCAGCTCTTCAAAGTGACTGTTCACACTGGTGCAGAGAAAAGAATATGATCAAATCATGTTTAAAACAAATACAGAATTTTTGACATAACACAAAACATAAACATAGAGAAATCGTATGCCTTATAATTGTACTGTGTTCTCAATCCAAAATGTCTGCAAGAAAAATCAGTGAACTCAAAGAGGAACACAGGATAGCTGCCAGTATGGGTCTGTTTTCTGTGTGACATGACTGCCACCATGTGGCCACTTTAAAATACACACATCATTTCTTTTACCTGGGTGAATTCGAAGCTCTCTTTAACTGACCACCGGCTGTGCTACTATGTAATGAACCAAAGTCATCTTCATACACTTCTGCATCACTGGGGCCATTTCCAGAGTACAAATAGGCAGAGGGAGAATTCCTTTCTGTGTTTCTTTCACTCACTGTAGGACAAGGTGGAGACAAGAGAGATTAAAAAGACAAAATACTGTACATGTTGTTCATATGACCACTACAATTTTAATATGATAAACATCTAGTGTAGCTCTAGTTTTGACTACAGAAAGTTTGACTTATTTTACTCCATATAAAAAAGACTCCTAAGCAAACAAACCTTTAATGTGGTCATGAAGGTTCTTAGTAAAAATGTTGATTACACTTAGAGGACTTCCTTTGTTCAGCTCTTCCCAGGCTGCCTCACTGTCGTCCTGCTGAGCAAACGGGTAGCTGAGGGCAGAGCACCTTGCTGCCTCTTTCTGAAATTTAGACAGCCGCTGGTAAACTGTTCTTTGTCCAGAAAAGGAGTCCACTGCCTCCGTGCAAGCTGCTGCTCGCGGTACATGATTGCTGAAGGGGTGGGAAGGGCTTACCTCCTCTTCAGAAAAACTACCTTCACTCAGTATGGGACCCTCGCTGATAGAACCTGCACTTGAATCGTGGATATTCGTTTGATTTTCCTCCTTATCATATTCTCTTCTTAGTGCTATTTTATCAGGTCCTTCTATCTTTTCCAGGCCATTAACAAGCTTTCTCCTTTCTTCAGAAGTTGTTTGTGGATCAGTGAAATTAATATGTGTACCATTCATGTGTTTCAGGACGTTGGGGGCATACAGACTGCCTGATCCTGGGAGAGCTGTGTCATTGTATAAACTATGACCAGGGCTAGTCAAAATCCTCCTTGCAGCTGTTTCTGCCCAGCATACATCATCAAGGTTAGCCTGAGAGGGCCCAGGAGTCAAAATAGTATCCACGTCCATTGAAGTTGCTGTACCGTAGTTGATCCCCTCCCTGACAAACTTCCGTGCCTCACTCTCTATACGGTTGGAGAGGGATGCAGCGGTGGCCTTGAGGGACTCGATGCGAGACATCTTGGAACACAATCTGTTTGAAGGTGCTGTGGCTGACTGCTGGCTGTGTCTGATGTTATCAGTGGCCACCTCTGTCTCCAGCCTAAGAAGCTGAGAGAAGAGATCACCACATGGGATTGATGCACTGCTTCTGGGACCGGTCATAGCTGGAACTGCTGGGCTTAAGTGGACAGGATGAAGCCATGAGGCAGCTCCACCATCCAGATCAGTCCTGCAACAGTGAGAGCAATAATGCAGAAATTAAAATGAGACAAGACGATGGAAAAAGTTTGCTTTAATTTCTAATTCACACGATGTCTACAAAAACATATTTACATGTATTCTGACTATTCGCTGTAATGTATAATTTTGCATCAGTTTAATCTACTATGATTCAGGATTCCATGATTATTTCTACATTTTCAAGGCTACATTTACGACAACTCTATTACACCCCATCAACATGTTCTTTGAGGTTCCGAAAATTAAAGCAGTGAGTGTAACAGTGTCTTACAACCTTGTTTAATCTTGTACAAAAAAGCAGATACATAAGCCTTCAAGGGTACCAAGAAGAGTTATTAAAAAAACAAGCATCTGAGAACAAACAGTTTCTGTTTGCAGTCATGTGGTTTCCTTTTTTGGCCTGATAGCTCAATAGGTTATGAGTCGGACTGGGATGTTGAAGGTCACAGGTTCGAACCCCGTCTGACTCCTAATCTATCCCCCACCAGGTGTGTCCCTGAGCCAGGCACCCAGTGCTAGCTCCCTGTAAGTCGCTTTGGATAAAAGCGTCTGCCAAGCAAAGTAAAGTATTTAACCAAAAACATTAGTTCCAAGGAATAGACAACTTTTGTACTTCTAAAGGGTAACGGTTGCATGAGAATTAGTGAGCAAGGGAGGGAGTTTTCGCATATGTGTTTACCTGGATAATGGAGGAGGTGGATGATCATTCAAAGACCTATCACTGCTCGAAGGGCTCTGTGGCGCCTCTAATCTTTTGTTCTCCTTGTCCGACTCCCCAGACGGTTGGTAAATCGGTCTCTGTGACAGAACACATCAATACACATTATAAATGACATATACATATTTAAATATATATATGACACAATTACAGTAACTGGGTTAGTAATCACACTACATAACATACCATTTGACTAGTAGGAGGAGCAGGGTGTGTTTGCATTGCAGGGTCATCCAGTTGGGCATCCTCCATTGACAGCTTGCTGTAGGTCTCTTGCAGTCGCTTTTGCACAGGGGCCACAGGGGCCTCACTGGCAAGGGTAATTGTTTTGGCAACTTCTCGTTGCTTCCTGTATAGCTCCTGTAATCTCTGGTTTCTCCTCTCTCCCTCTTCCCTCAGTGCCCTCTTCTCTTCTGCCTGACGCCTCTTTCTCTCTTCTTGTTGCCGAGCAATGTACTCGCGAACGGTATCTGCATCATAGTGGCGCTTTTTGTGCGCTGCATCAGCCATGTTGGCTTTCCCTGGTCGATGGTTGGTCGGGCTGGCACTACGGCAGCCTCTTGAGGAACTCCCCGTTTCCCCAGTAGTTCTCCATGTGGAAACTGGAGTCCTTGTTCGTGACCTTGATCCACCCCTGCCTCTTCTCCCACTACTTCCACCCTGGGATCTCCGCTGGGCCCTCTCCTCATTCTCAGCTGCTTTATACTCCAGCTGCAGGTCATCAAGTATCCCCTGAATGTTGGCTGATAACAGGTCGGTGCTTATACCCACCGGGGCCTTGTCCTGAGCTGCAGATTGTCTCTGAAAACCACTGGGAGGCATTTCTGCACCGTTCTGGGATTGTCGCTTTGATTCTGAATGTGGGTCTGAACTGCAGCGGTGACGGGAAGCTGGGGGACAATTAAAGAAAGGAAAGATGTTACAGCTGATAACTGGTAATCGGCTTGAGCACTTAATTATCAGCAATGATTAAAACATAGACACATAACATAAGCCATATTAGTAAACAACTATGACGCTAAGAAAAAACACCTTGCCAACATAATTCACATTTAATCACATATCAAAGTGTGTCACCAATTTTCATATTTTAAATATAAACTCTTTAAACTGTTTTACAGTTAGCATGATGAACATTGGATGCATGTAACAGCAGCAGATTTGCTAACTCCAAAGCTAATGCATTAGACCCAGACAAAATACACATACAGTGGGGGTTCGGGTGAGGGTGGGGTCGAGCCATGGCAACTGTAATCTTGGCCAAATTGAATATTCCCATTTAGATTTTAGTGTATCTAATCCAGACAGCTTCAGTGAGCCTCATTACGTCTCCCTAACCCACTCTGCCAAAGCCAAAAGAACCCGCAGCCCGCACTGGGGGCAACCTCTGGAAATCAGGTCACGTCTAATTGTGAACCCAACCGGAACAGCCAGTCAATCTCTATTACTTCCGGTCAGTGGTATTCAGTACCCAGACAAAGCTAGCGAAGACTGAAGAAGATACAGTATGTGAACGCTGGTGTAGTTTAAAGAGTGTGAGACAGAGTTTATGAGTACAGCAGCAGCCATAAACTCTTTTTTCATTGATAATCCTTTGGCTGATCCAGTTTGTCAGTCTTGATAACGGTGGAACCCAGAAATGCAACCCCCCTTTGTGAAACTAGAAATAATTTAAGGTACTAGCCCTAACAAATACATGGAAAAACTAATTATAACAAGTACTAGCACCCAGCACAAAAAATCTTTTTACAGTATTTCAATGGGAGAAAACATTTGTAAAATGAACAGAAACTGACTAAGGAGGGCAGAGTGCACACGGTGAAGTCAAGTTTAGCACCACTCTAGGCCCCGCTCCTGTCCATCTATTGTTGTCCCTAGCTCTTGAGGTCAGGTTATATAGTACTTAAGCTGAGTTGGCTGTTGATATGGATCACATATAAGTCATTGATCTATATGGAAAACTAGGAATTTTTGTTTCCAGAATTTTTGTTACCTCTTCCACTAGGTTTGTCAGCTGGGTGAGGTCTGTCTCCCTCATTGTGCAGCTTGGGAACTGGTCCCAGTACCATCTTTACCAGTTTCTGGCCTTCCCGCCATGACGCAGGGCTAATCACTGCACAAAAACATTAAAATTTATACGTTAGATGCTACCAGTGAAGAGTGCTGCAACTAAATATAGTTAAACTAGATTACAGTATGCTGACTTGATGGAATATAAATGCATGTGTTAGTACATATACAGCATTTAGACATGCCACCTGCAGAGTAGATTCTCCTGAACATAAACATAAGAAAAGCATTCGATAGACAACTACAAAGCTGCAGTAAAACCATTTTAGATCAATCAATAAACCCAAATCACGTAATATGAAAAATGACATGGAGAGTTTTTACTTTTTTGAAGTTACTGAAATTGCTGTGTGGAAGACGCAACACGGCCAAACAGTTACGCACAGTGTACACTTTCTTCCTTGCTCTTCCTAATAAATTAGCTTTTATTTTACACAGTTTCCCATGCCAGCATCTGCTTTTTAATTGTCTGCTAGCAGTTCAGTAAAGTGTGTAAAAAGAATTTCCTATGTGGTACAGTATTGGAAACTTATATTTAAAAACAGCAATGCGCATTCACTAGGATTAGCCTCGAGAGCACTGGTTACTGTGACACTGCAGACCAGTTTCTGGTAATGAAGCTGTACAGCCCCTAACAAAACAGCTGTTTCTACCGGGTGGATGAGCCAACTGAACACAGCCACAGATTTTAGAGGGATATTTATAGTACAAGGGCAGCATGAGACCGAGACCAGCCAAACATGAGAGGCAACACAAAAGTTTAAAGAAAAACTGGCCACCGAGTGAACCATTGCTCAGAAGTAAAATTATACCTCTTCTTTATGCTTTGCAATGACACTGAATCATTCAATGCTCCTGCATTACATCATTATACAAAAATGTCTTTCCTTGTGTCCAGTTGTACACAAACACCAAAATCGGGGAATCTAGTAATGAGGCAAGAAATCATGTCTACAATTGTGCCTTCAAAAGAATATTTGTAAATGAGGAGAGTTTTCTCAGCTGTCAGAGGTCTGCTATTATCAGGTTACTGTGGTATGCAGATATGATTCTTCTATGTGGGTGTTTGTATGATACTTGCTGGTCACAAAACTGCATGTCACACATACTGAACATTGCTTTAGGGATCATCATCTTATCACAGTCTGAAAAGTGACACACACACACACACACACTCACAGACGCTCAGTATGGGACAGTATATGGAAAGCACATCCTACTATATTTTCTGCAGTCTGAGACTGAACGAAGACACTAACAAATTCAGATTAAAATTAATTTATGAGACAGCGTTATACTCACTGCAAACCAATCAAGAATCTTCTAACCACAATGACAGTACAACACTGATTAAATTATTACCTACATGTTCAATTTATTACGATCACTAATTCAAAATAGATCACAAAGCAGGTTAGCGCTCACACACTGAAGTGAATTTTTTTATACCTGGTTTTGCATTTAGGTCAGAGGCAGGAGTACCTCGATGGACTTTCCTCACTGGTTTGGGAGGTCTCCTCTCTTTGGAGCCATCAGTTTTTCGTTCTCTTTGTTGCTGACGCCTGGATCTGGTGCTCTCTGTACACACAACCACATGCAGAGGATGAGTCACAAAGTAATTACACTAGCAAATATTTCTTCAAGATAAAATGTGTAATTTGGCTGAAAGATAAGCTGTGTGCCCAGGCTAAAAGAAACTCTCACGAGACATAGGCTTATGATCACAGAATGTGTTGGTTTTGGTTACTACACAATCATTAGTTTGTTAATTCAAAGTAGTTTTCCAGAGGGCTCTCCGTGATCTTGGAAGAAAGCCCAAGAACTAACAAGCAAGTCAGATATCGTCTATTTTATCACACAATCTAGTTCACAACTGCAGTTACAGTAACAGACCTTTATTGTATATGTTAAAACAAATAAGGAACTATGTCTGAGTTGTGTCCTCACCAGCAAACTGTTGTGACAGGTCTCTGTATATTTCTCTACTGAGGTTATGAAACTCCTCCTCCTTCCAAACTTTACCATCAGGAGTCTGGATTTTTGTTTCAGTACTGTTAAAACCTAAGAATAAAAGATTAGAAGATGTAAGCTTTAAAATCATTTCTTAACTAAGTGGTTTCAATTGAAATTGTGGAAAGACTCCTACAGTCAACATACCTTTGTATATAGGTGCAGGCGGTGCAGCTGCTACTTTCCGTGTTATTGCTGTAGGCATTTTACTAATACAAGCCCTGTTGTTCTCCACAGTTGGCATAATGGGCTGATCTAGATACCCAAGAAGCTTCTCTCTCTTTGCAGCTTCCTCTAGATGTTGCCTCTGCCTTCGAATGCGCTCTTTGAGTTTCTCCAGTTTATCATCAGGCTGATGCCGTCTTAGGTTCTCTAACCGCTGGGAAGCTGAGCCAGGGCTTGTCGAAGGAGTACTCTCTCCTCTGTGTGAGGAGATTGGTGCTACACCTGCGCTTGACTCTTGGTGGTCCATGGCAAGTTGTGCTTTGGGAGTGCTTTCCACCTTCTCCGCTGTAGGGACTCTTACACCTGTGAGATGCGACTGATTTCCAACGGTCCTTAGGATGTCCAGGGATGGGTGGTCATTGAGGTAGCGAACCTCTGTGCTCTCCAGAGCAGAGGAGCGTGTGCTATCCAGGTCCCTGTCTGTCTGTTTGTCCCTGGTGTCCCGCTGGTAGACCAGCTGGCTGAGAAGAGGATCTGACAGAGATGTAGATAAAGTGTCCAAAGGCCCTGGCATTGAGTGCAGACTGTAGGGCTCCAGCTGAGAGGATGGAGGGGTGGCCTCTCTGGACACAAACCAGATTACATGGGATCAAGAAGGGGATCAAGATTTATTCTTATTTAGTGAGTGTACTGAACATATTTATGATTAGTCAAGCTGTATTTAAAACACTGACAAATTCATTCCCCGAGTCACTTTACTTCAATAATACAACTATTTACATTTTTAATATTTGAAAATGAGGACTGTTCCGGGGCTAAGGCTCGACACAAATAACAAAATATTTGTTCCTTGGTGTTTGGTTTGCAATACTGATATTTGGATAAAATGGATTAGTAAAAATATAACTGTAATTATGACAGGATCCTGACATACCTCTGACGTTGGAACACCTTTAACCAAAAGCAGACGAAAGCTGAATGTTTGAAATTTGCCCTTGGATAGGGCCTTCCACAGTGGCAAAACCCATGTGCATAGTGTTAGCAAAACAGTGATGGCTTCCCCTAAATATTGTCTTGATCTTAATGCAGCTGCCGATTCAAGGAAGTTCACTCTTTATTGTTATTATTTGTGTATTATCTTCCTTAAATCAGAAAAGAGTGTAGAGGGTAGCGAGGACTCACTATGTTTTATTTGGTAGGCAGTAGTAACTCTATTTGTAGATGCAACAAGAAAATGGTATTTTACAAAAATGCATGTGCTATTATCTTTAATGGATGAATTTTGATGCAGGATTCGTACCTGTACGAGGCCAGTGGTTCCCTGAATTCCACACTGTTGTTCCTACGGACATTTCTATCCTGGGTGGTATTTCTTAGTGGACTGCGTGAGCTGCTCTTTTCTGGACTCTGATGACTACGGCTCCTGTGCGCTGAAGACCTTTTATTATCAGCTTGTTGTTCATCTTGTGACAGTAACAATGTTCATGTTAAAATAATGTCTGCTGAGACCATCAAGAATTCAACTTTATATAACACCAAAATATAGCTTTACATTTTCAAATAAACTAACCCCTGGAGTGGATTGTGCCAGTGGATCTTTTCTTGGGGGGGTCCACGACAGAATCCAAAAAAACCCCTGTACCTGGAGTTACCTCTAGATGGTTCTCGATATGCCGCAACTACACAGATAATATACAATTGTCTGTGATTTCATCAGTTATGTGAAAAGCAATTGTCTGGATGTTGTGTGAGGGCAACTGTACATAAATCAATATGAATATAATACAGAAATATAACAAACTTCTTTCTTGTTAAAATAAAATATTTAATTACTCATCCAAGTAGACTGAAAAAGCTACTTGGATGAGTAGTGAAACAACTATATATATATATTCACCCGGATGCCCGAGGATCTCCACAGACAAATACAGGTATCAGACATTCTAAGACTGTAGTAAGATAAATTTATAACAAGGCAATTATTTCTGAAAGGCTAATAGATTTGTAATTTGGCAAAAAGTTGTTCTAGGTGTACTTACAGCAGTCTTGGACTGAGCGAAACTTTTCCATGCTGTTGTCAGCTCTGACAAAGAGGAAGATAACAAGTAGCAAGTCAAGTAAACAATTCATATAACACATAAATTCTGAATTTCTGAATTTACCGAAAATTATTCTAAGATCACTTTAGCAACTGATAAGATTGAACTGCAATGTTTACACACCTGTACCAACATTATGATCAGTAAGCTGCTGAGTAGAGCTTTTAAGAGACACCTCCGTCCTCCTAGTGCTTCTCATCTCTCTCATTTACCTGTAGCCGAGAGTGGACACATACAAATAACAGAGATTAAAACAGACCAAAGGGACTCACATAAGTATATATTTTTGAACTACTACACAATAAAAGAATATACCCAATCACAACAAAAAAAATAATGACAACTCAGTAAAGAGACAACAAGCCTTAAAACAGTTAAAGCAACCTGCACTACATAGCCAATTGTAATGACAGTCCGTTGCCAGGAGATTCATTTCTCTGTGGCATCAAAACAGGTTCTACAGCAGAATGTTCCCCAAAAGATTTTGATGTGTAAGTAAGCATAACCTAAAACTGTCACACCTCAGTCGAGTTAATGTTTACTTAAAGGGCGGCTGTGGATCAGGAGGTAGAGCAGTCGCCTGCCAATCGGCAGGTTTGATTCCCCGCCTCCTTCAGTCATATGTTGAAGTGTCCTACGACAAGACACTGAACCCCAAGTTGCTCCCGGTGTGTCAGGTCAGCTGCATAGCAGCTCTGCCATCGGTGCATGAGTGTGTGTGTGAATGGGTAAATGAGAAGCAGAAACAGTTTTGGTTATTCTTTTAGAACCTTCTTCCAGTGACAGATTTGCCTATACAGTATACCAAAGTCTAGCTTAATTAATTAACTCACTATTGGTGTTTTGCACTACATACTTATTGATGGGTGGAAAACTTAAAACGTATGGTAGAAGAGCAAATAAGCCGCACCGTTCAACTATTTGAAACGTCAGCAAATGTTTCCAAGGAACTGAGTAGCAGTTCGTCACGTTGTTTGTCAAAATAAGCTGACGTTAGCTACTTTTTGACTGGAACTAAAATGTTCACACATGAACATTACATGACTCTAAAAGAAGACTCGTCTCTTTGAATTCAAGACAAACTCTCTGTTGCTCAAGTTAATCTTTTGTTTTTTAAGACTACGTGGTGGTCCTGTATTACTGTGTTGATGAACCCAAACAATTCAAGAATTTCGTGTTCATGAAGTTCGTTATTAAACGTATACAGAAATTCTAACTCGTCGGAGAGAAGTTGATCCCACCAGGGACCTATCTGGCGAAGAAAGAACCACGTCAGTGCAGCATTAACTCGTAAAAAAGGCATTTTGCTCTATGGTGAGCGGGCAAATTCTATTAAAGCGAATACAACCGACATAAAATCCAAGATGGCGCATAATTTCCTTTTCACTCACCGACTGCAGCGCTGCTGAGCAGCAGGAGCTCTGTGCTGACATGTATTGGGGACAGAAAAACACTAACAGACACAGTATAACATAGTATATTGTATTATACCTGCCGACCACCCGTGTCACCACTCTCCGTAAAAAGCAGTTATGCAGCACCCAAACCGGGCGAAGAACAATATGCCATCTTTGACTTTACATGGGCTGCACTGACTTAGAACCACACACACTTCATTCTTAATAATCGAGTTTTTATACCTTTACATCAATTAGGGTTGTTGTCATCGGATACGCCACTGAGACGTACATTTGACTCCCAGTGATTTGCGGGTCTTAATAGTATTGTGTAAAACATGAGCTGCATGAAATAGGTGGGCTTACGCGGAACCTGGACACGGACTACAGAAACGCTTGTTATTGTTGTAGGCACCGCTATTACCAAATGAACAAAACAGCAAGTGTCATTTATCAATCTAGCCCTGCGTGTCAAAGTCAAAATAGTACACTTGTAAAAGCTACGACTTCAACATCGCGACCAGCAATTAGTTACTCGTCGGAGCAATCGGACAACACAGTCCATCCATAATCTACTTACGAGTGTAAACTAACAACCAAGGCATAGCTATTTTCTAAACTTATTATTTAAACAACTGTAAGTTTCAAATGCCACGTTTAGTCTTTTAGTCCAACTCTTGTAAATCCAGAAATTGTGTCTCCATGCTTTCATAACACCTGATAAGGGATGACTTATTAGGGAATGTCTTTGGTCCAAGGAATAGTCGCAGCCGAGAGAGTGAATTTTAACGCTTGCTGACAGGAAAGTCATGAATTAACTTAGCTAAAAACCTATTTGAGACACGACACATACCTTTAGGGAATTGATTCGGGGTGTCTATATGTCCACATTCATGCTGACGTCCTCGTGGTAAAAAATTCACAACTTCTTCGAAGTTCTTCCACAGTTTCGTTCAGTTGTCTGTTTGCTAACGTTAGCGCTAGCCAGCTAACGTTAGCCGGTGTTAGCTAGCAGTTGTACCAACTACGGTAGTAACTTTTTCTTCCAACATGCGTCCATGTTTGTTGTCTTGGCGATAGTCCACAAAACAAAATATTTAGATCAGCTGTGAGATTCGTAGAAAGAGGTGTCACTACCCGCCTTCGAGGTCGCCTTTCCCGGGTCTATGTTGATGTTTCTCAACAGTGAAACTAAACGTATCCAAGACGGGTCGGTCGCGGAGACCGAAGTATCGCGTGAGCTGTGCACGTCAGACAAAGCCCCGCCCCTGAACACGCGGACACATGCGGGCTAACACAAACGCATTAGAAATAAATAAAATAAACAAAACTAAAATTGGAGGTGTATTTTTCGTTAGTTTTATGGTTGTGTTGATTTTATTTAATCAATATTTAAGTGGAATGAAGTAATGTAATAAAGTGTAATATTACTGTAAAAGCCTGTAATTGAAAAAATAGCCATATATTTAATTAAGTTATTGTGTCGAATAATCAGAAATAACTTGCACGTAATAAAAGTTCAAGGTTGTTTTGTCAATACAACTTATATGCGTTTACTACCACCCAGTGGCCTGGGTGTGTATCACACATACAAACATACTCATGCACAAACACATTATTCGCTTCTATTTGAAAAAATGCCGGTAGACTCATTTTTAGATATTAACCATCAAAGGCTATTGCCCTATTTTTCATTTTCTGATTCTACATTGGGTCCAATTATACTTTTTATATATACTTTTTATTAGTCCCTGTAGTGACAAATGGAGTTTAATGATATAGATATATTCTGCAGTGCAGCCTGTTATGACCATGAAAGGCTGAGGTTTCCAGGTTATGGCTGATGTTTGACCACGCAGAAGGCAACAAGTCGTCTACCTGTGTTGTCTATGAGCACTGTGTAGCTAGATATTCATTTACTAATTTTATTCGTTCATTTTAATGAGCTTAATGTTTCGAATATGTCATATAACATGGTCTTTTGTTTTATTCATGTGTATAATAATACTGTATAACGCGCGAATTATCCCCGCGGCACATCTCTCTCTCTCTCTCTCTCTCTCTCTCTCTCTCTTTCTCTCTCTCTCTCTCATAACCCCTCGGTCTCTCACTATCTGTCTTTCTCTCTCTCTCTCTCTCTCTCTCTCGCTCTTTCTCTCTCTCTCTCATAACCCTTCGGTCTCTCACTATCTGTCTTTCTCTCTCTGCGTACTGACCGGGGATAGTAAGCTCCGGCGAACGTGTCTGCTCCCACATTTCATTTTCTTTGAAAAGGTGAACGACATGGAAAGGAGTTCTCTCTTTTTCGGTAAGAAATCCTGCTTCATATTTCCCAACAGGTGCTGTTAAGTGTTCGCCTGTCCGACAACTAGAGCTTTATTGGCTGAGGTTATTTATGTGCAGCTCTGAGGAGCAAGGTGCAGAAAATCACAATGAGGAGTTTTTCTTCGGTCTTCATTAATTGTGCGCATCGATAAGATAGACAAGTGTCTTGCCGCTTTTATTGATCTTTTATTGATCTTGATATAAATATGTAGTTAATTTTTATTTTCAATATAATATTTTGTTTGTTACTGCTGTCTAGCACATTGGACCTTGGCTTGTGGCATACCTAATTAGCCTCCAAATTAGTCATTATGACTCTCTTCACTTTGGCTTTTACAAGTTCAAAAGGATGAGAGTACAGGAGTTTTAGAGGATTAAAATCTTCTTAATTAAAGTGTTGCTCAGGGCACCAGAGCAGGTGTCAGTGTAAGAGCCACATGGAAATAGACTTGATTAGGTTCTGTTAATTAATAAGTGGCCCTAAACCATATAATAATTACAATCAAAGTGCAAGAAGAGAAATCGCCACATCTCAATTTTAGAGGCTGGGCAAGGCAGAGATTATTACCTTAAGCAGCTAGGAATTAATTAAATAGAACAGAACAGAAGTGTGTCTGACAAGTTGTTAATGAGGTTTTAGACACAGAAAGGTTCTAATTTTCTTATCAGAATCAGAATATCTTTATTTTCAGCAAGTGAGCAGCCCTTATAACTGGAATGTTACTTGCTCTGTCAGAATAATATCCTTTGCTTGAATAATATCCAACATTTCACTTGTCTGTTTCCGCACTTTTACCAAAGCCTGTTTTCTTAAGTCATGGCATTGTGTCAATAAAGGAAGAGATAGTTAGCATCTTTGGCATTTGTGTTAAGAAAATAAAAGAGTAATCAGCTGTTGGGGTAAACATTGTTTTGCCAGTGGACTTCATCATGTCACTTCTCTTGTTTTTCTAAAGTAGAGCTTAAAATTGCACCCATGCTGACTAGTACAATACTGTTCAGTGGGTTAACCAGCAGGGTGCTCAGCTTTGTGCTAGAACTGAGCAAATGAGATTTTTTTGTATGACAGCAAACTGACTTAGATCAGTCCTTCTTCTCTGTAGTGTCTTGTTAGTTATTTCATCATATTACCGCTTGTCACTTACCACCCCCAATCCAGTTTGGCTATATTTTCCTGTTATTGTCCTTTGTTAATATTTTCCTGTCAAGTGCTCTAATTGTCCCGAATGAATAACACCACACTCATTGGAAGGGTGTAAATGTGTTTTCGTGGTGTATAAATTAGTGCCTCTCTTCTGCACAGTACTGAACCTGACTGCACCTCTTGATCTGATTCTTATGGAACAGCATCATCATTTAGAAATATGAGTAATAATGTTTTTTACCTAACAACTTCAAGATGCAAATCACGCTTAGTTGCCACATTGTCAGTCGTTTTGTTACACTCTTCATTAATAAATATATATCTTAGGAATGTACAAATTGAGTACACTGAAAAAAAATAATTTGTGATTAATAACACCAGTGCTGAGCGCTCTATAAAATGCCTAATGTGTAATCACTGGCTGAAGTAGAACCTTACATACTGAGTAATAATTCACCAAGGGCAAAAGTACTCGATTCAAAGAAAAACAGAACTGCTAGAGACGAGACAGATAGTCAATAAACTGTGGTATTAGTTTATGCTTAAAGTATGTCTGTAGATGTCTGACTGGTGGTAACTGTAAACTAGCTAGTTTGTTCAGATGTCAATACTATTTACTATCAATAATATAATAACTCAATAATAAGTGATTGTAATGGATATTTGAACAGTTATTCTAATTAATAGCCAGATCTACATCTAATATATTTAGCATACGCCTTTATGTCATTTCAATTACTGGATTCTTTCATTATTCAGTTGCCTCTCCCTACAGCAAGTGAGCAGCCCTTATAGCTGGAATGTGCTTTAGATCATTAGAGAGAAGGAAGAAAGATTGTGCTATCCTAGGCCAAGGACTAGGAAATAGCTGTAGCTGTAAATCTGTTATTGATATTGATATATGAAAATTAAGGTCATTCCTTAAGGGTTAGAGTCCAAATTTGTCTGTTAGATTAAGAGAGGGTGAACGGACAGTTACTGAATGCGTAGTTCCTATTGTGAAGCTTGAAAAAGGAGGTGTGATGGTGTGGGGTGCTTTACAGATGACACCGTAGGTGAATTAGTTTTAACAGCAAGCTTCCACACCATTTTTGTGCCATCCCATCTTGTGGGCTCCAAACATGTAATATAAGAGCTATTTGTCCAAGACTGAGCGTGATAGAGTGCAGCATAAGATCTAATTGAGATGGTTTAGGATGAGATGGACTGGAGCAGCCAACAAATAATCAACACCTCTGAGAACTCATTTAAGATCGTTCGAAAGCTGTTAAACATGACTCTATCTCTTGACCCTGACCCACCGTTTTAGATGCATAGGCTACATAGGCTGCATCCTAGGCCATCACCAGCAGGGGCCTCAGTGAGCTACATGTATTTATAGTTTATTTGTTTTACATTACTTTAAAATTAAATGACTTTATGTTCCCTCAATTTTAGACTACAAAAGAATAGCTTTCAGTAGTATCTATTCAATGAAATGATAAAAAATTGAAATAAGCTCAGCAATGTTTTCCGGTGTTTATTTGTTACGTTATCGAGGCAAACTCGGCAAATTGTAAACATTAAACGTAAAAACCTTTTTTTTCTCAACTGAGAAGATGACAACTTTTCAATATCTTTCAAGAAAACAAAGACTGATATAAACAACTGTGAATAAGTTTGTAGAGAAACACCATCAGTAAATACAGAAAGAAACACCGCCTTGGCAGCATCAGCACAGTCTGACCACTTGATACGGAGTTAGCTAGTGTTAGCTTTAGCATTAGCAGCAAGAGAGGAGCACACAAAACAGGGCAGATACTTTTCCTAACTCGTCCTTATACTCGTCCTTATAAAGAACAAAGTGTGGTCAGCATGTATAAACAATATCTAAATTAATTTTAATTATCTTTAGCCCTTTTCTAAATTAAATCAGCAGCTCCAAATCTTCTTTATCTTGCAGCTGAATGCTTGCATGTAGCGGCTGAAGGCAAACGCTGCAGCATAAGCTGTTAGATCGCTGAGACAAAGAGACAAACACAGTGTGATATTTGGAGAAACCATCACTAAAACAAACTACCTCTTTTATCTTAATGTCTGCTGCAAGCAGTAAACTATGATTTGTCTTAAAAAGTATTATTAAAATTATAATGCTTTTCAGTGGTTTCGCATTGTTATATAACTGTATAATATGCCATTTAGCAAGATTTGGGGCACTTGAATTTGCTGAACAAACCTAGTTTGTCAAATGTCTTCCTTGAACTCTCGTAGCATTATTAAAAATGTACAAGGCATTCATATGTACAAACTATGTACACACAGTATATTTCATCCCTTTTGTTCCTCCAAAATAATGAAGAATAATATGACAGGGAGTGCAGGACATGAATAACAAAACTCTAGGCATGACTAATTATTTTTTTTATGGCAGTGGTTTTAACCTTGCACCTAAATGAGTAGACATGATATTTTTACCTTTTTACATAATGTTCATAGAGTTTGGCAATGAAACTGCAATGTCTATAATTGCTAATTATATCACAAAGGTGTTCCCATGAGGCTGTACTTCACCTCCCAATGACTGAACCTATAATAGTTTGGTAGACCTATTAGTAGTCTTGATCATTACTGATCAATGGTGTTGTGTAATGGTCTTTCCAGGAAGGTCATCACACCAGTAGGATTCTTTCGAGAAGTGCCTTTTCATCATCTGTTCGGATATAGTTGGCTGCAGACAAAGACAAAAAAGCCAGACTGCCTTATAAGTGAAAGAAAATGAGCACAAAGCAGATAAAATAACGAGTCAGTTAAGAGTAAAGGATGATGTTTTTCTGCTGAAGTGGCTGCAGCTCTCTCAGTAGCTAGTCAAACTCAATAATTCCATGAATTAAAATGTTACATACATCTACAATATAACAAAATGTAAGTGAAAACACACACAAGAAACAAATTCATAAGTTGAGCTGCCTTGTAGCTCTGTTTTCACTGTAACCTGTCTGTTGCTCCAGCTTTGAACAACTTGATCTATTCAGTGTTTATGGCAAAACAGTTACGTAATGATATTAGGAAACTTTAATAAACCCTACAGGGAAATTGTGTTGTTATTGTTATCACAGTGGCAATATGGAGCAAAGAATTGTGAAATAAAAATTGGATGCATGAACTGAATGGCAAGTATACAAAATATATTGTCCACAGAGTCCAAGAAATATTGCATAAATACTGAACAGAATGAAAATAAAAACACAGTTGATGCAGCATACAGTGTACAAAAATATTAGCTTACAACCTCTAGTGTATACAGAGGTATATGAGTAAATGAATGTATGTGACATATTTGCACACATAATATAGCATCAAAGGAGAACTCACAGTGTACATGAAAGATGAGCGAAACCTGCCTAATATTAGCATGAACACATTTACAGAAGGTGTCACATCTATTACAGTAGAGGTAATACTAAAAACAACAAGAGATGCTAAGAGATGTGGCTCTGTTATTTCCTTTGTATCATTTATTAGTTACTCTCAGTGGGGTGCGGGTGTTACCTTTTTGCAAACCCAAAATATACTGTTTATTCATTTTGGTTGACAGGGGATAATAACTTATAACTTTTTGTTCAGATATATACATTTATACATTTATAAATAATATAGGTTTTGACTAGAATGCTTTGTAAATTAGTTTCTTTCGGTTTGCTTACTCAAATTCTCCATAGTGAGTAATGAAAAGTAATACATTTAATGTGGGGATGTTGGCACTGCCTATTGCACTCTACATAATGCAGAATAGTAATATACTGTGGCTGTGTTTCACAGTCAGAGTCTACGCTCACCATTAGATGCTTAGTGAGATGAGAAAATTAGACTTCTCTTTCAAAGGATACTTTAACATGCATACTTACTGTATATATTTCCCTTGGCTACCATAAGTGCAGTGTTATAAATGTCATGTTTTCTTATTCTGAGAATGAGCTCCCTATTAAGTTAAATTGGTTTTGTTCTTCTGTATGTACATGGCAAACAAAGCTCCAAGATACCTCAGTATTTAGTGTGAAGAAATACTTAACATAGTTGAGTCAAATGTAGGCGCAGAATAATGTTCTGTACCCCGTCTTCAGGAATTTCTAAGGTTTAGAGCTGACTATACATTTGCATTCTCACAGTTGTGCATCACACAAATAAAACATTGTCTTTACAATATCTATTTGATCGGGCTGTCTCATCATAGTCTCATGTTTTCTAATGACGGACACATTCATGGAGTCTTTAGAAATTTAACATTATTGGCAACTAGAGGAAAAGTGCAGCAAAATGACCTTGGTATGAAAATAATTTCCTTCCTATTTACTACCTTTAAAATTTGCTTTACAAACAAATGGTTAATTTCAGTTGGCCACACTGCCCATTAGTGTAGATTTAGGTGACAAAACACTTCCTGAAACATGTTTGGACATTCACTTGGTTGACATGCAGGCTCAGGGAAGGATGATGTGTAATCAGCAAGTTGCGTGGGCCGCAGGGGGCAGCAGATGTGAAAAGGTTCTTCGCCTGCCATAGACTCTTCTTCACTCCTCATTAGTACTTTACTTTACTTTACTTTAGTTCGCTTAGCAGACGCTTTTATCCAAAGCGACTTACAAGGAGCTAGCGCTGGGT
>JAUMTR010000019.1:10119619-10163425 GCA_032270685.1 Microctenopoma stevenorrisi | reverse complement strand
AGTCAGACGGGGTTCGAACCCACAACCTTCTGCATCCCAGTCTGACGCTTAACCCACTGAGCTACCAGGCCGCTAGTAACCTTGCAGACACCTGGCTGTCCAGCAAAACCAACAAAATTGGCCTCTCTTATATTGCGACTCTGTTTTCTTTAAGACTAGCGCACCTTTGCCTCTTTTTATCCAACTGTAAAAGTAGAATGAGTGACACAGCTGTTAATGTGTTAGATGTTTGAGATAATTACTGTCTGAAAGCTCAGTGACTAAGGATAATCAACAACCAAGCTCTTAAAAGCTAATTGGGAGATTTCTACCCAACCATAGTCTACTTAAATGGCAGAATAGTTTTAATAATTGCGCAGAGCAACCCCAGCGGATCCTGGAGACAAGCGGCTGTGGATTGATGTTTGAGTCTGTGCTTTGCAGTGTGGGTGTTTTTTAGAGCTTTGTGGTTGAGCTATGTTGTTGGGGGGGACACGGTTGTAATAATGGCCCTGGTAATGGCTGCTTGCGAGAGTAGAAGAAGACATTAATTAATTGCTGCATGTAACTTTGTCTGAACGTGCATTTTTTATTGCTTGTCATTTCAGCACACAATTTTTTTCTTTTTTTTTTACTTTTTTGGCTTTGTAATTTTGCATTAGATGATACGAAAAATACTACTGTCACATCTGTATAACAATTGTGTAATTAGGAGATGTCAGTTATTTTCTTTGTAACCATTTCACTCACTAACTTTCTGAGTTAGTTTAACTAGTCCTTTTTGTATTTACACAATCTGTTTATGTGGCTAGTGCTTTGTGCGAGTGTCATGTCCACAAAATCTACCCAACCTGAATCATTCATAAACATTAGATAATTATGTTGGCATTCAGGTAGATTAGAAACATAATTCACAAAATCGGCTCAGTCAGCATCAGATCAGTCAATGAAATGCTGCCATTTCTCAGACCTGCCAGGAACTGTCCATAAACAATCACTAAATAAATAATTAACACATACCTATATATTTTTATTCATTAATATCATTTTAGAGCACTCGATAAAGCTGGGGGAGAACAGAAAGAGGATTGAATGCGATAGTTACATGATGTTTTCTGTCTCTGTTGGAAGCCTAGCCTATATTCATTAAGCAGCCACAATTGAAACCACTTCACTTATAGACCAGTTGTTCTCTGGTTACTGTTTGTATTGTGACTACGTACCATTACTCCTACAGAGAGTGAGAAAATTAACCTGTAATGGCTAATGTCAATCATGGAATACAGACAGAACAGTGATTGACTACTTCAGTGTTCAATAATTAATTTCTAAGGTACTGACTTCTGATATGGCAGACCATTTTAATCAATAAGGAACCATAGTTTGAAGAGGATGGGAGTAATCAGTTTTCTACGGAAGCATTTACTTGGACTATGGCCCTTTGGCACACTTAGTGTTCTGTTTGGGAGGAGAAGGGCAGGTAGCCTCAGCTCTGCAGCAATTTGAGATTGACGCCTGTGATTCTCAGCAGAGACCAGGGCGAACAAAAAGGCAGAAGCTGGTTTGAATGTTCACCACTTTTATTCTGTTTCCTTCTGAACTATTCTGATACGAGTTTATAAATTCATTCAGGACATGAAGTTGATAAAAAGTGCAGGTTGAATGTGAAATGTTACTGCAGGCAGCAGTCAGTGAATGATGGTGATGAATTTTGTTTGGCTCATTTATTTAGTACAAGTTGTAAGAAAAAAAATTATTAAATTCTGACATTTATTCATAACAAATATAACTTTTGGAGTCTGATAGATGATAGTAGACATCATGATAACTTTGCACAAGTTGAATTATTTTCTCTTTGAATTGTGGTATTAACTTCTTGCCCACATGGTGGCAGCGCATCAGGTTATAAATACAATTTTGACGTTTTGGTAAATGTGCTAGCAAACAGTGTCTCAATTGTGACTGCAGCAGACCTACTAGCAATTATCTGGAGTCATATTTCTGGTTTATTGACGGACAAGTTTGCATCTTTAGCTATTAAATGTTAATTATGATCGTCAGCTGACAGCTAAATTGACTCTTTGGTGATAGGCTGCTGCTGCTGACAGCTGGTTTAGAGCTTTGATAGAGACAACACTGGCCCAACAACAATAAAGTTGTCAAAAACAGTGCTGCTGCTAAACACGCTAAGAGCCTCTAGTCAACAGTTAAACCACCACTGTTATCAGTTGGCCCACTTCAGTTCCAGTAAGCAGGACAAGTGGCTCTTGGCTTAAAAAAGATAAATGTGTGATGATTAATTAGCAGGCTTGTTTCGTGTTCATTTTTATTTTGGTTTATGCCAAAGATTGAGATGACTTTCTGCACTATTAATTTATGAATAAAAGATGTTTCATGTGTTTTGGTGCTTCTCACCTCTGGAGATGTTACTGAAGATTACTTGAAATCGTGCAGGTGTGCCAATCTTGTGCAAGTCATACCATCATTATCATCTCTGACCATTAGTGCCTCACTCATAGTGGTATGTCCACTTACTGAAAGCAGTCTAATTAACTCTGCTAAAAATGTTTAAGCCGTCTGATGGATTTTAAGATTTTGTCCATGATACTGTCTTAGCTCCATACAGTCACACAGCATCCTCTACTTTTTACTGCTCCTTACGCCACAATTTCTTTAAAAACGTTTCCGCTCAGAGGGACTGCAAAATTAAAAAATCTGTCATTCAGCCTACTAACCTGGTGAAGGGTTCATAAATCAACAGCAGAAGCAGTAACAATACAGTGACTTTTGAAATGTTTCAGTCAGTAAGGTACATGACGTGAACGTCTTGTGCTTTCTTAGCCTGAAACCACATTGATCTTCAGTGTTTCTCCCAAATACAGAAAAGGAGAAGAGAAGATGGTTTGATAAAATGACTCTCCCTGTTATTCTTTTTAATTGCACTATTAAGCACTGGCAGTATTGTATGATTACTTTTTTTGAGGGCTGTGTTACAGTCTGTCTAATTGGTTCTGATGCTCTTAGGACTGGTCATATTTTAAACTGACTGAGAAGCGAGTGCTTTTGGGCCATTGGCAAATTGGCTCACAGGGTTAGCAGAATAAATTCTAAGTTACATAGAAGCTGAATGTCTTCAAGCTTTTATCTAAGGTCATCACAATCCTACACCCAAGTAGAGACTGAGACAGATGGCTGCATCTGTAAGTGGGAATTATTTAATTATTATACATCAGGATTGTACTGGGGACGTAATGCATGCAATCTGCACATCAGTAAGTACTTTTACAAAAATATCTGTATTCATATGTATGTAGTTATTCTGGAAGTTGGTATAAATCACTGTATTAAACTAATTATTTTTATGTCCAGCTGTTCTAATTCTATACACCTATCATACCATGTATCTTATAAAAAATGTATCTAATAAATAATAAAGTATGCTTTGTATTAAAATGTTATCTTTAAGCAAATGAAAAGTAAACTTAGTGTTAAATCCCAAGTCTGTCACCTGCCCCACATACCACACCCAGAGACTCCCCTAGCTTATATTACTCCTCCCCTTCGGGCCTGCAAACCGTTTTTTCCCTCCAGACCAGAGAGAACAAACGTTTTATCAGCCTTATTCACTAAATCAATCTTATAGTGATTGTTTAGATGGTTTGCATGCTTGCTGTATTCTATACCAAGATTCTTGTTTGTGTGAACTGTAAAAACTTACATGTAACCTACCCGTAAAAATAATGTTGGTTTGTCAGAAGTTCTTCTTTGTCAGAAGAAGAAAAAAACATAAAAGCTATTGACAAAAATTTTTTCTTTATTCAATTTAAAGTATTTTACAGTTTTAATCTTTTCAAATCCAAATAATTAATTCACTAATCTGTAGAGTCACTAATTTGTCTGTTAGTCTGTCTGAAAGTCCAAGTTCCATTGAATTACCTGAAGATTCAGGTAAATGAAGGCAGTGAAAGACATTATTAACATTAATGCATTAACATTTTTGTGTCCCTCTTCTCCATTTCCTCTCTGTCACTTTGCAGCACTATGCTGAGATCCCAGGCAGTATTCCCACCATGCTGGAACTGGGCTCCTGTTCGGTCAGCTCTCAGTCTCTGACAGGGGACCACAATGCTTTGGGGCTACCTAGAGCCTCAGCAGGATCAGAGTTTCCAGTGGAAGGTCTGGGTTTTGCCATGGAGGCAATGTGTGGTAGCAGCACCCCCAGGCACCACATCCTTCACCCGTCCCCAGTGGACTGTGAGAGCTGGCAAAAGCATCGTACAGGACTGGCTGGAGATTCCAGCCTGTACTCTCAGTCCCACTCTCTCCTGGAGCCCCAAAGTCTATCAACCAGCTACGAAACCCTCTACCTCCCAAATGTGTCTGAACATGCTCCCCCTCAGCATCCAAACCGACTGGGCCTCTCTCTGGATGTGGCCTTGACTTTTGACATTGGGGGGGGCGTGGTGGGAGCAGATGGAGATCTGGCAGTCAGCCCCAATGTTATCAAGAGACGCCGAGGTGGCCTGATTGAGCAGAGGGACATTGTCAAAGCCCACCAGGCTCATAAGATACACAGTACACCACAGGCACGACGAAAGGAGTGGGAGTGAGTATAATGTTAAACTACTGACACTAAACAACAGAGTACATTGTTCCAGATGTTTGCTGAAACTAAACTGTAACATATAAAGCAACAGAAAGCTATAATGTACCAAAGGTGAGACCTGCTTTTCATTTGAAAAAAAATCACATGTAGGGCTGTGGGAGACTGATATCGTCACTGTACGTGGGACTGAATTTTAGTTTGATTAATCTATGAGGATACTGCTGAAATGTATATACTTGCACGCATTGTGAAACACTATTTGTAGTTTGCTATTACTGTATGATATTAGCACTAGTGCTAGCAGTGGGTAATATACTTTTTATTATGACATAGGACATTTTTGGTCACAGAGTTGACAGTTGTTTTCAGATTTCTGTCCTAAAACTACAATTAGAAAAGATTTCACACATTTTCTCATTAGTAATAACAACAACAGCACAAAGAAATCAGCAGGCTGACAGAAGTTTGGCTGGAGTCACACAGACATTTGCCATGTGTGAAAAACTCTTTCCCTCAATTATTTGAATTGGGCATTCACACAGCGGGGACGAGCACCACAGGGGCTCCACCAAAATGACTAGCATTGTCGAGAAAAGAAGTTGGATGCGGTTCAACATTTTCATTCAGCTGTCTCTAAAATGCCAGGCTTTTCCTCATAAATGTGCAACCTGGGGTGGCACAGAGATAATATCCTGGTTGATTACTATAAATGGTTGTGTTTTTTTGGAGTTTGAATATTCTTAAGATACTGGAGACAACATGCACAATTTGGTATCAAGATAAAAATAGAAATAATGCTCACTCATACTCGTACACACGCTCATACCGCGTGTGTGTCTGTGTGTGTACATCAGAAAGTATCTGTGTGTGTATATTTATTAGTAGTTTCCTGCCCTGTGGTGATGTGGAATTTCTAGGCAATTATAGTGGTAATACCCCCCTCTGTTTTCCTGCTGAAACTGGGGCTTCACCTAGCACCCTCTGTGCCCCCTTCCTTCCTCACAACAGGTACAGGATGCCCATACTGAACTATGTCTGTTGCTAAAAAGAAAGGTGAGCGTCACGTTGGCAGGATGGATGGGAGGTGGAGAGGGTCCTGTACAATGAATGCAGTGTAAGAAACATATTGTGACTTAGAAATAAGAGGCATAATTGTGAATGAGATTTTGAATTAGATATTTTAGTCCATGTGACAGTAGTGGTGATGTGGTTGAATACTGGATCATCTGGCCTGTAGGGATGCTCAGTCATGGACTAGATAACTATTCCCTGCCCTGTATAATATAATTATTACAGTAATACATGATGGCTGTTGGGCAAACGATGAACAGAGGGAGTCAGAATATGTTACAACCATGAACATCCACCTCTCAGGGCTACTTAGCAGCAAACCAACAGCCATCTGACAGGAAGATAGAAAATTAGAAGTTGCACCTGAGCCAAAGCGTGCACCTGCTTTTGTTTTCGAAGGACATTATACTTGTTTCAGAACAACAGAAGGTTATTAATAATAAATCAGTTCAATTCAAGTCAGCTTTATTTATAAAGCGCCAATTCACAACATAAGTCGTCATAATAAAGCGTACACAAGTATTTTCCCAGCTTTAGTGTGGTACTGTATCACTCGGCCTCTCTGTTCCTGAACTGATGTCAGGAAAAAAACTCAATAACTGAGGTTACCCGAAAATAAAATTATCTTTCAGAAAAATTGTTCACCTCATAAATTTTAACCAGCATTTCAAAATCTGCTTTTATCAGAATACCATGGAATTTACTAATCTAGTCTGAGCACTGTATGTTCATGCCCTACCTGAACTCCTGCTTTTTCACTACTGCAGCAATAACACACTTGGACCCAAGATGCTACAATATTCAACACAATACTGTAGCCTCATTGCCATTAATTGTCTATTCATGAGAATATTCATTCGTTCCTTTATTCTTTTTGGTGTTTCAACTACATGGTCCTTAGTGCGACTCCAGACTAAATTGACAGCCACTGCCTTTGTCTTTAGTTTAGTTTTTCTGGTGCATCTGAAGGGGATTGTCACTAGAAGGATACATGGAAACAACAAACACGGAAGTGTAAACGAGGCAATTAGGCCTCAGACTCTGGCATCTTGTTGTGGTTTCACCAGCTGGGGGACAGTATTTTGATTCTATATTTGCATGTGTGTGTGAATCACTGTGTACATTTGTAGCATTTGACACATGGTGGTAAAGAAACGGGTCCAGGTGTGTTTGAGCAAATAACAGTACTTATAGTTGGAATTAACTTGCCTGTAATAAGAGTAATCAGACTGAATCTAGTGTTTCAATTGAAATAGGAGCAGGTGTTGGTCACAAAGTGATGAGAATACTAAAATGCTCTGTTCTGGGTTTGACCTTGGTGCTGTGTTTACTTTCGAGATGAAAAGAAACTGTGCTCTGTACAGTACTGTAAACTATCCAACCCCGGACACCATGACAATATCTAACCATGACATAACATATTTGGCATGTTTTAAAACTTTATGAGATTTTCAAGTTCTGTGGGTTTAACAATATTTATGCAGTAAATCTAATTAGTTACCTTAAACTACACACAACCAGCATCAACATTTGCCATGTCGTGTCTGGTTCTGAAAGAGGGAAGTCTAATTTCCAGTGCTTTCTGAAGTAAACGAGAGAAGCAGTAAACGTGGACCTGCTAGCTATGTAGGAGTCGCAATTAATCTAAATGTTGCAACCCAGAGATTTAAGCAGTTAGAGTAGTTAAAGTAATGGCAGCGTATGTTAAATGAGTCATTAAACTGAACTTGGAATTGCAAACTTTTAAAAGAGCAATAGGACATCTAGCATAAAGGGCGGATTGTGAATTTGAATGAGACAATAGTTCATTCTGACTGGGCAAACTGGGATTTTTGTTGAATTAGCCCCGTGCCTTGCTTTAATTTTTTTTGTGACTAAATGTTTTTAATGTACACACTTTCCAAACAGATCGTCATCTTTATAAGGTACAAACAATTTATTTGTGTAATTTAAAGCGGCAACTATTCGGTCATATTCATGCTCAGATTATTCTACTGTCATCTGGGTTTTTAGAAAAAAGTGTCCCCAAAATGATTCCTTCCCACTCGCAGTCCTCACATGTATTTCTCACTGTCATGACTTGACATATTGTCTGTGTTTTCCTTGTCCCTGGGCTGTGATGCTGTCACGCAATGCACACATATATATAATGAGGGATGTCAAATCAACAATTCATGTAATACTTCACAGATGATACAAGAGATGCTGTTAGCCTCAGTTGATACAGTTCACAAATCAAGTCAGCAGCATATCATCGTTTCTGTGGCCACTGCATGTATGTGTTTGTGTTCTCTGCAGTTATCTGTGCAGGCCTGTGTCTTTGTTGGTTTTATTTTCTGCAGGGTTGTTTTCAGACTTGGACACTGTGTGTGTGTGTGTGTGCGTGATCCTTGTTTCTTCTAATCACAACCTGATTGGAGCACACTGGCTGTGCCTCTGGCCATCCATAAAGCACCCACCTGACTCCCATGCTCACAGCTGCAGTTGGTAAATGGCCTGATTGTGCACACACCAGCCACAATCCTCATTATTTATCCACCACTAAGAAAAAAGAGAAAGATTTAACACCATAAGCAAAACATTCTTTTAGCCATACTGGTTTTCTTCTTATACCTGGTGGCTCTAGGAATTCTATTGGTGCTGGCTGAAATATGTGTTGGATAAAAAGATGAATCATTCTGATCCAATGAAGTAGAGAGTTGTAGTTTTGACTTAAATATGTGACTCTCCAGGATGAACTTTCATCACTTTGGTAATCCTCTGACCTTTCCCTTGTACTATCATCAAGTCAGACTTTTTTATTTGCCCAGTACAGGTTTAGGTCCAAGTATCTAGTGACAATAGTGATGCCACTAAGCTCCAATCATCACTAAGTACAGCTTCACAGAGCAGTTGGTGGACTCTGGTTTGGTCACGTTTCTCAAAATGGCAGACCCAAACAGAGACCAGAATCAAGAGTAGGGGATATTCAATAAAAAGTCAAAAGAACATGAGAGAAACTGAAGATCACCCCTAACGCAGGGCAAAAACCAGAGTGACAACAACAAACAGCTAGAACAAAGCTACAGAACCTAAATGACATGAACTGATCTGACAGAAAGCAAACCATAAACTGAAAACCCCGTCCATGAACAAGCTTGCAACCAGCTGGGGGTGTGTCCACGTGAGTATTGTGAGATTGTGGACAAGAGGACAGGGGAAAAAAAAAGAAAACCAAAGTGAAACAAGGACACGGGCAAGGACAGGTTTATGCTAGGCAGAGATTGCATATACACCAGAAACACTTTGCTCTAGGTAATTTGATTTTAATCTGGTTAAAGACTAATATTTAGCACAAATATTGATTTGGCAAAATGCAAAGTGCTGAAAGCACATTAATATTACATATTTTCAAAAGTGAGTAACTGATCGAAGATGCATTTAAATGATATCAGTCTTTTATCAAATTAAGCTTTCAGAATAGATTCTTTCACTGATTTAATTTGTCATTTCTAATTAGTTTTTCCTTTCCTTCTTTCTTTGTTTTTGTCTTTTCCTGTCATTCTCTCTTAAAGAAAACTTTTTTAGCAGAGGCAGCTGTTAGAACCTAATTTTTTTGTCATTTTTATTTTTAAGGAAATAATATCTGTACAATTCACGACTTTCATGTCTGTCTCTATAGAGTGAAAAAGAATAAATTGTAATCAGGGAAACGGCGACAACATTTTGGGTTTCAAACCAGGTGGTAGCTCAATGGATTAAGCGTCAGACTTGGATACAGAAGGTCGCAGGTTCGAAACCTCGTCTGACTCCTAGTCCATCCCCTACCAGGTGTGTCCCTGAGCCAGACACCCAGCGCTAGCTCCGTTTAAGTCACTTTGGATAAAAGCGTCTGCCAAGCAAAATAAGCAAACTGTTGGCTTCTCGCAGTTTTTGCCCTCAGACCCTCACATGGGTTTATTCTCAACCTCTAAGGTTCTGTGATTGATGGTTCATACATTTCGCTATTAGTTTTTTAAGGGTTTGATTGAACTGGTTTCATAATTCAGCTATTTGTTTTCTTCTCCATTGCTCTAAAGGTTACAGTAACCCACTCAGGGTCAATTTGAGGTCAGCAAATCACATCACAGCTTGTTCCATTATTATTTACTGTATTAGGTTTGACCCTCACAGCTAAGGGAGAATCTGTCTGTCTTCCTTCATCTGTCTCCCTCTCCATCATTATTGTCTCCCAGTCAGTCTCAGACACCCAGCACAGTTTAAATGTCAGAGCTGTTTGTCATAAATGAATTATTAATTGTGTGACACTGAAAAGCCATTTTCAAAACCAAGTTGTACAGAATGTACAGAAAGTACAGAATGGAGAAGGTGCGTTATTGATAGATAATGTGTGTTCAGGGAAAATTGTAGAGATGTTTGTTCTCAGGCTCTGATAAAGCTGGAATATTTACTTTAAGGACATATTAGCTTGTGCTGTGTCTGTGGTGAGAGTTTCTCATTAGGTGATACAGTGATGTACTGCTGCATTGTATCTCTCACTCACAACCCTTATCAATCTTCCTCTTCGCTCTCTGCCTGCCTCCATCTCCCTGTGCTTGGATGACAAAATGTGAGTTTCCCAGATGAGTGATCTGTCTGTCAGTGGATGCTGGTGTCCGAGTTTGACTAAATGTTGCTCTGGGGTGTAAAACGAAGGCATTGAAGGGGTGGGAGAGAGTTAAAGAGCGAGGAGGAGAGAGACAAATATGAAGTGAAGTGAACAGAACTTTTGTTTTGTCTCTGTGCTCACACTTTTTTTCTTATTTATATTTTGTACAAAACACTTGGTCAATTAAAATAACATTTATTTTCTCTAACTAGTGCATAGTTATTCTTGCATAGTTTGGTTTTGATCAAATGTCGTGGACTGACTAAACTTTAAAGTGTTGTTCAGAGCACATCATCATGTGTCCTATATTTTTTCCTACCACCTAGATGTCCCCATTCCCTTGTTCCACATTTTTTTATTATTACAGCCTTAAATGTTACTTCCATGCATCTCTGTGTTTCTGCCCTGCTTTGCTGTTAACAGCGATGTCTCCTGAGGCAACCCTATGAAATACAGCTTCTGTTCCTCCCATCCAACACCACATGACGGCAGCATGCTCTCTCATTTACTATGCACACATTCACATTGGCGCACACACAAAGCATGCATGGTGTGCAGCTCTGTGTTCGCAGGCACTACAGAAGCACAGAATTTATTATCTGTTTAAGAATTAAAGACCATTGATGTGCTGAAAACTTATCTTAGAATAGATTTATGTCTTTTTTCATGAAGGAAGTATGTTTTAAGAGGTCTAGTGTATTGTCTGTTCTTTTTAAAATAGAGAAAGTGCTGATATAATTAGAAAAAAGCTAACTGAAAAATTCAGAAAACTGAATTCAGACACATCCTTACTCAGCTTCTGTCTTTAAATACTGTGCTTTCGATGAGGCACATTGATAAACAGATTATAAAGATAAAAGCTAGATAATGGTTTTTATTTGGTGTGGGCAGTTTGTCTGGAAGAGTCTTATTTGGTGAAGAGGTACCTTTTCAATGCTTTTCAAAACAGCTTATTTGTTGTGCATGTTCTATAAAAAAACTGCACTTTGTGTTGTCATTCCACATCGACCTGTGTAAGGCATGAAACCATTTAGCACAGGAAGCAGTGTGACCTGTTAACCTGTTCCTCCAGGTCATGCACCTGCACAATAATAAATAAAACCGCCCACAGTAATGATGTTTGGCTAGAAAAGTGCCACATTTAACCCCATCTTAAAATAGGAACTGTCTTGTTGAAATTGAATTATTACTATTATTCATTATTATAATGAATTACTTTATACCTGGATTCAGTTTAACTGTATCCACTGAAATGTTGTAATATCCTCCATGCTTGCTGTCTGATGTGCTACATGTATACATGTTGTACATGTAACTAGCCGCCATGTTCTTCTTTAGACATTGAAGTCCTAACATGCTGAGCAGGATGAATGTGCGCCCTGCTGTAGACCTTGAATTCACTCCCCGTTTATTCAAAGCGCCAGATTTAAATATCAAAGATGATTGTGCTGTGTTCAGAGAGTTCATTGCTGTTAGCATATTTGAGGAAATAGTACCTTTGTAGTGCCCCAGGATTTCTTTTGGGCACTAATATTTTCAAGCCAGAAAGGCTCAAAATGGCTCCTTAGGCCTTTATTTCGCTTATAGTTTTCAGTGATGGACTGGTTAGTATGTGACCAGCATTATGATGTTTATTATTGTTCTATATGAAGGAAAACCAGAGACATGCCTGACTCATGTAGAGGAGATATTTATTAGTACAAACACCCCCTCCCTCTGAACGGAGGGAGCCCAAATGTTGCAGCTGTGTGACTTCACTTACACATTTTCCCAGGAGGCAATAGTTCTGATAAATGGCGAGAAGGGTGCTGGATAAGCAAAGTGGGTTATCATCAATATTCAACATGGCAGCAATGTGAGATTTCGGTGTCGTGTCTGTGACCTCTAGTGGAGGCGCTGAGAACTGCTGACTGCAGACAGGCTCATGCATACATTCATGAAACAGATGGATGGTGTTTAGTTTGTGAAGTAATTGTCTGTGGTTGTGATGTTTCTTAATTTTCACACATGAGTTATATGATGCAACAAAATCAAGCTGCAGCGATTTAGCAAGAAGAGAAATATTCACAATATATTTGTCTTGAACAAAAAACACTCATGAAGTGGCACAATGAGAACCAGAAGGTGTTTGAAATTTAAAGATGTTATTAGTTTTAATTTGGCTCAGTTCTCCTTCACTGGAAGCCTGTTTGGATGCTGAAATACTGATCAGGAAAAGAGGTGGGTGAGGCTGCAAAGGCAAAAATGATGAATCATTCTCTATTTCATCTCAAGGAAAAGTTTGATTTGATCCTGTGCTTGTGTGTGTGTGTGTGTGTGTTAAATTAATGTTCCTCAGCCCACCAGAGGGCATTCATAACCCACAGTGTTAGTGAATCACTGCAGCCTCAGTCAAGCTTGTCTACACAGTATGTTTTCCAGATGAGAGCAGCTGCCACTTAAGAAGCCATTAGGTAATGATGGGAGGGTTGGGGTGTGGGGATGGGGATAGGTGGTGTGGGGCGTATACTGTAATGTGTGTAATAGTCAGAAACACACACAAAACATTTCAAAAACCACAGGGGCTTCGTGAGTCGACTTTTACTCAGGAAAAATAGAAACAGTTACCTAATTATTACTCCAGCTGTGGTTTGAGAGTGTCCTAGTAGCCTAACCCTCCCTAACCTTTTCACCTTACTTTTAAGTTAATTTGCCTTTTCCTTTGCCTGTTTCATTACACACTGCATACCACCAGGGTTTTCCCTTTACGCCACCATCTGTTGGTCCTACAGCCATTTACTTATGTCTCACCAGCCCTCACACACTTCTGTGGTAAATGTACAGCTGCCTGCTGATGGTATTGATCTGTTGGTCTTCCACTTTCATTATTACCACATTTTTTTATTCACTCTAAGGTTGAGCCAGATAAAATAATGGATGGCTTAATTTTGAAAAGTAAATTACTGTGGCACCGAGCAGTCACTGACAATTTTTTATTCATAGTTTTTTTTTATTAGCCCACCAACTGTTTCCTATTCACTGTAATATTATGATAGATTTCTATCGTTGGAATTAAATGTTTTGGGGGTTTTACTCTGTGTTTCTGAATTTTCTCCAAAGCCATTAAGCCATGGCCACAAATTATGTGTAAATGTGTCATTTCAGTGTTCAAGGAAATTACACTTCATGGTTTTTATTCTGCAGGTCTCATTCTAGTTTATGGCCTTTAAACTAATGAAAAACCTGGAACCATGGAATAATTTAATGAAAAGTCTGTATCGGAAAGTTGTTTTTTTTTCCTTGGGGAGGCAATGTCTGTGATGGCAATTCATCATAGGATTTTGTTTTTACTTTACTTACTGTTTTTTGTTTTAGTCATCTAAATGCTTATTGCACAAAGTAATAAGGTCACAGAGCTCAAATAATTATATACGTTTGTTACTATTAAGTGTGCAGATATCTCACTTGTAGTTCGGAATACATAATAAAAAAATTCTTATGGCCTTCTCCAAAAAAAATAATTTTCTACTAACATGTACTAAAAAGTATTTTTATACAAAAAATGATCCCAAATGAACACTGAAAGTTAGTTTTGTAATACATCTGTTGGTCACAAGATGGCAGGGATCTCTCAGCAACTTTATTTCCAACCACTGTTGGCTATAGTGAAGCATGATGTAATGTTGTATGATGTAATATTAGTGCACATATGATTTATTGTCAGACTCACATATGGAGCTAACTGTGGCCTATTAAATTGTAGGCATCTGCTGAAAATGTCTTCAAACAGTACTAGGTTGGATTCATTCTTTCATGGATGCATTAAATCAGCCTGTCAAACCTGCTATGACGTCTGATTTTGATGGCACAATTAGTTCTCCTGAAAACTGACTAATGATGGATTCCATGAATTAATACTTAGTGTAAACACCTAATGTTTCCAGGGTTTTAAGCATCACTGGTGTGATGTGTCACCTGACCTCAAGGCCTACATAATAAAATGTCACTCACACATCACTCCCAGATTGATTGGCCGACTTTCTCTAAAAGAATATTCTAAAATGTAAAATGCTTGTTTATGTTATGATGTTTATTTATTTTAAACACAGCTGTGAACCTTAAATTCATTTGAATTTTCATTTAGTATTTTAATTTGAAATAATAGATTGTGTTTCTGTAAGTTGTCGTGAGTTGGACTGACTGACTAGACTCATCTTAACATGGACAGTGTGTTGTCAGACACTGCATTGCAGGTTTTTTTGTCAGCTGCTCAACCTCTTTTTGTCTCAAACGCTATGTAAAGACTGAATTAATGACTTTCTGAAATATCAGACCAATACAAAGCACATTTTTCTTCATGTCAAGATTCAGAATCAAGTTATTACTGAAAATAACTTTCACTGACTGTCACAAAGTCTTGTCAACATCTTGTCTGTGGTGTTGCTTTAACCACTTCAAACACGCAATATGGTGAAAGCAGGTTAACAGAGTGCTTGTAGAGAGAGTTGTTTGCCTGGAGTCGATGACCATAACTCAGCTCCATGATTTATATAGGTTATTCCATAAAATCTGGGGTTACGGCGACAGATTCACAGGGCTGAGAATAGGGGGCATGTCAGTTCAGTTGCTAGGAAACAAGTAGGAAGAAGACAACAGTGGAAGGCAGAAATCTGGGTTGGATAGAGAGAGTGGGGGAGAGAGGGTAGGACAGCTGGAGAAGAGGGTGTGAGAGAGAGAATGAGACAGGAGAGAAATGGTGCCGCAGGGTAAATTTGTTTCATCATATATCCTTCAGGCACTGATCACAGGCCAAGAAGGAAAGCAACAGTGCTGCTATTTCCATGCTGTGTTATTACAGAGAGATGGCTCTAATTCTGACAAACCCGTTTGCAATTATTCTATTTCCTAAAAACTAAAACATTTCCCAGTGTAAAGCCCAGATATCTGAATGTTGGTTCTTGTACAGCTCGTCACACACAAACACACGCACACCAAAGTCTTCTCATGTTCCAACCATTACCATCTCAATGAAGCTAAATATAGTCTAATCCCCCAGCTCCTTCATCTTACCACATCAATGGGTCTGGCTTTGTCGTGTGTCTGTCCCTCTATGTTTGCTCCAAGCCTTTCTGTGCCATGCAGAAATCAGGGCTCAGGCCGATGGCACACTGACCCAGCACAGTGGATATTTTAGGGGAACTGATAGTTTTAAAATGTGCATGTGGAGATTTGAGCATCACTGAGTACACTTACTGTTTGAGAGAGCACATCACACGCATGCTGACACTTTATTTAAGTAGGTAAAATGCAAAACAACATACTGTAGGAGGAAAAGTTGAAATGCATCACTTAAAAACATTTACATAGCTTTTTACACGCGTTGACTCACATCTCTGATTTAACAACTCAGCAGCAGCCTTCTTTCTACGGGAAACACGGAAATTCAAATTCAATTCAGCACATGCCATTATGGTTCTTTTTTCATTTTGTATTACTGAAAACAAATTAGTCTGGCAAACTAATTAGTTTGTCAGACATTCAGTGGCATGTGCAGATAGACAGTTAGTGCTGATTTACATTTCCCACCAGTCCACGATTGTTGTGTTTTCAGTCATAGCTTGTGTGTTAAATTATACGCACAACCACACTTGATTTCAGTCCAAGCATAATTGTATCCTTCCAATCTCCTGGAGCCACAGTTTGCATTTCATCAGAGAAGAGAACCCCCTTCCTGTATTGCAGATATACGCACATAGCAGGATGAATTATAAGTGCAAACGGCTGTTCATTCTGTTGGGTTTTGTGTGAAGAAATATGCTCAGGTTTTTTTCATGAAGAATGGACAGATAGTAAAAGAATGTTACTTAGTTGTTGCTCAGGCACTTCACTGTCCTCCCTCATCTTCACTACTACAGTGACGTACATCCTAACAGAGCAACACAATTTGTGCCCATCCAGATGATTCAAAAAGCGTTTCTAATTTCTGATCAGCCAAGAATTGCATGACTTCCAGGAGTTCGCCACATCAGGTTCACAGCTCTGAAATTAACCTTTTAATTAAAGTGATCAGCTGTGCACTCTAAAAGTCTACAGCCAGTCTCCCCGACTGCATTCTACCATTTCATCTCTACTATTTGTAAGTCGTTTTGTAAAATGCAAACTGTGCTGGGGAAGGACATTTAACTCTAAGATATTTTTTCTTCCTTCCTACCAGTGAGAGCATCATTGTAATCTCAGAAAGAGCTGATGACCTGAAGCAGTAGACAGGGTGTAGCAGAGCCTGGAGAGGGAGGACAGTGTGGAGCAGAGCAGTCTCACGCTAATGCCATGTTTAAGATTACTCTGTTATGTTATATATTGTTGGCTGATGCATTACCGTCAGTAATGATCACTGATTTTGTTTAGACCACTTTCTTTATCCTATCATCAGCAGTGAACCTAGACATCGCCTCTCTGGGAATGTCTTGTTGCTATAGCAACTATTTCAGCAGTGACAGCCTAACACAAAAACTGAAAACACTTTTAGCTCACCTGTCAAGAGTCACAAAAACTTTGAAGCAAACTTTATGTCCTTCAGTGCAGTAAGTGAGTTGAAAACCTCTTAACTAAATAAATGTAGACTGAAGAAAAAATTCAGTTGAGTAATGATTGAATAAAATACATGACAACAAAAACATACTCAAAGGAGTAACACTTACTACATAGGGTTTGAGTGCGTTTGGGTCTGCTCTTTCAAAAGCCGCCGCTGCGACGGTCAACAAGTGCGCTCTCCAGGCTGATGAAAATGTGTTGACATGTCTAACTCACACAGACACACAGATTCCTCATGAGGTCTCTGTGTCTGTCTCACAGCGGTATGTAAGTAATGCGTCCACACCACATTCGAAGCAAGCACTTACAAACTTGTCATGTGGTCAGTGACTAATCTTTCATTTTCTGACCATGTTACTGTGCATCCAGCTGACTTGATTTCACACTAAAATGCTCCAACAGGAAGAACACCAACACAAACAATCGGGGCTGTGTGTTAATACTTTCTGTTTGACAAAGTCTGGCAGACGATTACTTTTTGGCAAGACACTGGTTGTTGGAACAACTGGACCACATAAGCTCATTGCGCCCCTAGTGTCGTGGAGCACTTCTGATTTGGGTGTGTCTATTTGTTGTGCATTTTCCTGTTGTTTCGGCTTTTTCATTTTTTGGTGTTTTCTTAAATTGCAGCACATTTTTATGTTGTTTCGTCTCTGTCTTTCGTGCTTCGTCTGTAGGGGCCATCACAGTCTTCTTCTCTTTGTGTTTAACATCTGTAACTATGTTGAGTTCACGTGTGGCCTTTTACATGACTTAGTAGCAGCACTATCAAGCAAAGAGCTGGGTAATGACCAGTTTTCAGATATAAGCCTTGCAGGTATCTCCACTCACACGTTCTATTTTCGAATTGAAATCTTTGTTCACAAGTCAGTCCTGTGGCAATGAGTCCCATTACCTGAGAAGGGACTGTCAACCTGCTGTCATAACAGCGAGTAACCTTGGTAACCCTCCATACTTCGGATAGATTTCTGCAAGCTCAACATCTCTTACAGCCTAGAGACAAATTTCCAAAATTGACAGCATGTCTACTGTGTCAACTTAGTTGCCAATTGTCCAACAAAATTTACCTCTCAAAGTCTTTGTATTTTTAGATTGTTGTTTGTATTGATGTCTTAGAAATTTGTCATAAAGAAATACAGGTGAGTATAGAGTTGGAGTACTAATGAGTCAAAGGCCACATGCTCCAACTATCACCAACTGCGGTTCTTCTTGTCTTTGTCTTGTCTACCATCAAACTCAGTTTCTTGTAGAATAAATACTGTCATTCACACATCTTGGTGCGTCTTGATGTCTTTTCGGGTACAATGGATCATTTAAAGAATGAGGATGGTGGTATTTCATTTGCAACAAATTTCATCAAAAGAACAAAACCAACAGTATTTGTCCATCTCTGCGTTGTCTGACTTCACTCACGCTATTAGCTTCATGTCCTGTAGAGTAAGTGTCTGTTCAGTTCTGCCCAAAGTTCGCAGTTTTTGTCTCTGTCAGATTCCTTTAGGACCCAAACCAGGCAGGCAGGCAGGCACACCAATAACGGTACAATTTATTAGGAGAAACGATGCTGTCCAGGAATACAGACACACTGACAGATAAGGAAGCCAGTAACTAGTACCAGGCATGGTAGAAGGAGTGTCTGAAGAGTTCCCAACATCAGTGGAAGGTAACAGGTGTGTGTCTCTGAACTATAACTGAACAGGTGTGAATTTCTGGACGTATCTCAAGGGTTTTTAAAGCAAACAGGATGCACCCGACCACAATTTGGAGTACCACTGTAAGGGGAGTGTGAATATTCTGTATTTTTAAGACATCTGCGAAACCATGTAGAATATAATCCAGCACTATCTGACAACAGTATACAATATTGGAATGATTAAATAAAATGTGATCGATATCAAACAACAAAGATGAAGAGTTTACAAATATGGGGAAAACATGTATTCCGCACTTATATAGTTACCTAATAAAACCGGGGGACTTGGTATACTGTACAATGAGCGAGTCTGTATATGTCACACATGCATGCTGCATGTAGCCATACACAATGTATGAAATATTCGAAACTGGATGTTTTCACATGTGGGCTTTTGGCACAGAATAATAAGCTATATTAGGATTCGGCTAGGCTAAGCTATGTTCTTAGTTGGCCTTTGAGTGGAATTTGTTGACAGTAACAGAAATACAACAGTTTATTGTTGATTGTGATTATTGCTTTATAACCTGCGCTGTTTCATATCTGACAGATACTCTGTCTAGTAGAAATCCTTCACCCCCATAGATAAGGTCACTTCCACAGAGGCAGCACGACTCCCCCTCACTATCAAGCCTTGCCACTGTGGGTTTTGATCCCTGTAATTAGCCAAAGATACTTGCTGCTGTCCTCCTGAGTGTCTTGCTGGCGCTGGGTGCTCCAACCAACAGGTGTTTGCACGCATCCAGATTAGATGCGATACTCTTCGCTCGCCCTGAGGCGTGACCATGCTGCCTGCACAACACAAGTCTGAGCTGACCACTCAGAAACGACAGAAGCTGGTTTCCTGCGCTGTGCAGAGTGTTTAGAGAAAACGTGAGAAAATTGGATGTCTAATTGATATTGGTTTACACCATCTCGCGAACACAGCATCTAATTCAGTTAATAAAATGTTGACTTTATTATTTTTGAGGACGACTTGTCCTTGTTTTGTGCCAACACACGTGGGCGCAGCAGGCTGTGCGCACAGGTTAGGAGAGGTGCGCTGATCCCGTTGTCTTCTCTCTTCCTGCTTTCTGGAAACAGCACACAGAAAAGGTAGACGCTTCTTTCACCATGCCACTGCAGACAAGACGGAGTGATGGCTTTATTTTCCTCTGCGCGGCGCGTTGTTGACAGCCTGTTTTGTTCGCGTTGCTCCTGGAAAATTGCGAAAGTTTGTTTCTGTGTGTGCGTGTTTTGTTTGGCTTTTTGCCGTCGTGCTTCCACGCATGGAGTAGGCTAGTTCTCTGGTTGGTGGTCATCAGAGATGAATAGAGGAGACAGGCGTGATGTGCTCTGAATTACTCAGTGTTACTCACTGTTGCTGGTTTATTTAAAAGCCCATGGACCAACCCGATCTTCTGGGTTTTCGCTCAGGCTGCTGAAGGACGTCTGGAGACGTGACCTGTTGCAGCTTCTCTCTAATCTATGAGTGTTTGTTGATGGATAGCATTCTGCAAAATGAATGCGTTTTTTTAAGAAGACGGATTCCTTAAATGAATCACAATTGAATTGTCTACTTTTTGGATGTGTGTCCCTTTTTACGCATAGCACACTTGAAAACGCGGGGGACGACATGCTGCTGTGGACTTACCATCTCAACAAATATCCGCACATTAGTTTTGAACTGATTTAGAAGTTTGTGAACAGCAGTTTTCCATAAAAAGCGACGATGGACTAAATCTCCCCGCTTCGCTCCTGTCACACTGAGCGCAGCACCTCGCCCTGCTTTCCGGGAGGGTAGAACCTCCTTTTCTCTGTCTCACGCCGTCTTCCCTCCCGTGTGTTTTGCTTTTGACAGAATGGCCCGGTTTGGAGACAATGTGCCGGGCTTGTTGAGTTCAGGGGATGGAGGGTCCGACCGAAACCGGAACCGAGATGGGGCGGCCGTGTCCACAGGTGGCATCTCCCCAGCCTTTAAGCAGACCAAAGCGCAGCGTGCCCGCACCATGGCGCTGTACAACCCCATCCCGGTGAGGGAGAACTGCTTCACCGTGAACAGGTCCCTCTTCATCTTTGGGGAGGACAACGTGGTCAGGAAGTACGCCAAGAAAATCACTGAATGGCCATATCCTTAACAGCTTCATGGTAAAAATGAAGTGGGTCAGGAGTGAAATATACAAGCAGCGGGTCTGTGTGCAACGAGTCATGTAGACCACAAAAGGTGGGTGAAGTGTTTTCCAGCTGGTCAACAAAGCACTACAGTTGTTGTTTTTTTTGCAGAACCCGTTTGTGGCATCACAAGATGTCCAATATATTTGCACAGTTTCACAGCCAAACCTTTGCCCTCATTCCCTGTGGAAGAACACGCTTCAGCACCATGGACAGCGCGCATTGCAGAGAAATTCAGTCAGCGCGCTCATCATCTGAGTTGAGTCTAGAAGTAGTCCGAGTAATTAACTACTTCTCTTTTTCTTTAAATGATTGATGACATGAAATAGAAGCAATTCCAGTGCAGGACTGTATGAGTACAAATAAGGAATTGAGTGAGTAGCCACAGAGTGATACTTTACAGTGAGCCTTTCCTGGGGTCAGTTTCCCTTTTCTGTAACAGTATTCCCAAGGTGGATACAATTAAATACATAAATATATGTATATATACGTAAATCTGACAAAAGTTTCATAATAACCCTATCCAGTCAAAACTACTGCAGAAGAGGGGGAGGTGTCAGTTAATCAGAGGAATAAGAGAAGAGTTTTGGTTTTTATGGCTGTAATTTCTTTCTTAGCAACATCGACCTGTTTTACCATTTATTTATTATACAGTCTTAAGTTGTGCTTTTACATGAATGACCAATTGCTGCTTTGTCACATGTAGCATAATGCTGCTGCTGCTGTAAGTGGAGACGCTTCTTTTTCTATGAGGAGGACGACCACATGCTAATGTCCATTGGTGCTGTGTTTGTGCTGCTGTTGTGCAGCTCACCAGGTGTCCAGGCCAGGTGTGGCCTCTTCACTGCTATTGTTCAGCTCCATTCAGCAGCTTCCTGACTGACTGACTGGCCTACTGCTGGTTTTAAAAACCCAGCAAATAGAGAGCGTGTGCTTCCATTGTTGCTCACAGCCTATTGTTGTTTTCCCTGTCCACGAAGGCGAATAAAAATAGAAACGGGATGAATTTCAATCAACAGCCGAGGAAAACGGGCTTACAGTGTATGTATATGCTGGTTATTATATACAGGATTGTTCGGATAATAACCAATAACAATACTAAAACATAGATGTTATGCAGCAAGAATCCTGTTGAATTGAAACCAAAATAATGTTTGCACTTAAGTGACCAGAAGTAAAGCAGCCAGACTGAATAACCCACACATTAATGTGCTGTTGTGAAGGGAGTGTCTCATTACATCTAATGAGCTCCACTGTATCTGATTAACAGGAATTATACGTAATGATGTCTGATTGCTGTGTCATGTGCTATTACAACTAGTCATTACTCACAGAGTCATACTATATTATATTGTTTGCTAATATGCTTTAGGAGGGAGTGATGCTAAGCCGAGTGTCCACTGTGCCCACTGCAGGTCAGTCACAGTTTAGTATGTAAAGAATATTTTTTCACAGCACTCTTTGAATTTCTGTACTTGTGAGGATGCTCAGTGAAAGAGTGCAGACTTCATGCCATATGTGATTTCGTATCATCAGACATTAACACTATGCATCCACCAAATGCAATCCAGCATGTGACCAGTGGGGGCAGCATCATAAAATCTTGGTTTCTGCTAGAGAGGAAAGAGGAACCACTTTGATTCATGAATCAAATCGACATCAACATTACTGTAACCTCCTCGATTGTGGCCTTGGCTTATGTCGCTGTTTATGATGGAGGTTTACAAGAAGCTTCAGCCAGGGATAACAAGACCCTCGTCTACCTCTCTGGACTTTTTAAATCCTCTAAATACAAAAAGGGTAAAAGTAAAAATAACTATTAATAATAATAATAACTGATACCCCATTGATCCCATGGGGGTAATCTTTGTTTGGACAGCTGGGCTTGGACTGGGATCAAACCACTGCTGCTCAGGTTTCAACCATATTTTTTGGCATATGTCTAACAGAAGCAAAGGGCTGGACAGTTATTGAGACAAATTATTTATGTATTATTATAAATAAGTTATACATGTAAATTATTTACATTTAATAAACAAGTCAGAGCAAAAATTAATAATAAAAAAACATTGCAATATTTTATATCAGTCGATAGTAGATGTAGATACATCATCATATATACGTGTAGAGTATCATTAGTGAAATGTGGAGATACCATAAGGTTAATACAGCTACTGAAGTCTCATGCAATAAAGTGTTGCTGTGTCTCTTTTATTTTTTGTTGTAAGACACGGTGCTGGAGAAGAACACTATGGTCTGTTGTTGTTGCACAGGACCCTGAGAGGTTTTGGAGGATCACCAGCACTTGTTTGAGTCTGGGACTGTGAAGAAAAACAGATTAGTGGCAGTACCAGTCTTTGGGAGAATGTGCTTTTGACACAGTTTGCAGTGGACATTGCTCTGCTTCTCGGTTGGACATAAAATGGTCTAAAGGACACATATTCCACATTGCCAAATTCTTCAGAATGTTCTATGATGAGGTTTCATTTACTTTTTCTATCATTATCTCCCATTTCTGACATACTGGTGTACATGGCTGCCCAAACAGCTGCTGCTGTATTCTAATTACACGGCTGTAACTCTCTTCCAGCCACATGACAGGTTGTGTGTTATGCTTCTCTTACTATCGTTGGTGTTTTGTGTTGTCTTTCAAACCGTGGATGGAATGATGTATATTGGCGTTGTATTGACAGTGTCTTTAAGTTCTGTTAAGTGAAAGTTATTTCACAACAATTATGTTTCGTATTTTATGCAAACGAAATATCCTAATGATGCTAGTAATAAAATTGTCTTTACCTACGCCGTTCAATAACATGACCAGAGCAGCTTGTTATTGCTCTGTAGACTACAGGTAACATGCTGCTCCGTCTTCTGTGTAGACACAGAGTTACATCTGGACTGTTTCTTTGCTCAGAGCGCTGTTACTACTACCTTTCCACCTAAAGCTTAATCCTTAAGCTGCTCTTACACCATAGTTTGCTGAAAATCTATGGCGACTGTTTGACATTTGAAGGCATTGCATCAATGTCACAGTTCTTTGTAGCGTAGCTCTGAGAAATAGCTTCAAATACATTCGACTTTTTTCGGGCAATTGAGAAAATAATTAGTGCATTTATCAACAACAAAAATAGGTGAAGGATTGTCACCCTACCAAAATTGGTCCTCACACACAGAATGGTATTATAACCGAAAGTACAATAGGGTGCCCATGCACATACACAGTCTCTGCAGGGCACCTCTCTTAAAGGTCAGCCTTGTGTTTGCGCCACAACTTGCTGCTGACACCTCATTGTGAAAGGCTCTCTCTTCTCTTTGAGTGCTCAGTTAACAGCACGTGATCAATTCATAAATCATCCATGTAACACATGGTGCTAGTGTGGCATGTAATATGTTATAACCATAACAAATTTCACTGTCCTTTCATGGTTATTTGGGTAGAAATTCCCTTATGAACCTATCTGCTAGCCTATAGAGTAAGGGAAGATTAAATGCGTTTGTGAGCGTGTTGCTGTCAATGGAGGCTTATTTAGGCCTGGCAGGGAGGCTGAGACGTGGCTAATGAAGCACATGGTCTGAGTTTAGTGTGGCAGGCCTGGTGAGAGCTAGCAGCTGCTCCTCCTGTCTGATCCCCACTGGGATCCCCTGCAGCGGGAAGTATCCCATTGAGATGGTAAACCTCTTAATAATTGATTGTTGGATTTAATAGAGTTTGTTTCATCGAGGTGCACAAAAATAAACATTTAGAGTAAGACATGCTTCCGGCTCGTCAGACTCAACAGTTTCAGACCCATATATAATACACTGATTGGTAATTAAATTAAATGTACATTTTCTTTTTTCTTTCTTTGAAATCTGAGCATAATATGCCTCTAGAGTCAGCTCTAAGTAAATTTCATCCTTGCATGAAGGAAATGACCCTTGCATCTGAAGGCCCCCTACTCTCATTTATTGTCAATTACAAGAACAGTTTCAACGCTTTTTAGAGAGGATTTAGCTACAGAACTAGTATAAAAGACTATGATTCAACTGTCTGCTCACAGAAAATTCATATAACCAATCCCCAAACAGACAACACGAGGTTGGTATGTTCCATTCTCCTGCTGTGTTTATCTGAAGCCCACTGGCATTACAACTGTATATGCACCAGTTTTTCTTGTGTTAGACTGAGAGGTGTCAGAATACTGTGACTCTGGGTCAACGTGGTTTACCTGCAGGGCTGTTAAACGACTGCTGCCTCTATCCTCTGGATTGATCTGTCTCTCAAGCAGGCCTCTCGAATTGACGGACAGTCAGTTAAACCCATTCAGCCGATAACATCTCCAGTCATTCATGCTAGAGATTTCAGCTGTAGCATATCAGTGTTTGTACATTGAGTTGTTTGTAAATATAGTTAATTTTACTCCAAATGATGATTAAATTCCTGGATTTTCTCTGTACACACACACACACAGATAATTTCCAGATTTCCAATAAGCTTAGCTCAGATGGCCGTAATTCATTTCTGTGTACTGTAGCAATAATCACAGGGGCTTGGATCCAATCTAGGCATGACTGTATTCACAGATGCACGGGGCATCACACTTTGTCTCAATGTCTATTTTTACACGCATGTTTGAGGAATTGAGGCACAGTGCCAGCGTGACAATGACTCACAGGACTGCTCACGAGATGCCTCGCTGATAAACCCACTAGACGATTCTTGATGCCACATCACACCAGCTGACACCCAGAAAAGCTAAGTGTTGGTGGGAGCTTTGAAAACTTTCACAAAATTAGAAAATTAAAAATTCTTGTTCAAACTGTCAGAAAGTTGATGACTTCACTATATGTTTATATTGTGGTCTTAGTGAGGGACGGACTCGCACTAGACTGCATCGTCGTAAAAGGGTGTTTCTGCATCCTTTAGTAAAGAGGGTCCTCAGATTATCCAGGGAATCTTTGGTGAATATGTCAACATTGCATTTGGGTCACTCTCAGCTCCAAAAGTCCATTGTACACTACCAGTCCTACCAACTCCAGACAAACACAGGTAGCAGGCGTTTAGCAGTTTAAGAAGCAGGTTTTTTTTCTAATAGAGAGTGAATATGGACTTAAAATCACCAAAAACATGATTCCTAATAAATGCAAATGTTACCCTTTATTTGCTGGTTGTGTAAATAAGCAACAGTTAGCCAGTGTTGTGTTTACAGCTTTTATCCTCCAGCCCAGAGCGGTACTACTGCAGATGTAGGAAGCTTTTGAAGTTGCATATACTGGTCACAGAAATGATTCTTCAGGCAGAACCTTGTGAGAAAGAATAGAATAGAATTAGTTTTCTTAGTAAGCATTATTTTTAAAACATTGATTTTGACTTCATAATTGTTTCCGTCATCGCGTTTATCTGTGTAACCACAGATAGTTCAGCAGCTGGGTAACCATCTTGTAGCATTGACTTTTGGCTGAGAGAAGCCTGTTGCCGTGGATACCTCTCCTCTCACTTTCTGTCTTCACGTTCTCTCTTTTCACCCCCTTCTTACCTCTCTCTTTCTCTCTCTCTCTCTCGCGCTCTCTCGTCTTGTCCCCACCCATCCCTGTTTGTTGTGTGTCTTTGAGGGAATGTTGGGCGTGGCGAGTGGTTGCCGCTGAGGCTGAACTGACGGCAGTTATTGCAGGACATGAAATTAAAAGATGAACCTCAGTTTTTTTAAAAGATGAAAACAAACTTGAGAACAACCTGTCATCCTATATTGTCAGAGGTATCTTAGATTAAACCTCTTGTTGCCAGCTTTTTATTTCCGAAGTCTCTTAGCGATTAACTTCCAACCACTGAGTCAATCTGTAACACAGCCTAGGCGTAAGGGAGAGCCTCTGAGGACTGCTGGGAGCACGATTGTTTTTGTTGTGTTTATTTAGCTTTTTCACTGCTCACATGTCCCTGAGTAACCCTGCTGGGCACAGCTGCCAGCGCAACATCGATCTGTCCGATATCAGTCTTTATTTGGTCTTATTGCCTCCTCCTCAACCCATCTGTTTCACAAGCTTCTGACTCGCGTTATAACCACCTTCTTCTCCTCGCCCTTCGTCCCTTTGCGTTCTCTTGTGTCATTCTTCCCTGTTATCTCACTGCCTCCCCCTCTCCTCCCGCTCTCCTTCTCTGTCTCCCTTCTGCAGATTTAAGCTCTCTCCCTTTTCTGCACACAACCAGGAGAGAGGGGACTGCCCACGCAGAGCATTAGATAAAGAGCACACTGCTGGCTTAGCTCAACCCCAGAGTGGCACGAGTTGAACAGACAACCAGTACAGGTCCCATAGAGCAGGCTGTAGTAAGAGTGACCCTGTTTACAGGATCATGCCTCGGGCCCAGCAGCTCATCCCTCCTGATAAGTCTTCTGTTGCCCCAATGTGTTTATGTTTGTGTGTGTTTTCAGGTCTGTTTGTCACTGTCTGTTGCAGCTGACCTTAGATAAGGTGCGGCCCGTGTCTGGTTGTGCCTATGGCCCAAGGGCTTACAGAATGACAGGTTAAGAGGAATTAATGTTAGCCCATCTCTGTTTACATGACACTGTAATTGCAGTGCTGCTGGGGTTGATTTACCGTAATTAACCAAATAATTGTTGGAATTGTTTCCTGCGACATCAAATTAGGTCAAAATTGTTCCAATGAAATGCACTATTCATTTGGAGTGGTCTATAACTTACAGTTTAATTTTATATGTAATGTGCTTATTTTACTGTACCTGACAGTCAACATTAGACTGGTCTAACAAACAAGTTGGTTCCTTAACTCTATCATCCCACTCCATTTGAATACATGATCCTTGCCACCATCATTGCAAACTGTATCGTCTTGGCTCTGGAGCAGCACCTTCCTGGAGAGGACAAAACACCCATGTCCAAGAGACTGGTGAGATACCCACACAATAAAAAAAATACTCTTTCTCTGATTGAACCTATAGCTTCTAGCATGACACCTGCCTGCACGATGCTTCCTCTGATACCTCACCTCACCTCACGCTTGCTTTGCACCAACAGGAGAAAACAGAGCCCTACTTCATTGGAATGTTCTGTTTTGAAGCTGGGATAAAGATCATTGCCCTGGGTTTCGTTTTTCATAAAGGCTCCTACCTCAGGAACGGCTGGAACGTCATGGACTTCATCGTGGTCCTCAGTGGGTGAGTTGAACACTGTGCGTGTGTCTGTGTGTGTGTGTGTGTGTGTGTGTGTGTGTGTGTGTATTTCACAGCGTCTGTGAAATAGGATTTGAATTTGAAGGGGATTGTGATCCTTTGAGGTTCAATGTATTCAAAACACAGTGTTCTTGCTGTTATATGTATGTTTTTAGATGAAGCTCACAGATATTTCAAGCAGACATGGTTTTTCAACGGTCAATATTTATGTTTAATATAAATCCATAACTCATATGCATGTGCATATGCAATTATTTTTTTCAGCTTCTATCTGTTTATGTTATATGTTTTTTTTAAACTGCTACAACATAGGTAAACAGTGATCTGTAAGCAACAGGGACGGGGAGCATGTTAAATGCTGTAATGTCAGAGGTTTTGATCAAAGAAAATTCGATTCTCATAATAGCAACACGTACCTTGAATATTTCCTTATTTTTGAAAAGTTATGTTTATCTTATGATTCCTCCCAACCTTCACACTGGAGAACGTTTCTTGTAGCTGGTTCTCACTCATCAAAACACATCAGAGTGTGTCTTCGTGCCTTCAAATGTGTCAGTACACACCTTATTGTTTTGTGTGGTAACCTAAGGTGTTTATCTGTGCTTTAGTTCTCTGCTACAAATGCCGATCAGTATATGACCTTAACTTCTGTTTGTAGGCAGGTACAAAGACACCAGTTACAACAGAGGACTGTTAGACACTAGTGGCTCAAAGGGACACATCATTCATGTGCTTATATTATAGTTTCTGCTAATTTTCCTCCATTTGTCTAACTTAAAATTGGTAGAAAGACAGACACTTGTACAATAATACTTATGTCCAGATACACTCTGTCCCTATATCTGAATAAGTGCTATACTAAGATTTAAGACACGTAAATCTAAATCATAATGTTGTCACTGAGGTGTGGTGTGAAATAATATTAATTTACATGTCAGTAAAAGTACGATGTTGCATTGTGGCATAGAAAATCAATTTCATTTAGTGCTGATGTGAAGTGGTTACATCTTGTAAATCATCACTTCACTCTATATACTCACGGTACATTAATTGCATTGCAGTTAAAGAGCTTATGTTGTTTAGTGGGGGAAACATGCTACATTAAAGGGCTCTTCACAGCAGATGCCTCCTTAGGAGAGACAGGTCCCTCGCCATCACAGCAGAGAGGGGAAATGGTTATGGTTTTAAGGGAGGAATTGATAAGACAGCAGAATAACCTCAGCAATCCCCCCCCCCCCCCACACACACACACACATAGACACCCACACAGAAATGAAATATTAATCAATTCAAGCAGACGTACAAAGACAGAGAATTCTACATGATGATTCTGTTTGTTCAATTATCAATGAGCCGAGCTCAGGCTTCTTAAAGATAATTTGCTTTGGAGAGAAAGGGGAAAAGAGAAAGAGGAGGAATTCAACGAGTGGTGGCAGAACAAGAAGTGTAGAGAAAGGAACAGAGAGGTCAGGAGGTATCTGGACAATGACGGACGTTTTTATAACGTTTCCTGCGGCCTGGTAGCTCAGTGGTTAAGGCAGAGGGCTGGGATGCAGGAATAGCAGGATCGATTCCCAGCTGAGCCACCCAGCCCATCTCCCACATACCAGGTGTGTCCCTGAGCGAGACACCCAGCACTAGCTCCCCGAGCGCCGCCTGAGGCTGCTCACTGCTCCCCCAGGGGGGGATGGGTCAAATGCAGAGAAGAAATTTCGTTGTAACATGTAAAAATGTATCAATGACCAATAAAGTGGATTCTTCTTCCTCTTCTTATACACAACCACAATGGATTTGCAATAAACCAAGATGTGATCGAAGTGTAGACCTTCAGCTGTATCAGAGGTTTCACAGCATTATGGCGCTTACCATTTTACGAGAACAACCATTTTGATCTCACTGTCGTCCTTCAAATGCGCCTGCAGCTAACTGTCTCCATCGTCTGTTGATCAGTCAGTGTTGGACACTGGTGAGGAGACCCAACCCCCGAGCAAGTTAGTTATACGACCAAAATTAGAAACTTAATTAAAAACGCAGTGAGACAGACACGTGTTAATGGATTGTTCTCATAACACCTGCCTGGATGGGGACAGAAGACTGAAGACTGTGGAGGCTCTCCCACGGGAGACAGATACTGTAATCAGACCTTACCTCTCACTGAGCTCGAACAGCACCTATTGATCTGTTGGTTTCCTCTAATGGAGAGGTCAGTGTTTGCTGAGGCTGAAGTCATCTGACTCACTATAAAAAGCAGTGGAAATATATACGGATATTTTATACAAAACCGTTACAAACCCACAAAATTCCTTTTTATTAATCACATGCAGAAACAAGTGGAAACAGTAAAGGCATCCATTTATTTTTGTGCCGTGGTTGAGCTGCCAATTGTGACATAGGGAGGAGAGAAGCTGGATGAAATACCCCTCCAGGTCTCCTTTTATTAATATTCGATATGATGAAGTGTGCTACAGATAGTTCCCTCTCTAAATTATCATTCTGACCACAGCAAAGATAAATTAATGAAAATGTTCTTGCTCTGTCTCACTCTCCCTCTCCCTTTCTTTATGTCACAGTCACATTTCAGGTTTGCAACCTTATTAGACAGTTATGAGATTCGCTGATGATATTAGATGAAACCACTGGTGCTGTGTTAATAGTTAGTAATTAGGAGATCTATGCAGAAGGAAGGCTCACAGACTGTGACAGTACCCGACACATATTCCCACACACAACATACATGAAGCTAAATAAGAACTGAATAACAATAATAATATTTCCTTTGCAGTTCGTTTCTACTTTTATGTTGTCCTGTGAAACTTATTAATATTAGTTTGGATTACAATTAGGATGTAATACCTTGTTCATCCATGTAACAGTGAGAAGCATCACAGCTGCATGTGGAGTATCTGTATCTGTCTAATAAACACGAGAGTATGTATTCAGAATTCCAGCGATACCTCTGGGCCAGCTCAGTATGTGGGGGCTTTTCTCAGCAAATCGTGGCTAGACTGAAGGATTGTAAGATGGCAGAACATGGCTCTCTACTTGTATCTGTGGCATTACTTCAGGGTTTACATGTAATGTCTCAGATTTCTGGACCTTACTGTACTTACTGTAAGAGACAGAAATAACCACAGACAAATCAGCATTATATGGAAAACACAATGGCAGTACAGTTGAGGGTGAATGAAAAGTGTATAAATAAGATATTGGCTCAGAAAATGTGTTGAGCAGCTCCTGCTAAATGATGTGCGTGTACCTGTCTACGTCAGAACTTGCCAGCACAGTGTTTTTTGTCGTTTTTACACTCATGTTTTTGCACCAGTGCAGAAATGTCCCCTACTGCAAACACACACAGACTTTATTAGTCATATCTGTGTGTTTACAATGACGGTTTACATTCACATTTCACATTATCACTTCAGTACATCCTAAAGTCTGTGAGGCATACGACTTGTTGTTAAAAGAAGTGGATTGAACTCACATGGCTGAGTTCACTTTCATAATTTACAGTCTGAGTCACACAGGAGCCTTAATTTAACTGTACTGTGGAAAATTCTGCCCGCTGAGGCATGACACACGACTGTTAGCTCAGACTACCAAGCATGTGAACCTTTCCTCAGTGGATACCCCTGACTCACTCAACGCTATGTGTGAACATGTGTAATTATGGAAGCATTTGCTAACAGTGTTAACGCTGGAGGCCATGATTACCTCAGCAAGCTGCCTCTGCGTTTCATGACGGCCTGTGTTACACAGAGAGTGAGTGGGAGGGCGGTATGAAAAAGCAGATGGCACTTGCTGTTTCCTTAAAGGCTGTGATCATGTGGCTGAGTACTGTTGTGACTGAAATTAGAATATGTGGGGCCGCGGGTTTTCTCAGGCTATCACACAGTTTGCTAAAATGGCAAGCTGTGGAGCAGAGCGCTCAGAAGAAATCCATAACAGAAGAGAAAGCAAAGAATAGAGAGGAACCAAGGCATAGAGAGTGGAGAGCTAGAGCGGAAATAAAAAGGATGCTTCTATGTGTAATTGTACGTCCTAATTGGCACCTTGGCGATCTCATTCGCTGGCAAGCCCTCCATTAGACTGGCAACCGTTGGCAGAGAGAGACGCCCACCAAGGGTTTGTGTCACCACTATGTGCCAGACACTCAGGGGGATGGGGGAGATGGAGTTAGCTCAGAGGGAGTGGATGAGAGTAAAGATGAGGAGACAGGAGAAAAAGAGCATTTCAATCAACTCCACAACGCTGTTATTTACGGGGGGATTGTAAGGATGCACATTTCTGCTCGATCTGCTGCCAAGTTGATTCAACCCTTTTCCTCTTTACTTTGGAAATGTAAGCTTATATGCACATAAGCTTGTGTGTTCTTGTCAACCGAATGCCTGAAATATAAATTAAACATCAGAAAAGAAAATAACAAGAGGCATTTATCAGATGAAAGGTAGAGGCTGGAAAAAGAGGGCCGTTTACGTCTCCCTCAGGCTCATAAAAGGCGAAGGAAACAGAGGAGAGAAAAGGATGCTGCACGAGTAGATGACGCGAAAAAGCCTTTGATCTAAGAGATACAGCGGGATCACATATCGAGAAAAGCATCAGAAAAGTAAAGTTAATGACATTTGTTCTGTGTGATGCTGACTGTATAAGAAATAGCGCTTCACAGCGTGGTAATATCAGGGTAATGGTGTGATATTCTCTAATAATGCAACAGGGGTTATTATGTTGTTAATAATAACCGGGGAATAGATGATGTGGAAGCTGAAAAAACTCTGTGTAATAATCATGAAACAGAGTTGTAAAACTACCTCTTATTACAATGTTTGGCAGTATTACCTGTGGTGATAATGAATGACATGACAGCTCCCCAGAAGTGAAGCCATTTGAGGCCACTAATGCAGTACAGGCACCACGGACTGTTTACCTGGTCAAAATGTTTCACACACTACTATTACTCAAAGTTGAATCTACAGACTGACTGAGGACAACCAAAAAATGTATGGAGCTCTCTCAGAGAAACTGCTGAATTAGTTTTGTTGACAAAGGATTCATGATCTAATGTAGGTATTATAAAATGTTGGATTATGCTGACTGAAACCTAATGCTGCTGTCTCGGTCTGCTCTCCCATAAAATCAGATGTTAATAATGTCGATGAGATCTATACAAACAATATATACCAGAATCACAAATTCAGACTTGCAAGATTTTGTAATTAACATTACATCACCACATGGGTGGAGGTTTCTTCTCCTGCCATGTTTGGTATTCTCCCATCGTTTACATCGTTTTCTTTCTTTCTATCTTCCTAGTATCAATGAAAGCTGTAATCACAACCTGTCTGATGTACTTGCGTGTGTGTGCGTGTGTGCATTCATGTGTATGAACCAAATGTGCCACTGCTGCATGTCTTTTAGCCAACAACACCGTCTGTCTGTTTGGCAGTCATACACCTGTTAGAACTGGCTTCATCAAACTGTCTCACACACACACACGCATGTACTGATGCACAGACGAACCTGTCCTCTCCAATCTCATTTCCATCTGTTGTCTGATCGATTGATGAGTTCAGACACAGCAGGGGTGGCTATGTCCCCCTGAGCTGTTACCGTGGTGATGGAGGACCCCGCCTCAGGTCAGGCTGTCACTGGCTCCCGCCCTGCTGCTTCCCTGGTCAGCGGCTCTATGATTAGACCAGACGGGGACAGATTTGTCAGAGTCTTCTCTTATAGTTTGATGGAGAAAGTATTCGCACACTTTTTAACTTTTCAACAAGCTTTTGTCCCACGAATCAAACAAGGTGAAACGTGAATATGTGTGTGATTTGTGACATTTCAATTACATTCTCAGAGTGAAGGTGTTTTAGCTGTGATCCTGAGTTAAGTCAGTGAATAATGATGCTGATGTCAAGGAAATCGACAGTTTTAACAAGCTGTGTCTTTGTATAACGTGTCCCCTCAGACTCTGTCTGTCCCTCTCCATTATTCTTGCTATTATCAAGAGTCTGAGTGGGACGTGAAACAAAACCGGTGAGGGTCTTTATGCAGTCTAGTCTGGTATCTGATCATAGAAGATGAGGTGCTACCTAGAGATGAAAGCCGTTCGGATGTTAGCTTGAACTCAAACCAAATTAAAATCAGGCACTAGTGCAAGTACCCAAAACTGAAAGGTCCTTTATCGGAAATTCAAAGGAACATTTTTCAATTATGAACTGGCAATTTATCTATGCAAACAGAATTTCATCCAGGCAATACTTTTCTGAGGATTTAATTTATACAGTTTATGTGAAATTAGTTTTCATTCTGACATTTCTTCCTCACATGGAGTTCAGAATGAAATTAGATGTTTTAGAGGCAGACAGAGATGGAGGTGCAGCACGCGGGGCAGGGCAGGATGTTCTCTACGCATTGAGTACAAGTGGAAAAGAGCTGGTTAAGTTTACAGTGAGAGAGGCTGACACAGACATCCTGCAATAGATTCACCACAGCTTACAAAGTATTTTATGTTTGTTAGCTTAGATTTAAAAATATAAAATATTAGTAGACATGCAGAAGCCTGTCCCCTGACAAAAGTTGACAGTTTCTACTTAGTAGTTATGTCAAATGGCGGCCTGGTAGTAGAGTGGTTAAGGCAGAGGGCTGGGAAGCAGGAGCCCCGGGTTCGATTCCCAGCGGAGCCAACCCACATACCAGGCGTGTCCCTGAGCGAGACACCCAGCGCTAACTCCCCGAGCGCCATCTGTGGTGGCTCACTGCTCCCCCCAAGGGGTGATGGGTCAAATGCAGAGAACAAATTTTGTTGTAACATGTAAGAAGTGTATCAATGACAATAAAGTGGACTCTTCTTCTTCTTCTTCTTAAACATTGTTGGCTTCATATTAAGAAACAGTGCATCATGTAGCCCCATCCTGTGTAATGAAGGTGGTTTCTTCAAGCTCCAACACACACTGACAAAACATTTTTAAAAATACAATTATTTTATTTTGCTCTGAATTGTATTGGTGTTGTAGAAGAAACACAAGAAACACAAGAAGATGTAGGAATTTGATTGCACTCAGTTTTCTTTTTAAAGACGATAAGATGCCTTCTAAGGGTTAGAATCTACCATCAGTTGTTGTCAAGAGAAAACTGTTACAGCCATGGTTTGCGATGTTATTTAATTACACAGTCCACATGAGGAGGCAGAGCTAGGTTAGAGAAATAATTTTAGGACTTTATGATACTAAGCTAACACCTGTCTGCTCTCTTTACCTAGTTACAGGCCAAGGGTGCTGAGACTTACTGGAGCAGGTGCCTCTGCCAAGCACCATCAGAGCAGAAACAGTGTGAATAGATGTGTGCAGAGGGCCAGGTTATAAAACGCACTAAAGGGAGATACTGAAGAATGTGCAGGTAGTTTGGAAACTCCAGCGCTCAATGCTTTGTGGCCAGTATGTTTTATTAGTGGCAGAAAATAAAGTGCAATTTGAAACAAATAATGAATCTGTAGAGGATTTTAATTTAGAACAATGAAACAATAAAACCACACCTAGCCTCAGTCCTACTCTATATTGTCTGGAACCAAAGTGGTGCAGAACCTTCACTGAATACAGAAATACACTTAGAAGTATTGGCCTGGTAGCTCAATGGGTTAAGCGTCAGACTGAGATGCAGAAGGTTGCAAGTTCGAATCCCTATCTGACTCCTAGTCCATCCCCTACCAGGTGTGTCCCTGAGCCAGACACCCAGCGCTTTGGATAAAAGCGTCTGCCAAGCAAAGTAAAGTAAAGTAAAGAAGTAACCCTAATCCCCAGCACCCCCAACTCTGCAGTAGTCTGACTCTATTAGTTGACCACACACTAACATTAGCAAAATCTTCTAGGAAAATGTTCAAAAGTCTGACTTTTTAATCAATACTGTTTGTGTCCTCCCAAAAAAGAGAATACATTATTAGATTAATCCCTGACAAAGGGAATGTGAGTTGTCCAGTCACAAACTGTAACATGTAAGATAATGTAAAAACGCAGAGCATCTACTTATCTAAAATACCAAATATGGCTGAAATGTCATCCCCACAGCTGGTGAGTCTCATGTAACCTTCTAGATAAACCTGGAGAGCAGGTAGATGGTGACTGTTAATTTCTAGCTCTGGAGAGTTTTTCAGTTCTAGACAAACATAATTTCAATTAGTTTCCCATGTTTTGAACTTTGATTAAATGTTTTTGTAAGTTTTCTTTTAACGTAATGGTAATATCGTGACAGTTAATGTAAACAATATGTTCATAAAGAATGTTAAAATGAACATAGGTCCACATATTTTTCGCTAAAATATCACATCTGCATTCAAAGAATTTGGTCTTGAACCTAAATCTCCAGCATGTCAGTCCTGCACAGGCCAAAGAGTTGAACAAATTTCAATGTTATTGTTGGTTTTGTGTGCATTCTGTGACCTTTTTAGACCTAGAAAGACTCGGTGTGCCAGCAACTCATCTCTGCTTTGTTACAGCCATGGTTTAAGTGGTGTTAGTATAAAACTAACACCACACTCCATCTCTCTCTCTTTTCAACAGGATCTCAGGATGTTGGTAGAAGAGACAGTAACATTTACCTGTAGCATCTTTTCTCTGTGATAATGTAAAGGGCTCTGTGTGAGTGTTAGTGTGTGTTTCCTACAGAAAGGATGGGAGCGAAAAAGACAGATTAGGAGGGGTGGCTCAAAATGAGAGAGAGCACACTGTGGGAGGCAGAGAGGCTTATATCAACTAAACCAACTAGAGCAGCACTGTAGGAGTTGCACCACACAATTCTTTATTCTGTCAAGACAATCTGCTCTGACCACTCACACACACCACCCACTGTATTGTGGGCCACTAAAGCAGTCATTTTAATTGATTGTGCTGATGTGGAAACATGTTTTCCTAATACCTAAAGACATTTAAATATTTAAACATTTCTTTGACTGACTTCTGATATGACAGCAACACATGAGCTACTGTATGGTAGATTCAAGAGACAAGAATAATAAATGGTAAAAATCCTCAAGAAATTGGATGGAAAGTTCAGCAGCTACTGCTGCCACAGCAGTAGTTGCATGTCTGTTTACCAGCATTCTTCATAGATATATTCTTTTATCAGCATCATATTCAAATCCATGTCTGCTTTAGTTACCATCTTAGAGTTTTCAAACATAGAGTACATATACAGTATTTTAATATATTTATTGACATACACTACAAACTCTCCGTCCTCGTTCTGGTCCTAATGTTGGCTGCAACATTAAGCAGTTTAGTGTCTATATTGTCAGAACCTGAAGATGTAACATCAGGAAGTGATTTTAATAGACGCTCCACCATCTCAACATTCACTGTCTCAAACTTAAATTGATATTGTTTATTATTCATAATAGCATCTTTTATAAGGCGGGATCACCCCTGCTATATATCAGCTTTTAAATTAGTTGTTTAATTACAGTAATATAATATTTAAATAATTGGCTGCATCCTTAGTTTTACTTATTAGCATTCCAGCCGTGTTGACGTGAGATGCCACCATAGTGGGATTTCGCCCCAATATATTGTTTAAACTTTCTGCATCTTCTTGCTGTCTTTGTTTACCTTCTTTAGCTAATGTTAATAATCTACTTTTTAAAAAAAGAAAAATAGATTCAACTACATTGAATTGGTGTTAGCTTAGACTTATGTGCATTTATTTTTGCATCTGTATCTATTTCTGACATTGCACCTTATAGTTCATTATCTAGCCAATGTGTGTAATTGTTTTTAACAGTTCGTCTTCTTAAAGTCCATGTTTGTCAGGCAGATAGTAGACGTTTTTAATACATGTAGCTAATGCTATATGTGAGTCAGGCTCCTTTACATCATCGATATAATTATCTACATTAAAACGTTTGTATCTTCTATAAAAAATGATCTTTTGTGCAGTTTTCTGTGGTTTCTTTTTCTTAGTCAAACCTACAAGATTGTGATCGGAATAGCCAACTGGAACAGAGGTGTAAATAACATAACAGCATAAATATCATCAACAGTCAGGTGGGTTTAAATCCTATTTAACAGTTTCACAGCGACGCGGAGCATAAGTTACAACATTATCAGTTTCGCAACGTGGCGGTTGTCGGGACAGATTTGTCTCGCAGAGAGGAGTTGTAAGTTCTGCAGGGTGTGTCATTGTTAGTCACTTATCACATCTGACAACTCTGACCAGGGCATCAGCTCAGTTCACCGCAGCGTGTTTCCCACAGTAATGCGCAGGGTGAACAAAGACGGTTTTTATGTGTGACAGCTCATGGTGACTAACAGTGACTTCATTAACCTGCAGACTCACCTTTCAGATGTGTGTTGTCTCTGATATCAGACAGTGACAGGTGTTTTTAAAGTGACCAGGGTTTAATCAATGAAAACAGATTCAACGGATGTTCTTGTGTTTTTTCTCTTGACTCACAGTTTCATTGTGAATTAAAAAGAAAAATTTCTTCTAGACTTTGAGGTTGTTACTGAAATCCCCTTAAATGTTTTGTAAAAAAAATGAATGATTGCATTAAGGACAATGCCCTTCACACTGAAGGAAGTGACAGTTCTTATCATACAATCTTTCAACACACACACTGTCATCAAACCTATGTCTTCTGTGAAATGTGTTCTACGCCACACGTGATTTAGTTGAAATCATAAGATAGAGCTAAAGCAGATAAATGAATAGTCCAGGAGGGAAACAAACTACAGGGAGGTAACATTGTCTGCCAAAGTGCTCATTTGCGCCAAAACAGCCATGTGTTGTTTCCCTTGGCTGTTTTAAATCTGCCAGTTTCTGTCACCAACCTTCACCTTCTCGGTCTCGGTCATGTGGGGGGTGCCAATAACCGGGGATGATGAGACAGTGAGTCTCAAATATGACTGCAATACTTTGTGATAAAGAAATAATAATTCATTGAAGATTTATTTTGTCAGCAGAAGTATGTAGTAGAGACTCGGGAAGGTGACATATCTATTTTATCTGTAGTTAAACATTTGTCGTCTTCCAACATGTTCAGCTCTGAAAAGCTCTTTTGTTTAAATCTGGCCCTGTACATCCTGTAAATAGAGAATGCCTTGTATTTAAATGATCAAATCATTTTAGATAAACTCTGCAGCACACATCTTTGTAGCAGCTGCTCTTAACAGTGTTGTAACATAACATTTATTTCTGTATCAAATCACACCTGTCAAAGGGAATGAGTTTGGTAACTTTGGCTTTACTCTAACACCATCCTGCTCCTAAACAACCCTCTTAATTTATACATGTTGTGGTTCCTGGAAAACGGGACCCAGGACATCTGCTGAAAAACAGCAGACTGAACGACGAAGCCTTTTTTAGACCCTTCAACCCCATGTCTCCTAACATCAATGGGCAGCAAGGGCTGACCAATGGTTTAACGACAGACGGAGAGATGGAGGAAGTGAGGGTTTAAATTAATAGGAGCTTGTGGAGAGAGTGACTGGAGAAAAATGAAAGGAAGAAGACGAAATAGGAAGATAGCAGAGTGTTGGTGAAAAGAGAGGTTTGGGACGAAAAGGAGAAGTGGGTAAGAAAATGCAAAAGTGGGATAGTTAGAGGTGTGAAACTCATGAGGATGCTTCTATTTCTGTACTTGTGTAGATGACGCTGAGTTATTTTAGTCGCCCCCTCCCCTCTCTCTCTCTCTCCCTCCCCCCCTCTCTCTATGTGTGCTCTCTTTCTTTCTCTACTTAATTAAATTAGATGACGCTCCTCTCTCCTAACACTACAGACAGAACTAATTCTCACTAGTCTATCAAAGACATGTAATTGGGTCTGTGTTGCTCTGTTTTTAGCTTTTACGCACTCATCGAGTACTTGTACAAAGTACAATGTATTTGTTATAGTGTGTTCTCGCCTTTATCTTATCTTTCTCTTCATAATCAACGCCAGTGTTACGCGTGTAATCATTTAACAACTGTTGGTTTCACCCTGCCCTCACTCAGTAGGCACCCAGGAGAAATGTGTAATAAAAAATGCATGCTTCGGTCAGTGGAAAACGGCAAAGACAGAGAAAGAACCAAAAGTCCCGAGTAATTGTGTAACAGGAAGGGGTGTGGGGAAGAGAAAGACTGAAGGAAAAGAATTAGAGATGAAGAGTAGCGTATGGGAGTGTGGAGGCAGGAAGAGAGAAAGGAAAACAGGAGGGCAGACGGGGGGAGATCACCAGACAATGCTTCTCTTTCCCTCATCAGTCTGAGTGGTGGAGGCCACAGATGTGTATTTACAGGGTGTGGGGCATAGAGGAGGCAAAACAAGACAAAGTAAAGATGTAACTTTTGATGTGTCTGTGTGTGTCCCCTGCATGTGTTTGTCCGTGAGCTTCATCTCTCTTCAGCCTAAAGGTGTCCTGCCTTCCCCCGATGAAGATGCTTTCTTTGTTCTCTTCCTAAATAGCAGTTGTCACAGCCGTCCTCCCACACACATGGAAACAGCCAAAAGCCCCAAACACATCGTTGTTGTTTTCTCTGCCTGCTGGGGACCCTCATGTCCTCACACTCATATCTAAAGACTGCAGCCTTCCTCCAACACTGTGTGTGATGGCCGTTGTGTGTTATGTGTGTGTTAAGCCCCTTTTGACACAGCTCTGCACAGCTTATAAAGCGTAAAATTCTAGCAATAGTGTGAATCATCAATTCTCTCTCTCTGTCCCCTGTTTGTGTGGGTTCCCTTCTGAACGCTTGCATTTGTACACTTGTTTAGGATCCTGGCCGCGGCAGGGGCACACATGAACATCTCAGTGGATCTGAGGACTCTGAGGGCGGTCCGAGTTCTACGACCCCTCAAGCTGGTCTCGGGCATCCCCAGTGAGTACTGCAAATATCAACAACAGTACTTTTCATTGCAGTTGTGTCCAATTTTTTAATTCATTTGGCTCATCACTGCCTCTGCGCTCTGCATCCAGGTCTGCAGATAGTCCTGAAGTCAATAATGAAGGCCATGGTCCCTCTGCTCCAGATTGGCCTGCTCCTGTTTTTTGCTATCCTCATGTTTGCCATCATCGGCCTGGAGTTTTACAGTGGAAAACTACACAGTACCTGCAGACCACAGCCTGGAATACTGGGTATAGAATCAGTCACTTAATGTCTCTATATCACCATCACACGCACATGCAAATTAAAGTCAAAGCACGAAATGCAGATGCTGCCACACACAGGTGCATTTTAACATTCATGCTCTGTGGCATGTATCTGATTTTAAATTTTTAAGGCAGTAAGAGCAAATGCCGGGGGGTATTGCTCTTCGATCAACAGGTGTGTAATGTTGTCTCTTGTCATGTAACATAATGTATTTCTGCCCTTTTTTCTATTTCTCACCTTTCTGTTTAGAAAACGAAATGGTGGACTCATCTGAGTATGAGTTCCCATGTGGCACACGTCAGTGTCCGGCCAACTACAATTGCACCGATGCCTGGATTGGCCCTAATGATGGAATTACTCAGTTTGACAACATCCTGTTTGCTGTTCTCACTGTCTTCCAGTGTATCACTATGGAGGGATGGACAACTGTACTCTACAATGTAAGCATACAGTTCACACACATGTACCACTCAGTATTTTTCTGTATTGCTGCAAATAATACCAGTGTTCTGTTACAGTTTGGATCTCTGGTATCAACAGAGGAGGTTTTTCCCCCAGTGCACTGCTTGAGACTGAATAAGCGTCTGTAACCTTTGTACCTTTCTGTCTCAAACTCTTTAGGAGAAGAAGACACATTTTTTACATGTTACAACTAAATTTCTCCTCTGCATTTGACCCATCGCCCCTTGGGGGGAGCAGTGAGCAGCCACAGGCGGCGCTCTGGGAGCTAGCGCCTGATATGAGGGATGGGCTGGGTGCTGAAGCTGGCAATTGATCCTGCTATTCTCTGCATCCCAGCCCTCTGCCCTAACCACTGAGCTACCAGGCCGCTTCACCTGTGAAGCTAGGGTGTGGGGAAGGGTTTACTGAGTTTTGATTCTAGCATGGAGACTGTATGTATTGAATAACTTGTATACATTGTAACCATGAGAATATAGTTTAACGTACTGCCAGGTTGAGCTAAAAATTTCCTCAGTCAGTGTCAGTCAGTTAAAGAAACATCAACAACATTCAGCATCAGAGACGTCTTGAGCCAAACTTCCAGACTAGATGTTTTGAAATCCTTAATCCCTTAAAGAAACATAATAGAAAACAAGAAAATATTGTATATCATGTGCCACAGAGATGTGTTCAAAGAGTGTTGAAACCAGTAATAATGTAATTTTCTGACAGAGTGACAGCCACTGCACCGTGCTACATGAGTGTCTGTGTCAGAGTGAAAGCAGCAGGCAGAGACACACAGTCATTATGTAGACAGAAAGAGAGGCAGTGGCACCATTTGCTAATTTGACGTAGCTGCTCCCTGCATGACCAGCAAATAAATCAAGTCCAGTCGTGTTCAGCTCTTCTTGCAGCGTCCGAGCAGATTCAGATCCGAAAATAACGTGGTTCACAGGCATGTCACAATAAAAGCCACCAGGGTAGCAAATTAGCCTATAAATATCAGTCCTGAAACAAGCAATGTCTCATCATGTGTGTGTATGTGTCCACATTAACAATTCGTTACAGCTTCTTCAGGAGTGTACTCGTAGCCTAATGCTTAGGGCTCATGCTTTTTAGCCACACTGCATGGTGCATGTCACCCTCTTCTCCCCTCCACCCATAATTATTGTCTGTATCAGGCCAAGGCAGGCCATTTGCCAGAATGATTATATTATGTTGTCTAAAGCAACAGAGCTTTGCTGATGAGGGGCAGAGGAAAGTAGAGCAGAACATGCTGCTATGTGCTGCAGACGCTGACCATATGGAGTGACTGTAATAATGTACACACCTACAGTACACAATATACAAACATACTAAAGAACACGTGTTATGCATATGCAGCATTAATATACTGTATGCTGTGTATGTGTACATAGAAATCAGTATCTTCTATACTTTCTCAAGTCCAGGGGCTTGAAAGTAGAGATGCAGTTAGTTTGTGCTATTTTGGTTTCATCAGTAGCTGTTCGCTGAATACCTCCACTCTCCTCCACACTCTCTCTATGAGGCCGCAGCAGATCGATGCACATGATGTCTCTGTTTGCTGTCCTGCCTGCACTCTGGCCTGAACCCTCAGCAGCCACTTTAACACCTACACTCGTGTATTTCTGTCTTGGATCCCAATGGCAGCATGAGTAGAGTCTGCTCAGGCCCGACTTGATTTTGCTGAGTTTACAACTTTGTTTTTTGATGTTTCAGACTGACGATGCCTTAGGCCCCAGCTGGAACTGGCTCTACTTCATCCCCCTGATCATCATCGGTTCTTTTTTTGTCCTGAACCTGGTGCTGGGGGTCCTCTCTGGGTATGTTCACTGTTTTGTGCATGTTTAAACTGCTCTAGGCTTCAGCCTGCTTAGTCAAATTCTTGTTGTTTGCTTTTTACTTGCTTTACAGTGAGACAACATCAAAGGGCTAAAATAACTTTTAGAGCTTTGCTTTGCTTTGCTTGGCAGACGCTTTTATCCAAAGCGACTTACAAGAAGCTAGTGTTGAGTGTCTTGCTCAAAGACACACCTGGTAGGGGTTAGGAGTCTGGGTTCGCATTCTATACTGCAACCTTCTGCTTTCTCGTCTGACTATTGCATTGAGCTACCAGGCCACAGCTCTTAAACTAGCTTTTGATTTAGATAGATTCTATGCTGGACGACACATTGTGACAGTTTTTTTTACCTATCAAGACAAACCTTTTGGTTTCAGTACATCTTTTCAAAGTTTATTAGTTTTACAGAAAGGTTAATTGGGGATCCACTGTCATTATCTCCACAGTGAAGGAAGATAGACAGCTCTCTCCTCTCCTCTCCTCTCCTCACCTTTCTCACCTTCCTCTCCTTTCTTCTCCTTTCTCTCCTTCCCCTCCTCTTC
>JAUMTR010000019.1:10093527-10119054 GCA_032270685.1 Microctenopoma stevenorrisi | reverse complement strand
TCTCCTCTCCTCTCCTCTCCTCTCCTCTCCTCTCCTCTCCTCTCCTCTCCTCTCCTCTGTTTCTCCTCTCCTCTCGTCTTTTTCTGCTGTCCTCTCTCATGACGTGAGAAGGGTTTTGTTCCAGACAGTATTGGCACCAATAGCTTTTCCCTGGGTGATTTCCTGGAGGAATTGTTTACACCCCCTTGCCTATACTGTCAAAGATGAAATACACCACATATGTTGGTTTGGTTTCTTTTTCAGGGAATTTGCCAAGGAGCGAGAGAGGGTGGAAAACCGCAGGGCCTTCTTGAAGTTGAGACGCCAACAGCAAATTGAGAGGGAGCTCAACGGTTATCGAGCATGGATCGACAGAGCAGGTGGCTATAGTCCCAGCCAGAGACCACAGACTACTGAGATTTGGCTCTCGATGAGAAAAAGAAAATCAATATTTCACTTACTTAACTTTAAGACTAACCCTGTCAATTGTGGAACAATAGACTGACTATCTGATGCACACAGTCTGTTAGTGTGTTGAACTAACAATTCAGCTGCAAGTATGTATGTCTGGATGTATCATCTGTTTCCTATGCCACTCATTTCTCATTACACTGCTTTTCAGAGGAGGTGATGCTCGCTGAGGAGAATAAAAATTCAGGACCCTCTGCTCTCGATGGTAAGACATTTAAAATGTTTCCCAGTTTCACTGAATACATTATCATTCTTCATATTGCCTTACATTCAGCTTGCAATGCGCTTCATAAAAGCTGTTCAGGTATAAGCTGATAAAGTATGTGCAGCTTATTTCTCTTTCACCTGGGGGTTGACGCACATTTTTTTTAGATTCAGATCCAGGAGTAAAAACCAAATATACATTTCAGTTTGATCAATTCTGTTACCAGTGCTCCAGAGATGCTGGTGTCAGTTGGTCAGTCAGAACACCAACGTCGAGATTGAAACATGGCAAAAATCAGACTTTCATGGTTTCCAGGTTACCTTGGAGATCGTGATTTTCTGGTGTCATCTGAAGCTTCATAGTCTTGAGTGAAATGTTTCAGTGCTTAGAGGGATTACTATGATTATTTAGAACAGATATTTATGATGACTGGTGATCCTCTGGCTTTTCAACTCACACCACCATCTGGGCGATTGTTTTGGTTTTTAATTTGTCCAAAAAATCAGCTGCAATTGCACCTTTAGTGCTTTTAGTGTTTAGCGACTAAAAGCTGGTGTTAGTACGCTAATGCTCAAAATTAATACGATGAACATGTTAGCAATGTCATTGTGAGCATAATACCATGCTGAGTTCTCATTTTCATAAAAAGCATATCAGAGCATAACCATGCCTACATGCAGAAAGATCCCCTGGCTTTTCAATTAGTGCCATTATGCTCAGATTTTGTTACTGCTGTGATGCACACCTTTACATGTCTACAACTCCCAATTCCACATAGACAGCATTAGCACTAATAGCACTAAATCTGGCAGTAGACAGGGTGTCCCACAGACAACTGAGAATCTGCTCTGACCCTCTCAACTCTACTGTGACCTTTCCTCCTCACTAAACCAGCAGGGCTTTTATTAAATGTTGATTGATTGGCAGCTCTCAGAAGGCTCCCAGAGTGGAGTACAGGTGGTGCCTATGGTGAGAACCGTCCTTTTTTCTGCTCTCCACCACCGAACACACACACACACACACACACAACCAGCCACTGAAACACACACACTTAAACATTAAAAATCAGAGGTAATGCTTGTTCAGGTAGGGTAAAAATGCTATTCTATAGTAGAAACAGATAGATGCTCCAGCTGTTGTGATGGAAATACGTCTGGAAGCTCTAATAGCTTTGATTAACAAGAAAGGTGGTGCACTGCTGTTGCCTTAGCGACAACTAATCTGAAGGGAAGCAGATCAGCGCGTGTTGGCAGGACTCAGTAATGTTGATTTAGCAAAAGCTCTCAAGCAAATATTGACCACAAGTAGATTCGGAAATCGCATGATAGTGTGTGGGATAGGATGAAAGGTGATCATAAATGCAACAGTGAAAAGGTCAAAACACACTCATCCTACTCACGTCAGCATGTGCACTGCACGCCGTGTGCCCTGATTTGGAATGGCAGCACTTGAACACAGCTCAGACATCAGAGATGCATGGATCATCATGTTGCCTTGGAGCATGGTTTGCCATGATGGAGTTCATAAAATAACAACCGATGGTTTGCATACAGTTGTTTGGATCATTACATTAACATTAAATTATCATTTTTGTCCCATTTAACTGCAGCATTAATGAGTTCAGCTTTCCCTTTCAGCTAAACTTCACGGGAATTAGCTTGTCTTGCAAAAGGTCAACACTGGGATCATTATCTTTTCATTTCATTATCAACCTCCACACTTGCGTAGTGCCTGAATCTTTCTGTTGATGACTTCAACATGTAACATGAGTGGTCATGCACAAGGCAGTTACTTGGTCAAAGTAATATACAATCAGCAAAAAGTCCACAATCATGGACCCAACATGACCTGGTCGACACAGAAAAACCCAAAATGTACTCACTGCAGTCGTGTTTCTAAAAACGTCAACCTTGTGTCACTGAACTCTCAGTTAATTACACTGTAAATGGCTTGTTCCGGTACATTTTTATGTTCATCATGCACCATCCACAGTGCTGAAGAGAGCCACAACCATTAAGAGAAGAGGCATGGATGTGGTGCACCAAGGGCAACCAGGAGAGGAACAATATGGCGATATCTCTTCTGTGGGTAAGTGGGAGTCTGGACAGACTCATTAATATAGGCACATAGAGTGTCCAGGAGGGCACCGTGGGGTCAGTCTCGATACCAATAATTCATACTGTTGCAAACATAACACAACAGGCAGCACAGTTTGAGGTTCAGGGTGGCGGCATGTACAGAAAATGTTAGGCTACAGTGTCTTTCTATTTCTCTGTCTTCCCCCAAGGTATCCCCATGGCCAGAACAAGTATTAGAAGTGCCAAGCGAGGCCCTACAGCCTATTTTCGGCGGAAGGAGCGTCTTCTACGCATCTCTATCCGCCGTGTGGTGAAGACGCACACGTTCTACTGGACAGTTCTTGGCCTAGTGGCTCTCAACACACTGTGCGTCGCCATTGTTCATCACAACCAGCCCTCCTGGCTGTCCAACTTTCTCTGTAAGTCACACTTCATTCATGTAGCAGCATGCTATATGAGTAATAAGTGGTTCTGTAAATATGTCCTTCATGATAATTGTCCATGGAGGTTTCAAAATATTAATGCTTGTTTTTTCTTTCTGCTCCAGACTATGCGGAGTTCCTGTTTCTTGCTCTGTTCCTTACCGAGATGTTCCTGAAGATGTACAGTTTGGGACCACGCCTCTACTTCCACTCCTCCTTCAACTGTTTTGACTGCAGTGTCAGTATTCAGTCTCCTACTCTACTTAGTGTTTTTCCCAAAAATTGATTACTGTAAATGACGTCTCATCTGGCTTCTCTTACACTGCTATGTCACGTCTTTCTATCCAGCATCAACTCGTCATAGCCATTGTTACCGTGTGTATTAACTAAAGGTTAATTCCTTACTTATCTCCTCAGGTCATTGTTGGCAGCATCTTTGAAGTGCTGTGGGGTTTCTTCAGACCTGGGACTTCATTTGGCATCAGTGTCCTGCGTGCACTTCGTCTGCTGAGGATCTTCAAGATCACCAAGTTAGTCACAAATACAGTTTGACATGTTTATTGACTGATGAACTTTCACTAACATGGTATTTTGTGGTTGTGAAGGTATTGGGCATCTCTGAGAAACTTGGTCGTGTCTCTGATGAACTCCATGAAGTCCATCATCTCTCTTATTTTCCTTCTCTTCCTTTTCATCGTTGTCTTCGCACTCCTTGGCATGCAGCTCTTTGGTGGCAGGTAAAGGAAATAATAAATACATTAAAGTCGTGAGGGAAAAATTAGGAGGTAAAAGGTAAAGGTCTTACGCCTAAAAGCTCTAAAAATGTATAGTTAAAAAAGGGAGAGGCATATCTAATCAATTTGATTTCTTCTCTCTCCCTCTCGGCTCTGCAGAGACTTCCTATGATTCCAGTAAATAAACATTTACCAACGAAGTGGCTTAAGTAGACTTGGTTCAGTAGATTCCTCGGTTTAGTAGATCGTCTTGTGGCTTGTTCACAGTTGTTTATATTACGATTGTGTGAGATTTACTGTAAGACATCTGTGCCTTTGTTGCTGCAGCTATTTTTACTTGGTTTCCCACAAGCTATCACTTCAGTACAAGCAGAAGACAGACAAGCAAGGGACTGTCTATGACCCGGTCTGTAGAATACAGATCACCCAGAGAAAAAAAGAGGAGGATGATTCATCTTATTCTAGACATGACTCTGCTTTTTAAAGATCATACACATCATTTTCACAGGTTTATCTTTGAAGACTACACCCCGACAAACTTTGACACCTTTCCTGCAGCCATCATGACCGTCTTTCAGGTCTGCTCCGACTCTGTAGTCAAAATGTAATTTTGAGTGTATAACTAAGGTCATCTGTGATTCTCAGTTCCCTGGCTGATAATGTGTTTGTGTGTCGTATGGGTGTGATTTCTCAGATCCTGACTGGAGAGGACTGGAACGAGGTGATGTACAATGGCATTCGCTCTCAAGGAGGAGTGAAGTCCGGCATGTGGTCCTCTATATACTTTATAGTGCTCACTCTGTTTGGAAACTGTATCTTTTATTAATCATATTTTAGGGTCCAGACTTCTTTCCCTAACGTCTTGTTTACATTAGGGTTATTATCAAGTATGGTAAGCATTTTATTTTATATATAGATTTATTGTGTTTGTGATACCATCTTCCTGCTCCTGAAGCTGTTCATTACACCTGCAGCTGCCACAGAGCCACATGTGTGTGTGCTGTTACAAAGACATTGTTGGATTTGTTTTAGATTAAGTCCAAATATTCTTTCTTTTTAGCCCAGTTACATCTTCACCTGCTCAGAAAGCTGAGTTTGCTGACTTGCTTTTTTCTGCCATTTCACACCCAATAGAATATAATAGAATAGAACGGCATATAATGTTCTTGTGGAAGCTTGTGTGCTCATGATTTTTACTTGGATTATATTATACAGAGCAGCTGTATTTATGGGTGCACTGACAGCTATGGCAGCTTTTGCACTCCGGTGTTTTTGCACAGAGCTAAATTAGAACAAGCAGCATTATATTAGCAAGAGCTTACAGCAGCCGCACTTTTTCCATGTAATTTTATTTCATTAGGCTTTCCTCATCAACAGAAACAGCCGACTGGTTAAATATACAAGTTTTTTGCTCCTACTTTTCTACACAGCTTGTAATGAATTTCCTCTTTCTCTCTTCATTGGAAACACATGCAAAAATTTAGAATGGCAAGATCTGCAGTAGGCGTGTTACTGTAGTTAAGACGGCCGAGTCAGTATCTGTAATGGCTACTCTAAATAAAGTCTAAGGGCTTTGAGGAAAAGGTTGACACATAAAATTCTCAAATGTTCAGTCTGTTCATGTCAGTGCTGCTGTTCTGCTGCTGATTTCAGTGGATAAATCAGTACAGGTACCACTATTTATCTTATCGGATAGAATTGATGTCATAAATGTCAGTCCTTGATTCAGCTATGATCAGACACTTTGCTGAATGTCTTCTTGGCCATTGCTGTGGATAACCTTGCAAATGCACAAGAACTGACCAAGGTAATAACGAATGGAAAAACAAAAATCATACAACTAAAAGAGTGATGTACTTATCTGTTTTTATTCCTGCATGTCTTTACTTTAGTATTAATTCATGCTAAATCATTCTAATAATATCTCTGCTCTCTGAGCATGATCTTTTCTCCTATCATTACTTCAACACTGTTTAATTATTTAGACTCACATGTGCTAAAGCTGTTCACTGGCCTTTTGCCCCCTCCTCCTTCAATCAGGATGAAGAGGAAGCAGAGGCAGCGTTCAACCAGAAGCATGCTCTCCAGAAGGCGAAGGAGGTTGGACCTTTGTCTTCCTTCATGTCTTCAGAGTAAGTGCTGAATGCAACCACTCTCTCTGGCAGAACTCCTTTCCTCCCTCTTTTGCTCCTCACCTTCTCCTCCCTCCTTCCTTCTAGCCCAACACCTAATGCCCAACACTTGCAGCACTTGCAGTAGCCTCCAGCAAATGGAAGCTGCCTCTTGGTGCAGCAGATCTAGATTACTAATGAATCTAAGTTATGCATAACAGTTAGTGAGGAAGGATAAGGAATAATACATCAATACAGGCATTCAAGTTGTCCCGCTGTGTGAGTGCCTGCATGTAGCATTGAAATGTAACTGTTTATAGAACCTGTATTTGGTGCTGTCTGATACTGTCGGAGACTTACTGATCACTGACTGACTAAAAGGTCATTTGCTGCATAGGTCTTTATTTCCACGGTTACTGGGACCACATCATGGAGACAGGGTTACTTACTGTCCATAATCATATGTACACCTGAACATTGACGTTGTTTCTGGAAGAGAGAGAGTGCTGGTTTTCATCTGCTGACGTGTTTCTAACTTGCGGAAAATGTAATTTCTAAAGTAATATGACCTTATTTTCTCAATACCCAGGTTTCCTGTTAAAACAATAGTCAGATTTTTTCTCAGGGATTGATTGAACAGTGCCTTGTCACAGGTGCTGAAAGTGCATGTGCATGCACAAGCGTGGGGACTTCTGGCTCAGTATGCACGCTGTCTATTGATAAAACAAGCAGTTTGTTGCATGGGCATGTGGAAGATTACGAGATAACATCAACACAAAATTATGTCTATTGTCTTACTTGCATTCTGCCTTAAATAATATTTTTCTCTGGACGTTGCCATTTTGATAAAAACTTACTTGATTTTAATAAAATTCAAATAAAAACAGAAAACTGAAGCTGTGCATTAGTGTCACTTTAGCAAGCTCAGGGTCAGGCTCCTGTCAGATCCCGTGGACCAGACTGGAATACCACAGGGATGTCTAGGCCGTCATCTGTATTCAGAGAGGACACTCTGAACTTTAAATATTTTTGGTCTCATGCTTGATGTCAGCTATAAATTTCTGGCAGTACCTGCCCTCGCTGACCTTGAAGATTCGTGGATGACAGCATTTGCTCAATAAAAAAAGAGATGCAGCATGTTGGAAGCTGATTTCACCTTGGGAACGCATGCAGCTGGTCAGCATGATCAAAGGCGGAAAAACTAAAATTTCAGAAGCACACACCCACTGAAAATGTGACACTGTCACTATAATACTTGCACAGTGTTTTCAGTGTGTGTGCAGTTTTTTCTTCCCTTGTGAACTCTTTAAACCCCGACACAAATGAGTATTCGGAATATTTCTAACTAATATTTTGAATCTCCACACATGAATTTTTGCATTTAGCTCCACTAGCATGTCCTATGAGAATGCTAATGTGTGAGTGCTCTGAAGTAGCGGTGGTGTCCAGAGCTGCATCCCAATGTGGTGGTTTTGTTCAAAGGGGATTTAATATGTACTTTCTCCCTGTTTGTTTGCCGATGGATCCCATCTTTGTGTCTTCTACCTGTCCATACTGTAGTCTAACATCTCAAACTACCTAAAACGTCTTCTTATCAATGTTGTGCCTTCTGTTGATGTTTATGAATGTTGTTCAATTGTTCCTAAAACTGCCACCATCTTGTTTGTCAATGTGTCGCTTGGCTCCAAGGGAGACACACAACAATTCCTCCAGTCAGTGCTTAGGTTTGAAACTTATCCCAGAAAGAAGCACAGTGAAAATACAAATGTTGCAAACAGTATATATGATCAACAGCAGTGAGTATATATTAAAGAATATTAAATTAATATATTTGTACTTCTGATTTTGGGCCATTTTGTTATTTATTTGAGGGATGTTTGCTGTGTGTCTCCTGGCCTGTTTTGTCTCTGCTCACAAAAGCACTAATGTCTTGTTTTCAACCAATCGCTCATTGATAACACGGACCACACAAGAGTCCACGCTCCAGTAAGTAAAACTGTCTGTTCAGCTCTCTGAATCTCTCACTAACATCTGTCTGATTTTCTTGGGCAAATGTTTCAGACTCATCCTGTATCACATTCTGTTCATGCTCTGTCCTGTATTTCCAAACTCTCCAATCTTATTTGAGCCCACATTTTTATATCTATTCCTCTGATTTCATTCTGCATTTTACTCAGTTTGTTTTAAAAGTCACACAGCACATTTCCTGACTTAATTTATCACTTTACATCGTCATTGAGTCAGTAAATTGCTTCATGTTGATATGAAATTTCTTTTTCTGTTGTTGATAAAATGCTTGAACGTCAGACTAAAGCACTTGCTCTGCGCTCTGATATTCATTTTTTAAGCACAAACGTTTTGATTGCTAATTTACATGTCATTCAAACAAAAGTGAAGCTAGAAAGTCCATCAAGGCTCATTGTTCAGTTGTCAGTTGACCCTCATTCACCTTTTGATGTATACACAGCATGCTGACCAAATTATTTCAGACCTGCAAAAATAAATAACAACACATGCTAAAATGAAAAAAAGCCAATATGCATATACGTGACACTGTAACTGTTTGTTTGATCATTTTAATTAATTATTTCTTCTTCTTTTTCCCAGGGGAAGCCGGAGGAGGCGGCCCTACCTGTACAGGAAAAGAGCCATCCACCGCAGCCGGCCTACCTACTCCTGCTCCCTGGAGGAGGCCCAGGGCAGCATGAGAGAGGTCCGCCCACCACTCAACCCACCTAACTCTTTTATGTCCAGGAGAGAGAGAAGAAAAAGGATGACCATGTCAGTGTGGGAACAGAGGACCAGCCAGCTGCGGAGACACCGCCAGATGTCCAGCCGAGAGATCCTGTTCAGCAGCCCCGGTGAGGACAAGGATGGGCCACCCACTACATCCCAAACCCAGCATGGACGTCCATTGTCCCTGCACCGCAAGGCAATGCAGCAAACCTTGTCTGGGAGTTTGAAACACCTGACAGACCCCCTAACCTCCCCAGCCAAGAACCAGGCTTCAGAACCAGGCTCCTCCATGACTAAGGACGTGCCTCCGAATGCCACCCTTTCTGGTGACATACCTGAATCTCCAGTATCAATGCTAGTGTCAGGGTCACTGGATCCGACAAATGTTCCTCTTTCTGATGCTCCTTTGACTATACCAGAACCACCTAATTCAGAGCCCGTCTCTGAGGGAAGAAAACTGGGCGTTAGTCAGAATCATAACATCAGCAGTGAGCGCCGGAGTCCCAGACTGAATGGCGAGCGCCAACACAGGGCAGTGAAGAAGTTCAGGCCCCCAGATAATGTTGATGCACTAGCTCCTGAGATGGGAGGTCACGGTGGGATCAGGGGCAGAAGGGCATTGCATCATTGTGACCATCAGAGTGGCGCCAGAAGTCAGGGGTCATCTCCTGTGAACGAGAGTCACTTGGCAAGTCTCTCCTCCAGCACAGAGAGGAAGCGAAACACAGGGAAAATAGAGGAGAAGGAAGTAGAGACAAAAAAGGAAGAGGAGAAGACCAACGCTGAGGAGAAAGGGTGAGACAAAAAAATCCAATGTGCTACTTCATAGTTTCAATGTCTTCATATTGTGTTAATAATAACAGAAACAAAGAAAAAACCACTGAACAAGAGGATGTGTCCAAACACACTTTGACTCTGCATATACAGACAGGGTGACCAGAGTGAAGCAGAGGATGCTAACCCGTCAGACAACCCGGGCCACGCTGGTGATCAGTGTCAGAAGCAGGACGAGCCACCTGCCATCCCATCGGACAACAAACAAGATCAGGACCAGGAAAAAGCTCAGCTCAGCTCCAGTGTGGTCATTGACGTCCCCAACATTGAGTCATCTCTTGAACTCTCCACAATCACAGGTATTGGTAATATTGTGTGTTAATGCTGGATAAACATAAGTCATAAAAGTGGTACACAAGTGGTGCTCCTCTCTGAATATTTTACAGCTTAAAACCGTCTTCCCTGTACCATCTTCTCACAATTCTTTGGAGCATACAATTTTCATCTTCCTTTTCATCTGATGTTTTGTAGTCAACAGTAAGGAGCCTGAAACCTGTAAGTCAGAGAAGGAGGAGACAGAGGAGACAAATCACGTCAACAGTGTGTCCCCAAACAGTATGTTCATCTTCAAACCTGATAACCCGTAAGTTGTTGGCACTCACGCTTCTCATGGCTGTTGTCCTTACAATAGGACGGTGGATTTGTTGACAGTATTGTACTGATGCAGGGAGAACGGTACTTGGCTCATGCACGTAAATTGCCATAATCATTTTCAGAATTCGGTCTTTTTAGTTAAGATTTGTTGCACAGCGTCTACATTTGATTTCAACCAGCTTAAGCCTGCACAGTCTTACTATTAATAGGCTTGGCACCTGACATCTGGATCACATCTTCCCTCAGGGTGCGTCGAGCGTGTCACTACGTAGTGACCCTGAGGTACTTTGAAATGTCCATCCTACTAGTAATAGCTGCTAGCAGCATAGCGCTGGCGGCTGAGGACCCTGTGGCCACCTCCTCAGACTGGAATAAGGTTTGTGCCAGCACGTGTGCGTGTTCACATCTGTCGGTCTAGAAGAATATTCTGCCATTTCCTTGATTCTGTTATTGCCTGAGATATGATTTCAATCTGTCTTTATCTGCGCCTGGGGCGTCATAGCTCCAGGGCAACTGAAATAAGAAAGAAAACATTACTACAAAACATTCCACAAATGGCTTTGTAGAAAGCTGCTAATGTGACTTGATGAGGGACAATTAAATCACTGATGAGTGTGATGAAGCCCGAGACCCAGTGAACCTGGTTGTTTAAGGGAGGGATGAATTATCTTGTGTTGTATTGTAATCATCATTAGTGGGTACTTTAATTCTAAATCACCAACTGTCACTAAACCAACACAAGTAAAAGGATTTCACTAATTACTTACTTTTTTAATGAAGAATTTTTTTATGTTCATTGTGCTCTTTTTCTTTGACTCTTCTTCTGTCTCCTGATGTGCTTTTATAGGTTCTGCGTTATTTTGATTATGTGTTCACTGGAGTCTTCACGTTTGAAATGATTATAAAGGTGAGTTACTGTGAAAATATAGAATGCATTTATGACATTTTTCAGTGGCGAAAAACAGAAATATCCTTTTATCAAGTTCAGAACTATTCAGGTATAACAGGTTTAACCCTTTCCTAAGCTCGACACCTCGCTTCCCACACTATACTGTGTTTTCTCTTTGTTTAGTTTCAGCTACGTCAAGTATCTGTCGGAGTTTAATAGAAAAATTAACAGTTAACAAAATGTACAAACAAGCATCATCAAGAGGGATAAGAAATGACATTGTGTTACATTGTCCGGGCAAAGGATCTTCTTCAGTTAATCATCTTGTAGCCACTTGTTTTGAAGCAGCAAAGCTATTGATTCAGTGTTGACTCCCTGTCTTCAAACTGAGCTGGAGAAGGACACTGTTTTCATTCCGCACCTTTATCTTGTCCTCAGATGATTGACCAAGGTCTGATCCTCCATGATGGCTCCTACTTCAGAGACCTGTGGAACATCTTAGATTTCATTGTTGTGATGGGAGCACTGGTGGCTTTCGCCCTCACGTCAGTCACGTGATCTGTTTTAATTCCTTGCATTAACTGAACAAACTGTCTCAACATCAGTGTGTCTATAAATCAATATCACGACTTTTGCACTGTAAACAAGTGTTTGGACATAATGTAGTCTTCTCCATTTTGTATATGACTGTTTATATACATGTCCCTCTCTCCTGTTTTTCTCCATCTGGGTGACCCTGTGCGAATGGCCAGCAGCAATGTGATGGGGTAAATGCCACCATAGTCTATCTCTCTCTTAGAGATAACACTGTGTATAAATGTGCCATAGTCAGAGCATAACTTGGGTAGAATGTGTAAATTTCATAATGAGGTGGAATAATCTGGGACACTTATGGTCCTGCTCTGTTTAAGGTTTACTCTGTTTTCCTGTGCAGAAATAACAAGGGACGAGACATTAAAACCATCAAATCTCTGCGAGTGTTGCGCGTCCTCAGACCGCTGAAGACCATCAAGAGACTTCCTAAACTCAAGGTCAGAGATGGTACAAAATGTTAAAAATGCCTTGAGTAAATTTTATAATAGAGCAAACAAACAAGGAACCTCGAAGTACAACACATTAGATTTTGCATCATTTCATTTATTTTCTAAAAGGTGACAAATGTACATATGTAGTTGATTGTGTTTTCTAAAGTCTACAGTTTTTATATTATGATTGTGGGTGGTGGCCATACTGATACCCCATACAACATACCCCATAAAAACACATTTTTATCTCTCATTGCTCATGTTGCAATATGTTGCAGATCTGAGAGCAGAGATGAGTAGACAGGAGGTGACAAACTGTGAGCATGGGGGCATGAAAACATGTTGTTAGGACTCAGGCTCCAAACTTCACACTGACTACACGGCGAAAACAAGGAGGAGAGCAGATAATAAATTACATTTACCCTTTTCATAGGTACAGTACAGTATTAAGAACAGTACAAACGTGGAAAAGAGCAGAGCCAGAAAGAGGAAAATTCTCTCTCTCTCTCTCTCTGTATATATATATATATATACATATATACAATTGGAGATTAAATTAATTAAACAGGTAACAGAAGAGGAAAGATTAGCATTAGAAGAAAATGTATTAATAATAATTGTTTTAGGTAGTTTATTAACTTTCAAGCAGCCGCTGTTCCATTACAAAAATCTGGGTTGTTTATGTATTCCTGCACAGAGCCCTGATCTCACCTTTTCACTTAGTTCACTTGTTCCTCTCTTTCAGGCTGTTTTCGACTGCGTGGTCACGTCTCTGAAAAATGTCTTCAACATCCTGATTGTCTACAAACTTTTTATGTTCATCTTTGCCGTCATCGCTGTGCAGCTTTTTAAGGGGAAGTTTTTCTATTGTACCGACAGCTCCAAGGATACAGAGAAGGACTGCCAGTAATACTCCCTTATTTGTTGCAGTTGTTCCTTCCTACTTTCTTTCTTTCCCTTATTTCTGTCAGACTTTCTTACTTGTTGTTATTGTTTTATTTTCTTTTTGTTGTCCCCCCTTCTTTTCTTTAGAGGGAAGTTCTTTAGTCATGTCCATTTGTCCACTTATAACCTTGATCTTTCGGTCAATAGGCCTTTTCTTAAATGTTACTCGTATGATCTACACCTCTATTTGCGCCTTTTTATGATGTGCCTCTACTGTCTGCTGTTGTAGGGGTTACTACATTGACTACGGGAAGGACAAGAAAGAGGTGAAGAGAAGAGAGTGGAAGAGGCACGAGTTTCACTACGACAATGTCATCTGGGCTCTGCTGACCCTCTTCACTGTGTCCACTGGAGAGGGATGGCCTCAGTAAGTGTCTTCCTGGAATCACTGGACCACTGCTAATTTCATGATGAACGAGGAAATTCAGGAAGAGCTTTCCTGCAGATCGCCTGAAATGTTTAGGAGCATCATTAGATTTCATGAGCATTATAACCTTTTAACATCTGTCTTGCTCTTCGGTAATGGTCAAATCGGACCTTTGATGATGGAAATATAATAAATGTGATTAATTTTCCAAAGATTTTGCTATTCATTATCTCAATATAAGTTTATAACAATGTTTCACTGACAGCGTTTGTGGGTTTGCACTGTTCCAACCCTCATTAATTTACTGGTGCAATGGAAAAATATTTAAATTATATCTTGCTAACAACAATTTGCCATTTGAGCCCCACCTTGGTGAACTAATCCTTCTTTACAGCCACTGTAGCACATTATATATATGCATCTATTATTATTATTTTTATTTTTTCCTGCATACAATGTTTTCATTTTTATTAATACCTTTTTTCTTCAGTGAAGCTTTAAGTAGTCTGGATTTTGTGAGTGAGTTTAAGACGCATAGTATATTTTCAAAAGTTTCAAAAAAATCTCTATTGCTAATATTTCTGTCTTGCAGTTATACTTTTATTACTGATTAAAATACATATTATCATTGTGTTTTGTTCTTCCAGGGTCTTGCAGCACTCGGTAGATGTGACAGAGGAGGACAGAGGTCCAAGCCATGGCAACAGGATGGAGATGTCAATCTTCTACGTTATCTACTTTGTTGTCTTTCCTTTTTTCTTCGTCAACATCTTCGTGGCTCTCATCATCATCACCTTCCAGGAGCAAGGAGATAAGATGATGGAGGAGTGCAGCCTGGAGAAGAATGAGGTGAGGGAAGCTCAATAAAGGCACCAGGATAAAACACTGTTTTATTGTTTTTGTTCATTGTGGCGTCAGCAATGTTTATTCAGATGATGAAGAAACTAATTTTTGAATAGGTGGAATTATTATTGCTCATTAAAGCAATCTTGGTCTTCATAACACAGTTTAGAGGTAGTAAGTAACTTTATATTTACTCAAGAACTGAACCAAGAATACATTGTTGATGTAATTATACTGCACATTTTTTATATAAACATAAACATAAACGTTTCTCATTTGTTTTATTTTTACTTATACTACTCTACAGAATTGTAATGACCCCAAGGCTCTTTTTGTTTGCTACCTGTGTTTTATGCATCTTCTTCTCTTTCTTTTTCATTTTTTGTTTTTCTTGTATTTCAGAGAGCGTGCATAGACTTTGCCATCAGTGCCAAGCCTCTGACGCGTTACATGCCCCAGAACCGACACACATTCCAGTACCGACTGTGGCATTTTGTGGTGTCACCCTCTTTTGAGTACACTGTCCTGGCCATGATAGCTCTCAACACCATTGTATTGATGATGAAGGTGAGGAAAATGAAGCGAGAAAACAAAAACAGTTACTGGTTGTAACGTTTTCTCTCTTCTCTCTCTGCCCTCACTCCAAAAAACAAATATCTTCACACATCTGTTGGTAATAGGGAAAAGACAACTTGCGTTGTGTCTTGCCTGCTTAAGATTCAAGATTAAAAAAACTGTATTAATCTCAAAGAGAAATAGTTGCTTATTTTGTCATCAACTTGCAACTTTGAACACTTGGAGTTGTTCTTGTCGTTTGGACAGACAGCGAGACAGACTGACGAGAGTGACTCAGCCTGTATTAAATATTGATCGATAATGTCCAGAGGCTGCTATTTAGCATGACCTCATTAACTGTGGCTGCTGCCCCCAGAGGAATGACTCCTTTTATAGTGCGACAGATGAGAGGTGCAGAGACTAAGGCACTATTTATGGGTCTGGAAGAATCTTCCATCAACCTGTAGATCTGCAGGGCGCACGCCTAAAGTTCAGACTGATATCCGACTGGTATCATGAGGTGCAGCAGCTGTGAATTGCTTAATTCCACTCAAACTATAGTATTTTAACCTCTACTGTTTCTATTCCAGTATTATTCGGCTCCCCTGACATATGACACTGTCCTGAAACAACTGAACACAGCCTTCACTGTTCTCTTCTCTGTTGAGTGTGTCCTCAAAATCATGGCCTTCGGTTTTCTGGTGAGAGAAAAAGTACAACACACAGAAATTCCACATCATTTTTAGAAATGACTCTACGTTTTTCTTTTCTGTTTCTGCAGAACTATTTTCGAGACACATGGAACATTTTTGACTTCATCACTGTCTTGGGTAGCATCACTGAGATTATGGTAGAATTGCGGGTAATAAAAAAATCACGATTAAATATAAACACAGTGAGATTCGAAGGAGAGAGTGCACCTCTGGAATATTTCTCTTACATTTGAGGTTTTCCATGGGCTTTAATACTGTTTACCTCTCCTATGTTCCAGTCCGATACGTTCAACATGAGCTTCCTGAAGCTGTTCCGAGCTGCTCGTCTAATTAAACTGCTAAGACAAGGTTACACCATTCGGATTCTTCTATGGACCTTTGTGCAGTCTTTCAAGGCTTTGCCCTACGTCTGCCTGCTTATTGCCATGCTCTTCTTCATCTACGCCATCATTGGCATGCAGGTCAGAGCCAGGAAAGACTCAGAGACAGAGACTCTCTGTGGAGACAATGACTAGCAAGTTATATTTACAGTGTGAAACTAGCATTCCTCAGCAACATAATGTAATATAAGCTCTTTATTGTATGCCCTACAAATTGCACATGTTTATTTTTTGCATATGCATATGTGTGAATCAGGTGTTTGGGAACATAAAGCTGAACGAGGATACTCACATTAACCGGCACAACAACTTCAAGACATTCTCTGGTGCTCTGATGCTGCTGTTTAGGTAGGACAGCTTTACATCTTCACGCTTTACCGCTTCATCAGCCATTCCCAGATCTTATCTAAAACTCATCTCTTCATGTCCTCCGTGTCCTTGTGCTTGTGTGCGTCTAGGAGTGCCACGGGGGAATCGTGGCAGGAGATCATGTTGTCTTGTTTGGGAGGGCAGCAGTGTGAGGTGGACCCTTCCCTTATGTCTGACCAGGAGGGCAGCTGTGGCTCTGACTTTGCCTATTTCTACTTTGTCTCCTTCATCTTCTTCAGCTCCTTCCTGGTAAGACAAGGAGAGCTAGGTTGTCTCAAAAAAGGTTTATCCAATAGCAACTGGACTTGACGACGTTTCGCCCTTCTATCCAGAGGGCTTTCTCAAGTCTCTGAGAAAGCCCTCTGGAGACTTGAGAAAGCCCTCTGGATAGAAGGGCGAAACGTCGTCAAGAAACCTACTAAGTCCAGTTGCTATTGGATAAACCTTTTTTGAGATAACCATGACCTGGATGACTGAGAACCTTCACAGATATGAGAGCTAGGTTGGGTTGCAACAATAACAACACTATGCCATGGTTTGTTAACTTATGTTTGTCTCCTGCCCAGATGTTGAACCTATTTGTGGCTGTGATTATGGACAACTTTGAGTATTTGACAAGAGACTCATCCATCTTGGGTCCACACCACCTGGATGAGTTTGTTCGGATCTGGGGAGAGTATGATCGCGCTGCCTGGTCAGTGTTTTAACACCAACATTTTCTTTAAGAATATAGCCTAAATGGACGGTGGCCCCCAGAGACAAAGCATGTAGAACCATGTATTTGCAGCATTTTCTTTTTGCACATGTTTTTTGATTTGCATCTTTTTGTTTGTTCTTTTGTATTAAAACGTGCTTTGTCCCTACGGGCCACTGTACTTATGTACACCGTTTATTGACCTTAAGTGCTTATAACCTGTTACTGTACAAACTGTATACAGTTACAACATTACAATGTGGTAATGTAGTATGATACATGAATATAAACCTGTGGATAAAAGCAGTTACAGTATTTGGATGGATATTCTGGTGCTCAACATAAATCTGAGCTTGGCTTAACCACCAACTGGATCTTATTACCATGGAACCTGCAATTAACAAATAGTTATGCAAATGTTTGCTTATGGTCACTACAAGATGTCCGTTTACTGCATTAAAGTAAGTGAATATAAAATGCTGTTGCCACCTCAGTATTATGTAGAGAATAAAATCTGTGTTTTCTGATTATTTTCTTTTTGTTCACCACAGACGACAAAGTCTATGTAATGTCAATTTTCTTTTGAATCTGAACATCCATTTAGTTTGTTTTTACCAGTAAAGACATGTATGTCCTTTCCAGTGGTAGGATCCACTATAAGGAGATGTACAAAGTTGTACGCACTATCTCACCTCCCCTGGGCTTTGGAAAGAACTGCCCCCACAGGGTGGCATGCAAGGTTTGGTTCCCCCATGTCAACAAACCCCTGCCTCTAACCTCTGCCTCTCTCATGTGGGATACTACCTGACTTCCTTCTATTCCTCATTTCCTTCCCGTCACCTATTTTCACTATTTGCTTGACTATTAGGGATGTGATACTCAGGTCAAAAAATGACAACACTCTAGCCTCAGGGTACTAAGGCACAGGACAGCACCCATTCTCCCAGACTTACAAGTAAAACAGACATGCTTCTGATTTAACCAAAACAATTTGAATGCGTAAAGCTGACAGTTGATACAGTTGTGAAGCAGTTTTGGGGAGGCCTGGACCTTTCTGCCACTTGGATCTGGTTCAGGGATTTTTCACACAATGTAAGTATTTCATATCAGCACCAGATCCAGCGAGGCTGTCATTCCTTTGCTCATCCTGTCTGAGGTTTTCCCTTTTCCCTGATTTCTATGGCCTGTTCGCAGCATAGAAAGAATACAACCTGTTTTAGTTACCTTATTTACTCTCTTTTCCCGTGTGATGCCTTAGAATAATCCTTTCTCTTTTATCTCCTCCATTATTTTACTCTCCTGCGCTCATTTCCTCCTCTATTCATTGGGAATGTACTTCCCAATGCCTCCACTGCTATTCAATTTCTTCTCCACCTCCTTCCATTCTCTCCTCCTCCCTCTCTCATTTCCTCCTCTCATCTTCATCTCCATGGCTACCTGCTGCCCCCAGTGGTCGTATCCATTACACTGACATGTATGAGATGTTGACCAACATGTCGCCACCTCTAGGCCTGGGCAAGAAATGTCCCTCCAAAGTGGCATATAAGGTAGACTAATCACTGGAAACTAACAGGCACTGCTTGATCTTTTAATTGTGAAAATAAGCAGCATTTTGTTTGTCATACGTTGAAAAAGCAGGGCCTTTTTTCTTTTGATTAAATGATGCACTATTGCTTGTTGGAGCTGTTTTCAGTGGCAGACGTGTAGCGCAACACTAATGATTTTCCTGCTGCGCTTTTGCATCTTGGCAGAGAAATAAGACTTCATTAACAGTTTTTTGTTATCTGATGAAAGTCTTGGTGAAGTGTATCCATTACACTGACAGAAGATTGTAATGACAACGTTGTTAAACAACTACATGTTAAATCTTGTCCTTTTGTAGATGTCTGCTGTGAAATGTTGTGATGTGTTTCATACTTCTCGGTTTCCTACATACTGCTGTCTGCATGTGCCTCCTGCCGCAGCCCAGTGTTACGTCCGTGTTTAGTTTATGGTGTGTGAGCTTGTGAGCATGCTCCATCACAAATGACCGCTCTTCCCTTTCTGCACAGTGTGTTGTGTAAGTTTTGTAAAACTTGATAGAAAGCCCACTCTCTTTATTTACAGGACAGAAGAGGTCATGCATCCCTTTATTTAGCTTGTGAGTTCTTGTTTTTAGGTGAACAAAAACATTGTTTTTCATTATTACTGTCTTAATATCTATTAATGAATTGTCACAGTTTTCTTGTGATTGTCAAACAATTTTCACACAGTTTTTGTATAAAAGATAAGAAAAAACATATAATTGGATAATTACATGCCTGTCCTCTTTGTCCTTCTAAAATAATGTGTTGTGATGACTATTATTATTTAAAACACTTGAATTACCCAGAAAGGTTGCTCATAAAATTCATGATTTTTATTACAAGTTCTCCTAAACATTAAAGATTATTTGTCTGTTAAATTAAAAATTAAAATTTTTATGATCTGAAAACATTATGAGCCACCGCATCAGGGCTGGGCTTCATTACTTGTATCACTTTGTTTGTTTTTGTCCTGGGTTGTGTGTAACTTTGGTGTTTTCCCTGCTGCCACCAGCGACTTGTCCTGATGAACATGCCTGTGGACGATGACATGTCCGTCCACTTCACCTCCACCCTCATGGCCCTTATCCGTACTGCCTTAGAAGTCAAGATAGCCAGAGGTTAGACCAAATGTCAAAATACATTTGCTGTCAAATAGGACTGATTAAAATAACTGTTTCACTCCATTTTGTTTTTCTGTTTGTCCTTTCAAACTGTTGCTCTCCAGGAGGGGAGGATAGCAATCAGATGGACCTGGACCTGCAGAAGGAGATTAGTGTCATCTGGCCTCATCTCTCACAGAAGACACTGGACCTGCTGGTTCCTATTCATAAAGGTAATTTCATTACATGTGTGCCTTAAAAGTACAATAATTTAAATGTCAAAGAAAAGAAACATAACGTTTTGCCATGTGGCCAAATGACATTACATTTGATAACCTAGTTCTGCAGGGTCACGTCTCTGGTTTGATGGTTTCTGCTTTCTCCTACTCAGCTAGTGACATGACTATAGGGAAGATCTATGCTGCAATGATGATCATGGACTACTACAAGCAGAACAAAGCCAAAAAGCTCAGACAACAACTGGAGGAACAGGTATTTATACAGCGACAATTTATGGGGTCTCAGAAAGCATCCTCCAGCCACTGATGTGCTTTTGTGCTTTGAGGTTGACCAATGCTGTAGATATAAGTAATCTTTTTAACAGCTTCTCGCTGATATCTTGCTTGAGATGTTCATGATAATATAAGATTATGTAGGGTACTTTCATTCTAACGTATGTCTTCCCCTTGTGACTTTCTCTGTATGTAGAAGCATGCACCTATGTTTCAGCGTATGGATGCCTCCTCTTTGCCTCAAGAAATCCTATGCAATGCCAAATCCCTGTCATTCCTCAGGCACAGCGCTGGATCAGCACTGTAAATATTATAATATACATAACTTTTAGTCTCTTCATACAGTTATACATACAATTTATGCTGGCGCTCAGATATTTATAGTGATGCGTGTCCTTTCAGCACCAGGGGAGGTTTTGTGGCTCTCAGCCCCATCTCTCCTCAGGAGATGTTTCTCCAGCCGCTGTCTCGCTCCAGGGAGGAAAGGGAAGTAGAGGATGACGACTACCATTCACCTTACTATTCATACCACAACCCACACCATCACCACCACCATTTACACACACTGGTAAGGGCAGCGTTAACAAAAGACCTCACTTTCCTTTGCAAAGGTTAAAATAAATGTGTACTAAAGCTGAACATCAACTTAAAGAAGCCAATTGTTTCTAATTGCACATCAGAATAAAATATTGAATAATAAAATTATAATAATCGTGGACTCTATCAGGTCCTCTCACAGCTTTTTGCAATGTCAGGAGTTTGATGTTTGAGTTTTGGGTGAAAATCCGCACTCAGTGTTTGTTTGTGTAGGTGCCAGACATCATAGAGTACAACCAAGTGATTCAACAAGCCAGGCAGGACCCAACAGTTATTAAATCACATCAGCGTACAGCGTCTCTCAGAGCATCCTCAATGCCCAGGCTCTCTGTTGATACACAGGTAAAAATATATTTCACAGTTCAATAAAGTAGAAAGTGCTTTAGAATAATTAAAATGTGCATTAGATGCAAGAAGCATAATTCTTGGGACTAATAACATATTATCTTGCATTATCTGATTCACTACCTGACTGCACATGTTCAAACAGTCATTATACAGTATTTACTATTTGCATAGTTTGATGATGAGTGTTGCTGTGTATGATCACCCAAGTCATTCTGTTGTTCTGCCTGTATGTTTGCAGCCTGGGATGTCAGCAGACAGTAATCTGATGAAGCGCTCCTTCTCCACCATTGGAGATCAGTGTGTGAACGGTCTCTGGCAGGAACAACACTCTTTGGAGAGAGTCAGTCCTGAGGATGCATACAGGCCTCGTCAGAGGAGCTACAGAGGTCACATATGATCCGTATACATATACAGTTTTGATGCTTGGTTTCAATACCAAGAAAAGTTATAGAAATGAACCTTCATCTTTTCCAAAGTGCTTTAAAAGACCTTGATATAGAAAATACTATATTAAATATTAAATACTAAAAATATTTTTAATAACAGCCTCCATGATGCATCTTTATAGACCAGAGTCTATAAAGTTTCTGTGGTTGCTGAAGTAGCCATTTTTTATCTGGATATGGACAAAGGATATGGAAATTATTAGTATTAACTGACATCTGCACAACATTCAGGTCCAAGAATGAACCACAGAGAGGCATGTAGTCACGAGAGAGGGCGATCTAAGGAACGGCGCCACCTACTGTCTCCTGATGTGTCCCGCTGCAACTCTGAGGAGCGAAGCCGTGACGCTTCTTGTGAGAGGAGACGGTCCCGTTCACCTAGCGAAGGACGCTCACACACCTTACAAAGACAGGTGGGAGTCCACAGAGCCAGCATTGCTGTATGTAGCTGAGGGCCACTGGCAAACTGTGTGACTCACAGTGAATCCAGAACACAACCCCCCCACAGAGGGAACACGGTTGTACCATTGTAAATAGGGAATGTATCAGTGATTTCCTCACTTTTTATTTTTGCAGGCGAACACGTCAGGCAGCCCTGCCCAGTCTGAGTCCAGTACTCCTCGTAATCGACGCCAGCTCCCACAGACACCCTCTCGCCCGCGGCCTTACATCTCGTATTCCCCTCTGGTCTGCCAAGCCCACTCTTCCCCCGCTCCAGCAATCTCTTCTGATGGACAGACTCAGCCTCAGGACGGGCCTGTCAGCTCCACAGGGTCTTCATGGAAGGCAGACATAGAAAGTGGGCCCCTCATTGGAGGTCAGGGCTCATCTGGTGGTCTGACTTCAGGGCCTAGCCATCCATCTCCTCACCACTACATCTCAGAGCCGTACCTCCCATTCCACGAGGACCTCAGCGGTGGGGAAGGAGGTGAAAGGCCAGCGACCCTCACTTTTGAGACTGCCATTGCAACCAGTCTTGGACGGGCCAATGCCATAAGCTCTGCCCCTCAGCTCAGACATTCCTGGCAAGTTCCTAATGGGCACTTCCGGAAGCACTTGGGTCAGGTGAGTCCTGCAGGAGCCAAGGAGCAGCTGAGTGATACAGATGAGGACGATCGCTGCTAAGACCCAATGAGAAAGAGGATTAATACAAGAAATGGGCATCTCAGAGCAGCTCCACATGGCACCTCGAGGCTGTAGCTCCTCTGCGTCTCTGAGAACTTCAGTTCTCAGAGGCAGTAGCGTATATGTCAAGACTGAGCACAACTGCTGTTTATGTAGATACTTGGATACTCGTCTGCAACAAGTCCTTGTTGTGTGTGTGTGTGTGTGAGAGAGAGAGAGAACACAGACGTGTCTTTACACGTGTGCTCTCAATAGAGACAATTTGCCAAATAAAAAAAAAACAGCCGAGACTGACAGCACTATAAGTAGCTCCCTGTAGGCACGTTCACATGTTGCCAAACCTCCCCACATGAGTTGGTGTTTTGATTGTTATGCGAACAAATAGTGGTGAGGTGTCCATCCAAGGTGTCCAATTGTCTCGATTAATCCAAGAAACTGATAGAAGTGCTTTTTGTGTTGGTGAACATTGAGGTAGCATGTAGAGATGTCACACGATGAATGTACTTTAGCTCTTCTTATTCTTACGTTCAGGTCATAAGAGGAGGTTACTGTTAGAGTCATAGTTAAAGTAGCAATGAAACAGAGGTTGATTCAGCCACATTTTGCCAGTTTCAACTGGTAACCAGCCATTCACAAAAGTTCCTGTTTACAACAGTATCCATGTGGTTCCTGGGCATTATACAGTGACTAATCAATAAGTCATTAAATTCTTCAGCCCTTATGTGAAAGCAGTAACAGTGTATGCTGGCACTGTGGTCTCAGAAAGATGCTGAACATCTGGAACAGGTTACAGCATATGAGACTTTTGTGTCAGAATACCGACTCACTGGATTTGTTATTCATTTCTTTCAAAATCTTCAGCTCTTGGACCTAAAATGAGCAATCATAAGAAGGACTCGCTCGTCTTTACCTTTCCATCAGCCAACATGATACACAGTGACCAGGATGGGACCAGTGGTGATTTCACATGAGCCTTGTGGTCCACGTCTGCTGTGTTCGCAAAATGTTCATTCTCCACATTTCTGTGCTGGATAACCATCGTCAGTGTTGAGTCAGAGAGGTGACTAAAGCCATTTTCTCCCTGTACATAGAGCTGAGGATGTGTCTTCTTCAGAATGTGTTGTTTTCTTTCACATGCTGATAAAAATTATGAGAAATGAAATGTCGTGTAGACATGCTGATGCAACAGTTCAACAAGATAGATGCTTTTACAAAAGCGGACTCACAGCCACAGTATGGTTTGTGTCCCTGTTAACTACCACGCTGTTTCCATCACACATCAAGTATTTCAATATTTTCTGTGCTGCAGTTATAGGAAATTCCCACATGCATGGTCATGAAAGGTGTGAGAGGTGTTTCATAGAGCTGCCTGATTGTTCCTAATATAACAACATTTAACACATTTGGTGGTTAATTGTGAACATCAGGCAAAGAATTGTTTATGCTTTTACATTCCCACTGATGTGTTTCAGCATTCCAACGCTTTCAAACATTTGTTGTTGCCCCAAAATAAGGTGTAAATTTATATCACGTGCTGCTATGTTATTATAATATGTTGAGTTTAGCGTTTCTGAAATGTGAACACAGGAGTTTTATGGCTAAGGCCAGGCAGGGCAGAAGAAATCACACCAACCGGCTTGAGCTCTAAACAAAAAGTCTTGTACTGGAAATGTGTATTTTACCAGAGAAACGTTGTTTAAAATGTGTTGACTGCAAGATCCAGTTTATATGATATACAGGTTAGGCTACAGCCTGTAGTTTATAGGACCAAGCTAAGCTTGTACAGTGCAGACTAGGTCTGAAACTCGATGTCAATCTGCACAGAAAAGCCTATTTTGTGCCTGGGAACTCTTACCTAATGAGTTCCTTATCAAGCCTGGAGTTCTTAGATAAAGAAGCTTTCTGGTGAATAAGTAGGAAAACCTGTACAAAATAAGTCTGTGTTTAATTTAATGCACTGTTTATATTTCATTTGAATCATAATGCCTGTCTATGACTTTAAGAAAAGAAGTGTTTACATATCTGTTTAAAGGACCATTAAAGATGGATCACTTGTCTTTTTTGTACTGGGTGATATATTACTGCCTTTAAATACATAATAATTTAGCTGCATTTAATGTTGCAGTTTTTATGTGAGTTTATTTATTTGAATTGTGTCTGGTCTTAAATAAGGGTTAAAAAAACACAGAGAAGACAATATGAAAGGAATAAAAAAACAATATAAATAAAATAATCTGAGGCAACTGGTAGATACAGTAATATGAAAATTCAACTGCCTTTATGACCAAGCTGGATAGTTTGTAACGTGGACGAAGTTTAAAGTTAAAATTAGCAGGATTATGGCAAGCACTTTGAACATTTAACAAGTATACAGAATACACTATCAAGATATTAGCTGAGTCTTTCCTGCTAGTCAAAAGCGTAATTTCATATATCAGCAACAGCATTTCGACTAGTCAAAAGTCAACTCTTATTTTGTATATCTACAACTGAATTTTAACTAGTCATAGTTAAAGCTAAAGATATCTATAATTTAACACATTTAGAGTATATCTTATTTATCTTTTTGGATGTCTCAAAGTACGATATGACATAATTCAGTTGTAGATATCTGAAATTAGACTTTTGACTACTCACATTGTTGTTCATGATATCTAGTAATCTCCTTAAGGATAGTCAAAATGACAGCTCTCCTGCTGGTACATGCCTATTGCCCATTCCATGTACAAGCAAACTTCAGTGTCTGCACTCTTGATGTGCTGCTTCACCAGCTTGGCCGTATTGTTCTGAAAGAAGAGAAAAGCAGGTTGAGTTTTAAGTTGTATACGGTGTAGTGGAAGCGTGTTGCACAGGTAAAACATGTGCAGTACCTGTTTGAGGTGATCCACTT
>JAUMTR010000019.1:10074737-10087680 GCA_032270685.1 Microctenopoma stevenorrisi | reverse complement strand
GTGTTCTTTATTTATTGTGTTCTTCTTTCTTCATATTTCTTACACTTCATAGGTCGCTGTTAGTCGTACAAGCATTTGACTGCATATTGTACTGTGTATGATTGTGCACGTGACAAATAAATCTGAATCAGAATCTGAATCACTAGACCACGCAAGCCCTTCTGCCACGTCAAGGGCTCGATCCCAGAAGGGTATAAGCTGACCTTTCCCTTTAAAATCCTTGAAAAAACAGTTGGAAAGCAACTTCCTTGACCATCTTCGCAGGAACAACCTGTATGAAGATTTTTAGTCAGGATATAGAGTAAATCATAGCACAGAAATAGCACTGGTCAAAGTTAGCAATGATCTTCTTTTGGCTTCAGACAATGGACTATTCTTCATTCTTGTCTTTTTAGATCTTAGTGCTGCATTCGACACTATAGATAATAACATTTTAATAAATAGACTGGAACCTGTCATTGAAATTTAAGGGACAGCACTAAGCTGGTTTAAATCGTATCTATCAGATATATCCAAATATGTTCATATTATTGATAAGGAGTTCCACAGGGCTCAGTGCTTCTTTTCACCTTATACGTGTCTCCACTGGGCAATATTATAAGAAATTCTTATGCAGGTGGCACCCAGCTATATGTCCATCCATTATCCATCCATTATCTGCCGCTAATAACGTAGATCGAGGTAAATTGAAAGCTTGCTCTCTTGGCTCAGCTGTCTCTTCACCACAATGGACAAGTGCAGAGCCCGCAATACTGCGGATGCCGCACCAATCTATCTGTCGACGTCACGCTCCATTCGTCCCTCACTCGTGAACAATTCCCCAAGATATTAGCACCATGTCTCCACACCGCCCCAGCAGAGCACTTTACTCTCAGAGTGTTGGTCTACTTGTGGTTCTTAGAGTTTCCAGATGTAGAATAGGAGGCAGAGCCTTAGAGCTCATCTGCCAATTGTATGTCTTCTCTCTCCTGTAGATTTGCTTCTTCCTCTTTGTCCCCCTCTCTCTATACCTTTCTGCCGGAATCTGCAGCTTGGAGCTGTATATTATCCGATGTGCAGCTGCTGGTCCTACCAACCTGCCTAGTGTTCTTCCTGCTGCCCTTTGTTGTTCTCTTCAATTTGCCTTTTGTTATTTTCTCTCTCCTCTGTCCACTTACCCCAACTGGTCGAGGCAGCTGACCACCCACCCAGAGCCTGGTTCTTCTGAAGGTTTCTTCCGTTAAAGGGAGTTTTTCCTCTCCACTGTTGCCTCAGTGTATGCTCAAGAAGGACTGTTGGGTTTTGCATATTATTTTGTATTTACCTATTTTTTTGTAAGGTGTTAAACCTTACAATGTAAAGTGCCTCGAGATAACTTCTGTTGTGAATTGGCGCTATATAAATAAAACTGAATTTAATTGAATCAGTTTAAATCTCAGGGCTGTGTTTTTTATTATCCAAGATGGCTTAATGCATACTTGATTTATCAAATAAAAATAAAAGAGTCTTATTGTATATTATCAGGGCTATCCTGGCGTTATGGGCAGGACTGGACATACAGGATACAGTGGTCCAATTGGTCCTCCTGGGATGCCTGCTATAGTTGTATTTGAAACCTCTGAAGAAGAATGGGAGGATTTCAAGGTAAACTTCTGGTGTAAATATACACTGAAGACCCACTCTCTTATTTCATATTAATTCATTAACTCATTAAAAGTAATATGTATGAATGAACAATTCACAAAATAATAAATATAATAGAAATTGACTTCAGTTCACTTGTAAAAAAAGAAAAACCAAAGAATCCAGTGAGGACTAGAGCATAGAGCATTTGTTCTTGTGAGTTATTTTCACATACATTTTAGGGACATGTGCGTAGTGTTACAAGTACATGGACATGTGATTCAGTTCTAACATTTAATTATTTTCACAGTCTCAAAACAATAATTTGTGATATGTTTGTTTCTCTATAGAAAAAGAAATTCTACAAAAGGTTGGTGTCTTCCTGGCCGGTAGGTGTGTTTTAAAAAATTTTAAATTATAAATTAAAAATATTTAGTTTTCTAAATCAGCAATAGCTTTGATTCATTTTCTGTGAATTATCACTAGTGTTTGTTATTACATCACTGAGACACATTCTCTGAAATTTATTTACTCAAAATACTGCTCAGCTGCTATATTTCTAACAACATCAACAACATCAGTGTAAACATACTAGGACCAAATACCTTTGGAGTAAGTAAGCAGCCAGCTGTTTACCAGATGACTTTGTGTTTTCTACTTCAGAAACTTAAGGGGCCACTGGGGCCTCTTGGACCTCCTGGAGCCGATGGACCGATTGTAAGTAGACAAAAGCTGACAAAGATTTTGTATTATAAAGTCTTGAAAAAAACCATGATGAAACTAAACTAAAGTGATTTTACAGGATCCCTGTGACTAATTTTGTATTTCAGGGGTTGCCTGGAATCTCTGGAAAGCAAGGACGAAAGGGAATTAAAGGGTTAAATGTGAGTTTTTTTTTTAAGCATATATGATCTTTGTCACTTCTACCTCACCTTTTAAATAAAGCCAATGCTAAACTTCATGGACACCACATTCTAACACATATGCACATATCTACATTAACTCCTTTGATGCTGCCTTAGTTGACTCATTTATATAAAAATGTATTTCTTCTGTCGACAAGGTGGTTGCTATGTTGTCACTAAATGGTTGACAGTGTAAGTAAGTGTAAGTACTTTATTTGGTGTATTAAGGTGGTTGTTACTGTATGGTGTTCTAGATAATTACTTTAGGTAGTTGCAATAGCTCTAAACACATCACTAACAACTATATGTAATTATCTACACATTATCAAAAGTTCTCATGACACCGGGCAAATTGCATTACATGTTATTTTACATCTAGGGCAATCCCGGACCATCCGGTATGCCTGGTCCTGATGGCCGACCTGGAAGAGATGGAACCCCTGAAAAAGATGCCGACCCAGGTCTACCAGGCTTACTTGGAGAGCAGGTCAGTTTTTTGTGACACATGTAAATGTTGTGTATTGTGTGAACCAAAAGAGTTGAATGTTATCAAATAGAGTTTTAATGTTCTGTTAAATGTAATTTCCACCTACATGTGCAGTCATGTTAAATTCACGTCATGTTTGCCCTGTTAGGGTCCAAAGGGTTACAGAGGAGAGAAGGGCGTCAAAGGGGATCTGGGTGAGTGGGTAAGAGAGGCAAAGACTTCTAATGTTGCAGGGATTTATATATGGAGTACTAGGTTATTACAGTATGTCTACTTGTCCTCTGTCTAGAAGTGTTTCTGCTCATTTTGGTGGCTATCTCACACTCTGTAGATATACATAATCACAAGTTGACTTCTTAGTAATAACTTAGAGAAGTGTCACTGCAACAACTGCAGTTCTTTAGATTTAGTTGCCACTGTGCTGAAAAAGTTTGTTTGTTTTAACTGAATCCTATTTTGTCTGCTTTTAGGGTTATCAGGGAGAAGCTGGACCACAGGGAAACAGAGGACAAAGGGGAAGCAAGGTCAGATTCAGCACCCACTGTACTACAGCCAGGAGTAGAGAACTTGAACCTGTTTTTCATTGTAATGCATGTGTCTGTAAACAGGGAAATAAAGGAGTCAGAGGCCTTGCTGGTTTCCCTGGTTACACAGTAAGATTGATTTTAAAATTTAACACCAATCTCTTTACCAAGTCATTGTAAGTATTTTTGTGTGCTGAAAGTAACAATTTTTCTTTATATTGAAGTAAACATTAACGTAATTCATGATTTATAAAGTAGATTATATACATAAAACATTCCAGCATCTGAGGTTTCCTTTGTTTGCAGGGAATCCCTGGAGCAAGGGGTCCTCCTGGCTTTTCAGGACAATCAGGACCTAGGGTCAGTGCCAAACAGGTCAAAGGGTGACAGTTATCTATGTACTTTTTTCTTATCTCTCATTGTTTTTTTCTTCTTAACTTTAGGGAGAGATTGGTGCTCCAGGCTTTAGTGGCCCACCAGGCCCACCTGTATGTTATGTAACACATCATATGATAATAAATTATTAATTTAGATTAAATTATTGTCCTATTAAAATACAAAAAGCATCAGTTATTTTGTCTTTTTCTTAGGGCATAATGGGCCCCAGCGGAGTAAATGGTTCATTAGGAGTTAAAGGACCACAAGTAAGTAAACAGCAAGTTGATCCAGTTGTCATCCAACTGAAAGATGTAAAGTAATACTTTATGTTGTAAGGGTCATCACGGTGAACTGGGTGCCAGAGGAGCAGGTGGACCACAGGTGATGGGGCAATTATGACTGTCTTTCTCTGGATACTGATAAACTAATTATTCTAATTATTTATCCTGTATGAACTGTACATATATTGCAGGGAGAACAAGGTTCTGGTGGAACAATTGGATTTCCTGGTGTTAGTGGCTCCCAGGTACCACAAAACCCTTGTAATATTTTATTTTGTTTTCTTTTCTTTTTGAGGAAAATGATTCCTTAGTTAGGTAGGTCTTTTACTCTTTAGTATTAGGCTTTGGAAATAATCATATTAATTGGAAATATTGTGAAGTGAGAAGTAGGAGATGGGAATTTAAATAATGAGTTAAAACAGCAGCCATACGTTTCAGCCTATATATTTCACATAATAACAGTACCTTTTGAATAAACAGGGAGTCCCAGGAACAAATGGGCCTCAAGGATCTAAAGGTGACATTGTGAGTATACTTGAAATAAAAAGTGGGAATAAAAATTATAATGCACATTGAATTGCAGTTGTCATTTTTAGTTTCCTTTGTCCTTTTCCTTTTATGTGTTTAACCAGGGTGGTCATGGAGATGAAGGAGAAATAGGAGAACCCGGTCCTACTGGACTTCATGTAAGTCACTGAGGTCAAACATTAATTATCAGAGACAATTTTCTGTAATCAGTTTCTTATGTTGGAGCATTAATTATTGTTTTTTCATTCACATTACAGGGAGCCAAAGGGGATCCTGGAAAGTCTGGACCCTCAGGTGATCCCGTAAGATTACTTAAAGCAGTTTCAGGATTGACTGCATCTAAAGTGTTCACATCCATTATAATACGAAGAAATACTTTATTATCTTATCTGTCATATCAAGCCATTATAATATAATATTATGGTGACTAATTACTGGGCTAAATGTCCAGATGTTTTCTGTTGACTATGTGTACGATTGTGTACTCACCTTTCTCCACCAGGGGGCTAAAGCCAGGCGAGGTGACAAAGGCGGTCTAGGTTTTAAAGGTGACATGGTGAGTTTGAGCCTTACTGTGTATCTGCACAGTATATTGCTGATTGACGGGATAAATGAATCATCCCAGTGCCTTGTGTTTGTGTACAGGGACCTCCAGGGCCCCCAGGTAAACAGGGACTTAAGGGGCGTAGAGGTCCCTCAGGACTTGAGGGAGTTGGAGGGCCAACTGGGCAACATGGACCTCCAGGACCCAGCGTGGGTGAAGTAAACTTAATGAAGAAGGGCATGTTTGGTGCTAGAGTGACTGTAATCTGCCTGTTTTGTTGTATCTGCCTTCATAATTGTAGGGGTTTGATGCAATCATGGGGGAGCAGGGAAAGCAGGGAAGAGATGGACCAAAGGTCTGTGTCTGCAAACTATGGAAATCAAATCAAATGTAGAATCTGGAAATGTATATTTTGTCCAACAGCAAGTTGTGTGAGTGTCTGTATACTTTTGTAGGGAAATCGAGGACCAACTGGTAGTCAAGGACTTTCTGGGCCTAGAGGTGACAAGGTAGGTACATGGATGCAGATTAAGTGTGGAATAAGAACAAAGTAATAATAGATTAGAATAAAAGATTTTCAATATCTCAGTTGCACGTATGCAAATGTCATGTTTCATGCTATAGGTCAAAAGTTTTTTAAATGGATTATAAAAAACAAGCAGGTCAAAAAAAATCAGTAACCAGTAGTGTATCAGTATCTATACTAGAAACATTGTTGAGGGAACAGGGGTATGAGTGAGAGGGCGGGTGACTGGAAGTGGAGGGATTGAGAATGGAAGGAGAAAGGAAAAACATCCAGGACAAAGGAACCGAGATGGCCACAACACTCCTGTCAAGTGACAGCGCCTGAGTTTTTTGTTTGCATGATATTTTTTCTGTCAAAGGGTCGAAAAGGTCGTACAGGATTTTCTGGATTGCACGGTCCTATTGTGAGTATAAGTAAGGGAAGTATACATTTATATTATATGATGATCAGCATGCTAGATGCATACTAATTATGTTGTTGCTTTACAGGGAGAAATGGGAAAATCTGGAGAGAGAGGACATGAAGGAGAACCTGGTATTAAGGTTCTTATTATGGTTAAACTTCTTATTCTGTTCTTATGTGACAGTGGAGTTCAGTCCAAAATCTATTCATATTCATATCCATATACACATTAATAAACACATCTTTAATGGTTGTTTTTGTTGACAAATTTTGCCGACCACACAGACTAATGTTATTTTAACATGAATATTAATAAGACACTGTATTTGTACATGTATATGTGTGCTTGTGTAGGGAACGCTGGGATTCCCGGGAGTAACTGGGCCTAAAGGCCTGAAGGTGATCACATTGACTCGCTCACACTCCACACAAGATAATGTTCATTACTTTAATTTTATTTACATTTTCCCAAAGTATGTTGTGTGACTTCTGACACGAACAGTTGAACAGACTTTTCCTTCATGGAAAAAGTTCTCATTATTTGTGTGCCGTTTTAGGGATTTCAAGGTCATATGGGAAACAGGGGACACGATGGAGCTGTTGGAGCCATGGTAGGGCAAACCAAGCACAACAGCAACGTCACAGCGCAGTTCCTATCCCCACGTTTATGCAGCGTTGACCTCTATGCAAAAAAAACCTTTATTACAAAATGTTGTATATGTGTAACATTTAGGAAGTTCAATCTGCAATAATTATCCTGAAAGTGTTTTTCTTTTAGGCTAGTGGTCTTTCCAGCTTTGCTAGAATTGTGACAGATATTTCTGAATTATCATCATATTTCCACCAGGGACACATTGGTACAAATGGAATGAATGGTGATATTGGACATCTAGGACCTAAAGTGAGTTTTGTTTTAAGAGTATAAAATCAACAAGTAAGTTTACTTGTGTTTGCAGCATCACAAATCATTTTCTGGTAAATATCTCTGACAGGGATTACATGGAAAGACAGGAGCACCTGGCCTCCAAGGACCTGTAGGGAAGAATGTGCGCACTATCTACAGTATCTTTGTCTCATTGTACAGTTATGCGATTTCATTTTTTAACACTTGTTTATGAAGCAATTACTTCTACTATACACTGACAAAAGGTTTTGTAGTACTACAAAAACTCTTGTATGCCACTCAGTATAACTGATTTACATAAGAATATGGCATGAATGGGAGATGTAAATAAAGTTTTACATTTATGTTAAATTCCAGGGAGACGCTGGAAGCAGAGGGATGAAGGGGACACCAGGAAAGCCAGGAGAGAAAGTAAGTTACAATTCAAAACCATATTTGTGGAATAAGTATTTTAAATAACATGTTGAATTATAATAAAGTATAATAGCCAAATAGATTTTTATTGATGATTTAGAGAATAAAACCATGTTTGTTTTTATGAGGGAGTTAAAGGTAAAGAAGGTTCCAGTGGACTTCCAGGAACTGAAGGACCAAAGGTGGGGGTCGTCTCACGCTCTCATATTTAGTTTAGTTTTATATGTTTTTACAAGTCGACATTACACTGATTTACCTTCATTCTGTCATACTGGTCAAATGTTCTCATTTTAATGACATGTCTCTAATTTATTCATGTGTTGACCTTGTTATAAAGCGTGAGAGAGGCGGGGAGGGGCCTAAGGGTAAACAGGGTCCCCTGGTAAGTAAATTATTTTCTGGAGTCAGTTTCAATGTCTGTATTTATACCTGTTCATAGTATTAGTACAACTTTAAATCAATGTTTAATTGAAACACATTGTATCACAATTAATTGCGTATCTTTTAGGGGGAGATGGGAATGCCTGGACCACGTGGATACAGAGGACTTCCAGTAAGATTATTTTAGTAAATAATGCCTCCCTCCCATGCAGTTCTTATTCAATCATTTATTGAAACTGTGTAAATAACTTACAGGTACTCCAATTTTTAAAAAAAAAGATTAAGCAATTTTGTGCATACATTGTGCAAGACTCTTTCTTTACCTCGCCTGTGTTAGAACTGTGTGTTACACTGTATACAATGTCATCTTCCTCAATGCACTTCAGCGTAAATCAACATAAAATGCAAATAAATTCGGCCTTGCTTCTAAAAGCCGTCAGTTCTTTTGTGCAGATGACACTCAGCATTGCATAATATGATTGTTTAGAACTTAAGCTTATCCTAGTGGTTTATATTTATTTATATTTCCCTTTTGTGTTAAGGTTGATATCTACTTTTTCTTCTCTTCCCATGAATTCGCAGTTTGGTTGTGAATCCTTCTAAATGTGATTCTGTGTAACCAATAAGCCTGAGCAGACCTGAAAATTGACATACTTCATGTTTTGTCTAAATCCATCCCCCCCCCCCCCAGGGCATGCAGGGTAACACTGGACCATGGGGGGGTGTTGGGCCCCGTGGCCCTCCAGGCAACATGGGTCCCATGGGTCAGATTGGCCCCCGTGGAGTAACAGGTTACCCTGTGAGTTTGTTCAAGTATAACTTTTACTTTCTAAATGGCAGAGGTGCAGACGTATTACACTACATAATATATATAATATCCCTCAATTCTAGGTTCTTTATCACCTTCTTGTAGCAGACCCACTTATGTTATCTTCATAGTCACTGGTTTCAGTAAACCATGCCAATGAGTCATCACAATTTGGGCCCGGCTGACTTCTCTCTGTCATGCTTCAGTGTGACACAATGTTTTGCCTATCTATTGGCTGACAACCAACAGTTTGATGCCAGAGAAGAAGTCATCAAGTCTGTGTAACTGTAACTTTACATAGTCCGTGCTTTGAAGGGAGCCTAATCAATGACTCGTCTTCATCATCACATGTGAATTTTTATGGATTTGTCTCAGAGGACAGACCAACATTAGAAGTGTACCTAGGCATTCACAGAGTTATAGGACTTTTAATTAAATGTAATTGTAGTTTTCTTTGTGATAAGACATTTTACTGCATACAAATCTGTGAATCACCGAATGGGTGTCATTTGGCTTTTGTTGTAAATGGTAAAGCGTAATTTTCAGTTTTCATCAGATTTTACAGTTTCTTCATTAAGGCAGTCTGAGAAAAGATTGTAAGATTCTAGTTCATTTTGTGCGTTCACTTGGTAAATGTGAAAGAAATATTTATTTTGCTTAATTTTCTTTATTTACACTTAGGGCAGAGACGGAAGTCAAGGACTCACTGGATCAGCTGGTGTCAAAGGAGATAAGGTAAAGCATATCTTCTATTTTAGGAAATGTTTTTGTCTGTTTAAATGCACCAAATGCTTTATACAGAAGTAGAAGTGAATGGTTATTCCTCAGTCAATGATTTCTGTTTGTCTCTGTATTTGTACCTGCAGGGATCAACAGGGGCTTTGGGGCAGGAGGGACCTGCTGGCCTCGATGGTGAGGAGGTAGATTGATTAGACTGTGATGGTCACTAATTTAAAGTCCATCATTCAAGAATAAACACAAGGTTCTATCCAGTATGTCAGACTGACTGCACAACAGACATCCATAAAAATGTTTACTGTCGCTTGAGCATGTATTAGAGTAGCCCAGTGCTTTTGTGTTTAGGGTCCAGTTGGACTGAGAGGACCTGAGGGGCCAGCTGGAAAAAAAGGCAAACCTGTAAGTCACTGTGAATGTGCCATAATATTTTGAAAACTAAGGACATTATTTTGCAAATCATTTGAAATCCGCACTAGCTCTTAGTAATAAAAACCCAAAAATAAAACGTATCACAAAAAAATAGTAAACAATACAAACACATTGCAGGGTGATAAGGGAAACACTGGACCCACTGGGCAGAAAGGATCAAAAGAAGCTGAAGGTGACAGAGGCATTAAAGGACCACAGGGTACAAAGGGGCCCCCAGGGAAGCAAGTGAGTAAAAGAGAGATAGCTCTCATTAAAACTAATAAGTATGAGTTCAACTTTACAGTTTTATTTTTAAGTCTGTTTCTGTTCTGAAATTGAGCTTTAATATTAAAATATTTAAATAATCTACCTCTAGGATGTGCTGAATATGTGTGATGTGTGAATCTATGTTCTTTTACGCAGGGATACGGGGGTGCACCAGGTGACAGAGGGAGGCAGGGGGGTCCAGGGCACAAGGTCAGTGAAAAAGGATCCAGAAATTAAGTTATGGTTAGTGCCAGAGCTGAATACTGTCAACCATGCTTTTACAGGGTGGGTCAGGCCTCAGAGGTCCATCAGGTGTGCTTGGACAGTTTGGACCAGGAGGCAACACTGGAGCAGGCGGAGTCAAAGGAGAGAAGGGACTCAAGGGGATAACTGTTAGTAACAGAGTTTTTTACTGATTCACTGATTTTAAACTGTGTCAAAATTCTGTAAGTAGGCATATCATAAGAAATAAATATAGTTTGTCTTTTTATTTCAGGGCTCTCCTGGCAGTATAGGTCCCGCTGGACAAATTGGGCCGTCACCACCAGTATGCTTTATTTGACTTAACAATACATTTTAACTCTACACTAAACTAATTGTGTAACTGTAGTATAAATGTTTCATTAGTAGTAATATAATAGTTAATGAGAGTAATAGTAGGTGAAAGTTAAAGCTTAGTTACATTCAGGTCTCACTGTTAGCACACTACATAATGAATTGGGAAAATCGGAAAATTGTTTATTGGCCTGAATTTCCTTAAATAAAAAATAATAATAATAATAATATATGAAGGTCAAGAAAAAGAAAGAAAGAATGTGTTGTATTGTTTTGTGTGTCCACTCCTGTGTGGTTGTAACATATGAAAAGTTTTATACAAAACAAACATAATGTTAACCCCTGTCTAAAACTGATCATGACCTTGTTTTATTTTTAATTTTAATGTTTTATGATATCTAAGAGTCACACTGTAAATACCTATGTTTTTTAGGGTTTGCCAGGCAACACAGGTGTTGAGGGAAAAGGTGGAATTCCTGGAGCAAAGGTGTATTGTACTGTACATTGTACATTTTTGCACAAAATCTGATCTGTCCATGGTGTTTACAGGTAGTTAATTGCTGTGTATATGTGCAATTCAGGGCAGTCTTGGTGAGAAAGGAAAGCATGGTCTTCCTGGCATCAAAGGAGGCATGGTGGGATTTTTAATATTGTCCCCTGTGGTCAACATTAATCTGGTCAAGTATATTCAAAGCTGTGTGCATGAAGCACTGTTCCCATGGTGATGCAATGTGTTTGTATGACCTTTTGCATTTCCTAGGGCATAAGAGGTCAAATAGGTGCAAAGGGGGAGCCTGGGACACGGGGCACAAAGGTAGAAGTACTGCAGTGATTATAAATACAGTGATAAATTATCATTTCCAAAAAACTATGTTTTGAACAGTAAAGAGTATCTACAGGTCCTGCACAAACATGATCATTAGATGGAGAACAGAAGGAAACTTTTTACTTAATTCTTTACTAATTTTATGTCACAGATTTAGCTTTTTTTTTTTTCATTAACATGGATCAAATTTAAAATAAGGCTGATGTTTGATTAAGCGCTAATTAACTGTCAAAAAGATTCCTGCAAGGAGAGAAGGGTGTGAAATACATACCCACACATGTAATCACCTGGCCAGCTGTTAATGGACGACTGAACTATACATTAATTTAACTGTGATGAGCAGTCTGAGTTGAAAAGTCACAGCATCAAAGAATCATATTTGACCGAAGAGAAAACAGGTGTTGTCCTGCTGACATCCTCAGAAGTGAGAGCGCCTGTGTAAGCAGCAGAACCAACATTATCAAAGCTAAATAAGTGGACACACCATCGGTATTGTAAATATGTTATACAACTGGTATTAAGCTAACAAACGTAGCAGCCTGTCTCACGTTACTAATAGATCATTGCTTAAATCCATGTACTAATCATTAAATCAGCCTTTTGCGTTCATGTAATTACACAATGGGATTAATTGTGCAGCCTTAATTTAAAGTAACTACTTAGTAGTGACTTTATTTCTAGGGAACACCGGGGAAGAAAGGGTTCATTGGCTCTCCAGGTGCCAAAGGTCAGCCTGGACCTGCAGGTGCTCCTGGGCTTCCAGGAACTAAAGGAATTCCAGGACCAAAGGTAAGATGAAGCTAGAACTTAGATCAGGTTAAATTCAAAAGCAGAACATCTACTTAGTAATTCTTAAAAGATGACATTAGAATTGATTTCCCCCTGACTAGTTAAAGCATACCCTGATGCTGCACCATTCACTGCTGGTTGTTGAATCTGAGACACACACAAAGCAGAAATTATATTGTCTCTTTCTGTCTTTTTGAAGGGAACAAGTGCCCAGTCTGGAAGGAAGGGCAACAAAGGAGCCCCTGGAAAAGTTGTGCGTTTTATTTCAATGTAAAATCTAAAAATGAAAACAGAAGGTTGTTCTGATCCAGATTTTGTAATAACAAACATTATGCAATCTAATTAAAATATATTATAGACTGTATTACCCCATATATTATCAATATGATGGTAATGGTCATTAAAATAAACACTACATATCTATCTCTCATGTAGAGAATATATAAACTGTAAACATTTGTGTGCTCTCAGTTGTGAAGCTAAAACAACTAAATCTAAACTATAGGAAAGTGTACTCAGCTGTTTTAATAACCTAAGGTCAATGCTGCATAACCGCTTCAAGTTTTTGAATTTAATGGAAGCTTTCCTGATCTCTTTATGGTTTATCCAATAGCAACTGGACTTAGTAGGTTTCTTGACGACGTTTCGCCCTTCTATCCAGAGGGCTTTCTCAAGT
>JAUMTR010000019.1:10022399-10072105 GCA_032270685.1 Microctenopoma stevenorrisi | reverse complement strand
GCTGTAGCCGAAACATGTAAGCAAGGTAAAACAACAATTTTAACACTGTGTTAAAAAAAGAATCAATCCACGAAAGAGTCTTATTGTATTTGGGGCTTTGCAGGGAATTAAAGGTGTCCAAGGCAGGAGAGGACCAAAGGGAATAAAGGGAATGTGTGGACCTCCAGTAAGTCATTTACACACATTATAAGAATACAACAAAATGTTCCACCTGATGAACAAACTTAACTCAACCTACAATGTACCCTGTAACATGCAACATGCATTAAAATGCATTTGAAGGTTGGTGGCAGTAAAGATCTCTCCTTGTGCCAGGAACGTTGTGCAATATACTTCATAAGGTCATTTCATCCACAGGGAAAACCAGGTGCACCAGGCAAGCACAGATCTATACAAAGACAAACATCCAAAACAAATCAAAGAACTGAGCTGAAGTCTAAAATAAGTCCCAAAACAAAATCTAATCTGAAAAATGTGCCATGGTCCAGACAAACATCCAGCCTCCAAAAGCAAAAGGAAAAACAACAAAAAGTAGGTACAAGTTTTCTTCTTCTATATACTTTGTTTCCACATTATTTTCAGTTTCTTTTGAGATTAATAATAAAATTGAACAATGATTGATAGTTGACTCTGACTGGTTGTCTGAAGCAGCACAGACTTGCGTTCAAGAGTTGGTCTCAAGGAGATCAGGCTGAGGAATCCACCAGCAGGCCCCAAGGCACCAAAGATGATCCTGCCACCACCTGCTACGAGCTGCGACTAATACACCCACATCTGAATGATGGCGAGGCTTTCATTTAATCGTATTTCTGTTACCAGTGACACCCTTTGTACTAGTCTATGCAAACACATCAAATCATTATCTTTCAGGATACTTTTACATGGACCCTAACCAAGGCAGTCCCTATGATGCTGTGAAGGTATTCTGTAACTTCACAGCAGGAGGAACAACTTGTATTGAGCCTGTAAAGTCACAGGTACATTCAAGTATTGTATGATGAATACTGTAGGTTTGCTTTACTAGTATACATACGAGTATTTGTGGTAAGATTGTTTCCTTTTATTTCATTCAAATGTTTGTGACATCTTAAAAAACATCTTTTACCCTTTCCCTTGCCTCACTTGGCCTCTAGACTCTAAATTGTATTTGTATACATATAACAGAAACACTCATATATATATAAATATAATATATAATATATATGAAATACAACACTGCCTTCCTCATCAATGCGAGAGATGCAGACAAAGAGAGATATCTGAAATTTACATGATCTACTAGCTCAGTGCTCATAACTATATGCTGTTTGGGACGTAATATTTATAATTTGCTCTGTAGATTAAATTTAAATGGGATCCAGAAAAGCAGAAATCGAGAAGGTCTGTCCAGTGGTTCAGTGAGCAACATGGTGGAAACAAGGTAAGACGTTGTTTGCATCTGAAAAAGGCAACTTATTAGCTCAGAGTTAAAATGAATTAATTTGTCTCTCTGATAGTTTGTGTACCCTGGAGCGGATGTTGTTCAGCTGAGGTTTCTGCGGTTACACAGCCACACATCTTTCCAACACGTGAATGTCAGATGTTCAGCAAACCACTCCAGTACTGCTGCCGCTACTAAATCAACCAACAGGATTATCCACTTCATGGGAGACTGTGGCAAAGAAATTGATTCACATTTTATCACAGTGTCCAGAAAAATCTGTGAGGTAAACGGCAAATAAAGTTTTTAGTTAATAGAGACGTGCAGATATAATGCGCATCACTAGAAGGATAGAAGAAAGAAAAAGACATAATTGGTTAATGTCTGTTCTTCTGTCTGATCATTTTGCAGGGAGACTTGGCTGTGAGGGTTTGGGGGAGCAGTGAGTTACACCGAGGTGATATGGAGTTACTCCCTGTCAGAGATCTGGGTGCAGACATGCAGAGACTAACTCCTCAAATCTCTGACATCACTGTTGTTTTGGGACCGCTCTGCTTCTTGTGACATTTAGTATGACTAGTGTTTCCATGTGACAAAATTCTGTTTCATATAAGAAGCAGCATTGTGTTGTGTCTATTACAACAAAGGTTTTGTTAGGATTTTTTTCAGTACTGTCATGTGTATTAGTTTTGAGTATTAATATTCAATTTATTATATTCCAAATCCTTATTAGTCAAATATGAAGCAACAAATATTGTAATTTTATCTTATGAAAGGTGATGATTGACCCATGTTCATGTTTGATTTACATGTCAGTACCATGCGGTGGATGCTGCTACTTACAAATTAGAATTTATTTTATATGTTTAGGCTGAGACATTTATCACTGATGACACAGGCCTACAGCCAATATAACCATAGAATAGTAAATAGGTGTTGTTTGTTTCCACGTGGTAGTTATACCCAAGTATCCAAGGGAGGATTTTAAACATTACAGGGACTTTTCCAACAAACCATAAAGAATTTCCCTAATTTGATGTGACTGCCTTTTACTAAACACATATTGAGATCACCCTACCACTGCCTCAGAAATTCCCTAATCGCTTAGTCCATCAGGGGCTGTCTGCTCATTCTGTGGTTGCAAATCGTCTCAGCTGAAAACATTTAAAAACCTTCTAGTAGATGATGTAGTTGTTCACAATTTATCCCTGTGACTTTGTAGTTAATTGTATTTTCTCGCCTTCTGCTCATAATCTTAGTTTAAGATTAGTAAATCATTGTGTATCTTTTTTAAAACATTTTGTGGGTATTGTATTAAATGTTTGTGACTGAATTCCAAATTAATATTTCAGAGCAGAGTGGCTTTACTAGCACACATCTTCTGTTGAGAATGCATGGATAGTGAAGTGTAAATATTGAATATGAGATAGACAAAAATCTCTTACTGTTCAGGAAATGTTATTTTTCAGTTTATTCAGATGAATTACATTCTCTTTGTGACACCAATAAAGTTTGCTGTGCTCAGTTGCGCTGCTTTCCATTTTGAAATCAACAAAAATAATTTGATGAAGTCTTTCATTTTTCACATAGTCATTACATTGTGCGAATGTATATGTGCACCTCTAAAAGAATGGTACAGACAATATCTAATGATAAGCATTTGAAAACGTACATTATAAGCAATGCCAGCATAGCATAGCATAGTATACAGATTATTGCACACATATGCCCCCTTTTAATGTACTCCAGAGTACTATTTCTTTTGAAATTTCTGGTGTTTGTTCAATTTGGGGTATTGGCCTAGTTTTCACGCCATAGTAAGAACAGTTGGGTTTGCATGACTCTGCTGCAGAAAGTTTCTTATTTGTTGTACAGCGCTGCGATGAGTCCGGTGACGCAGACGGTCATTACGGCGGCCGACTGTGACGTCGGAAGGAGGAGAGACTTTCGACCAATCAGCATCGACCTGGCTGCTCATCGTCTCCTCCGTGTTTATTCAATGGGGAAGGTACGAAGCAGAGCGAACTGTGTTCATTGAAGGTACACATTGAACTTTCCACTCAGTCACTTCGGCTGAATAAGAGAAAACCAGCTTGTTTAAGTGAGTACGTTAGTAGAAAGCGTTTCTGTTTTTCTATGGTGTCTAATAACCTTTAAAAAACAACCTGCTCGTAGCTAACGACAGACGTTAACAAGTTGGCTAAAACAACTGTCGTCTTGGTCTTTACCCGGTGCTGACAACCGTGAGTGTCTCCAGGCACAGACATGATTGTACGGTCATGTCAGTCTTATATTATGAGTAAGCCAACTGGCTATTCAGCGGTGTAGTTAACTCATTCTTGGCCTCTTACTGGCTGATAATTTTAGCTTATGGGCGCTAACTGAACTGTCAATCCTGTGTCTGTTGTATTATCTGTATCATGTGAGACTGATTTTCAACTATGTTTGCTTTGTCTCTCAATTAAAATAGAAAGTGTTTTGCTATCTACTGACCTTCTACCGTGAGCTCGTTTCTTAAATTGTCATCAGGATATAAATGTCTAACTTAGCATTTGGGGGAAAACCCCACTCTTTATCTTCTTTATTTTCATCTACATTCTTTAGGATGGAGAGAGGTGGTGACAGCGGGGTCCGCTCCCGAACCCGAGCCAATCCTAAAATGCCAAATTTCCAGGAACTAGATAGCTCTTTAGATGGGGAATGTGTATCAGGAGAACATCGAAGTAGAGATGGAGCAAATCACATGACCGACAGTGGTAAGAAAGCCCCAATTTCATCAGCAACAAGACTAAAAGGAATAGGGCATTGACCTCGTACTACTGTATGTAGATCAACTCCTACTTCCCATGTTTAAAAATACATTTCCTTGTATGCATTACTCACTGACTGAACCCATGACGTGTGACAATGTTTTCCTCTTACTGACTTTCTTCTTCCTGTGGTCAACCATGCTCTGGACATACTGTTGCTTACTGCTGTGACACCAGTGCTGTTTACTGTCCCCTAATAGTAGCACAGACAATAAATGAGAAGCTGATCATGTAAAATAAATGTAAAACACCAGTCTGGTGTCTGTTGGATTTTCTATATGTGTTTTTATTTCATTATGGTAATCTGGAGAAATTCTTATAAAGATTTTTTGTTGCATTGTTGTCATTTCTTGTTGAACAGGTGGAGCTCTACTGTCACTTATCACTGTTTGAATGACCTCAGTAACTAAACAAACATGTTCATTTAGCTTTCTCACCGCCCTGATAACCTGTTGTAGCATTAATTTCAGGCAGTCTAGTTTTTCTTGCTTGTCAGACACTGGACTGTACTTGCAACACACTGTCCTAAGTGTGCCTGTTTCCTGAGTTTTGTAACACTGGATCAAATATTCCTATCATTTGACTTGCTTAATAATTTTTTATACTATTACGACACAATGTCTAAAAACCGACAGTAGTTGACTATTACTATAGAAGTCAGAGTTGCATTTTTAAAACGGATTCAAATTCTACGTTAACTATGACTCTAATGGTTCCTTTTTATGTAGGTAACCTTCCTCTTTTTTTATGTGTCCAATGAATAAGAATGTGTTCATGTATGAAGATTATACAGCTGCATGTTGTCATTTTTTCATTTAATCAGAAGCTTAAGACTTGTGTCGTGTCTTTCCAGTTTCAGGAAAAATGGAAATGGATTATATGAACCGCAAAAAGCTACAACTGAAAACAAAAGCAGAGGTTGGTATATTGGTAATTAGGATCAATCTGTCAATCAGTAATTTAGCTTAGATCAATACACAATCAAAATTACAATATGTTATGGATTTGTGCAACATCAAAACTGTTCATAAATCATTTGGTAAAGTTAGAACAGTGACGATCCAAAGGAGATCTGGTGACTCTCTTTTATCACACATTATTGTGCAATAATATATGAATATAGCAAACAATGTGAGCAACCTGCTGTCTGTCACGTGGGTTTTTAAATTATAGTATTTGCTGAAATGTCATCATAATGCTAACACGGAGCTGCTGCTGCTGGCATGAAATAACTCACTTGGTGCTAACTCTTAATAGATATACAAAATCAAAATGTAGTATGTATTGTTGCCAGCACGCTTTAAATACAGCAGCCATGTAATTGTAAAAATTATCTTATTAATCTACTTTAATGCCAAGACTGATGACAATGATTATATCATAAGTAGTTTTAAAAAATGAAAAACTCAAGTACTTGCAGACGGAATAACTTGCCATCATTTTCTATTACTTAGTGTCTGAAGAGTGACTTAATGTGTCAGCTTGACAGCCACGTCAGTGACTTCATTGACAGTCTTATTGAAGAGACAGCCAGCCTGGATCCTGCACCTGTAGCTCCTGTCCTTTCGCCCCAACTGTCAGACAAGGAGAAGAGCAAACTCAGGTAATACTATTCAAGTTGCTAAATATGGTTTATGTGTTATTACAGTACATGTGGACAAACCTTCCCCACACAAAATGAATTAATTTTCTGATCAATGTTTATTTTCCTTTAGGCATTTTCGGCCTCCTCATGGTGAAGGAAAGCAGTTTGTCAGTCGCAGGTCTCTTCTTGAGTAAGTTTGACGACTTGACTTTGATGTTGTGTCATATAAATGTCAGTGCTGCTATATAGATGCTAATTTTCTGTTTGTTTTTCTAGCGAGCTTTTTGAGGTGAATCACATCAGGACCATCTACCACATGTTTATTGCGCTCCTCATTCTGTTTATCCTCAGTACACTTGTGGTAGATTTCATTGATGAAGGCAGGTAATAGAAGACTGCTATGAACTATGCTTTTGATAAATGTTTGTTTCGTTTGTTTTTGTTTTGGACATAAATTACTTAAATCACTCTTAAACTTGCTAAGACCAGAGCCTGAAAGTTTCTCTTTCTTTTTGTCCTTTGGTGCAGACTGGTGCTGGACTTTGACCTGCTGGTGTATGCGTTTGGACAGTTCCCCCTGGTGGTGTGCACCTGGATCTGCATGTTCCTCTCTGTGTTGTTGATTCCATACACTGTGTTCCACCTGTGGTCACTTAGCCAGTCTGCATCTTACAGTCACCCTAAGTTGTACACTTTACTGTTTGGCTCTGTGTTTGTGATCTACCAAGCCCTGGGTCTGGGATTCCTGCCTGCATATGTGGTGGTGACAAACAGTCTACCACCTGCATCTTGCTTCATCATCATCCTGGAACAGGTAGATAGCCAGTAAGAGTTCATATTTAGGGCAAGATTCATAGCATGTTATTCAGTATTTGTTTCTTTATGAAAAGTGCTTGTAAATTATTTTTGGACGATGTAGTGTCAGTTTTGATTATTTGTCTAATTTCAGGTGCGTCTAATGATGAAGTCCTACTCTTTTGTCAGGGAGAACATACCAAGAGTTGTGATCTGGTCTAAAGACAAGACCAGTACGTACCTTAACCACTATATTTTTTATATTTTTTCTTTACAATTTACCTTTTTTTCCCCTTTTCATACCGATTATATTGTACAGTCACTTATGCTAATTATACAGCCACTTTTTTTAGGTACACTTCTACAGTGTTACGCAATCTAATTGACCAGCCATTGTGGCTGGTGAGGTGCATTATGTTTATGTGGATGGGAGGATCTTCATATGGCTTCATCCACCCGGTACTCAATAATAAACTAGTTAGTATAGTAAGTATAGTTGTAGTATACTATAATTATCACCTTTCTAACAGTTTCAAAAACTTCTAAATTGTAAAATAAATATTTGTGGCAGAGCTGCTCGATTGGTGATAAGTGAGTATATGTCTTATGTGTTTAAAATAGGTCCTGGCCCAGTTGTGCCTCGTATGTCTCACTATCTCTACTTCCTGTTTGCACCCACACTTATCTACAGAGACGAGTACCCCAGGTAAACAGTTTTCCGATACAGTATCACAATACAGGTGTCTTGTATAAAATAGATGATGATAAATCAAATGTTGTCACTGAAGGAACCCAGTCATCAGGTGGGGCTATGTGGCTACAAAGTTACTTCAGGTACCAACCTCTTTCACACTTGAAGCATGATCTTACTTAAGATTATAAGTAAAAAATATATATTTGTTAACTTTTCCAATCGTTCCCATCCCACAGGTTCTAGGCAGTCTGTTTTATGTGTACTATGTGTTTGTGCGGCTATGCATCCCTCAGTTCCGCAGCATCAGTCTGCAGCTGTTTGATCTGAAGTCCACGGTCCTCTGTGTCTTTAACTCAATCTTGCCTGGTATGATCAATTTGTGAGCCCACAAACAGTTTATTTAATGACAGGAGATGAAAGATCTTATATTGTTTTAACAGCTCCATTTGTGACAAATTTTCTTTCTCTTTTTGCAGGAGTGTTGGTTCTTTTCTTGGGATTCTTCGCCTTCCTCCATTGTTGGCTCAATGCATTTGCTGAGATGCTTCGCTTTGCTGATAGAATGTTTTATAAGGTGATTTAGTTTTGCCCTCACTCACCATCATCTACTACAAAATTTAAATGTATTTTCCTTTAAATAAAAACAGTTCAGACTAGCTTACACATTATCTTTGAAACTTAAACTATTTGGGTTACAGCACACAGGGAAAAACTAAATTGTAGGTGTTCATAAAAAACAAACAAATTAATCATTGCATTTTGACATTATAGTGTTTTATAAATATATTTAAATTTGATCACACCTCATAGGATTGGTGGAATTCAACGTCTTTTGCCAATTACTATCGTACTTGGAATGTAGTGGTTCATGACTGGCTGTACTACTATGTGTACCGAGACTTCTTGTGGGTGAGTGTGTTTGTTAATTCTGTGCAGTAATTTTAGCCTTTGTACTTTTTTATATATATATCAATATTTACTTCATTTACTGGTTTCTTATAATAACAACGGAAACCAGAAAGTCTTAGTGAAAAAATTCTTGTGTTTTTTTTTCTTAGTGAAGTTAATGAACCAGAGTAATCACTGTTCAATGTTTGATCATTTCTCCTCTCTCTCTTTCTCTCTTTATTTATTTTTGCTATTGTTCTTACAGATGTCTCAAAAGCGTTTCAGACCAGCAGCCATGCTGTTTGTATTTACAGTGTCTGCAGTGGTCCATGAGTACATCCTTGCAGTTTGCTTTGGTTTCTTCTATCCTGTGCTTTTCTGCCTCTTTATGTGCTTTGGAAGTGAGGAAAAAGACAACTATGCACCCACTTAAATCTGAAACTGTTAATTGTCTTAACAAAACACAGACATGTTAACCAAAATAATTACTTTTACAGTTTACTTAATCTGATCCATACATCCTGTCTCATGCTAGTCTAATTGGCAATGTTGGTCTCTACATTTATCTCTTCATTCTGCTCACAACCTTGTCTTTCTTCATTGTCCCACAGTGATGTTCAACTTCATTCTGCATGACCAAAGGAAAGGTCCCATCTGGAACATTATCATGTGGACATCCCTCTTTCTGGGTCAGGGGGTTATTATCTGTTTGTATTCCCATGAGTGGTATGCCCAGCGCTACTGTCCACTAAAGGAGGTAATGTGCTGCAGCATTGATTTGTGGTAATGTTTTGTTTTTATGCCTTACATGTGGACATAAACTTAGCTTCATAATATGGTGTTTTTGTTTCAGCCTTCGTACCTAGAGTTATTAAAGCCTCGCTCCTGGAGCTGTCAAAGAGGTTTCATAGCAGACTCCAATAGACTGTGATCTACATTTGGACTGGTGATGAGGACCACAGCTGATTTGTAAATGTGACCAGCTTTTCTATTACTTTCATAACTTTTTGACTACTAACATAAAGTATATATTGGTTTTATTTTATTGAACAAAGGCTGAATCTCTGTATCAATGTGAAGAAGTGCCATTTTTTTACATACTCTAGCATGAAAGTTACAATTGTTTTCAAAGGCAGTCCCTCAAATTGTTCAAATTCCTATTACTTTAGCCTTCTTTAACTATGAAATCACTATCAAAATTAACTGGCAGATGAGTACAAAAATATCCATACCTGAAGTAATGGATATTAACAAAGTTTGCAGTTATTGCCGTTGCTACTGTGCTGTGAAGGACATTCAGTATTTTGTTTAAAAAAAGGTTTGGTATTATTTATTTTTATTGCCAATAAGATTTACTAAGAAAACAGCCGCTCTTTGTTTCTATGAAGATCTTTGCTCTACTGTAGAGTGGTTTATGTATTATAACTTTGCAGTAATATTTTCTGGGGAGAAAAAGGGCATTTAAGATAATTGTTAAAACCTTTATAGTAATTCTGTCATAGAGCTTGAACTGAATGCTTTTTAGTTCCCTCCCTGGCAACCCATCTAAAATCATGAGTCTAAATTTCATGTACCAAAATGTTAAACAAAATAGCTATGTCAGTTATCTATGTTTGCAGATAACATATTCTTTGACTGCTGAATGTATTATTGATTATTCAATTGAACTGGTTTGCAAGTGTATATTGTGCCATAGTGTACAGTGATTTTAGCTACAAGGGGAAATCGGTACAGGATAATTATCACTGTAAAATATGTCTGTGAATCTCAGTCATCCCTGAGAAGGTGTCTAAACGTTGAGTCAAGGCAACTGGACTTCTTTCTTGCAAGGGAGACAGACCTTTATTGATTAACAAAGTTGTGCAAAACATCTCTATCTTATGAGAAAGAAGCCCAGTTGCAATGATTTAACTTTCAGACATACTACTGTAAAACCTTTGCAGCTGGCTGCCACAATGTTTTGAGATGTTTTATTAAGGGCTACAGCTCCTACGTTATCAAACACGCATTGAATTAAATGACAGTGTTTTATTGCTTAAATCAAAGATATATACGTTATACTGACCAGCATTTTTGTGCCAAACTAATGGAAAAAGGAATTTACTGTATATGCTTTATGTGCTTTCTGTTCTTGTAACATGTGTGTTATTTATTCTAATCAACTATTGCACAGTTGAAGTTGCCAATTCTACTATTTTTGAATGCAGGGAGACTGTATTTATATTTGTGAATACAAAGATGCACAACACCAAGTAAAATCCAGTGGTGGAAAACTCATCACTCAGAAAAACTATGTGGCCACAAGATGGCACTGTATTAAAACTATTCATTAGATCCTTCCTCTGTTCATTTTCTTAACAGAATCTTTTACAAATGTGATATTAGCAAGTACATGTACAGGCAACTTATTTTTAAATTGGTACAATAAAAATCAGAATAGCCTTTGGTACGTAGTGCTAAGTTTGAGTTGGAACTCCATATTCGGCTGTAGTTGTAATTATATTGTGCCTCTAAAATGTTGTTACTAAGGATAAGATTTAGAGAAGTGAAAACAGACAAGCTGCAGGAATGCAGTTTATGCAGATGACCTATTTATTTTGTGAGCTTTGCCTTTTTTTCTGCGTGTTTGTTGTGATCACATTTTCTGTGCTTGAATATTTTGTCAGGTGGCAGTTTTATGAATCAGTATGTGTTCAATTTTTGGATGACAAATGTTAGACAAATGTTTGATGCATACTTTAAAGGCACATTAAAGTGTGAAAACTATTAATAAAAACAGAAGTATTTTATCTTTACACTTTCATTCAACGTGTTCTTTTTTCTTACATATACAATTTAGAATGGATTGACTATGTTATGTATGATCAATTGTCGTTATTGTTACTGTATGTTTTACAATATAATATTTATTGTATACTATATATTTAATTATTAAGAAAGGATTGTAATCCTTAGCTTTTATTTTATAATACTAATTTCATAGTTTTATAATGTTGACATTCCAGTCAACTCTAATAAATCACTTGTTTTATTTAGTTCACACAAAAATAGGTGATAGAGATCAATATTTTCAGAAATGTTATCCCGGACTCGGGTTCCATGGGTTCCGCTACAATCGGTGCTTGGGACTTGGTGGGACCCGGTAGTATTGGAGAGGTGGAGGATCACGGTGACAGGGGGATCGCAGCGAACCCCCGCCTTGTGCAACAGATTTTCTGTTCTGCGGTAAAGATGGCGGCGTCAGAGGGGGCGCGCAGCGGCCGGACAACGGCAAGACGATCCTAAAAAGCTCTAGATTTGATCGAATCTCGCCTTTCGGGTACTGTTAATGTTTGTTGAGTTACCATCCGGACCACAAGAATAGAGACAATCGCTGTCACACGCCTGGGTTGTAATTTTATTGTTAAAGGTAGGGTGGGTGGGTTTCACTGGTAGCTACTAACGTTAGCTAACAGGCTAGCCAAACGGGCTAACACGTTAGCTCGGTAAATAGGAGCGGGGAGGGGATTGAGGAAGAGTATTCGGGACAGGCCGCTCCAGCTTGGGGGAATGTGAGCCAGAGGTGCGCAGGGGGAGTTGTTCGCTTCGTCCCAAACGTCCTTACACAAAAAGCGTGATGGGACAGCAGGTAGGCCGCGTCGGTGAGGGCACAGCGACCGGACTCCAGCCACCACAGCCACACGCGTCCCAACCAAACCAAGGGAGGGGAAACCGGGGGAGCGGCGCCGGGAGGAGACCCCGAGAACCCGGCAGTAGCACTGGGACACCACCAGGCAGGACTGTTGCAGTGAACGTGCCCGACCCAGGGATCAATATATTCACACAGCATTCAGGTAAGTACGGGGACATGTTATTAAGAGAGGTGTGAGTGACGATGAAGGAGTCCGTTTTTACTTTGATGTGCTTGCTGCCGATTAGCGTTTGCTAGCTGGGTCCATGCTAGTATGACAACGACGCGTTAGCGGAAATAGCCGTGCAAACCAACATTTCACAGTTTGTGTGTGTGTGTGTGTGTTATGATGTCTATTGTCTTTGTGTACAGAAACGATAACTCTGTTGATCACATTTAGCAGTATGTTGGAGCTCATGTATGTGCTGCAGGTAACTTCAATATCCTCAAAGAAGACTGTTTTTTCTATAGAGACTTAGCGCTTTGTCTGAGGGGTCATAACTGGAGATTAGCCACAGTAGCTGGGTATTTCTCTAAGCCCCCACTGTGTGATACTTGATGTGGTAAACACCGATTCTTGCTTTCTCATTGAGTAGTACTCCAATAACTCTCTATGGTAGCCACAACGGACTCGCATTACATTACCTTGTGTTTTTTACATGCTAAGTTAAACCCTCTGTCTGATTATGTCTAGTGTTACAACACACTCAGCAAGCTCACTGCACTGTTTGATCCACTGGGGAATCTGTGTTTATTATTAAAGTCACCATTGGCTATTGCTTAATCACTATCATGCAAATCAAAACTACTCTGATTTGATAGCAATTTCAAATCATAACTTCTATCCTCCCACACTATCAGGAAAACCATTTCATATCTCATGTATTGCAGAAATAATTTGACTTTGTGTTGTGTAAAAAAAAGAATATACCAACAAGACAGAAACGGTGACAGTTTCTCTCCACTTCCATCACTCATGTACTTGCCTCAAAGCAATATAGGCAGAGACACATTTCTCACACTTTCTCTGTATGTCATGTTTATCTGCAGTTAGCTTTGTCTTTGACTTGCATCTACCCTGCAGTGAATGGTCACTTCACATGTTCTGCTTATATGTGAAACTGCTATTATAACTAGACTTGTTTTGGCTCATGTCCTTGAACCATCTTCATATAAATGAACACAATAATGAAGGGCATGCAGAAGGTTCAAGCTTTTGCAAATGGAGAGAGCATTTTAAATATCTGGCTGTCATTTATCAGAAGTAACCCTCCTTAGGTCAAAGTACATGCACTGCAAAGTGCAGCACCACTCGATGTCGGTACAGTGCTGTTCTCGCCGTTGTCGGGGCATGAGTGGCCTTTTTATAGCAGCCAGGATGCAGCCAGTCAAACAGCCACTCTGCAGAGAGACTGTTACTCTTCAAAGCACACAATAATAGAACAAAGACTCGTAAGTGAGAAAGCTTGGGACTATGCACTCACTCTTCCAGCGAGTGACTATCAGAGTGCCTTTTTCTGGTTGTTATTTGATGTGATAATGAATCACATAATAATGGAATGTTATGCTGCACATCTTTTTGGTGGGTTAACTTTTTTTATTTGTATCTAGTCTGCATCTACCAAGGATAGAACAAACACAATTATTTTTTGTTGTTTTTTTTGTCAGCTACCTAACCATTTAGTTTATTATATTTCAATATATTGGAAATGTTCATTAAGAATCATATAAGCAGCTCCTTGAATTTACAAAGAAATAGATTTTCTATTATTTGATTAAACCAGTTAATAATACTAAGTTGAAAAGATGGCTTGTTCATTGTCAATTTTATGATAACATCATGTGAAGATGAATAGTCAGAAGTCAGCCATTGGTTGAGTGCTGTTTTGACCGCAGGTCTGATTAAAGTTGGTGTGTTTTTTGGTATCTATGAAATGTTTTACCTCAAAGCTCTCAGAAATTGACATGTTGAAGTGTTTTATTTTTAATTAGCTTCACAGCCACTTCATAACAGACTAGCACACTTACACTGATGATAATAACACCTTCTCATGTAATTGAAAGGTGCTGCTGTATGAGCAATGCATGTTGTTGCTGCCTGATTATCAAGTGAGTGTCAGTGCTAGTCGTGCTTCTAGCTGAGTTTCTGTGTGCCTGAAACCACCATTTTACAAGAAGAAACAAAGAGAACACATTTCATTGGTTATTAAGTGGATATCACATGGCCTAGTTGACTTTATTGTTCCTTTTTTGCCAAATCTCCCTCATGAGTAGCAAAATGTCTGGGGGTTCCCGCTTCGGAGTGTTGTCTTTTTGCCCCGTTTGAGCCAAAATGACTCGGTTTCTGTCCCCTGCTCAGGTGTGCATTACTTGTTCTCAGATCATCACTAATTTAGCTTCCTTTCTTACACCAGTAGCCCACCAGATAGGGAGGCCTGTCAGAAAACACGGAGTTAAAGGGTGCTGCCTTTGCAGGCTGATTCAAACGAAGCCAGCTGTACAGGCACCTCTGTCATTATTAGTTGAAATGCAGAACTAGTGAATCAGTGGCAGCAACATATAGATAGTTCCACTTCTTCAGCCCTGTCAGGACTTTAGAGATCTCTGTGTCTGCAGTGGGTTCATCTGATTCTTTCAATGTTGAACTCAGAGAGGCCAATCACTGAGAAAATGACCAGGCAGCATCATGGCTCAGTGGGTAGAGCAGTCGTCTTCCTACCCAATGGTCGGCATGGTGTGATTGATGTTTTAACAGTATAAAGAAGCAGTAGCAGTATTTCAGAAGGTTCTTTATATAAAGTCAAAAAGCAATATGCTGATCTATTTTTACTCTAAACACACCATTGGGACAAATTGGGACATATGAGTGGACTGAAATATTTTTTGGCAACATTAGTGATAGTGAATGTACAGCCAGTTGCACTGTGCCTAAAGTGCATTACATTTAAAGCTGCTGAGAAGAGAAAGGAGATGCCTGGATCCAGGAGCCAAGAACCTAAGCTGATTTGCATCATGGGTGAAATTAGATTAGAGACAAATCTACTTTTCCGTGGACTCTGGGGAAAATCCAGTTTTAGATGTTTCAGTGACTATGGGTGAGATTTTAATAGGCTTTTTAGATAATATCCTGGAGCTAAGATGATGTTTTGATTAAAACTAGTTAATTAATCCTAGTTACTGTAATTAACCACTAGGAGGAGCCATGGTCATAGCTCCTCTGAGTGAAACTGGTGAGGAATTTAGGCAAAATTGATGAGACTGAGTGAGTGTCACACATGTGGCACTAATAAGTGTGATTAGACAAACTGTGTTAGATGAATCTGTTCTGTGGAAACATTTGTTTCTATGGGGATACCTTTACCACTATTAAACATGTCAGAAGACTGCATGCACCATTGTACCCTCTGTGATGGTTGTGTGTTAAATAATTTCAGTCTTAGTGTGCATTTGTCCTCATACTAAGTCTGCCCTGTTCTAGTACTGACTGCCAATCCTCTTGATCTCCCAGCCTGATCTTCTGCTGTCATTCTGTACGTCCCCTTTTTTGACCCTGTATGCTAAATCTCTCTTTTATCTTCTGCAATCATTTATGTTCATCTAATTTGTGTATATACTTATTTTAAAATGCTCAGCTCCCCAAGGCTTTTGTATCACTGTAACTTTGTGTTTCTGCATCCCAACTTACAGTTGCAGCCTTCTGTCTTGGCATCTGCTTCCAGTCAACCTTTGTATTTCCCAAAACCACAGTCCGAGTTTTTTTTCCTTGGCTCTGACTCTGTTAGAGCTTATATTATTAAAGAGTGTGGATTAATCAGAGCAGTGGGTGATTGGCTGTGCAGATGGTAAAACCACCCCTTGCATCTGTCAGCTTAAATACACCAAATGTTTTAAACTTCATGAAAAGATCTAGCCAAATTGTTCTAGTTTTTTTTCGTTAAACCACAGTTTTCGCTTTTAAGCAGCAGGGAAAAATTAGACATGGGGAAGGAGAGGGGACAGTCTCTGTGCCAAGTCTGTTAAGCATTGATTTGTTTCCAGGATCAGCCTTCTGCTGCTGGCATTATCACTGCTGCTTATCTTGTGAGTTGCAGGCTGGAGACTTGGCTGGAAATGCTCACTTACCCACACTTAACTGTAAACACTCGCACATGCATGAACAAGTATATACAAATTCAGAGGTTCTCATTTTCTTTCCTTCATTGTCCGGGAAGATGTCTGTAGCGTGAAGCATGTCGTACTCCGTCAGTGTAGTTATCCACCAGCTGACCAGTCAGTCAGAAAACTGTAATCTGGACGCTGTGACACCATGTGATTATTCGAGACTACCAGATGCTGTGGTTGTTTTTGATGTCTTTTAGCGATTTGTTCAAAGAAAGGTTGTCCATTACAGTTCAGCCTCAGTTAATGTTTCAAATAAATTATACCTCCTACCCATTTTTTCACAATTGTGCATTATCATGACATTAGGTAAATAATGCAGTTTGAATTTGAGTTACATGTATAGAAAAAGCATATACTATGAATTTTTGGATGGCATGCAAGCACAAAGTCTCAGTATCTGAGCTACCTGGGGGCTAAATAAAGGCTTTCTGTTGGGCAACATTTCATTCTCTTAAATGAGTCATTGTAAAGCAGCTTACACTTACACCCTAGCAAAGTGTAACCAACCCACAGATTAACTGTTGAGACATGAACATCCACCGTTCTTTTGTACACCCCAACTGCAAAGAGAGAAGTAAAGCAATGAGGTGTAAAGGACAGTGTCCTTTAGGGAGATTTGTTGCAGTCAACAGTGAAGTGGGTTAGGTGTAGGCTAGGGTATTTGTAACTATTGGTAGTGTGAGGTGATACCTGGACCCTACAGAGCCTGCACAGACCGTCCAATTCCACCAGGATAAATCAATAAATGCCATTGACAGAAGATTTGCTGTGTCTCCCAGTGCAGTCTCAAGAGCATGGAGGTGATTCAAGGAGACAGGCAGTTACTCTAGGAGAGCTGGACATGAAGGTCCTTAACTCACCAGAAGGATGTGTATCTGCTCATTTGTGCAAAGAGGACCTGGATGAGTACTGTTAGAGCCCTACAAAGTAACCTCCAGCAGTCCACTTGCGTGAACATCTCCGACTATGCCATTAGAAACATCAGGGTGGCCGAGGTGCCGGAGTCCTATATTGGGCCCTGTGCTTACTGCCCTGCACTACTGGCAACTTGCCAGAAAACACCATAATTGGCAGGTCTGGTACTAATGTCCTGTGCTTTTCACAGACGAGCAGGTTCAGTCTAAGCTCACGTGACAGACATTAAAGGGTCTGGAAAAGCAGTGGTAAACGTCATGCTGCCTGCAACATTGTTCAGCATGATTGGTTTGGTGGTGGGTCAGTGTCATTTTCATCAAATGAGGTGGCATCCTTTTGTTTCTAGCACATTACCCATTCCATATTAGTTTGGATCTCCAGCAGTATTTACTTTTACAATTAAGATCTGATGCGTTTTCAAATTGTTCCTTTAATTTTTTTAACAGTGACTAATGAGCATTAACTTCATCAGGCCATATTTACCATGCGTTTGAAACAGACCACAGTAGTGTGAATGTTAGTTTCTAGTCATCGTTTGCCTCTCATCCTCTCTGCTGTCACATAAAGGAGCACTTAGCTTTGTTACCAGCACACATGGGGAGGGAAGCACTTAGAGCCCATTATTAACCCATAACAAGCCCTGAGAGGGGCAGGGCATAGTGAGCTCTGGGTTAGGGCTTTATTCTTCTGCATTCCACGATGATCAAATGGCCCTTAGGCCCTGACTGGGGTTTGTCCACTCCCTAATTGTCGTATTTCCATGTCTGTCCTTATAGACGGTACTGAATAGGGAACAGTCGCAGGCGTTCCCGGTAAGAGCCTGCACGTTTAGTTTCTTACTCAGAGGGTGCTTGCGACCTGAGGATGTGTGAGCGGCAAGGGTCTGACTGAGGGAGATGTGAATGTAGTTTTCAAAAAGTTCAACCCCCCAGAAATAAGGCAATTCAACATACATACACACACAGAGACACGCACACATACAAACACGCAGACGTAATGTGGTATTAATGAGGCTATTGTCCTTATGAACAACAACTGACTCTCTTCTCCAGCCATGGCATCTCTATAGATTTCTTCTCAGCCTGTTGTGGGATTACTTTATTCTCTACTCTCTAAAATAAAAATGTCTCTTATTATTAATACAATAAAGTGATGACACTGCCAGAAACAGTGTTATTAAAAGCCCGAATAGCATGTTGTGTTATGTGTTGATTGGGACTTTCTTTGATCCACCGACTAAGGGTTATAACCTATAATGTTTTCTTTAGCAGCTTGTTTTTTGTTCTCACTCATTACATTGACATGGTATCTGAACATTTTTATGGAATGTATTCAAATGCTGCATTTTAGCATACATTTAAGGAGGCATTATATTATCTAGCCTCTGTGGCCCTGCTCATTCTCAAATTCTCAGCCTCTCACTAAAATGAGCCACGACAGACATATAATATTTAGCACCGATTCACATTTGTACTGAGATAAATACAAATTGATTGTAGAGGTTTAAGAGTAGATGCTAGATTACTTGGATAAAAAACTGGCCTTATTAAACCAAAAGATGATTCCAATGATATAAATCACAGAACTGTAAAAAAAACTTTTACATTTTAAGAACCTGCACTTACCATATTCTCCATCATCATTCACAATTACAACTGCTTAATGTTTTTTTTTAATTCACGAAATGTTTCTGCGTGTGTGGTCGCGCGTGCTCTGGAAGTGAACCATCGTTATGTGTATGTGATTGGGTGCTACAAAAAATAATCCTGATCTGACTGGAGTTTGCAACTTACGTTTCCCAACTTCAAAAAGTTTTGAAGGAACTGACCCGCATCTTAAAGTGCCCTGACAGATCTGGATTGGTGACGTCATAAATGGTATCTTACGGTTTATGAGACGGTTTATGAGACAGCTGTTTCTGCATGATATACCAGTGAGGCTTAATGTGATTCAGAGAATATGGGTAAACACAGACGCTGGTGCTCGATTACAACACACAGTAGATTGGTATAAACCAGTCTTTCGTCCATTTTCTAGAGTTGTGGGGATCTATGACTCTCACTTTACATTCACTGTCTGTGTGCGCCACAGGATCTCATGGTCTATTCCACAGGCTTATGTAATGTCTTGTGAATGTGGGTGTCATCCGCAGCATTGTGTCAGGTGTTTGTTCCTTCCTGCATGCAGCCTACCGTATGTCTGCACACCACCATCACTATGGACTTTACAGAGTTATTTGTGGATAGCGTGCTGCTATGTTTTGGTCTTCAGCAGCTAATAATAAACACTTACCTCGCTGATCATAAGCTTCAGATATGATCTGCAGTGTTTTCCCCACCAAGACTAAGTCAAGTTAATTTTATTTAATTAGATTTTCTGTGCAGCGCCAGATCGCATTAGAAGTTATTTCAGGTTCTCTTTTCTATAGAACAGCTCTGTATATTGTTGTTTTATGAAACTAAACGGTCTCTCGTGTTATTTTGTCTAATTTGACAGTTTCATCCCTGCCTCTTTGTATCACTGATAATGAGCAAACGAAGGCTTGCTTTAAATGACTTTGCATTTTAGTTGTTTATAACATTTGCACAGTCAGGAAGCTGTATGTAGAATTGTTTGTGTGCTGGGAGACTTTGTGTAAAATAATCCATATGAACATTTCTGCAGATGTTACAGGCGCCAACTTTATTAACAATTCATGATTATTAATTGTCGCCGACACAAATTTGGGATAGGTCTGAGTGTGACAGATAATTTTTTTTAAGTTTTCCACATGCTGCATCAGTAAAGTCTGCATGTTTAAATTACACAATAAACATTGCATAGCAAAAATGTAATCATAACAGAGTAAACCCCCCACCCCTGCCCCCAAAAAACTAAACACAACAGCATAACCCCCCTCAACACAGCAAACTCAAGGGAAATGCTGATCTGTATTGTTTTTGATTAGGCTATGTTACTGTTATAGTGTTGATTTACACTTGTACACAAGGTTAGCTTAGTGAAAACTTTACAGACACTCAGAGGTTCAACATTTAAACAGACAGCTGCAGGGGAAGTTGTAAGGCCCGGGGACAGCCCACGAGATATTGTCACTATGGATCTGTGTGTGTGCATTTCTTGTGTGCTATGGGAGCAGGGTCACCTCTGTCCCAGCTGTCTTAGGGGTTGCAGGCCTGACGTGCCTCTCAGACCTTCTCAGCTCTACTCAACACAAAGCCATAGTTTCTTCATGACCCACATGTGCTGCACTTCATAGCGCACACACACGCTGAGGCACCCGGGCGGACACACGACATACCCCACGCAGGCCAACTGCTCCTTCCATCAAACATTTCAGCACAAGAGGTTTGAGCTTGGCCAAGCATAACAGTGTGTCGCTGTTTGTCTGCTTTAGGGTTTTTAAAGTGACATTAGAAGTATGATGAACTTAATGAAACAGTTGTGTGCACCTAGCTAGTTTGTTTGTTTGAGGAACTGGAATGAGTACTCAAATTGAGACCTTTCACAAGTGTGTATGATATAATATCTCTGTTTCACAAAAAACATTCCTGAGAAGAGTGATGTGATATGTGGCTGTGTAAGAGGAGCAGCTTTGACAGTTGGCTCGGCCTGACTACAGCAGTTGTAGTCATTCACATTTAAACACACCAACACAGAAGAAAAGTGTGGCTCAACAGGACCTCTCCTCTCCCTGGGGGAATGAGACCAGCCATCTGCTGTTCGCTGCAGCGCTGACCCAGGCTTCAGAGTTCCACATCACACACACACACAGACACGTCACATTCAGCTCAACTTTCCTTCATACCATTCACCTTTCCTTACGCCCCCAACGTCTGTATACACATGCTCCCCCTTTTCTACATGCTTTTTTTCCACCTCCCTCTTTCTGCCATGTTTTGCCAGTGTGTTAAGTCACAGCACACAACAGTCATGGATGCCTCTGCTCTCCACATGGGCCTCGGAAATATTGTCTCCTTTAGGCCACGTGAAAACTAGCAAGGAGTTCTCAGCATGCAGCTGCTAGTGACTACTGCGATTTCAGACGTTTGGGTGGTTTTACTGAAGGTCCATGTGGGTAAATACTTTCTCTGGGCGGTCTCGGTCTCTGCTGTCTTGCACAGCACACTTGTATTCCACAGTGTTATAGATGGCTTAGCGGACTAGCTTGTGCTTCTTGTTCTTTGCCAGGAGAACACTTGTGCTTTTCAGTTCCTGTCATCGGACAGGAACTACATAGACACATTCAAGCTGAAAAAGAACTGTGTAGAGTCAACACAGCAGAAAACCTTAGTGTTCCTTTGCATACTGCAAGTGGTAGCCAACGGGAGAAGATGTACTGGGAACTATGGCTGAGCCAGGTGACAGCCAGTGCTGCTCTACAGCGCATGCTGGTCCAGAACAAAGGTGGGCAAGTCGTGTGTGTAGATGTTGTGGTGTGTTGGACAGGAGCGATTGTGTGGTGTGTTGTTTGGTAATGCCTCACATGTGCCTGACAGCTGTTGTAGACTTTAAATGGAAAAGGCTTCCAGTGAAAGTCCCGCATCATTCTCATTATCTTCCTCATTATAGCTTGATGATAAAATGTTGTAGGGCACGAGGTTTACTAAGTTTATGTTGCCAATAAATCTTGTGATGTTGTAATTGCAACCACATAATCAGTCCAGCAGTGGTTCATGATGAAAAGACAGGATGATATTCCCACATATTAGTGCCTGTTATTGAAAGCACAATTAATATTACTTAGAAAGGGGAGCCATTTGTCTGGACTGACAACTGTTGCAAGAGGAGGAAACTGTTATGAGTGAACTAGTTTCCTCTTTAAATGTTGTGATTATCACAGCAGCTGTTGAAAACAGGAAGAAAAGCTTTGTTGTTGTTACAGTGACTTGTGTTTCCATTTTCTGTAAAAATCATACCTGTGTTTTTTCTTAATCCTGTGATGTTTAGTTGTATATAAATCCTATTGAGCCACTTAATATAAACACCACTCATAATCCGTAAATTATTACATAAACCATAGCTTCCAAAACAATTGTAAAGTCATTGAAAGGCTGCTATTGTGAATTAAATTGTTTGCATTTGATGTTATCATTTTAAATACCGTATTGTTAACAAAATCAAAAGCTCCACAATGTACGTTTCTGTTTAAAGTTCTACTTGATGTACATGAAGCACTGGTTCTTAGTCTCACCACACTCACTCTGCAGCTGTCCGGACATGCAGCAGCAGCTGTGGAGGTTAGTACATAGCAGTGGCCTGGTAGCTGAATGGGTTAAGCTTCAGACTGGGATGCAGAAGGTCGCAAGTTCGAACCCCGTCTGACTCCTAATCCATCTCCTACCAGGTGTGTCCCTGAGCAGACACCCAGCGCTAGCTCCTTGTAAGTCGCTTTGGATAAAAGCGTCTGCCAAGAAAAGTAAGTAAAGTACATATCAGCTTCACATGTGCTGGTTCACAGTGTCTGTGGGTGTGTTTCATTTAGTTATGACAATACTACATCCTGTCTTTCATATGGCAGGGCTGGTGTTGCTCCTCCCTCTTTCTACCCCATATATATACACACAAAAACACTCTCACCTCACATCCTACCTGGCTCAGCCGTGACAACAGTATTAGTGCTCTCAACCGAGTGGACTAGTTCAAGTAATGCTTCTGAGGTGCCTACAGGCAAGCGGCAGTTTTGAGGAAGAGTGGACAGCTCTAAGCAGCCATCATCTCCACACAGGTTTTCAACAGGGAATCAAACCTGGACACACAGGTAGTTCATCTGCAGGCTGGGCACAGATTCAGAAGATTTGGAAAAAGGAAGGCTCAGCAGTGCTCAATTTGAATTCTTTACTGTAAACTGCATTTTTCAGTGTGCCAGTGATTCTTGGTTTACTACTGACCTGTTGTTTCTCGTTTGCTAGTCTAATAGCTTATCATCTATCTCCCTGACCCTGGCTCTTCCCTTCCTTCCAGAAGCTCTGCACCGGCCATTCGGCCTGGACTCTGCGGCACTGACGGAGGCGGTGCGCTGGAGCTCCAAGGAAAACCTACTTGGGGCGGCGGAGAGTGACCCTAACCTCTTTGTTGCACTTTATGACTTTGTTGCAAGTGGAGACAACACACTTAGCATCACTAAAGGTAAACAATGGTGTGGTATTGTGTGTTTTTCCCCTCTGTTTGACACAAATGCTTTGCTATGTTGAAGAGTGTTTAAGAATATTTTGTTGTTTTTGTCTAAGAATTGCCTCAGAGCCGAAAATTAGAAAATTTTCAATCATCATTACAAGATTTTGTGAGGTCCTCGTGCAGTGAAACAAGACTTGTTCTGTCTGTTCTGTCCAAAGGCTGTCAGCCACGCCTTCCACTCTTGACGTCTTTGGCAACAGAGCAGACCTATTTCCATAGGTGTAGCAATAAGTCATCGCATGCCAGGGACGGGAGGGTCAGCAAAATATTTTTTTTTTAAAGAAACGTAGTTACCGGAGGAATGTTTGCCAATAGATCTATTCTAACTCCTACTGTAATTCCACCTCGACATCTACCACGTCATGACATCAGCAGGTATCAGACCTCCAGCTATGCCTTTCTTTGTCCTCCACCCACCCACACACATCACATCCATCTTTAATATTTATTTTAGTCTTTATGGGATCAGTGAGTCAAATGTATTAATTCTTTATGAACCACTACACCACATTCAGTACTACAGAGGCTGACAAATAATATCAGAGCTTGTATTAAGGGAATGTTATTTGAAATATGTGCAGACAGTATGATTAAAATGTATGTGGTGCTTTTATTTCCACCATTTTTCTCTTTCCTCAGTCCAAACCTCGTTTCTCAACCAGCGGCAGTTAACTGGTCATCCAGCTCTCTTCAGAGTAATAACCCATAAAACATCCTCATAATATAATCCAGAGACAGAGATGCTTGTGTCCCCACCCTATTTATAGCATTAAACCCATGAAAGTGCGTTTATTCCAACACTTTAGGGCTTCCCCGGCAGCAGCTCGGTATGGTAATGATGTTTCTGAGACTTCTGCCCACATGCGACCACATGTGTACTCTTGGGGTCCATTTCACTTTTCGCCTGTCTCCTGGTCTTTGCTGCGTTGTATGAAAACGTACGACCGTCGCTGCATTCATTTGCAATTTGTTCAGCTGTAGTAATAATATGGTGGGTTACACAGCAGGTAGAGGCTAATCCCATAGAAGAACTTAACAGGATCATGTCTGTCTCCAGCGCTGCTTCAGGCATACACATGGCTTCCAGGGTGAGAGGCAGTCATTGTTTCCACTCAACACGAAGACAAACACTCAGAGGAGACTGTTGGCTTTATTGTAACTCTGTGGATGGCTAGCATGGTGTGATCTGCAGCTCTGGTTAGTGGTTACATGTTAGTGTGCTGTGTATGTCTTACTGACTAGATTTCCTGTAGCTTGGGTTGTGAAAACTATGTTGTTTTAACGGCAACATAATTTCTAAATGTTAGTTTGTAGTTCAGTCCTTATAGCTGCTGTTTCTTGCGGTTAGTGCTATATGTGGATGCATATTGATATTTCAAGGATGGTTTGTTATTGATTTTTAGCCATGCAACTGCCTCATTCATTTGTTAAAGACCAGTCCAGCGGTAAAATGGACGTGCCAACTTGGCTTTGCTCTCACCAGCCACGTGCATGTAAGCTCAGACTGTGTCCGGTTGTAAAGTGTGACATTCGCTGTAGTCATCGTAGGGTATGGAATATTTCAGAAAACTTTAAGTGTGAGTGGATGATGAGATAACAACAGGTTTAGACAGCATGAAAAGCTGGTGGGGTGACTGTGTGGTAGACGTGCAGAGGAAGGAAAGTGATACGTCCCTCCCCCTCGCCTGACAGTCCTCCATCCAACTGGAAGAACTGACTCCATTCGCTGTTCCTTTTCTTGCACTGATGGGACCCTCCCTCTCTCAAGTCTTCGGCACATCAGCCTCTGTGTCCTTTCATGTCTCATGCACTGACGTCAGACCAGCAGACCAGGTTTCTACATGCCTGGTTTGTCTAGCCTTCTAGGACAGATATGCACTTCACCCAACTGTGCCCCTGTTCCATAGCTTTTGATGTAGTTTTTAACAAGGGGCAGGTCATATCCATGACTTCTCATCCTTGTATGTGGCCTGTTACAAGGGTATTGACCAACATATACCCAACAATGAACTTTTGACAACATTTAGTTTCATATTGTGATTATGTTACTGTAACAAATTTTGTGGGAATAATGCTGGTATAAGTCTGGTATAAAAGCGGTGACCAAATGAAAGTAATTGTGCCTCCCCACTTTTGTGTCTAGGTGAGAAGCTGTGTGTGCTGGGCTACAACCAGAATGGAGAATGGAGTGAAGTTCGCTCCAAGAACGGCCAGGGTTGGGTGCCCTCAAACTACATCACGCCAGTCAACAGCCTAGAGAAGCATAGCTGGTACCATGGGCCTGTGTCTCGCAGCGCTGCAGAGTACCTGCTCTCATCCCTCATCAATGGGAGTTTTCTGGTTCGGGAAAGCGAGAGCAGCCCAGGACAGCTGTCTATATCACTACGCTATGAGGGGAGAGTCTACCACTACCGGATCAACACGGGCTCTGATGGAAAGGTAAACACACAATCTCGTGGTTTGATGGCATTTGCGTTGTTGAAGGCTGATGTTTATCTAGCTTTAAGGCGGCCTGGTAGCAGAGTGGTTAAGGCAGAGGGCTGGGAAAGCAGCAGACCCGGGTTCTATTCCCAGCTGAGGCACCCAGTCCCCCCCCCATACCAGGCGTGTCCCTGAGCGAGACACCCAGCGCTAGCTCCCCGGGCGCCATGTGGCTGCCCACTGCTCCCCCCAGGGGTGATGGGTCAAATGCAGAGGAACAATTTCGTTGTAACATGTAAAAATGTATCAATGACAATAAAGTGGATTCTTCTTCTTCTTTTTCTTCTTCTGCTTCTTCTGTGAACGCTTTTACGTAATCTTGTTTTTTTTTGTCTGCATCCTCCTCTGACTACCCTTCAGGTGTATGTGACGTCTGAGAGCCGTTTTGCCACCCTTGCCGAGCTGGTCCATCACCACTCCACTGTAGCCGACGGCCTGGTCACCACACTGCACTATCCAGCTCCCAAATGTAACAAGCCCACAGTATATGGTGTGTCACCCATCCATGATAAGTGGGAGATGGAGCGCACAGACATCACCATGAAGCACAAGTTGGGAGGAGGCCAGTATGGGGAAGTGTACGTGGGAGTGTGGAAAAAGTACAACCTCACGGTGGCTGTCAAAACACTCAAGGTCAGAGGGCCCTGTGTTATTGATGTACTACAACTGAATTGTAAAATGTCTTGTTTTTCAAGGATTTTCTCTCAGCAGCTTGGGAAAGAATGATTGGGCATGGACAGGACAGTGGTTACACACTACCACCTACAGGCTCTCTTTGGTATTACACGTGATTATGACTTTAAATACTTAATGTTAAATCAAATGTCTTTCATTTCTGTAATGACAGGAGGACACCATGGAAGTTGAAGAGTTTCTAAAAGAGGCTGCAGTAATGAAGGAGGTTAAACACCCTAACCTTGTTCAGCTCCTGGGTCAGTATTTGTGATCATTGTATTTAGTTGTTTTTCTCTTTTATATGGTTTGGCAGAGTAACTCACACTTGTTGACATCTGTATTCCACACAGGCGTTTGTACGTTGGAACCACCATTCTACATTGTAACTGAGTACATGCCACACGGCAATCTACTGGACTACTTGAGAGATTGTGTCAAGGAAGAAGTGAATGCTGTGGTTCTTCTGTACATGGCCACACAGATCTCCTCTGCCATGGAGTACTTGGAAAAGAAGAACTTCATACACAGGTAAGGGGATAGTCAAGTTGTCTCTGTGGATATGTCGGTTTGCTTTTTTATTTTATTCACGTGTGCAACTTGTCTAGGTTCCATGTTTCCACCTTGATGTCCTCCTATTTTTCAACACGGTCTCTCTTCTCTTTGCTCCACCCCACAGGGACCTCGCAGCAAGGAATTGCCTGGTTGGGGAGAATCATGTTGTGAAGGTTGCAGACTTTGGTCTTAGCAGGTTAATGACTGGTGACACCTACACTGCCCATGCTGGGGCAAAGTTCCCTATAAAATGGACGGCACCTGAGAGCCTTGCATATAACACCTTCTCTATCAAGTCTGATGTCTGGGGTAAGCGATATGTCTGCACAATGTTTTTTTCCTCTTGTGCCTTAATTTAATGTACTTGTACTTGTGTTTGAGCCTCTAAAATCTTTTCGCCCACAGCATTTGGGGTGCTTCTGTGGGAAATTGCCACCTATGGCATGTCTCCATACCCTGGTATTGATCTGTCTCAGGTCTATGACCTCCTGGAAAAAGGCTATCGAATGGAACAGCCTGAGGGATGTCCACCCAAAGTCTATGAACTCATGAAAGCATGTGAGTAGTCCTACCTACATCTTACATATTTACTTTTTTTACTTTTACACTGTTCTATATAATTACACAGAAAACCAGATCTGTTTGCTTCTTATCTCTGAAAAGATGTGAAAGGAATGTGATACTCTTGTCTTGATTACTAAACTAAAATCTATATTAAGTTGCATACAAGTGTCTCATACAGTACTTCCTAGATGTAAATGGTAATTAAGTACATTTCGGTTTGTCTCTAACTACCAGGCTGGCAGTGGAGTCCTCTAGACCGACCTTCGTTCTCAGAGATCCATCAGGCCTTTGAAACAATGTTTCATGACTCCAGCATCTCTGAAGGTACAGAAACCTACATCCTCTTCTTTAATCTGCTTTCATACCAGTGTCTAAATGGCAGCCGCAGCGATTAGGTTGCACTTTAATTAACAATTTAGGTGAATCAGCTTCCTATGCAGCACTTTTGTGAAACAGGAAAGAATATGAAATGAGTCAATCAAACACTTTCTCGTGTGTTTGTGTAGGTTTATTTGGGCAGCAATATACAGTTTATTCATTGTTTTGAATTTGGCTAATAGTTGTCTCAATTCAGTATTTTCTTTGTTCATTACAGAGGTAGCAGAGGAGCTCTGTAAGACGGCCTCCTCTGGTCACTGCGGACCTCTGCACTCTTTCAGTCATGACATGCCCCAGTTGCCTTTCAAATCTCGCACAACCCACAAGCACACAGAAAACAAGGAAAACATCGAGGGAGGACTTGAAGGGCGCACTGACCACAGCACGCACAGTCACTCAGGTACTGCCAGGCATGACTCCCTTACTACCAACCAGTCAAGTGCATCCAATTATGATTCAGCAGGTATGTCAGTGGACACACTGCAGCGTCGCCAAGCCCGCCGTCTGAGGAGGAGAGCAGTCATTTTCCTTAGCAACTGACTGCTGGCTATTTGACCAGTGTTTTCTCACAATTCTGCAGGCATAGCCTGACGGAGTCTCTACGTTGCAACACTGTTTCTGCAATTATAGTATAAAGTATTGCTTACTAACATTTTTTCTTAATGTCAATGTGCTCCAACAACAATTAAAGGATGTTCCAGTTACACAAAAGCAGCCCCAAATCACAAGGTATACATAAAACAAAGATATAGTCCACAAAGACAAAAAATAAAACCTGAGCTTTTAATCTCAGATCCCTTGAGTATTAGAAAAAAGGTTACAGCTCATCTATCACATGACCCACATTGTGACTCACTGTTCAACTCAGCCGCTCTTTATCTTTGAGACGCGTAAAAATTGAAGCTTGTGTTAACATTCACTAACTCTTCATTCACTATAATTAAATGTCCATTATGTTGTTTGTCTTGGTTTGTTTAAGTTATTACATATTTATTATTTTATTGCTGAAATAAAATATTTGTTCATTTGTGTGTTTTAAGGGCTCTCTGTATTTGTGTGTATACACCCCTTTCATTGTCAGCATCATTTAGTTTATCTTGTGTGTTTTTACCAATAAAGACAACAGTCACTGTTATGAACAAGTTAAGTACACAACATAAATATTTTAAAAAGGCATAATGAGCAAGTGTTTACACAACAAAACTCATCTTGCTGACATTAAAACAAAAAAAAAAAACATATATTCTCCTTCCAAATGAGGCACCTGTGGCTCAGTTTGTAGATTTGATCCCCCGGTTTTGCTGTTCATTCAGACATGTGGAGGCTCACTGCCATAGGCATTTAAATGAGATGCTAAATGTAAAGACAGCCTTGAGCATAACATATGAGCATGTGATGTATAAACATTTTACACCTTTACTCTTCACTCTCTTTTGTAGCTATGAGTCATTTTAGCACCATTCTGTTCATGTAAGAACTAGCAGCAGGCTTGTAAAAAAAGAAGTTACGCAATCGCCTTCCTGGAAACACAAGTTTGGCAATATCTGTTTGTCTTGAGTTATGATTAACCCCCAGAGGTGTAATCACCATCCCATCTTTTACACGAGCAACGTGTAAATCATCGAAATGCTTTTTTCCTCACCCGTGAATCTCCGAGGAGGAGAGAACAGCTTTTAAAGATAAAGTGAATAATTCACTTCAAGTGTGTTAGATTAAGGAGGCTGAAAGAGCACTATCTGTCAATACTTGTCTCTTGGAAGATATTAAGCAGAGATGGATGTGTTCCTGCTGAGCTCAGCACAGTTCAGTTTATTGTCTCAAATTATTCTCTTCTCTTTCCAGGCTGGCCTTCTACTCTGCTGGGAGGTGACAGCCGATCAGGGAGTTCCCCAGCTTTGCCCAGAAAACAGCAGTCGCGAGATAAATCTCCCAGCAGCCTCTTAGAGGATGCGCAGGATGTGGGCACATTTACACGAGACCGCAAGACTGGCTTCTTCAGCTCCTTTATAAAAAAGAAATCCTCCTCCTCCTCTTCTTCGTCGTCATCCTCTCAGCTCCAACAAAACCTCCCGACACCACCCAAGAGGAGCAGTTCCTTCCGGGAGATGGAGACACAGCCTCACAAGAAATATGAACCCACTGCGGATTTCAGCGCTCCTCCTTTGCCCCAGTCAGACAGTTTAGGGGGCTTCTCAGCCTCGCCATCCCACTCCCACGGGGAGCCCACCCAGGCCCAGGCACGCTGCTGTGGGACTGCTTTTGGACAGAAACCTTCTGGTGGAGGTCTCGGTTCACAGGTGACGAGCGGCAGCAGTTGGAGCGGACTGGCTGGCTTTTTTACCCCTAGACTCATCAAAAAGACTTTGGGGCTACGAACAGGAAAGACAGCATCGTCAGAGGAGGGTGGAAGTTTAGTTGGAGGGCCTAAACCCTTTCCTAGGTCCAATTCTACCTCCTCTATGTCTGCTGGGCTGCCAGACCTGGAGCGCATGGCTCTTACTTTACCTAGAAACCGCAATGCTAAACCCCCTTTGGAAAGGACCGCCTCCACAACCTCCCAGCCAGAGAATGGGGCTGCACGACCCTCAGAAACTCTGCTGCGGAGGATGGATGAGGGGACTGCACAGATCAGAGAAAGGCCTAAAGCCAAGTTACTACCCCGGGGTACTGCTGCAGGTGTGAGGGCACCAGGGGTTGGGGGGGAGTTGGGGGAATCCGACAGTCTGTCCCGGGTCAGGGAGAGTAGAGAGGAGAGTGTGGGAGGACTGGACAGGCAGCAGAGTTGGTCATCTCCCTCTAAGACTTCAAGTTCAAGTGCTACAGCACAAACTCACAACCACAAAGTTCCCGTCCTGATCTCCCCCACACTGAAGCACAGTCCAGCTGACGTGCACCTCGTCGGACTAGACTCTCAGGGGAACCGCTTCAAGCTGCTGTCTGAGCACCAAACAGACCGGGACAGGCCTCGACTTGTGAAACCGAAGTGTGCTCCTCCTCCCCCTCCCACTCTGCGCAGCCTGCAACACTCCTACAGCGGTGACGGGGAGGAGCAGATTGGCGGAGCCTCAGTGGAAGTGAACGGGGACGCGTTAAAAGGTCACAGGTCAGGCCGAATGTCAGGAGGAGCGACAACGGGCGGCAGACCGTCAGTGCCACCACCACAAGTGCCTCCTGCAACTTCCTCCTCCTCCTTTTGTTGTTCTGTCACCACCAACACAACTCTTCCCAAAATGGCCAATGGAGCCACCACCACTGCCTGTTCCTCACACACAGCGCCATCTGCTAGTTCCAAAGTGGCACTGAGGCGAACCAGACAGCAGACAGAGAGGGTGCCCCTGGAGCGGGTCAGCCGCGAGGCCCTGCTTGAGTGCGCTGAGTGCTTGAGCAGCGCCCTCCAAGCCAGCTCTGAAAGCCCGTCCAACAGCCAGGTGCTGGATGCTGGCCACCAGCTGCTGGACCGCTGCTCAGGTTATGTGGACTGCATCCCTCAGATGAGGAACAAATTTGCCTTTCGAGAGGCAGTAGGAAAGCTGGAGCTCAGCCTGCAGGAACTGAGGGCCTCATTTTCAGGCGGTGGAGGGCTCAGCAGTGCGGGGTCCAACACTGTTTTGGACAACCTGCACAGCTGTATAAAGGAGATAAGTGATCTAGTACAAAGGTAGCCACTGTGACGACGCCAACAGTCAATCCTAACAACACATTGCTTAGATTCCCTTGTTTATGTTTCTCGTTCTACTTTTTGAGGGATGACACAAGATGAATCGCACCTCACACAAAATGTAATCTATTGTTTACAAACTACAGTTTTATAAAATGCCAGTGTGGACACTACATTAGCTCTGACCTGTACATATTGAGACATTTGTTTATACTGAACCTAATTATGGTTTAGGTCGCACCATAAATGTTTCGTCCCCGCCTGTCTGTCATGAAAAAGGCCTCTTTGTTACATGAATGTGGAGAGCATCAGCTGTGTGTAGGCAGTAAACCCCCCTTGCTTTTCTGTCAGTCAGTCACATTGCTGAGCGAGAATAATAGCGGTTGAGCTCGGCCTTACTGACAAAACAAGTTCGAGCAGTGTTTTACAAATATGCGATGAATGAGTATTTAGCTCAGTGTCTCTTTTATTGAGTGACCATAAGCCATTTTAAAAGCCATTCATATTGGAAGGATTAAAAACAGCATCAGGATTTAATGTAATTCAAGGTTGTTGGGTCTCAGTAGACACTTCCTTTGTTTGCAGTTATTTTTATTTCTCTTAATAATGCAACTGACAGTATTTTTAGTAGTTGGTAGTATTGGCAAAATTAAAATTTTCCATTTTGTTTGTATGGTATTAAAGTGTTGTTTTAGACAATATTCTTAGGTTAATAACCAGTAACAATTTTGACAGTGACATTCCCACAAGGTGAGACCATTGAAAGCAAATAAAGCGATCACTTGAGGCATTCAAGCTTGTGTTCATTTGGCAAGAGTGTAAATAAGCTGAGTTTACATTTCACTAAAACCAAATGCAGAAAATCTAAAAAGAAAAAAAGGTTTATATGAATCTATTTTATACTGTCCACAACACAGAAACATGTGGGGTGTCTTGTCATATGCACAAAATTAGTCTTCACTTCAGTCGCGTGACTGATCCACAAACCTTGATACAGTGCCACATAAATGGGGAGAAACCCAAGTCCCCTAAAAGCATTTCAATATTTATGTCAAGTTATCCTTGCACACTATATTTGTTCCTTCTATGATGCAGCATAAGAAAAGTGGAGCGAGAGCACAGAGCAGCGCATGAGCAGGTGAACTGGGACAGTATTTCTATAAGTGTCCTTCTGAGTATGGACAGTGCTGGATTCCCTGTAGCCTTGTCGTGGCCTCAGTGCCTCAAATTCTTCAATGTATGAACACCGCAAATAGGTAGAGACCTACTTTACACTAATAACACAGTACTGATCCCTCAACAAAAAAACTGCAGTATGTCTTCAGCACATGAGCGATTTGTACATTACATCAGAAAAATGCTTTTTAGAATGTCTATGTATGAACTTGAATTTTAAATTATTCTTCTTTTTTTATTAAAAGCACAGACCTATTTTGAGAGAAAATCTATGTAAATATTTGATTTATTTCATATCAAGGAAACAAAAGATTTATGTGTGGTCACAACATAAAGAGCAATGTTTTGTAATGTATTGCAAGACCAAGGCCCATCCATTTGAATATCTGTTTTATGAATGTATTATTCTTCATTTCTGAACCCAGTTGAATGTTCATCTGCATGACTCTTCAAGCTCTTAAATGTGCCGTTTTCTTTTATTTATTATTTGCAACTGGCCCACTGTTCTAATTACACTAATACACTAAACCCAGAAATGGCTGCTCTGTTTTTAGAGAACAAACAAGTCTGTGCACAGCAGACACACAAATAACCTTTTTTTTCTTTGCTTCCTTTGGCTCACACCTTTAATTTACACTGGATAAGGCCTCCGTTCATTGATACATGTTGCATTTGAATACTACAAAACTGAATCTGTTAACACTGCAGGTCTGTAGCACTTTCAAAACATTAATGCCACGTGGATTGTTAGGTGAAAACTCTTGTCAGTTTGTTTTGTGGTGCATATCATACCATCATTTCATTTCATGTCATTGTGAATCAGTATATTTGTCCCATTCCCTGCCAAACTGAATGCATTGAGACAAATTGATGGTTAATTTCTATTCACTGTGAGTTTGAAATAACAGATTTTTTTTTCCATATTTCTTGGTGCCTTTTTTGTGGACAAATAATTTATGTAAACTACACTATCGCCACAATTAATCACAGGAAGTCCATCATTCAAACACTCATGTGATGTCTGTACTTTGCCATGTAATGGAGATAAGTCATCACTACCACATGCATTCCTGTCTTCAGTCAGATGCAAACTTGAAACAGAAAGGTGCACTTTGTCTATTTAAATTATCTCATCATATTTGAATCCTCAGTTACTAGGGTCATTAGTCCTTATTAACACTGTTGATGGAGCTGCATCTGGTTATGTTTCTTTAAAAAATGCATATGAGTCTGCTGCACTCTACCCAAGCTGCTCCGTTTCATAATCTGAACACTCAAAGTTTCACACTAGCACCAATCTTCCTGGTTTGTCTGTAGAATTAATTAAATGATTCTGTACCAATGGAGATGTGTTTTTTTTTTTAATCTGATATCTGAATTGAACCACAAAATTTCTACTTCTTCTATTAGTCTTCTGCATTGCCTTTATTTATGTTGCCTACATTTATTCTTTTTTTCCTTTCCTGTCTCTATTTTGGAGAGCAGCTCTGGAGATTGTGTGTATGCTTCATACCAAAGGCCGCGTTTTACAGTTGAACGAGTGCAATGTAAGTCAACACACACAGACACCATAATAGAGTATGTGAATCTAAACAGGGAAGAAAATGGACAGATGTTAACATTAACTTTTTTTATTGTGCAAAATATATATTTTGTGTTTTGTTTTTTTTATTTAAAGCTCACTTTATATTACTGTGAAGTTCTTATGAGTGTTAAGCCTATTGTAAATAATAAAGATATTGATGAGTACTCTGCTGTTTCAGTTTCATAAACCACTGTCTATGTTAAAATACTGAATGTGGCTCGTACATATTGTGAAAGAAATTAAGCTAGTTTTCTTTTACTGTAATAAATGGTAAACCATAGATAATTCTTATTAATTATTGCACTTATGTGCAGCCTCAAAGTACTTGAATATTTTTTATTAGCATAGTTTCTACTTATTTTATACTTCACATAACTCAGAAATAATGTGCTCTTATCCCACTAGATTTTGTTGATTTAGATATGCTCAGATTTTCACACAAAACATGCAGAAGAAAGAAATTTCTTTCTAATGACTTTGAACACAATTATAAAGCTGGCCATTTTGGTTAAAAAGCTAACTTATCAGAAATAATATATGTTTAAATAACAGTTTTAAAAATATGAATGCATTTTACACAGAATATTGTTCGAAATGTGTGTGGAGAGTGAAGTTGGGATACAAGGTGCAGCTCTGATCTGCAGGTAGATGCAGACCAGCTGACTGCTTGTTACGCCTGCCCGGCCCACTCCATATCCGACTCCTCCCTCTCCGTAGCATAGTGTAAAGATGGCGTCCATCATGGAGGGGCCGCTAAGCAAGTGGACTAACGTCATGAAAGGCTGGCAGTACCGCTGGTTTGTTTTGGACTACAACGCTGGCCTGCTGTCATACTACACGGTACGTCAATGCCCGTGGTTTATAAATGCTCAGCTGATCCCCTCGTCAGGTGAGCTTGTAGAAAGTGGCTGTCAAACAGAAATGGGACGAGGGCCTTGTGTTTGCCAGGAGTTGCGAGTCTCAGCTGGCACAAAGAGGCGAGTCTCTGCGGTGACAGAGCCGCACGTTGGCCACTAGCAGTGGTCCGCCGACACCAACTGACGAATCCAAACAGGGTATTTTTCCCCACACAGCCGCTAATAGAGCTAGCTAGCTTAGCTAAAAACGCAGATACATTGACACGTAGAAACCTTGTTAATGGGTAGTTCGCGTGATTAGGTACGACTGGGCTATTTTGTCGGTGAGATTTTTGTTCCCAGTAGCGTGTAGCGTAGAGTCCAACCCGCTGACCTGCTAGCCAAACAGGTTAGCTAACAAGTCTCTGCGGGGAGGAGACGGTGGTTGCTGGTTAACAGCGCTGTGACTAGCTAGTCGTAATAAATGTAGTGGAAAGTAAAAGTGAAGAAAGGTGGAATGTATACTGTTCATGAAAGAACTTGTAAGACAGATAAGTAAACTGTCCTCTCTTTTCGGAAAGTTTACAGAGTTGTCAGAACATCACTTTAGCCGCATCGTATTAGCTAGCCGATAAGTAACGTTAGCCGGTTCGGCAAGCTCAGCAGACATTAGCCTGATCCCTGTCAGAAGTAAAGTTGTTTTAAGTAACCAACCACTGCCTCTGTGCTATAATATTACCAAATTCAAAGCGGAGGAGATTATTCTAGTAGCAGTTTTACATCAGATTAAACGTGATCGACATAAAAACTCTTGCTTACGTTGTATTAAACTGAGCAATAATGGAATGGTTGTACCTTTTTGGCTTTTGTCCTGTACACAACCACGCTGAAAGGCATTTAATTGTCTTAGTTTAAAGTCAAAACATAACTTCATGATAATAAAATATAGGGCAAACCAAACACTGGCAACAAGGACAGATTGGACTTGGCTTTAAAACAGGTCTAACAATATGATTCCCTGACCTAATTAAACCATTATTAACTTGTACCAGAGTGATTTGAAGAAAAAAACGATGGAGAAGAAAAGGCTCAGCTCATGATCCTGTTCTCGGTTAACTATGGAACCAGGTCACTGGTTTTTATTGATGAGCTGACTGCTGATAAAAGTAGCAGGACGAAATCAGAAGTACCAGGGCTTTTCTCTCTGCCCAGATTTAGCCATGCTGTAAACACTGGTCAAGTAATTTTCAATAAAATTACATGTTTTAAGTTTGATATTACTCACTGAACAGGATGGTGAAATCACTGAGTGACAACAGCATTTTATATTAAAAGGTGGTTCATGTATCTGTCAATTTAAAAACCAATAGAAAGCAGGTTGATAAGCCCTTCCTTTTGTAGAGTGAATATAAAGGCACCAAAACAACCTAGTTACTCTAAAGGTACAGAAAACATCATTATTTTCAATAAAACTAAGCATTATTCCATTATTTATGGACCTAACTGTATAGAACCAATAATCTTTTGGGTCCAACTGTTGGTCAAACAAAATCAGTTTAAACATTAGATCATTAGATGGGGATATTGTGATCAGGACATGTGAGCAAACAATCAAATGATCAATCAAATTTCCACTTCAGTTTGTTTGATGGAAACTTAAGTGTTTACATCACAATAAAACATGTATTAATAGTGAATTAGAACTGACCTTCACCTTCGTCCATTGTTTGATTACAGTAATGTGTTTATTTTCTGCACAGAGCTGCATATTGTATGCTCACTGTGTTAACCTATGACTTGTTCTGTGGTTTTACAGTCAAAGGACAAGATGATGCGAGGATCCAGAAGAGGCTGTGTACGACTCACGGTAAGAATCTCTAGATGCAGTGAATGTCATCTTAACCATAAATTACATATGTTGTGTGCATGCTTTTCTGAGAGTTGTTGGCCTGCTTTTCAGGTTTCGGAAAAGCATGTTCGGGGCATTGTTAGACTGGGTGCATTACCACGTACTCCAGCACCCCCCCCCCCCATTATTCCACTCACTGTGTGACAGGTTTTGCTTCATTCTTTCTGAAACATGCTTTTGGACCATGTGTTATATGTTGGCGTTTTCATCTGATTCAATATAGACTATAATAAATATATTAAGTGGTTGGTATCCTGGACTATTCAGCATGGTTCTTTTAACCATAACTATATTGCTTTACTAGTTTAGCTGTTCCAGTAAAGGTGTGTGTTATCAGTATTTAGCAACGTCCACTATCATGTGCTCAGGTGGTCACATTAACACACGTGAAAGCCAGAGGGGAGGACAACCCACAGGTGACCACCAATCACCAACCTGAGCCTTCCACAGGTTTTATAAACCTGCTCCTCACACCAGTCAGTCAGACTTGGGAAAGCCCTCTGGAATGGAAGGGTGAAACGTCGTCAAGAAGCCTAACAAGTCCATTTGCTATTGGATAAACCTTTTGAGATAACCATGACCTGGATGACTGAGAACCTTCACAGATATGTCCACTAGGTGGCATTAGTTCTTTTACTACTATGTGAGTTTTACTATTTTGTAAAGGAGAAAAGAGATGATGTATGTTCAGGAGTTGCTACTGTATTGGTACTGAAATTTGGAGCTCTCATCTCTTGGAAATGTAAGATTATTTGTTAATAGAGAAGCCAGCAGAGCGCTAGTATGTAGGATTGTTTTGGCTTAAGGTTGCCAATTCCAGAACTTTTTGCTTCTCTTTACTCACTGTGGCACAGTGACACCAAGAGTCAGTGCTTTGAGGATTTGAAAACCTTTCTAGTTCTTGTTCTGCTCTCTGTGCTACTAGTATCTAGTACTAGTATCTAATAGCTATGTACTAAATCAGAGCAAATAGCATATCTGTCATTGTGCTGTATATGACTGTGACAAACCCTTTGACACATAGACAACTTTGTAATCTTCACAGAGTATAGTAAATTTATAAATATTATCAATTATATGGACTGCTTGTCCAAAGGCTTAAAAACACTACAATTACACCTTTAGGGCATGTACCTACCTATGGAACCAACCTCTATTAGCCTCAATGTGTTAAATACTCATTGGTCATAATAAATATAGGAGTTAAAGTTTGTCGGGTTGAGTTTTAGAAAAGTAGGGGAAGCTATAGTTCATGCCTCTACACTTGTTTGAAAACAAAATACTTTACAGAGCATCATGTAAATGTCACATTTGATATAACTGAAGGGAGGAAATAACTCCTGAAACTAAACTAAAAGAGGATCCAGCATTTGTATGGCCACATGTTGTTGTTGTGGGTCAAAAGCTTCAGTTAACAGGATCAGTGTGACACATTATATTATAGTTACAGGAACATGGTGATATTCATCATGGGGCTAAGAAATGTATCTAACTATTACTACAGACTTATTAAACAACATTGACTTAAATGTAATTAGATTAAATGACACTGATCTGTTGTAAAAGACCTTAAAAAAGTTAAACTTCTAATCACACACAGGCAGCCCTTCTATTTTTATTCCTCTAGGAAGATTAACTAACTTTGTTATAGTGATGTGTGGTTTTTATAATGGCCTTGTATCCAACCAGTGCCTGTATTGTATAGATTCAATATCACATTTTTTCCCGCTACACCAGGCATGCCTCGTCTTGTGTAAAACAATGTAGCCATTTTGTGGAGTTATACTGGGTGTGTTGTTGAAGTGTGGTAAGGCAACTTTTTCACGTTGGGAAAATGCTTCTTATTTTAAAGAAGCTGAATAATTTCACATGTCCAAAAAGGCATCTGGTACAGTCCATTAAATTAATCTTTCATTCAGTTACGACCTCTGTTTTTTAGTGTTGGGTGACACATTCTCCAAAACAGTTAGTTAGGTCATTAGCAATAAGAAGCCTTGTTTGTATTGTGGTTCAGATATGGAAATGACTATTTTAATAAAAAGGTATAATAAGCCTAATGTATTATAATATAATTGGATTATAATATGATGGGATTCACAGTATTTTACATATTTTTATATATTTTCATCCACCTCAAGTTTTTTTTAATTAAATAAAGGTTTTCCATATCAGACTCAGCTGCTCTGAGTCACATGCCCTGTTTCTGTTGCTAGGAGCAAATGCCCCAGCTATCCAGCAGGCCATATCTCTGGCTGCTAGCTGCTGCTCCCTGGTGTGTTTCTTTCCACCCGTCCATCCCTTCCTCCTCCTTTGCTCTCCGCCCCTTCCCTTTTCGCTCCCATGTTCCAAAAGGCTTCACTTGTATGTTTGAGTGAGTGCAGGAGAGAGAGAGTGGGAGAGAAGCATTGTGTAACTCAGAGAGCGGGATGGTAAAGAAGGAGGATATAGAGCTTATGCGGCAGAAAGAGTTGAGCTGCTGAAATGGACCACAGGTAATTTTCAATCCAGGGGGAGTGCAGGAACATGTGGAGGGCATATGGATAGAAATGGAAAGTGAAGTGTGACGTGGCCTGCCGATTGACTGCCTTCTTTTCTCCCCCCCCCCCCCCCTGCTCAGGGAGCTGTGATCGGCATTGATGACGAGGACGACAGCACATTCACCATCACTGTGGACCAGAAGACTTTCCATTTTCAAGGTGAAGTGTCTTTTTAATGTTCTCTTTGTGACTCTCCTCCTCTTCTCTGTGGTGCCGTCACCAACTTACTATTTGTGATCTTTTTTGCACCCATCTCGGCCGTTCATTTGCTCCCTCGCTCACTCTCTCACTCTCTCACTTCTCCTTCCCTCCCCACCGTTTAAAGACTTGGATTGGTCTGTTGTTATACCAGGAAACACATGCACACAGGCATCTACACAATGTCGGAGCCTTTCTCTCATCCCGTGGAACCTCTGCGAGCTCTGTGAAGTTGAACTGACGTGTATTTCTATAGATAAACAAGATTTATTCCTTCAAGCTAGATTCCTCTGAACCAGCAAGTAAGGGTTTCTGTTTTCTTCAGCCTTCCCGACTGTGGCTGTGGAGGAAGATTGCTGCTTGTGTCTCTCTGCAGTTGAGCCTCCGGGAATAATAAGGGAATACTGCTGAGTTGGAAGCTGAGCTCAGGTCTCTTCTGGTTGCTGCTGCTGTTCGCCCTTTGCTACAACGCTGCCGCAACTCACTATCTAGCAACCAGGCACTCCGTAGGGACAGGATTGACTCCCAGCAACAGCATTGCCCCCCTCCTGTCCTCCCAACAATTCTCTTCTTTTTGAAAGGGAGCTGTAGACATTTTAACTTTTTACCAGCAGGTCTTTAAACAATCTTCTCCATCTTTTCTTCATTTGTCTTTTAATCTGTCATTTGTCTTCATTTTACCAACACCAACCACCTTCACACTTCTCTACCAGCACCCTTTCATTCACCTCCCTCTTGTGGGACACCACCAGTCACAGTCCATGGGCCTCCTGCCTCTCTCACCTCCTCCATGCCCTCTCCCATGTCTGTGTTCAGAAGCTGTATGCTGTGGTTCTACAAACGCAAGGGTAAGGAGAAAATCGTGCACATCTCATGGTCTGCTTGCATGGCAGTCCTGGGCAAAAGGAACAAGGAGGCGTTGTTTGTTTCTCTTCTGGGATGTACGGTCAGGGTGGAGTATTGTGTTCTGTAGCTCTTTGGTGTTAAAGTTCATTATCAAGGTTCAAGGACAGTTCTGAGCAGCGTGTAAGGCTGTTTAGGGGGTGTCGACTTTAGGGAGTTACTGTGCAGAGCATGTGCAGTGTCCCATATTAATCAAATGTTTGCACAGAGTAGGTGTGTTATTTAGAAAAGGCTGTTTGTTGTTGCTGATGTTTGTCCTGTTCTTCACTGGGTTGCTCCTAAACAATGTTTTCCTTTAAAGTGGATTTTCATAGTGTTTAGTCTTTAGTTTATAAAGCTCACTGTGTTAATTTGTTCTGGAACTTTCTAAACCAGCTGTTAAGCCTCAGTCACATCAGGTGCATTTGCTCCATTCTGTATGTTTATTTCTTGTTACCTGAGCCTAAGAGAGACAGAAAAGCGGCAGGAAATCTGCATCACAATGCTCATCTAATGTATTGAGCCCAAATTTAAGCATAATTCCAAAATCTTCATTAATTAAATTACAGAGAAATACTTTTCTGGCAGCATACTTCAAAAAAAGCACACAAGAAGATGCTTGTGTAGTAAATATGATGATGTAATGGTACAAAGTATTAGACTTCGAAAATATCATACTACTGCTAAAATGACAAAGACATTTCCGATTTAGCTAAATCTCTAATGTCTGTTTATCTTTAAAACTGGACACTGTGTGGCACATTTCAACCCTCGCATAAATCCTTGTTTGAGATAGGACATTACAATGAACCTGGAGAAGCGCTGCAGCTTCTCGCGTATCAGCAGCGAGGGAAATGGCAGAATCTGCTTTAAATATGCTAACACGAGATTCTGGAAACTTCAGCTGTTACCTTGGATATCAGGAGACACACAGGATGTTGGGCAGGAGGAGATTTCTATGTTGCAGTAAGACGATCCTGGTCTGAGCATGTTATGCAGTCAGTCTCCCAGGATTCACGGCAGCGTATAAATGTGCTTGTGTTTGCTGTATGCTTGTGACATTATTTATGGCCCTATGTGTGAGCAAGAAATGGTGAATAAGACAGTAGAGTATCATTGCCAAGATTAGGATTTATAAAGAAACACACAGGGTGTGGACCAATACATTTATCAGAATTTGAATTTCCTGAGTAATCTGCATATCGACAGCTCAGTCATAGTGGTTTTTATGGTGTTAAATTGAAAAATTCCCATAATACTTCCAACTGGACAGACCACTCATGGGCTTTAGTTCTAGGCTGGCCCACCACTGCACCAGTGCTTAGAGTGCAGCTCTGTGCTGTCTTTTTATTTAGAGAAGCATCCATTATTTATCAGCCCCTCTCCCCCAGCGCTACATCAGAGTGAGCCCTTTAGCTTCCCCCTTTCCCACCCCCCCTCTCTGTTCTCACTGGGCTCCTCTCATCCACAGTGTATGTCAGTCTCGTGTTTTCTCCTCCATATATGTCACTGTATCCACTATCCAGACTGCAAAGGGCAGCAGTTCAAGATGAGAGCCACTCAAGCTTTCTTGTTTTTTCTCTGTCTTCAGCATTCTTTTTTCAACCAACTTTGTGTCTGTTGTGTCTCTGAATGTGTGTATTCGATCATTTTTTTGGAAGTTGCGGGCCGGTGCAGAGTTAATTAGTGTCGGATACGATTCCTACCTTATGCGCATGCTCTCCTAATAGCTTTATGTGCCTTTTAGCTCTTCTCTAGGAGAAAAGCATCCGAGTCTGCAATAATGTTTAGTCAACCCAGCTCACCTTCTTCTGTTTTGACACTATTCAGCAGTCTGACTGTGAGACTGTTGCACTCTACAGTTAAAACTACATCATGAAACTTGTGTTGTTAATGTTAGAGTTGTAGGAGAAAATTTTATCTTGACTTATGAACTTGTGCTCTTTTGTACTCTACTGCCATTTTTACTCTTTCTTTATTTTTAAAGGGCACGTTACAGAGATTCTCTGTTGTAAACTCATAATAGATATGTTCTTCACAAAACATAACCTATCTTGTCCATTTGCCTTTTCTTCATTCACTTTTTAAAGTGTTTAAAGGCCAAATTACGTGCTGGTTGATTGAGTACATAACTACATATTAACATTGTGTAGTCATAGCAATGCAGCCAGTATCATGCTTTTCAGTGCGTTATCTCATGTGAGGGGTCTACAGGCTAACTGACTGGCTAACACTATATATTTGGTAAACAAACTCTCATCACATTTGGAGAGTTTAGATTATAAGACAAGTACTGGACTTGCAACACAGTTCATACAGTTACAGTTTTCGTTTTTGTTAAATGGCCCTGTTACCCTGCTAACAACATTAGTCACAGTAATCTGTTTCTCTAGAGAATCTGTTTGGCTGAGGGGGAGCGAGAGGGCAGCTAGGAACTGTCTGAGTGGATTGGCCTGAGCCTTAGCTTCCTTTTAATGTCTTTAAAAGCTTTTCTTCTGTAGCACTGTACAGCGTCTATGCTAGCGCAGCCATTCATCTGAAGTTCTGTCTTGTTTCCAGCCCAGTGAAAAATGACTCTTATGCAAGATAGTTTTCCAGCTAATTCAGTAGCTTGTGTTATGAAAATAGTTTTTGACTGTGGTTGCTAAGGTCCACATGCACAATCGAGCAGAGAAGTAAAACTGCTTTTCATACAAGAACTGAAAACCTTTAATACTTAAATGAAACACAGTATATGTCTTACAAATGGCGCGTCACATACATGCTTCAACCTGAACAGAGGAAGTCCTGTTCACTCCAGTCCATGCTGTGACGTCATTTCCCCCTTTATGCCATTAGTACGTGTGTGCCAATGCAGTCTGTGTGTAGCATGCTAGGGCCTGTATCAAGTCACTACTCTGTGATGTTAGCATTCGTTTTGTCTTTGCTTTGATGGTGTGGCCTCACCCTGCTCTGTTGTACACTTAAACCCCTAAGGCTCAATGTGAAAAAACAGGAAAAGCCGATGGAAATTTCACGCATCATTTTTACAATGATCATATATTAGGGCTAAGTACTCTGTGCTTCTTTTTCTCCCACCTAAAAATACGAGTAAGCAATTATTGCATGAGAAAAATATTCAAAAAATTACTGACTTTTGCATAACACTGCTGTGTCCTTAAAATGATCAAACCCTGTAATAGGGGTACAATGATGAATAGTACTTTCTACATGGTCAGACCACAGTGTAAAATGCCATTCATTGAATATGCACTTTAATACATCTTTTTTAAATATATAAAAAATCTAAGATTGTGAAGTACAGAGGTAATTTGACTGGCCACACTGTTTCTGCCAAGCAAGGCTAGCTTTCCCTCTGTTCCAGTTTTTTACTATGCTAAGCAGCTCCTGGCTGTACCTTCATATTTGATTGACACATTTCTCATCTAACCCCAGAGAGAAATAAGCAGTCGACTTATTTCTAATATTACCCCTCTTCCTTTTAAGTTAATTACAAAGGTTATCACCTACTGATTTAAATCATTATGTAATAACTTCTGTAATCATTATTTTGTCTACATTGATTATATTTCATATTATATATTACACATTCTACACAAGGTTAAGCAGAATTAAACTATTTAATCTGTTCTGGATGAATGCACGGTTTCCATCACAGTGTCACTAGTACTCATGTCATTTCTGTGTTGTGTCCTGGTGTCAGTATTGTTACACGCGGCTTCTGATGGTGTCTGTATGGAAAACGTGGCTCACTGGGTGTGTCTGTCTGTCCTCAGCCAGAGATGCAGATGAGAGGGAGAAGTGGATCCACGCCTTAGAGGGAACTATCCTTCGTCACACCCTCCAGCTCCGGGTATGTAACCATTGCACTTATTTGTTCATATGGTAACTCTGTGTGTTATTCATACATGACGGCTACAAAACAAGTTGTTCTGCTGTGTGAAGTTCTACAATTTACCTATTATGAAGCCTCTCCTATACTGTGTATTGCCTTAATAAAGGAGGATTTATGGGAAAATGAAAAACCTTTCAGGTGAAGATAAGTATTTATACCTATATGCACTTTCCTTGTGATTTTTTTTAAGCTTACATTACATGATTTTGCGTTCTCAGTCATAAGCCATGTACTGTGCTTCCACCCATATAATGACGGTGAAGGGACTTTGCAGCTCAGGTGTTGCTGTCAGCAGTTTTAGGCTTCGTGTCTGTAGCTTGTCTGAATCAGTGCTGATTCCTGTCAGGGTAAATGAAAACAGTAGTGACTGCATTTGACTGGTGTGGAGACTAGGCTTTTTTTATTGTATGGAAAGAATGCTTTTTATGCCATCAGTATTTGTGTCTGTGTGTCTGGCTCACAGGCAGTTCTTCATTTCACCTGCCCTCCAGTTGTTTGTCTGCCCAATCATTCTTCTCTGCTGCCCTTCTCTATGCCAAATCTCTCTTGTTGTTCCCTCCCATCCTCTTCTACATGCTATTCTTTCCACCCATCTCTGGCTTCTTTTCACACTCATGACCCAACCCTCCCCTCCCCTCTTTTTTTCATTCCCTCCCTCTGTGGCAAATCCTTCTGATGTGCTACGTGTGCATGCTTATTCAGAGCACACACATACACACATTTATGCAGCATTAGTGTAGCATAGCTGTCATAGCATCATGTGATCCAGCAATAGCCAATCACAGCCCTGCTTGCTTGACAAGCCAAACATCTGCCTCAGCCAATTGGTGCGGCTGTTAATACTTGTCCCTGTCAGCCCTTGCTGCTGCTTGGGGTTTTTTCTGTTGCCTGCGTGAGAGGAAGTGAGGCTTTCCTGCCAGGGGAGGGTCCTGGATTAACTTGGCTCTGTCTGCCTCATACCAAATGTTCAGCTGATAACTTGCCGAAGGATATATTGTAGCCAGACTAACTGCCCTGCTAACACACAGTCTGTATTTTAGCTGCCGGCAGCTAAGTGCGGAGGAGATTGTTTTCTATTACTGTGTGGAGGAGGAGGAGGGAGAAAGAACGCTAACTTTACCAGAACCAGTGGTATGTAGCTGCAGGGAATAGAATAACAGAGACCAAGACAGAGAAAACGATTTTGTATCATGCTAAAAGGCCTGATGGGACAAATGTACAAGGTTTAATGCAGCATGTCCATTGGAGCAAGGCACCCAGTAAGTAAAACGCATACACTAATGCCACTGCACCATAGCAAGGAGAACGGCTGCAGTGCGCTGTTGGGGCAGCAGCATTTTAAAGTGGGTCACACTGTGTGGAAAGACAAATAAAAATGGGAGGGAGGGAGGGAGGGAGAGGGTTGTTGTGTATGGAGTCTGGGGAGTTTAGTGGCATTGTGATATTTGGACTTAGCAGGCTGCTGTAAAATATTCCCACTGTGAGGGAATGAGTGCTAGTGGAAGTTTAGGTGTCTGGGAATATTTCCGGAGCAGTGAAGAAGTGATGTGGTGGTAGCTTTTTATAAACTAACCACCTGCCTCTGACTTTCCACTACCCATATATTCGCTATGTCTGTCAAAAGAACAAAAACAACATTGTGTTAGTTTATGTTTAAAATTAGGCTCTTTATTTTATTTATATCGGCTTAATTTTCCTGCTTTTATTTTGTGTTATGAGCATGTTTTGCTTATATTATAATCAAACATGGAACTATTACAATAGTTCTACTTTTTAAAATGTCATAGTGAAGTAAAAATAAGAAGATTATTGTTCAAGTTGTGTAATGTTTAACTTTGTCTTTTTAAATGTATTTTTAAGTTTTTCCTGTACATACATGAATGTCTCTATACATTTTTGTATCATCCTCTGTGTAGCTGTGGCACCGTCACGCAAAAATGATCATGATGTAATGTACTAGAAAGAAAACGCCTTTATTTCTGTTCAACAGAACAAGTTGTTGTACTTGGAATGACTGTGCCAATCATGCCAGGACTGTTGATATAAGCAGACTGATATTAAGACATTTACATTTTTCATTTTTGCTCTGGCCCTCGTGTGGCCAGCTATGTTTTTTTTATTTGTTCTGATTACAGTGAAAGGACCTTTGATCGTTTTAGGAAGTTTGCCCAGTTAACTGCAGGCTTCATGGCTGCTGAAATAACTCTGTTCTCGGTAAAGCTAGAACTAAACTTTAGATCTTAACCTTGGCCAGTGGTTGTCATTGTTTTCCAGTTAATGGCTTTTCTTCACGTTCCTTTGAGATCGTCTTTAACAGGAAGAAGATCCCTGTCAGACTCAGGACGCAACAGGACTATGCAGCGCAGCAAATTCAAAGCAGCGGTAGCACACGATACAGTTTGATAGCTGCTTGATTTACTAACACAACTGCTGTTTGAGTCTAACAGTCAATCACAGTTTTACTATTACGCTCTTCTTTTACACGAGACAGTGTTGGTATTTTTCCATGTCAGTTTATCACTGTGTAGCAATAAATTGCATTGTCACACACTGTGTTAATCATCTGATTTGTTTGGAATGACGTCAGATAGTCGTTGTGGTGTCGTTGCTGATTGTCCTCACTACCGACTAGTGCCGCCATTAAATATGAGGTGACATTTAGAGGAGGTATTGTCTGTGCATATGCCTTTCTATTTTCCTGCTTTTGGTTTTGTGTCGCAGCCAAGCAAATTTTGTAAGCTACTTGTGTGAGCTCAGAGTGATGCCCAGTCATTCTAGTAATTACTATATATATTATATTATATTAGATTATATTATTGAAATTGTCTGTGCCCAAGTTTCTGTGTGTGTGTGTGTGTGTGTGTGTGTGTGTGTGTGTGTGTGTGTGTTTGTATGTGTATGGAGTGGCTGTTAAGTGAAGCTTATTAACAAACAATTAATTTGAATACAACAACCATATTCACATTTACACATCCTTGTCAGTAACACGTTAAGTAAGTCATCTCCAGCCTTGAGTTCCCTGATTTAGTTTTGTTGTGACCTGAAATTTGCCGACCTTCAGTTAGTCAGGCAGGCAGATGGGCCTGCTGGCCTTTTACGTAGCCTAGTCCTTAAACAATAGTGTTCATGCGTCCCACAGTACAGTGCATTGCTGGAAGATTCTCCTGAACGGTTACTGTTTCTGTCCACCATTTTGTGTAACAGTTTACAAAGCCTACTATGCCAGGAGGTCACATAGTCGAGCCATTTTTTATGAATGAAATGTATGCACCTATTCTTATTAGTCTGGGAATTTTATATTTAATATGCATACCCCGATGCTCAGGTTTATTTACTTCTTTATCTTTAGGAGGCCGAGACAGGATTTGTTCCAAGTGTTGAAGACTTTGATAAGAAGCTAGCCGAAGCTGACGCTTACCTGCAGATTCTGATTGACCAGTTAAAGGTAGGACTTGCTGTACTGTAAAAACAACTCTAATATGCATGTACCTTTTTTTAAAATATACTGTATATTACATGACGTTACATGTCCTGAACTTTCTTTTCTTTTGTCTGTTTGGTGTGTCCTTCTTTTCTCATCTCACTTCTTTAACACAAGTTATTAAATAAAAAAATGTAGATACATTTTTTTAATGGCGAGCAGGTCAGGTTGCTTATTACAGAATTAAATGAAGCCCCAGCATCTGTACACATTCACCTTTTTCAATATTAATTTATCTGTGGACCCATCTTGGCTCATATTGTTTTTTCCTTTCTCTCGTTCCTCCTCTCTCACACAGCTGTTTGATGAGAAGATCAAGGACTGCAAAGAGGATGAATCACGCAGAGTGAGTACCAGCAGTCCTGCTGTCCCTGTGTCACAGCTCGGTGGTCGACTGTCCTGTCGTCATTAGAGCCATAGCTAACAGCGAGAAAAGCAGGCTGACACGTATCACTGTGGAAGGAAAATTATCTCTTGAGTGCACTTTCAGTGTGTTATATTAGTTTGACATTAGTTGTCAAATTCTTTTAAAAGTTGTTACACTGGTTGAAGAGTGAAATGTTCCTCAGCATTTGTTCTGTAAAAGTAATTTCACTATTACTTGTTATATTAGATACGGCAAGAAAAAGTTATATATCACATACAAAATGCAATGCTTAAAGTATAACATTTTACTGCAACAGTGAAGTACCTATAGTTACATTTAAGGCAGACACAATGACACTCTATTTATATTATAGAGTTTCCTGCAGATTATTTTGGTTAAGTTTTTAATACCTGTCTGTGTGTATGTACACAGCCGAAATTACTAACTGCACTGTCCTGCTTGTTTTCAAACCACGATGCAGTTGCATCTTCTGCTTGACCACACCTATCCAGGTAGAGCAGGGAAGTTGGTCAACAAGCAGGACAGTGTAACAGAGCAACCTATGCTACATTGTGTGACAAAATAGTAAAAATGTCCCTTCTGATTTCCCATGGCTCACATCAGATCTCAACTATGAAAAATGTGACATTTGGTTTGGATTGTAAAGCAACATTAAAAACCAATGTGCTTTATAAGTTACTGTTAGAAGCATCAGTTCATTATAGTTTATAATTCAAAAGGTTTAGATTTTTTCCTATTGCTGGTTTTCAAAACTGTCAGTGCACTAAAGAAGATTATTTTTGACACACTTTTAGCTTTGAGCAGAAAACTAGAGGCGTTGGAGGAAGTTTCGTATTAGGTTGCAGTAGTAGCCTTGTGAGTTTTTACCAACAGCTTTGTGATTCACTTCCTCTCTGAGATTAACGGTGGGTCTTGGTCATTTTGACATGTTAGTCACAGTGACTTTCATTATCACCACAATGTGAAATTGCCTTACAGATTTTGAAAGAGAAATAATGCTGTTGCAGTACAGTTGGAAATCTGTCAATAACACCTGTGGTTACAAACTATCTTCTGCTCTTTTCGCAGAAAATTGAAAATTTGAAAGAGACTACTTGTGTAAGTCAGACGTTAGCACATTTTCAGTTTGTATTTTTTGCCTGTGTGTCACATCCTAAGTGATGTATCTTCATATTTTTTCCTTTCAGAGTATGGTAGAGTCCATCAAGCACTGTATTGTGCTGCTGCAAATCGCCAAGGTAAACACAATATGAGTGAATGTTTGAATGACCTCACATAGTTCTTATTGCAGTTTCACCATAATCATTGTTCCTGTGAGATCAGACACTGTGTGTGTGTGTGTGTGTGTGTGTGTGTGTGTGTGTGTGTGTGTGTGTGTGTGTGTGTGTGTGTGTGTGTG
>JAUMTR010000019.1:9967591-10022388 GCA_032270685.1 Microctenopoma stevenorrisi | reverse complement strand
TGTGTGTGTGTGTGTGTGTGTGTGTGTGTGTGTGTGTGTGTGTGTGTGTGTGTGTGTGTGTGTGTGTGTGTGTTATCTCCGTTGGTGGTTGATGAGGGTATAGCCCAGTATTCATTTCATCACATATTCCATTCTGCGCTCTGCTTGATTTTTTTTACTTCTTTTATTTGTGAAGAGGGGTCTGGGGAAAAATGTAATTACTTTCCAGTCTTGCATGATGGTTCAATCTTGTCTGGATTGATACAGAAACAAATTACTATTTTGCCATGTGATGAAATGAATACTGTTGCTGACAGGCTGGTAAAAAACATTATGAGGCTCCATGTGATGAGACAGATGCATCTCATTGCTCTCAACACCACAGATGCTCAGGATGCTTGAATAAATGACTCGAACCTTCCTACACAATAGTCTAACATTGTCTTCTCAAAATTTTAAGGACCAAAGTAACGAACAGCATCACGCAAACGGACTTATAGTAAGTTTGACATTCTGTTCATGACAAAAACTAAAATCAAACAAACGTCTAACTTTCTTTTCTTGCTTAATTTACTCTCCGCTGTAGAAACGTTGGTAAATCAACAGCATCTCTTTAGTGCATGCGGTATAATTTGAAGATGAGCTCTATCTCAAACTCTTTCCCACATGTCTGTCACCACTATCCTCTTTAACTTATTCATTTTTCCATTTCATCTGAGATATAAATAATTCTTTCGATGGTTGGGAACTATTCTTTTCTTTGTCAAGATGTCTGTGTATGTCTGTGTGCAAATGTGGCGACAAATATGTAGATTTGTCTTTACATGCCTGCATTTGAGAGAATGTTACACTTCACTGCACAGACTATTTAGTCGACTATTTCACCATTGATTTGTGGTGTCCACATTGCCTGCTTATTGAACCACAAAGCACTTATAGCTGTAAAGCCACCCAAAGGCCCTTTACTGTCTCTGCAGGTGTCCTGTCTTCATGTCAATGACTCTGACAGGAGATTCACATGCTTTACCTACGAAACTTCCACACAGTACATTTAATAATACTGTAGATTTTTAGGTTAATTCCTTTAATCAAACTTTGATGAAGGTCACCAGTAAGCATGAGATATCACAGTATGCTTGCAGGAAATCTTGTTTCAGGAAACTGGAGTGGGATGCTAAAACAACAAGAAGTCAAAAAACCCAGTGATGTACGAAATGTTCGTGTTTGCATGCTGCTCAGCCTTAAGGTTGATTTTCTCAGACGGTAAAGGCAAAAGTTGTGGCATCGTGAATCCCATAAAGAGAATTTTTCTGTTTCCACACAATCCACACATTGAAAATGGCCAGCAGAGTGGAGCGGGTATGAAAAGTGATAACTGCAGGCCACGTGAATTGCTGAGAGCTTAGAGCCCTACAGTAAACATTACTCAGTAGCTACATGGCAGGCAGAAAGTCCATCTGAAAGATTCCTTTATACTTTGGAAAATGGCAGGTAATGTGAACAGTCTGTAGGTAATGGACTAATATGTGGACAACCTCTTGTGTGGTTTGTGAAACAGGAATCCCACAGGGGCAGCTCATAGACCTGCACTGCTCTTATGACAGACTTAATCTCATAGTCATTAAGTACAGTATTACGTAGTATAAATAGCACAGCAGAAGCTCTGTCTACACATCTTACTGCATGTTTCATACACCATGAGCTTTGTGCCTGTGTGTTTAAAATACTTCAAACTCTAGTAGGATTGACCCAGTCAAGCACTGTCGCATTGTCGAGGGAATTGCTGAAAAATGCAGGAATCATTTAAACCAAGTAAACTCAGAAGCCTGTTCTGTATTTATCTGTCACATAATTGATATGCTTTTATTAGGTTAGGCTTTCAGCTCCTCAAGCTTAGTGTTGCATTAATGTTTTATTAACAAAACAAATTATCGATTATGACATTGCACTTACAGCCATTTTTAGCTGTAATTCGTTCCCTTTGCCTTGCTGTACTTCCTCCTTGTAAGGTCATGGGCTGGTTCCACCATGAGAGACCAATATTTCTGTAATTGTCTATAATTAGAAGCCCTCGCCTTACTTTTTTAAACACGCAGACTAGGCGAGCATCAGGCAATGCAGAATGGAGGCAGGAAGGAAGGAATAGAGGCAGGAAGTGTAAACGTATGACAGAAGTGTGACCAGACGGGGCGTTTTTCTGGGAAACATTGGCAGTTTGTGCTGGCTATTCTATGGACACAAATAAGCTCCCATGATAAGTATTAAGAGAAGATTCACAAAAATCCCTAGCCCTTCACATAAGATCACCCTGATTTTATCATGCAACATGGTCGCTGTTGTATCCAGCATTGTGGAGAGCTTCTTGTCCACCTTATTATCCAGCGCCACAGAGTTTAAAGATGTTGCACATTTAATCTGCGACCCAGTGGAGTTAATTAACTCCTTTGTGCAGTGGAAGGTTGCTCAAAGTTCAGGAGCTGCTGTTAGTTATTATGCAAAGCTACTGCTGGTGTTTGGATTTCAGGCAGTGTTGTTGGTTTCCTATTGATTACATTAATGAAACATGGTAACGCCACTCATTCCAGGAAGTGGAGTGAAAGGAAATTGATCTGCAATGCTGGATGGTGTATACTATTTCACTGTTCTTGTTGTCGTGTAGGTGTTGCATTGAGCTTACTTATAACCAAAAGGTTACGATGACATCTAGCTTGAAAAAATTGTGGTCAACATTGAGGCACATTTATTTAGACATGTTTAAAAAGCATGTTAAATTCAAATACAAATATTTTTATCTTCTACGCCATTCTAAATTGGAGGAGTGATGTTGGGGTGAGCTATTGTTGAACAGCGTTTTTCATGTCCCTTTGAGCAATTAGTTTTTGTTGTTAATGGTGGTGACATTTTTGGTTGTTTTCTCCAGAGCACCATCAACCCAGTGGATGGGATCTACCAGCCCTCTCTGGACACTCCTGTAGTCGACACCACGATGCCAACTCATAACACACTACCCACAGGTGCTGGACAACTGCCTTTACTAAATATCTTATACACCTATAGATCTGTTCATGTGCTGTACGTGTTTTCACATCTATACATAGCCTTACCCGCATCATCCAGAATGTTTTGTATGGTACACAGAAGTAGCAACAGCTCCCCCTGCTGTTCATGTGTCAATCTTTACTAGCTAATGCTTCTACAATGTGCAGCACAGTTGTTCTTTCTAACCAAGACTGTAGTGGGTCAGTATTCAGTCCGCAAAGAATACTAATTTCACTTGACTTTCGAGACACTGGATTCACTGCAACAGAAGCAAGTTCTAGTTTGACACTATGAATATAGTTTGGGAAATTGACACAAATGCTGTTTTGCTTTACACGTGTTTTTATATAATTGTATATTGTTTTTCAGACATAACACTCTCTGAAAATCATCATCAGATGACTATGACTAGGCTGTTTAAAAATGCTGTGAAAATGAGCACTACAAAGTAGGCCATTCTAATTCTGGCCTCCTAATAAACTGTGTAATCCCCCTCACATCTGAAGTCTGTCTGCAGCATCTGATTATTTTCTCAGCATCTTGGCACGGGACATTAAAATGCTCTGGATTTGTTTTATGGCTTTAGTGCTAATTCATTTGTTTTCTGTTATTGCTAAAGATGCTTCTCAGGTGTGTAAATCAGACCAACGACCCTCCACATTACCTGTAGGTCCCGTTGTCACGGTGATGGGCAGTCTGCAGACCCCAACTCCCAACAGCACAGGTAAGGGTTAAATCCAGTTCTAGATTAGTTTGGTGACATCGTTTGGATTATTTATTTCCATGCTACATGAATCTAACAGAATAAGAGTAATACTACAACAATCATTTTTGTACCTCTCCAACCAAATTGCTGGGTCCATGAACATAAGGTAAATTAGATATCCAAGTCTTAAAGCACTGGAAAGCTAAGGTTCCTGCCTCTTTGTTTTCAGTGCTGAGGCAGCGATATTAAAATGCTGTGCTGAGCACTAAGGAAGCAGGCTGCATGCTTGAGAGCACCATCAATATATTTTGCAGAGCAAGCTGTCACTGTGTTAAAGACAGCTTGATATCAGTCTACGCGGTCTGCTGCTCTAGGCTCAGGTCTGAGGGCTCCAAAATGGTGATTTGATGATCTGAACTGGTATATTACATTATAAATAAGCTTTATTTATGAGATCCACTACTTTAAAAGGACATAACAAGAGACGTAACGCTCGATGTTTGGGTTTTTTTCTTTGTCAGGGAGTGGCCCGTCCGGCCCCAGCAGTGGCGTCGCTTCCCCAGCTCACATCCCACTCCCTTCTCACTCAGTGCCAGACTTCTCCTATTCCTCCAGCGAAGATGAGTTCTACGATGCTGACGAGTTTCACCAGAGCAGCACCTCCCCCAAACACTGCTTAGAGTGAGTATAGTACTACTCTTCCTCACAGCAACCCACACTGAATATATTGCTTCAGAGCTTGATGGGTAATTATATCAGTTTAATAAAACAAATTCGGCCTGCATACGGATAGTCACACTTATAATTGTCAAAATAATACACTATGAAATGCCTTTTATTGCTGTCCTTATCTCTCCTGCTTCCTGTCTCCTTACACACCCTTTATCTTGTTCCCCCCCCCCCAGTCCTTCAGGGTCTCCAGCTGCCTCACCCCTCACTAATGAAGAAACGGCATTGAAGCGACCAGACACCACGGAGTCCCTCAACTCATCCATGTCCAATGGTACCACAGATGCAGGTAAAAAAAAACTACTTTTCCCCCTACTATGTTTGCCTTTTCATGCCCTTTCATCAAGTTCAAGTTTTACTTTTCCCGTTTATACTTCACCATCCCAGGAGTTAAACATATCAGTGTAGGGTTTATCACATGATAACCGGTCCGGGCAGATGGCCGTTGACTCTGAGACGGTTTCTTCTGTTAATGGGAGTTATTTTCATTCTTCTGTCGCCTCAGTGCTTGCTCAAGTGGGACTGTTGGGTTTTCTGTATATATTTATATAATGTGTAAGGCCTTAAACCTCACACTGTAATGTGCCTTGAGATTTTGTGACTTGTATAAATAAAGTTGAACTGAATTGAATTGATAAAAGATAACTCATGTTGCTGCAGTGATAAAAACTTGTTCTCTGCTGTTGTCCTCAGATCCATTTGACAGCCATGATGATCGTGATGATGATGGTGAGGGCGAGTCTGTGGAGGAGCACAAGAGTGTCATCATGCATCTGCTCTCTCAAGTTCGTTTGGGCATGGACCTCACGAAGGTTAGGGCCTTCCCTTTGTCCTGTTTGCCTTTCTTTCACTGCTGTGCTGTCCATTTGCCTCTTACTCATCAACTTGTTTTGAACAACCCACGCAGCTACAGATTTTCTCTGTTATATTTCACAGGTGGTCCTCCCTACCTTCATCCTAGAGAGGAGATCTTTGTTAGAAATGTATGCAGACTTCTTTGCGCATCCTGACTTGTTTGTTAGGTATGTAACATCACGGCAACACTTTTATTCTTTGGACGTTATTCCTTTTAATAACATTATCAAATAGTTTAATGACTGAGAACCATAAACAGTCTTTTATTTATTCCACTAGTATCACTGAGCAGCAAGAGCCCCGGGAGCGCATGGTTCAGGTCTTAAAATGGTACCTATCAGCCTTTCATGCAGGGAGGAAAGGCTCGGTAGCAAAGAAACCTTACAACCCAATACTGGGAGAAGTCTTCTACTGCCACTGGGATTTGCCCAGTGAGTCAGAGGAGCTCCCACAGCACATGGTGAGATCACATTAGCTCTACAGCCAAGGTCTTTAGGTTGAGATGTTTCTAGACTATTTTGTTCTCTTTTAATAAGCCTCGTGCTTGTAATTAGGGACCCCTACTGAAGTTCATGTTTAGTTCATACTTTATTTATTGTATATGAATGTGTTGTGTCTGGGAGTCTTTGAAACAGCTTGAGACACTATATAGTATTACATAAATAAACTGAACGAACATTTGAATATTGTTTATATCGCCACAATTCCAACGCTTTCCTCTCCTCCAGGAGCCTGTATCAGATGGTCCAGTTCCCTGGGCGTCATCCAACAGTGTGTGTTTTGTGGCAGAGCAGGTCTCTCACCACCCACCCAGTGAGTGTTTTCCTTTTCTAAGTGATTACATTACACGGCACAAGCTTTTGACTGTGGGTTAAAGGAAAGAACAAAGGACAAGGATGGTTTTCAAGAAGTGGCTCACAGCGACTCCGTTTTAGCTCATTACATCTTAGAGGACAGAAAATGTGGTGAATTTGAATTTCTAAATCTGGAAAATGTAATTGGAATTTTAGATGTTACTGAGACATTGTACATTTTTGTGCTAATCCGTCAGTATTTGTATTTGTGCTTTTATTTCTGTAGTTTCTGCATTCTATGCAGAGTGTTTAAATAAAAAGATCCATTTCAACGCACACATCTGGACTAAATCGAAGTTCTTAGGCATGTCGATAGGAGTCCACAACATTGGCCAAGGTAAAGACTCATAAACCCAAAGAATATATAAAATATTATATGCTACAACGTATTGAAATGATTATTTGCTGTCTTAGGTTGTGTGACCTGTTTGGAGTATGATGAACATTACATCCTCACCTTTCCTAATGGATATGGCAGGTGTGTGTTATTTCTTCCCTGTGTTTGTCTTCACTGTCTGGTAATTACAGTTTCCTTGACTAACCTGAGCCCGTCTGTCCAGGTCGATTCTGACTGTGCCATGGGTGGAACTTGGTGGGGAGTGCAACATCTCCTGCTCCAAGTCAGGCTACAGTGCTAACATCGTGTTCCACACCAAACCCTTCTATGGAGGAAAAAAGCACAGGATAACTGCTGAGATTTTGTAAGTAAAAAATGTTTTACAGATTAAATTCATGTTTAAATAGATCACAGGTCCTGTTTTATTAATGAAATACACCACATTTCTTTATTTCCCATGCAGTGCACCTAATGATAAGAAGTCTTTCTGCTCAATTGAAGGGGAATGGAACGGAGTCATGTATGCCAAGTGGGCAACTGGAGTAAGTCCTCGATTGATTATATGAATCCAAACAAACTTTGCTGTAGGCATTAAAATATATATTATATTATAGTTTTAAATGAGGACAGTGTTTTACAGTAGATGAGAATATGAACGGATGTTTGGTTTGTCTGTTTGTAGGAGAACACTGTGTTCATAGACACTAAGAGAATGGGGATCATTAAGAAGAAAGTGAGAAAGCTGGAAGACCAGCTCAATTATGAATCCCGAAGGTGAGAGAAGTGAAACTTAAACCAGCTTTGGATCCAGACACAAACGAACCAAACCATGTCAAGCGGTGTGTTTATCTATTTGACTTTATCCTCTTTGATCTGTCAGACTGTGGAAAGATGTAACGTTGAACCTGAAGCTTAAAGACATTGATGCAGCGACAGATGCCAAACACCGGCTGGAGGAGAAACAGCGAGCAGAGGCGAGAGAGAGGAAGGAGAAGGAGCAGCAGTGGGAGACTAGGGTAAGCTTCTCTGCCTTTGTTTTTTAGCCACCAATGAGAAACATGACTGCTACATAAGAAACCAAAGGGTTGGTAAATTTTGTGACATAAGCATCACAACTGATGAACTGTATATTTAACTCAAATCAAAGTTAAGGTTATTTTTTTATTTAAAGGTTGATGATTATGCTTCTCTTTGTCACTTATAGTCAGATTATCTCTGCTAGAGATCAATGTTCAAATGTCAAATAATACATTTTAGTTTGGAATATGTTTTAATATAATTTAAATAAATGAGTGATATATTTGTTGTGCGTTTCTGCAGCTATTCCACGAGGATGGGGAGTGCTGGGTCTACGATGAGCCTCTATTAAAGAGATTTTCCTCTCTGAGGCACTGAGAAGACCACACTTATGCATAAAGAAATGCACACAACAGAGTCTTCATAAGAACTCTTTTGCAAAACCACTTGTTGTCCAAGCCTTGTAATGGCTGATGAATGAACATGTACACAGCTTTGCATTTGACTGTAAAACAACAATATGGAAATGAATGAAATCTAATGGAAATGCATCCGAGATGTAACCTGAATATTAGTAAAGCTCCTCTGTGTTATTTGGGCAATCTCACTTCCACCCCCACCGATACCCACAACCTGCCGACACGAGACTTGGCAGCGTAGAGAGGAGACGAGAGAGTCAACACGTCGCCTGACTCTGTCCGTCAGCTTCACGACCGCACCCTTCATCAGCTCCACGGGATGAGCCAGAGCAGCACTCGCTTCCCTACTCACATGCTTTTATCTAGGGGTAAAAAAGGGGTGTGTGGTTGATGGTGTTTAAATCAAATAAACCTTGACAAACAAGACGGCGCTCTACAGTCCATCTCAGGGAATCTGGTGACTGAGGAAATAAAGCTGCTGCCCCCTCTGAGAGTTTGACAGCCTTATAACGGTGGAACGGATGAGTCTTTAAGTGGCAGGGGAGAAATTCTCTGTTTGCCTGCAACTACTTAAAAATGTTTATATATAGATATACATATGATGGATATATAAATATATATTCTTTTTTATTTTCAATTCTCATTTTATTTCTGGCAATAGTGTAAAATATTTGGGCTCATGACCTTGATGGCTTTACATCTTTAGGAGTCATTCCATTTATCCTCAATGTTCTGTTCCCATTTAAAAGTTAACATGCCACTGATTTGGTCCTTTACATCAGTCTGCGTCTTAAGTGTTCGCCAGAAGCAAAGCCCTACATAAGCCATAGCATCTGAACACACCCGTTGGATTTATGGAATATATGCAATATAGGTAGAATATAGCCTGTTAAAAGACAAATGAGGATCCATTATGCCAAAAATGTTTAGAGGAAAGGTGAAAGGGACTTCATCTGGTCAGAGGACAAACGATCTTCTGACATGGTTTCTGTGCTACCTGAAGGCATTTGCGAACAAAAATAATTGTTTACATGTTTGTGTCTGTAAAGTTGCCCTTTTGCTCTGCACATAACCTGACGTCCTTTCCGATCTGCACTCACCGATGTCAGAGCTGATGAACCAGAGTAGACATTAGAAACAGTGCTGCTACAGTCCGGACTGTTCTACTAGTTCAGTTTATTTTTTCCCAGTGTTTTTCTAGGTAAGAATCACATAGAGGGCCATATTTATCCTAATGTACACATCTGCTTTGAACCATTGTTCATTCTCTTCTTTACAGCAACATAGGTTGGAGCTAAATGCAATGATACAGGAAATGGTTTCCGCTGCCCAAAATATCTCAGTGCTGTAGCGGCTTTACGACAGTTCCCCTCTTTTTGTGGCTATGATTCGATTTTTGTCTCCTACATATTTGGTCACTGCTGTAACATTGGAAGTCCAACACATTCCTGGTGCTTTATGGACATTCAGTGATCTATGAGGTGAAAATCTCTAAGCCTGTGGTCGCAGCTGTTGAGTTCAACAACAATACAAATGAGCCAAATTTAAATCAGTCCAAAATGAATTTGAAGCAGTAACCTTGTTCTTTCCTCCATGTTTTGTCTTTGTAAGTGACATTGAATTGAGGCCTTGCCATACATTTCAGTATGACCCTTAAGAGAGCAATCAAAACAAATGTATTTTTTATTTCATTCACATTGTAACCATTGATTGTATTAGATTCTCCTGTTTATTGATGCATAATATTAAATCTCCATGAGTTTATTCCTGCAAGGTTTCGTCATGGTTCTTTTAGCTGAGCAACGAGTCACATGGCACTGAACATTAAGTCAGGTGCTGTGAGGAAAACATGTTTTGTTTCTTTTTGAGGAAACATATACTTAAATATTACTGCACTTCACTTCTCTGACCACATGCAGCTTGTTCTTAGTGTAGATTAGGGAAGGCGTGAGTAGACTCACCTGCGCTGTGTTTATACCATCTGGAGTATCTACATCACCCTCCATACAGTACTGTGCCTTTAAAAAGTATCCATTCTCCTACCACAACTCCACAAGATGTTAATGGAAAGTCACTGAACAACCCTTGGAGCACAGCTAGAGTTAAATACATCACTAAAAATGGAAACAATACATTTATGCACACTGAAAGTTAGTGACTGTGGAAAAAGGGCAACTAGTGGTTGAGGCCATCTGTACATGATGAAAGATACAGACAGACAGCCACTGTTGGTCGATCATATCATATATCAACTGCTGACCAGAGTTTGTCAGAAGGCAAAGGGACACCCTGAAGTCAACTGGAGGAAGGTTTTCGTCTGACAATACCAAAGCTGACCTTTATGTCCATCAGACCACACACTATGACTGCTGACGAGCTTGTCCACACAGTTCATATTGCTATTGCTTCCTAAAACCATTTTTATTTTTCTTCTGTTCAACTTTCTTTTTCTATTATAATAATTACAGCACCGTATGTCATTATTAGTAGTTTTTACATGCGCGAGGGGCGTGGAGAACTTTTCCCATCAGCCAGTGCGGCGTCTTGTATAAAAACGCGCTGCGCCTTCTCCCCTGCCTCACTCCTCGGCTGTCCATCAGGTAACTAAGCTCTTCCTCACTTACGCTGCCCTATACTTTATTTCTGTACACCGACTTTTAATACATTGTCTTTAGTAATATATAGTGTATAATACACACTGTGGTTAATCTGTGTTGTACAGTGACGTTATTACCGTTTGTTAGCACAGTTAAGCTAGCTGCTGCAGGCCGCAGCCACGTGTTCTACAACGTGGGATTAGCCACGCAGCTAAATGTAGCATTGCCCCATGAATATATGATGAAATATATGTTGGTAGGGACATCTGAGTACACGTGAAAGAATGCCAACATTTCTGACTGCATGGGACAAATTACTTGTTAAGCTTTCTGCTGGCCTGTACAGATCCTGGGCCGTTATTTCTCTACGTATGCAGAAATAAGCTTGTTGTGCCAAATCATTAAAGACTACTAGAGTTGGGTAGCTTAAATGTTTGGGTTTTTTTTCTCTACAGACATTGGACAAATGTTCCTATTGGTGAAAGTCATGAAACGTTATGATGGGTAAGTGTAATGTCTGAAATTAAGTTTATCTTAACTAGGGGTCGATGATGATCTAAATTTTAAGAGTAGTGGACAGAAGTGATTTCTGAGTAATGTTATACTGAGACTTTACTAGTCACACGTTTGCTCTCGACATTACTAGTATGTTACTAAAATATGTTTGCATCTGCAGATTTGAAAAGTCAAGAGACGTGAAGCACCAGGAGGAGAGGTAAGATTTAATTTTTTTTTTTTTTTTTAAAAGACTGTCGAGATGACTCTATGCTTCTCTTGGGTGCTCTGCATGTAGTAAAGCAGCAATGTTTGACCTTTTAGGAACAATGAAGTGCATGTTTAGGATCCAGGTCTGCGTTTAGTCAGGCCTGCAACTCATCAAAGCCAAACGTGTTCCTGCAGTTTTGGTGTAATGCGCTTAAAGTGCATTTCAAAACTGCAGCACCCACAGAGAAGCATCTTTTTCCTGTATGTGATTCCTGTGCTGCAGTGATGACATTTATTTGCTACTCTTGACAAGATGGATGACGATACTCAACCACGTTTGATTGTCTGAGGCACTGAAAGCTGCACGTCGGTAAACTTAAAATGTTTGTCATTACTAATTTTATGTTGTCTTTATGCAGAGTGTGTGATCGGTGACAAGTGAACATCCTGAACAGGTAATGGACTTGATCACTGGCAACTGCTCTTTGCCTTAAACTGTCAATGATGATTTTTGTTTAAAACAATGGGAATCTCTCTGAAAAAGGGTGAAAGAGGACTTTTTTCTGATGCAGTTACTTTCACACTCCAGCACATGGGTGTGTTTGCTCCTTTAGTAATGTCTTGTGTTAAACTTGCAGATGGCTGTTCTTAAATCTGGCTTCCTCCATGGATAGTGCGCAGGTGGGTTTCATTGGGGTTTTTTTTACATTGTTATAACTGGCCTGATGCTGTGATGAGTACATAGTTCAGCAGATTAAACTATGAAGAAGAAAAATGTCTTTCGCTCCTAACTGATGCATTGGCCACCATGACTAGTGAGGCCACTTCATGTGTGACGTGACTGCTAATTTTTCCTGTTCCCTTTCAGAGGCTGCTGTTCCTGCACAGAGCCAGCTGAAGGTCGGTATAAACTTGGGATATAATCTTTACTGCTACTTGATACAATGATGAGTGCATAGTTCAGCAGATAAACTGTGAAGAATATCTATTGTCTTTCGCTCCTAGCTGATGTATCAACTGTAAATTTGCTGCCGCTCTGCTGTATGTGGAAACACGGCAATAAACTAGTTTTTCCTTATGTCGCAGATGTGTCCTTGCTGCTGGAGGCATCTCAGCCATGCTGGTAATATGCTCATGTCCCACATAACTGCTTCAGCTAACCATGTTCAGATGTGATGAATGTGAATCAGGTCGCTGATCCAGTTGAGGAAATTAGTCGTCATATTCTGATCTGGCATTTTTGTTGGGGGAAACAAATGCATTAATGTCCAACTGTAACTTATGAGACTTGACTTTACAGGGCAAGTTGGCTTCAGTGGTCACCTTTGCGAGCTGTAGTGTGCACATGGTGAGTGAAAATAAGCCATTAAAGTGCCTCAGACCCAGATGACTAGTAGTGCCAAACCCTTGATTTTTAATTTATACACTGCATATTTGGCAGAGCAAAAAATTAGGTTGAGTTACTCCAACTGTACAAAGGTTTGTCCCCTGGTCATCTGTGTCGCAGACTTTCTCATGTACATTAGTTGGAATTGTGGTTGCCGTTGTAGTAAACCTTCCCTGATCTTGTCTGGCCTGTGTGATGACAAAGTAAACTGACTTTAAACCGTGGAGTCTCTCATATTAGCTCTAGCTGATCTGGTCAGTTAACAAACATTAACCTAAAGTTTCACGTGCATATTCAGCTTATGTTACATCTTTCATCAGGTCATCACATGCACACCTGGGAGGGACTTGCTGGTGAACTGAGGTGAGAATGCTTAGACTTAAACATAACAATACCTCCTTCTGGGTTCAGTGATGTCTCAACAAATGTCTGACCTGAACATTTCTATGTATGAAAAATCTGTTGCTGAGCAACCCAATTGAATAGACTGAAACTGGTTAATCACACACTTGTAATAAGATGCTTTCCTTTCATTGCAGGAGGTCTGTGGCTGAGCTTGGTAAGTATTTTAAATGTTCCTCATAAGTTTTCTCCTATGTGTCCACTCTACCAGTGATGAAAAGATTCTGCCAGATGATTGCTCTTGATTATAACCCTTTACCGTTCCATTTATTCTGAGGTTGTGTGGTCGGTAAGCGTGATTCTGTTCCTGGTGTTGCCCGCTTATTGTTAACAATTCTGTTTCTGCTTTACAGCTGTGAAGCCCTGTGGTCCGGAGGAGAGGACCTGTAGCCTCTGGATGGTGACCAGAGCTTGGGCACTTGGATTTTTTTTTTTCTTTTTTTCACGCAGTACAATATGCAGTGAAATGCACTGATTTGCTAGTGCCGAGTGTCTTGCTCGGGTACAAGCCTGGTTTGGGCTGGGAGATGATCCTGCCTTTTTTGCATACCAGTCTGATGCTTCATCTTGTAGATGTCATTTTGAAACCATGTAAATAAAAGTTAGTTATGCCAGATTGTTTTTGGTTTTTTGTCATCATTTTGGTACACTGATACAGTAGTAGGAAGTGATCCATGATTGGGTAAATAGTGCTTTGGCGCGAACACACTTTAATAGTTAATGCAGTTTAGTTTTTGCATAACCGCCACAACATCAGGTCACTTCCCTTGATTTGGTGGAAAGGTAGTCTTCACTGAAAATATGCTTGGGGGATTGAAATGTCGCCATCTGCTGGTCAGGTCGTGTTATCATCACATGCTAGACACATGCCGCCTTAACGTTTAACGGTCTTTGAGCGTTTATCCGCAAATTTGCTATCTTGGTGTAATTTAACATGTCGCCAAATCAAACTATTCAGCATCTGACGGGAATTGGCATGTAATCTTTAAAACGCCCAGGAAACCTTTACATGTGTTTATTGTAACTGGAATTGTGACTAGTCAAAATTAAAAGCTGTCTGCGTTTAGACAGGCCACGATGTAGTTCAAGACTTCTAGAGTTGACATTATCTCAAGCTCAAATTTAAGCTGAAAGAATAGAAACGGTCGCGCGCTATAAGACCGAGCACGAGCTCGGTCACGTGTTTGACGAAGACGCCCGAAGATCGTTTGCCCAGTTAGCCACACTTATCATTTAACGCCCCTGAAAAACCTTGTTCAACCGCTTCATATAGACGCCACTTTTCATCTTGATAACGGCATTAACCACCATTTAAAACACATGGCTTATTACTGACTAGCTTGTTAGCTTTACGTAACGTGGCCGTTTACTTGTACCGGTCCCCCGACGCTGACGTCACATTAGCGACCGCCCGCCAGCGCTCTAGTGGGTGAGAAAACAAGCGCATCCCCTTCCTCCCATCTACCTTGGGAAGAGGAGGAAACCCCCACACAGCAGGCCGCCAGCGGACGGCCCGGTGTGAATAAATGGGAGCGGAAACTGGGACGCGTTGTACTGTGTTGTCTGGAGCGTCTCGGATCAGCTTCGTCCCCGATGTTCGTGCGGGGGTTCCTGCTTGTGCTCTGGGCTCTGTCCGCAGAGGCCGACTTCTTCCACTTCGACAGCATTTCCAACGTGTCCACCTACTATTTTAATTACATTTATTGCAATATATGGGAAGGGGAGTGTCAGCCCAACCAAGACGATGCCACACAGCAAGGTAAGAGACGGTTAAACGCGTTTATTGAACTACTACAAGCTATTATGTAATTTGCAGACTCTCCGACATGCACGTTACAATATTGTTCCTCATTGTTTATGATGTTGACATACATCAAGTCAAGGCAGTTGTTGCAGCACTGCTGTAAAAACCGATCCATTGTTTTCCTGTTGATGGGAGCAGTCCCTACCAGAAACCTATGGGCAGGATTTCCTCAGGACTACATCAGCCTGCTGCATCAGTGGTACTGTAGCCTGGGCCAGTGCTGTGAGTCTGGAGACTGCAGGATTACCAACAACATAACAGGTATCACACTGTGCGTGCACATACCTTCTACCTCAGTTCATTATTGAAAATAATATATTCTCTGTCTGCAAATCACAATAGATACACACACACGTCGACAATATGATGGTCTAGGTTTTTAAAGTGATGGAATGCAAAACATACTTTGGCAGCACAAATATGCATTTTTATCAGATTTCATAAGGAGGCTTTGGCTCTCCGCTCATGGGTAGATTTTAGTTTTTTTATTATAAGTATCTATGTTCAGACACTATTCTTTTCATTCTCAAGCATACACTAGGCAGGATAAAAGATGTGTAAATATTAGTAGCTATACATGAGTTATCTAACCGTGTGTTTAGTTACACCCACATTTAATTATCTTTTGCAGGTGTATATAAATTAATGGAGACTTATTTTTTCTGTGACTGTAATTTATAAGCTCGTGCTTTCTTCTGTCCACACATGCAGGTCTGGCAGCAGACCTTCAGTCAAAGCTTCACGGGCAACACTTGGCTCAGTCTGTGGTTCTGAAAGCTATCCAGGGCTTTATTAATAACCCAGAGTCCAACAAGCCACTCACCCTCTCCTTCCACGGCTGGTCCGGCACCGGCAAGAACTTTGTGGCCCGAATCATTTCAGACAACCTGTATCGTGACGGGGTGAAGAGTGAGTGTGTACGTCTGTTCATTGCGCCATTCCACTTCCCACATGCCAGGCTGGTGGACACGTACAAGGTAAATCACACAGAGCCCACTTGGCACGGAGCTCGTTGTTCTGTTCCAGGAACATACAGACCGAACACTGCTTGCTTATTCAGATGTTTAGTTTGGGTTTGTAATTCAGCGATAACAGTTAATAGTTTGGCCAGACACAAACATTGATCCTACAAATTCTGACATGTATGGCTTTTTGGAACCTGGCAATTTTCCAACCAGGGCACAGATGCCCACCTGAACCCATCTAAATGCATTTTTACACAATCATTGCGTAAGCTTCAAAATGGTGTTGACACAGTATTATTACACAAATAAATCCAGGTTGTATAGTACACAGGATAACCTTTAAACTGGAACTATCAGAATCTCCAGAATCTGTAAATGTGGACTCTGGATTTTAAACATCAGCTGTGAAACGTGTCTCCGCTCAGGATCTGGCACAGTATAATGCAGGTCAAGCATAAAAATAAAAAATTCAGAAACAACTAAATAAGCTCAGAATGGGGCAATAAATGTAAGAAGAAGCTTAATCTAAATACACAAAGGTTTTATAGTACAAATTATTTTACTGCTTTATTATAACAATTTCAAGTAGATTTTTCTATTTAAAATTTTCTGGCTACTATTGCAGCCATAATTAAGTTGTATATTTAAAATCTGAAATTGGTGCTTAACATTGATTTATTTAAAGTATAAAAAAGGTTTGTTTTGTGTTTCTCTTTTGATCATTTCAGTTTAATGTGTAGTGATTTTCGACGCTGCAGCTTGGTTCTTCTCTTTGTGTCCAGGGCCAGCTGAGAGAAGCGATCCGGGACATGGTGCTGCGCTGCCCTCAGACTCTGTTCATCTTTGATGAAGCTGAGAAGCTTCACCCAGGTCTCATCGATGCCATCAAGCCATACATGGATCACTATGACAACGTAGATGGAGTCAGCTACCGCAGAGCCATCTTCCTCTTCCTCAGGTTTGTTCTTTCTTTCAGACGCATCCTGTGATTTAGAGCTACTGCTCAAAATGTATTGTCCCTTCTGGCACAGATAGTCTGGCAGCTCATCTGTGATTAAGGATGTTTTCTCTTCCGTCTCCATTAGCTGACTTCATGAGTTTTTCAAGTTTTCAATTACTCACTTCCATTTTCCTCTGCTAGACCATCTGTTCAGTCAAATATAGAAACACATTTTTAACAACATCATTATGAAACAGTCATATAGGGGCACCTGTGATCACAAAAGCACCATGATAACACATACTGAATAATCACATGTTTATTAATCATAATAATGATCAGTTTGTTCAACCACATGTTTAAATAAAATTTTTCAGCAGCAACCGCAGAATTTGTACTTCATGCTTTTCTACTTGTCTCTACAGTAATATTGGTGGAGCAGCAATCAATGATGTGGCCCTGGACTTCTGGCACTCAGGTCAGAATCGAGAGGACATTGGTATGGAGGACCTGGAGCATCGACTCAGAGCTGAAACGATGGAGTCTCATGGTGCGCAGCAGTATTTTTCTTGTGCACTTTTATTTCATTCTGTCCATAGAGCTAACAGGTTTGTGTGAGCCTTATGCCTTTGTATGTGGGTGGTGGTGGGGGACTGATAATTATAGTTACTTAACTTTCAATTGACAATAAAAGTATCTGAAAGCGGCACAGAGCAGGAGGGATATTGATTCTACTTTTACACTTAAAAGTTTGTATATTCTCTTTCAACCAATAAACATTGGTTGGTGAAACTTTAATTGTGTTTGGGAATTTCTAAGCACTGTTGCTGTGCAATTCTTCCCCAGGTGGGTTTGCTCAGAGTGAGCTGATGTCTGGCCACCTAATCGACTTCTTTGTGCCCTTTTTGCCTCTGGAGTACCGCCACATAAAGCTCTGTGCCCGGGATGCCTACGCAGCCCGAGGCCTGGAGGCAGATGAGGCAACCCTGGATGAGGTGGCTAAGGCGATGCTGTATGTTCCCAAAGAGGAGAGACTGTTCTCAGCCCAGGGATGTAAGTCCATTCCCCAGAGGATCAACTTCTTCCTCCCCTAGAAGGAAACCGAGACTGAGAGGGAGACCTGGAGGAGGTGTGAGTTCCCCTAACCCATCTGGATACTGAGCCACATGGAAGAGGCGTCTTCTCTGCTTTGCACTTCGTACTGTCCTCCCCCCACAGCTATGACATGTGTCTGTCTGGTCCCTCAGAGAAGGCCAGACACACTCTCTCCAGTATTAGGGTGGAAAGCAGTGTGGCTCACCCTGCAGACAGAAGTGATGCAGGAAGTGTGTTCACTGCAGATGGTCATGTGCAGCTGCCAGGTTTGAATCCTCACATGGTCGAGATAAGGAATTAAGGAAGATACGACTTACATATGTCCTTTTTTATCGTGTCACAATATTTATGTCTGTTTACCTTGGCCACAGTCTGACTTGCACTGTTTTCTTTATTTTTGCATATGATTTTTATTCATATTTGCACGTATTATTTATTGACATAATTTGTGCAACATTTGAATATGTCTCTGTACCAGATTACTTTTTGTGAATAGTGTAAGTTGATATGTACTGGTTCTGTAAGCCATTAACTTGGCTTGTAATGTAATTACAGAGCACTGTGGTGTGAGCGGAATGGAGTGTGTAACAGCCAACAACACTGGAAGGTGTTACTTGCAACTGATGCTGGAAAACATGCAAGAGACCATGCCTCAAAAGCAATTTATCTATTTGAAACAATTTTTTGTGTTAAATTATTAGAAACACTATAATTCTGAGGGCATATAAATGATAAATGTTTTATTACCATCACTGTCGCTTATTATAGAGAAATTTACTTTGTTACTTTACCTCTCCGTCACACACACACACTCATTTACACTCTCAAAGGTTTACAATCCATCATTGGTGTGCTTTAGAGATTTTGATCTCTAAAGCTCAGTAATTGCATCACAACAGTAATGTGGAAAGAAATTATTAATTTAGAAATAAACAACTACAAAAAAACAACATTGTGTTTTTATTTGATGCAGTAACTTAGGAGGATTTATGTCATGAAAAAAAGCTACAGCAAAAAAATGCACTTTTTGTCATTGTTGTGAGAGAACAACGAAATTAAGACATGCCAGATGTTGGGGGGAAACTTAAATGACAGTGTTGAGGGACTGATTGCTCCACAACTTTTCGTAACAGGATAAAGGTTTTACAAATCTGAAACTCTGCATAGAAACTTCGTTTTTCTATGTGGAGCTTTGGTATGATGTGGTCATTTTTAGAAAAAAAATTCCCTTTAAAGGTTAAATAGGAAACATATTCTGTGGCTTTACGCACACTTAAATGACTCATACATTACTTTATTCGTTAAATGTAACCAATTTTACTGTACTTTTAAGGCAAGATTTACCCACGGCGCATCACACTTTTCTGGGCGTGTATGAAGCCAACGCGTGGTCTGCTCCCATTGGCTGTAGCGACAGTTCGTCTACAGTTCCTCTTCTCCGATTGGCCGAGCGCTGCAACGCTTCCTTATTGAGGTTTGACGCGGACGTCCAATCAGATGTAGACATCTGTTCCGAGCCGAGAGGAGAGCGGTGGCGGCGTCTCAGCGTTTTACACTGTAATATCTGTAAGAGAGACTGGACTGATCAACAACGCCGCTGCACGGTGGAGATACGTTAGATATTGTATTTCTCGTATTTGTTATTCGGCAGGGTGCTTCACCTCGTTACAATGACCGGACTGTCGCTGCTTTTGATGGCAGTGTCGGCTGCATCTGTGCTGGCCGAGTCCACTGTGTATCACCGAGAGCAATTTGAAGATGGGGGTGAGGTCCTTCACACAAAATTATACTGTCATTATGCAACTGTGTTTCCCGTGGTTTGCTCAAACTGTATCAAATATTACCAGGAGTAGTGCACGAGTGACAAAACGCAGTAAAAGAAGGAGGTTCTCAGCCTAAACGATTCTGTCTTTTTCTGATTCATTGTCTGCTTATTGCTCAGTTTGAGATGCATTTATTCCAACACCATTTATCTTTGACCTTTGTCTTGCCCCACCCTTCCAGCCCAGCTTCTCCATTTGTACCCCCCAGCTGTCATCAAACCCTGTCTGGTTCCCATCCCCCTGCTGCACATCTATCCCTTAGTCGCTCCCCACCTTCACCTTACTGTCGTGTTTTCACATACAGTGGAGAAAGTGCGTTCAACCACATAATGCATGTCCCTGCAGCACAACACATTCCCAGTGCACCTGCACCGATGCATCATCAGAGGTGGATTACCAGCGTGTCGCTCTTTTTACGTTGACTCCTGTGCAGCTGACTCTAAACTTATTTGTGCAGATGCCTGGGAGAGTCGCTGGATGGAATCCAAACACAAGACAGACTACGGCAAGTTCGTCCTGACTGCAGGGAAGTTTTATGGAGATGCAGAGAAGGACAAAGGTGAGTGGATGGAAAGCTGATGTTTAATGATCAATACACAGTGAATCGGGGCTCTTGTGGGTGAGTATGTTCTGTTTGACTGCAGCCCATTTTTAAGGATTCACAGAGGTTTAGAACAGACTTATCATCTTTAGGATTCACTGGAATATTTCATAAAAAGAGCCTGTTGTTCAACTCGATAAAAGACTTGTGTGACTAATTCATACGTTTAAACTAACCTAGACAATTATCAAGACAACATGGATGAATTGTACGTTTTGATTTGTCCTGCAGGTGTGCAGACGAGCCAGGATGCACGCTTCTACGCCATATCAACACGTTTTGATGACTTCAGCAACAAAGGCCAGCCACTAGTCATCCAGTTCACTGTGAAACATGAGCAGAGCATTGACTGCGGTGGGGGCTACATTAAACTGTTCCCTTCTGGCCTCAACCAGGAGGACATGCACGGAGACTCCGTCTACAACATCATGTTTGGTGAGTGTGGATAGTTTCATATGAGCGTGTACTGTGTCTCTGTCTGTCTCTTGATGGTTTTCCACCATTATTACATGGAGCTGGTTACAGCTAGAGTGCCCATATCTTGAGACATGTCACCCTAGAATAGTGTATCTTATTATTGTGTTGTTAATAGTTTTATGATGAAATGTGGTTAAACTATTACATAAACAAGACTTAGATACTCCGACATACTTTACATACGTTCTCTCTTTATTTGTGGGTCTGTTCAGGTCCTGATATTTGTGGCCCTGGCACAAAGAAAGTTCATGTCATTTTCAACTACAAAGGAAAGAACCATTTGATCAACAAGGACATTCGATGCAAGGTGAGATATGAATCAATTTCTAGTTACGTAGCGATTGATAATTTTATTCTGATTCCAAAGAATCGCATTGCAAAATCGCAACAAATATAAGAAAGATACTTGCTCCTAGAGTTTGGTTCAGTGAATGAACGTTTTATAATAACACTGATGATTTATCATAAGATTAATCAGCTAAACACACATTCAAAGAAGAAAGTTTTACAACAATTGCTGTTTATACCGTTTCTGTTCTGCTCTGTAGGATGATGAGTACACACACTTGTACACACTGATTGTCAACCCGGAAAACACATACGAAGTTAAGATCGACAATAAGAAGGTCGAGTCTGGCAATCTGGAGGATGACTGGGATTTCCTGCCTCCCAAAAAAGTCAAGGACCCTGAAGCCAAAAAGCCAGAGGACTGGGATGACAGGGAGCAGATTCCTGACCCTGATGATAAGAAACCAGAGGTCAATCTTCAATGTCATATCCAAGAAATCTGTATTTATATAGTCCTTTTGAAGATACACCTATACAGACAGAAGTCATTTAGTCTCTCTGAAACTTATTTGTTTCATATCTTTGATAGGACTGGGACAAACCTGAGAACATCCCAGATCCTGATGCAAAGAAGCCTGACGACTGGGACGATGAGATGGATGGAGAGTGGGAGCCACCGATGGTCACTAATCCCGATTACAAGGTGAGGAACAAATAATAATATTTGCACTTGAAACTCATAATTCAGTCAGTAGGCAACACTGGTGATATATCTGCTTCTGTGGTTACATTTTACTTCAAATACTTCAATAAAATTAAAAGCGTAATGTAAAACAAAGCTGTTTCAATAAAACATTAAATTGTTGAATTATAATCATCAATGTATTAATAAACAATACTACCGTTTACATCATGAAATACAAAGATGTTTGTTATTTTTCATGTCTGAATTTCAACAGTGTTTTATGAACTGATGTATGAATACATTATTCCCTCAGTAACAACTTAATCTACTGGAAACTGCAGCTGCAGAGAACTACAGCTTTTTGTGATCCCTCTTACACTAACCGTCTGTGTGTCCTGTCCACAGGGTGAGTGGAAACCCAGAGAGATCGACAATCCTGCCTACAAGGGCAAGTGGATCCACCCTGAGATTGACAACCCGGAGTACACAGCTGATTCTGAGATCTATAAATACGACAGCATTGGTGTGATTGGACTTGACTTGTGGCAGGTGAGAAAACAGCTGCTGTTTTACTACCCAGTAAGAAAGTAAACAGGGATTCTTATTCCCCTTTTGTAAATTCGCTAACAAAATGTTGGTTGCTAGTTATTAATTATGCCCCACTGCAAAGTGGAACAAAGAACAGCAGAGTTGTTCTTGTTTTTGTCAGTTGATGCAGAGTTGTTTCAATGAAGATGTAATGAAATGGAGGAAACATTTTAATTTACTTTTCTTAGACCTAACAGGGAAGTAAAAATGCTTTCGACTCTTTAATGTAGGTCAAGTCTGGCACCATCTTTGACAACTTCCTGATCACAAACGACCCAAAACTGGCAGAAGAAGTAGGCAACGACACATGGGGTAAAACTAAGGTAAGTCCAAAATCTCCATCTTTTCTAGTTTTCAAACTAGTAAAGATATACGTCCCTAGGGTCTACAAGCTCTAGTTTCTGTGACTGATGTAAAGGAAGTTCAATCTTTCTTTCATGTGCTACAGGATGCAGAGAAGAAGATGAAGGAAATCCAAGAGGAGGAGGAGAGGAAGAAACGCGAGGACGAGGACAAGAAGAGGAAAGAAGAGGCGAAGGAGGAAGACGAGGAGGAAGAGAAGGAGGAAGAGGAGGAAGATGAAGAAGAGGAGGAGGAGGGGGATGAGCAGGAAGAGGAGGAGGAGGAAGAGGAGGACGAAGGCACAGACTCTAATTTCAAGGATGAGTTATAAACTCTCTGCTCAGAGACGACCCCGACTATGTGTCAGTGAGCCATTGGAACAAGGCTGGAGACGATGGACCCTCACGACTGACACCCTGGGGTGGGGTTAGGGTTTTCATTTGTTTTTGTTTACAAAGTGAGGGTCAATTGGTCAAAGGGCACAATGACTGCTTTGCTTATTGTTATTGTTATTATATGAGGAATAGTGATGGAAGAAGGAAAATGTAATAATGAATGTCAGGTGCAGACACTATAATATTACGTGTTTGTTTGTTTTGCTCTTTGTAGCCAACAGAAATATATAAATTGTCATTCGTGTTTTGCAAAAATCTGGATTTTTATGAAGTTTAATGTAGTGCTACTAAATTCTGTATTTAGTATGTGGATGATAACATGTAAAGGGTTTGTTTACCTCATGTGTTCTGTCTTATTAATCTGTTTCACTTTTTTGTTTTTGTTCATCTTTTTGTAGCCGCTCGTGTTGATCGCACTCAGCCGCCTACAAAAGGATTCCTCTGAATCAAACGAAGGCTAATGGTACATAAAGAAAACCTGTTCATGGTTAAACGGGGTGCTTTAAAAGGAAATCCCTTGCATACTTTTGTACTGTATAGTTAACACTTTTTCAATTTGGCGCACATATTGTCCTGTGTTTATTGTGTGTGTGTGTGTGTGTGTGTGTATATAAGCAAACTGTACTTAATCTCAGTTGTTCAATAAGAGCACTCCAGTAGCAGGAAAGCTTCTGTTCATTTGTCACGCATTCACATAAAGTTTAACATGTTTTTTGCCGATCTCTCTCTGCACTGACGTACCCGACAACACACTGTCCAGACAGTCTGAAACATGATCCTTTTGTAAAAGACACATTTTGTACTAATGGTAGTAACTGAAGTGGGAAGATTTCATGTTGCTGTGTAAAAAAACAGACTGTGTTCTGTCCAATAAAACATTAGCAAAGTCCTCTTTTCATTTTAAGTCTTTTAATTTATAAATTTTTACTATCTTTTATACATCACATACAGGAGTAACTCTTTATTGTTATTGCTGAACTGTACACTCACCGGTCACTTTATTAGGCACAACCTGCTAGTACCGGGTTGGACCACTTTTGCCTTCAGAACTGCCTTAATGCTTCGTGGCATAGATTTAACAAGTTACTGGAAACATTCTTAAGAAATATTGGTCCATATTGACATGATATCCTCACGCAGTTGCTGCAGATTTGTCGGCTGCACCACATCCCAAAGGTTCTCTGTTGGATTGAGATCTGGTGACTGTGGAGGCCATTTAAGTAGAGCGAACCCATTGTCATGTTCAAGAAACCAGTCTGAGATGATTCCAGCTTCATGTCATGGTCCATTATCCTGCTGGAAGTAGCCATCAGGAGATGTGTACACTGTGGTCATAAAGGGATGGACATGGTCAACAACAACACTCAGGTAGGCTGTGGCGTTGCAACGATGATCAATTAGTACTAAGGGGCCCAAAGTGTGCCAAGAAAATGCCCCCCTCCCACCATAATTTCACCACCACCAGCCTGAACTATTGATACAAGGCAGGATGGATCCATGCTTTCATGTTGTTGACGTCAAATTCTGACCCTAGTATCCAAATGTAGCAGCAGAAATCGAGACTCATCATTTCAGGCAACATTTTTCAGTCTTCAATTGTCCAATTTCGATCAACCTGAATTGTAGCCTCGGTTTACTGTTCTTAGCTGACAGCAGTGGCTCCCGGTGTGGTCTTCTGCTGCTGTAACCCATCTACCTCAAGAGATGCTCTTCTGCATACCTTGGTTGTAACGAGTGGTTATTTGAGTTACTGTTCCCTTTCTATTAGCTCGAACCACTCTGGCCATTCTCCTCTGACCTCTGGCATCAACAAGGCATTTTCGCCCACAGAACTGCCGCTCACTGAATGTTTTTCCCTTTTTCTGACCAGTCTCTGTGAACCCTAGAGATGGCTGTGCGGGACAATCCCAAAAGATCAGCAGGTTCTGAAATACTCAGACCAGCCCGTCTGGCACCAACAACCATACCATGTTCAAAGTGACTTAAATCACCTTTCGTCCCCATTCTGAAGCTCGGTTTAAACTGCAGCGGTTCGTCTTGACCATGTAAATAAAGTAATAAAGTGGCCGGTGAGTGTATAGCCATCACAGGTCAGTGCAGAATATTTATCTACTTGATGGTATTTAATTAAACTATGCATTTTGACTTTGACGTACTTATTTATACTTAAGTAAGGAAGGAACTAAACATGTTCATGTATCTGACTGCTAGTATAGTTGGTGTTAGGGGCCAGCAGCCAGTCACTTCCTCTGCACTGTCCAGAAATTCAAAGAGTTTTATCTAAATGTTTATGTATTGCAAGTGATGACGTCAAATATAAGCTTTGGAAATGTATCTGAATACATTTTTGTATTCAACTATATTTACTAATCTACTGTACAGTATAATTTTAGGGTGAATCTATTATGATTTTGAGAATTTCCATTTTCTGCCATTTCAGATGCAAATATTGTACTTGCATGCTTTATTATGTATTAACTTGTTGGCAGCAGTTAAAATTTCTTTTTAACTGCTTTTTAAATTTTCTGTTTTTAAAGTTTCTTTGCTTTTATTATGTTACATTTTCTTGGCCATAATTTTTACCTTAGAGGGTTTGTCAAACAAATATGTCTAGATAGATACATGTTACATATTTATTTATGACATATTTATGTTTGATTGCACCAAATAAAATACCGAATAAAAAAAATGCGTTGTTTTCTTAGAGGAAAGTATTTCTTTAGGCACATTTTAATAGTGAAAACCTCTTCATGACATATTTCATTATGGCAAAGAAAATGCATAGTTGCATAACCCATAATAACACATAATAATGTATTAGATTTTGTTTTATAACAACAATCTACAGCTGGAAACTACAGTAGCTACAGCTAACGCTGAGCAAAGCTGTGAAATAACTGTAGTGGGGTAAAACTCCCGTAAAGAAAGGCGCTCGGGGCTCTGGACTGAGCTACTCGTCGCCTCCGCTCCTCTCCGCTCCGTGGTGTCACCCCGCTCCCGGGGCGCACGGTTCGTTGTGTGTGCGCATGAGTTGCAGATTTGAACGGGTCCCGTGGTGAAGTCCAGTGTCGGGTTTTTCAGCGGCCTCTGTCTGCGTGTGGCAGCAGCGCAGCGGCTTGAAAGCAGTGGGAAACAGAAACACTATGGCTGCCAGTCTGTCTCTTACTCAGGTAACACTGTCTTACAACTCTAATCTATCGACCGCGGGCGTCTTTTGTCGTCTGGCTGTTGTGCCCGGAGACGTTTCAGGAGTGTTGTTGAGACTGGGCCGACAGAAACGCGGCCTTATCTCGACCCTAGTTCCGCTTTTTGGAAGTTTAGTCCTGCTGTGACTGGGAAAAGTTTCAGCCTAATCTCTTTGGGGACTGCGTAAGGGCGTAGCTAGCTAGCTAGCCCGCCTGCTAACAGCTAGTTTGTGAGCAGTGTTGGGCGGCTTTACAGCCGCTTGGTCAAACTTGAGATGAATCTCGTAGCGTTTGCGGGCTTCGTTTCGTTTGGGATAATGTAAAGTCATGTTTGTGCCGCCTTGTTTAGCCGTAGGCTAGTTAGTCCGGGCTAAAGACATGTTTATACGAGTCACCTATGTGTGGCTCTCTTTTGGTTTTACTGTCCTATTTTTGCTATTTCAACCTCTGCTAACGTTGTTTAACGTTGAAAGAAGTTGACCACATTAACAACAGACTACTGTGTAATTGCAGCTGCTGTACGTGCTGTAACTCTGCTGTGTGGTTATGACGTTACTGAATAATGATAACCAGCCTGTTTATTGCTATTATTAAAAGGAAGCAGAGTTCAGAGACGGAGTTTGAAGTGGTCAGCGTTCACTATTAGCTTGTTAGCCCGTTAGCTACTTCTGGCTTCACAGTTGACAGAATAAAAACTGTTAACAGATGTTTTGACACTAGAAAGAGGAAGCCTGACTAACACTAGCCACCACTGCTGTCACAAAATGTCAGTCTACTGTTAGCTGAAGCAAATTCTCCACTTTGTCTGGTAATGTGTTCATGGTAATAAGTTATTTACCAGGCAGCAGTCAGGTGTAATAAGTAGCTGTCAGTATAGGCTTGTTACCTGAGCCACTGTTGCCTCTAACAACAGTCAGGAGCTGTGTGCAACCATCATTATCTCTGTGAGATGAGTTCAAAAAGCGGCGCTGATATCTGTGTAGAGACGGGCCACAGGTGTCTCTGGCACCACGAGTTGGTTGTTGTTATTTACATTAATGTGTTTTACAGTGCTGAGCTTTCTCGAACAGACCAGGCTGACCTGTCAACTCCTGCACTACAGCGTTTCTCGCTTTCTGCTGCAGTTTTGAATAGGAGAGCTGGGGGCAATGATTGAGAGATGTTTTTTCAATGCTCAATTAAAGAGTCACCAGCACAATGACCACAGTGTTGCAGCCGCCAACAGTTCCTGGCACACTATTGTGTCAGGAAAAAAAAACGTTGTGTCGGCCAGACATAGATAAGTGTTATCTTGCTATAAATTAGCAGTTGACCAAGCTGTCAAATAACTATGCTAAACACTGGGTTTTCTCTTGTAGATATTCTTTTTTACATGTATGACTAGACAAGTCTTGCTTTTATTTAAATTAGAGAGAATATTTTGCTTGTCTTTCTGTCTGATGACGATAAAGGCAGCTCAGGGCCACTCCCCAGTTGATTCACAGTTTAAACAATTAATGCCTCCTCTGTTCCTGCTGTGCTGCACTTGTAGATTTAGAAATGCAGCAGCCAATAGTCGGTTTTAGCTATATGAACAAGGAAACGCTGATTCTTTTCCTTTTCAGCCCAGCAATAGAGGGGGGTGTTGAGGATATGACAAAGACAGGAGGTCACATCATTTGTGCTCTGTGGAGTGATGCCCTGCTGTAACCGTCAGAAGATGCCCATCAGTAGCTGTGGGAAGTGTATCTTATGAGACAAATCACAGCTCATTACACACTCCTGCAGGTTTACTGTATGGTGTAAAACACAAACGTTGTTAGTCTGAAACATTTGTGTCTTTGCCAAGAAGCCCATAACAGCAGTGCCTCTTATGTAATCATTAGCGCTGAAACAGTTAGTCGATTAGCCGACAACTAAACCAACAACAAATATGATTAAAGCAGATATTGAACTTTATATAGGAAATTCCTACATATTTTCATAGTTCTGTGGCATTTTAAAGGCTAAATAATAGGTGCCTCCATTACATGGCAGGCACCTAATAAGTTGTTTATTAAGAAAACTGTAGAATTATTGTCTCACCGCTGTTGAAATACCTTTAGCATAACGTCATGTCTGGATTTATCATGATGGCCGCCTACCTGTAAGTCAGCCTTCCTTAAGGGTGGATGAATAAAAAACCTTCCTCTGTGGTGCTTTAGGGCAAACTAAATGTTGCATCTTTTTTTCTTACTACTGACATTATCGAAGTAAGTATTCGTTTTCACCCAGCAATGCTATTTGGATCATTCAGTTGAAGTATTTTAGTAAAATGTCAGTGGGATTATGATGAAAAATTATGTTGATTTTACCATATTGGGTCTTAGTCTGTGTGCCTGACTTTCCCATCTACTGCCTTGGCTCAGTGCATCATCATTTGAGCTTGTACACTGAAGCTGCACGGTTGAATAAAGCAGTCTCAATCAGTATCAATTTATTTTAAGGGTATAATATTGCATAAACCTATAAGAGGCCACATGAGCATCAACTAGTGAGGTTGTTATTGTGTTAAAAATGTGTCTTTCTTTAACAGCTCTCCAGTGGAAATCCCATCTATGACAAATACTATCGACAGGTACGCAAACATTTCCACGTAATTTGCCATTTGTATAAATATTAGACAGTTTTCTTCAAACATTAGTACTTAATACCTTGTTTAAATAGTATGTTAAATTGTAGTACATCCTACTATTGTTTGATAAGAGGATATGTTTTAATCCCTTTAAGTTGAAATCTAAACTAGCTCTATTTGCATTAAGAAAACAGTGGTTTTACAGTAAACAGTGATCTCACATCTCTGCTATCAGATCCACTCTCTGTGCCCAGTAACGGAAGTGTCTATGAATTAATTATGTTTCCCCTTTTCCAACATTTCAAGAGGGCTTACTGTGAGCCTCATGAAAGAGGACTGACAGATCCAATAAAAAGCAAATAGATTGCAGAGAAAACAGCTTTGGTACATTATTATTATTCATTTTAACTGACTCAGACTCTCCCACAGAGATGTTCTCAATATTCATTTGTTTTTTTACTTTCTCCTACTCTGCTTAAAGCTACGAATACTCTTATTTGCCTTTCTCAAGTCCAAGCACTTTGGACAACATCTGTTGTGTTGTTGTTTAAAGTAAGTGACTAAAAAGAAGTGCAGTGATGTTGGTATAAGGTCTATTTACTGTGTTTGTCTTTATGTGAAGGTTGATCCGACTGGCAGTGGGTGGGTGGCCGCTGCTGATGCAGCTCTGTTCTTAAAGCGGTCGGGCTTGGCTGACCTGGTCCTGGGCAAGGTGAGCAGCAGATAAATGCAGAAGCAACACCTTACTGTTTTTTTTTTAATCTATTGTGTGCTAAAACTGTAAACATCTCAATAGATCTGGGATTTGGCAGACTCTGAACGAAAAGGTTCCCTTAACAAACAGGTACAAATATTTTGCAGAGTCACATTGTGATGAATTTGATTCATCATTTGTTTGATGTTTTGTATTGTATCTCTGTTTCCCTCAGCAATTTTTCATAGCACTGCGCTTGGTAGCTTGTGCTCAAAATGGCCTTGAGGTGGCACTCAAGAGTCTTAATGTGGCTGTTCCTCCCCCCAAATTTGTAAGTCTGTACACATCATCACAGTCTCTTTCCATGCTGTAAATACTGCAACTGTTAGATTTAGATTTATTACACCGTAAACCAATTCAGTTTTTTTCTCACCATATTATTCTACCGTTGTCTTTAAAGGATTATATATGCTGAATTCAAACTGAATCTGTTGTAGTTGTTTTTCACTGCAAAAAAGACAAACTGAGTTCTGTTGATCTCCAGCATGACACGAGCAGCCCGCTGTTAGCAGGAGGATTGCCTGCTGACATACCCTGGGTTGTTAAGGTGAAGCACTGACAAGTTTGTTATGTTTAAGTCTTGTGATCTGTGTGTGTTTCAAATTGAACTTGACATTGTTATTTTTGTTGTAAAAGAATAACTCATGTAAGAATAAGTCATGTCGTCATAAATTGAATAGATGTTTCCAGACACACTGTATCAACATTGTTTGTTAAGCAGACCCAACCCATAAGTTTTAAGTCAAGTAGACAACAACATGATAGTTCAAATTATTTATTTTCACTGCTGACAGGCCTGAATTCTTTGAAATGTGTGGAAACTTTTTCACTATATTCTTCAACAAACACAAAAATGTGCTTATTAGAGTAATGTGTTTACCGTTAGTTCAACAGGAATAACTGTTTAAATGCTTATCCTCTAATAATTAAATAATGAATCTTATTTGTTTTCTTTTTCCCAGCCTGAGGAAAAGAACAAATTTGACTCAATTTTTGACAGTCTGGGTCCAGTAGGAGGAATGCTAACAGGAGACAAGGTCAAGCCCGTCCTGCTTAACTCAAAGCTGCCGGTGGACATCCTCGGCAGGGTATGATCTTCTAACAGGACAGTATCCGTTGACAGTAATTAAAAATAATCATGTGTAAAGTGGCAAAATAAAAGCATGAATAATGTGCTTTTAAGAGTAACTAAGCACCTGTCATTTAAAAAACCTAAGTAACTTGTTAAGAATATTCTATTATAAAAAAAGTCAGATTTAACAGACTGTTATTTGAATAGTGTTTCACAATTAACAGCCTAAGTGCCGAAACACACAATGCAAGCAGCGTAAAAAGGGATGTGAAATTAAAAATCAGTCGGGTAGAAAATAAAAGGAGAGGAAGTGGTATGCTGCAGTGAGTCAGAACTTACTGTGTCAATGTTGCTATGCATCATATAGTTTTGTAATGAAACATTTTTAAGAATAATTCTGTGTGTTGAAGGTGTGGGAGCTCAGTGACCTTGACAGAGACGGCATGTTGGACAAAGATGAATTTTCTGTGGTAAGGAATGAACTCATTTCACAGATTGAAATAAACCACATAAGTTACGTTTACAGCCTGCAGAAAGTTTCAGCTCATGTTTTTATTGTACTGACATATTCTAACTGTGCTGTCTCACTTACAGTATTACTGCACTCATATTCCAGGCATCACAATAAAGTGTTTCCTGGCCTTAACTGTTTTAATATTTTTGATTTTTGAATAGATGTGAACATTTCTTTGCTCATTTTTGTTTGTTTATATATGATTGTGTTATAAATGCTGTCTCTGTTGCCACCGCAGACTGTGTAAAGGACATATGGAAGAAGTTTGAAGACTGAATAGCTACATGATTGTTTTATTGGTAATCGTCTTTCATCATTGATTTTTGTTGCCCCTCCCAGGCAATGTATCTGGTGTACAGAGCGTTGGAGGGCGAGCCTGTTCCCATGTCCCTACCACCTCCCCTGGTTCCACCCTCCAAGAGGAAAAAACCCTCGGTGCCTCCTGTGATGCCCCTGTTACCCTCGCCCCCCTCCGTCAAAGACAGTCGCTCCTCCCATGCCGCCTCTAAGACCAAGCCCCACCCTCCCAAACCCGTCCCAGCTCCTGTCCCAGCTCCTGTCTCAGCTCCTGTCCCAGCTCCTGTCCCAGCTCCTGTCCCAGCTCCTGTCCCAGCTCCTGTCTCAGCTCCTGTCTCAGCTCCTCTCTCAGCTCCTGTCCCAGCGCCAGCAGCAGTTCCTGTGAGTACAGGACCTGTCTCTCCTATTCGTGCAGTTGTGTTTTATTTTGCTATCGCCTAGCAGCAACAGCAGACATTTAAAATGATTTCAAACTGGTTAGTTCAGTGTGTTTTTCAAAAGAACAAGACGCGAGGGAGTGTGAAGGTAAGTACGGTTTGACTTAGTGTTATGTCATCGGTGTAGGTTGTATTGAATTCTTATGAAACTGCTGCGGTGCTACACTTTTAAAGTCTGTTTTGTTTGTGTAGTGGGTGGTGTTGCCAGCAGACAAAGCCAAGTATGATGAGCTGTTCAACAAAACTGATGGAGACATGGATGGGCTGGTGTCTGGCCCTGAAGTCAGGGATATCTTCCTTAAGACCGGGCTGCCGTCTGCCACCCTAGCACGTATCTGGTAAGAAACAACAACAAAACACCTTTTAGCTCCTGTGACCAGTAAGACAGATCCTCAGACCCCAAAATACACGTTAATGAATCACCTTTCAGGGTGGACACGTATGTCGATGTAAATGTTTTGTAATCAGAGTAGACAGACTCAGAACATGTGACCATCAACCAAATTATAATATTTGGAGTAAACAAATACTGATTGTGATTTAATGTATAATTGCACAGTAACTATGATGATAGTGCAGGAAAATCAGCACAGCGGTTGCTACATTGGGTGCTTTTAGATCTAGTCAGTAGAAAATCAGAGGTCATCATCGATTTTTATCTTCACATGGTCGGAACACATAACTGCTGAACATGATCACTAGCCAGGCTATTGAAAACCGTGTCTGCCTGAGGCTTAAATCATTATTCTCTTACATAACACACGTCCGTTCTCTCAGGGAACTTTGTGACATTGGAGACATTGGGAAACTGACCCAAGAGCAGTTTGCTCTGGCTCTTCATCTAATCAATCAGAAGCTGACGAAAGGCCTGGACCCTCCACAGAGCCTCTCCCCAGAGATGATTCCTCCATCCGACAGACAAAACATCAAACAGGTGAGCTGCTCCAGGCGTTAATTAAAATTAGAAATGTCTAGATGCTTTTTCTTTCCCATTGAAAATGATAGTATTTTTGCCAGTAATATATGAAGGCTCAAGATAATCAGTGAAATAAAATACCAGTAGCACTGACCACATTTCTCACATGAATGATATAACTGAGATTAAGATTAGGTTGAGTAGTTGACACACTGATGCTTCATGCATAGACGTTCTGTAGTTGTTTACAGAGGAAAACATCTGGTATTCCTATGTTTTATGTTTTAAAATACAGTAATACTGCTGTCAAAGGTAGAAATTACTCTTGTGAAATAATAGAGGATGCAGTAACAGTGGTAGCGCAACTACATCGCACCTAGTTGCAGAAAAATAAGAGAGAACGAGGTTGTTATATATAAAGGTGAAATTTTACACTACAACAAACTATAGATCATAGTGCCACTGACCTTAGGGTAGTTGTCGTGAAGCCGTCCGTTTAACTCTATTCTTCACTGGTTCTGACCTGTTACATAAACTGTATTACATCCTGTATTTTAACCCTATGAGTGGTTAGGCTTTTGTCTCTGAGTATTTCTACTGTGTCACCATTTCTACTGGTTAATAATGAGCTTAGGCTAGAGGTAGTTGTAGAGTTCACTGTGTAGTAATTAGTTTAATCCATCTCTGAATTTTCCTCCTTTCTTCCTCTCCAGAACAATGTGGTCAACCTGGCAGCTGACTTCTCTGCCATCAAGGAGCTGGACTCTCTCAGTAATGAGATTGTTGAACTACAAAGGTAACACTTTGAATATTTCTTTCTCAAGCTATATTGGTGTAGGTTACTACACTGCTGGTGACAAGACTAGACTGTGGTTGTGTGAACTTTACAAATAATATTTAAGAGATTACATCACTGTACGAATGTACACAGACGTGTAGATATTTAGACCTGTGTGTTTTACATGGTGTACGCAGGGTTTTAAAAAGTAATAAAAGGTAGTAAATCACATAATTATTATGCAACACCAACACAGCATGTGGCGTCTTGACAGTCAAATCTGGTATATACTCACATTTGGATTATTAATCATATTCTCAAATTACAATGTGTAAAGTATTGAGTTGACATTTTAAATTGTGTTCTACTGGACCAGAGTGTGTTAATCAGTTTGAAAGTTAGAAAGGTTGTAGCTTAAAACAGTTGCTGAACAGTGTCTTGTAAAAAGAAATATTCAGGAGTTAATGAAGAAGGTATGAAAAAGTATTAGATTCAACCTTAGGATTTTTGTATATAACCTGTTTTAGACTATACAGTTTTATAAAGGGTCCATTTTGTGGTTCCTCAATTATCAATTTAGTTAATTTGACTTGAAATCTTTCATTGACATGACCTGACAAATTGAAAAATGTATTGTTTGTGGTATAAATATATGCTGTCAGACTAGGTGAATGTACTGTGCATCCAGTACTGACCAGCTGGATGTATCTATGTTGGTGTGTTTTCTTTAAAAATAAGAAAATTTGAAATTTGAATCATTTAAAATAAGTTTAAGTGGTTCATACTAACTGCTGGTCCTAGCTGAGTTTGGTCCCTCCAGTGAGAGCTTATTAGGGGTTTGGTTAGGTCATAATAACATGCTATAGCAAAAATAAATAAACATTTGTGGTTTTGCTGCAGGCGATCAAACGCATCAGATGACTATAAAGTAGGTAGCTGCTGGTTGACAGTGATGTAAAAGAGACGAGAAGAGTGCAGAATACACTACACTTCATGTACTCACATCTCCCCTACTTAATACACCTCTTTCTATATTTTGCTTCCATCCCACACTCAACACACCAACACTTTAGGACCACAAATTAAAGTATGATAACAACATGACTTGTCGCCGTTGCAAACTTCCATCAGGCGAGTGACCTCACAAACGACTACAGCTTCATTTATTTCCAGGACCTTGCATAGAAGACATATCTGCTGATAATGGTGTAATTTATTTTTTGTCAACAGAAAGACACTGACAATATTAATGTTCAAATTGTTTCCAGTTCAAACCAATTGTTTCTTAAATTGTTCCCATGATGGGCTGAAACCTTTTAGGTTAAGATTCTCTGAGAGTAGTCTAAGAATGTTAATGAATATAGCCCCAGATGAAAAAGAAGAAAAGTTTTGTGTTTGTATGTCTCATTAACATTTTACTCCTGGCTTTTAAAATAAGATGCACATGTTTTTGCATATTTTTTTACATGTAATCTCAGTTTCACTGAGGGATGGCTGTAAGTATCAGATGTTATAGATTCATTTAGCTTCCACTATTCACGAAAGCAGAGAATGAGAAGTGAAAAAGTGGCCTTCCACTACCATCCCCTACCTTTCGATTTAAACACGCTCACACTTTAGATGACAGCTGTTCAGCAACTGAAATGTAAGAAAGATGGATAGAAGTAGAAACTGTCAGTTAGACAGCGGAGGTTCTGACAGGCACTAGATCAAGAGGAAGGATGATGCGTGTTTGTGAGTGCTTTAAAATGTGGCAGCAGCCTTCTGCCCAAGATGAGGAGGATGATAACAGGTAAGAGCAGAACAGGAGGATGTACTATTTTTATAGACAGTATGTGTTTTGATGTGAGAGGAGAGTGAGCTAGTGTGTGCTGCGTTTGCTGATATTTTTAGTCAGTGTTGATTTCAGTGTTAGTTCGTATTTTAGTGCCCTCATATAAAAGCGAAACTGATGTTGTGACGATTCAGGTATCAATAATGTAAATTGCATGCGTAATTTGTAAATATTACTATTAGACTATCCCAAACAAAAGTATAAAATTTCAGCCTCATAGGCTGCAGTGCACATCTCAGTAAGTTACTTGATTTTAAGTAACTAACTAGAAAGTTCCTGGGGAAACTTTGAAGGTGCCTGCCACCTTGGCCGATGAACCTTAGACCCATCTCCCCGACCAGAGAGCAGGATTTACCGAACACAGTTGTTTTTATATATACCATGTGTGGTAGGAATCTACAGTCTGTCATTTGAGCTCATCCTTTGTTGTTTTATGTCGATTTGCGTTGCCATGGTAACTCAACATGCGAACATATCTTAAAAGTGGATAGGTCATGAATGAGCTGATCGTCTTAATGTATAACATGTATGATTGGAAACCACAATCTGTCCTGTGAGCTCATACTGAGTGGTTTTTGGCATTTTGCGTTGCCATGATAACTTAACATCCCATCTAATCACTATGGGGGACATGTCATGACTAAGACGGTCGTTTTGATGTATGACATGCCTGATAGAAATCCACTGTCTGTCCTGTGAAGCAATTACAGGGTTTCATTATCTGCTGAAATGTTGCTGCTGTTTGCTTGTTGTTTTTGTACTGGTGGTTTAATTGTAGCTAAAACAAGTAACTGCATTTTCTTTATCCTTAGCTCATCCACCCTGTTTTTCTGCTTAGCTGGGAGGATGAGCACACAGCCAGCACAAATGATAGATGTTGTACTTTGGCTCATCATCACTCTTTACTCCTCCCTCTCTTGCTCTCTCTGTCTTCAAAGCAGCCATCTGCTTTTCACACCCAATCTCCCACACATTAGACTGAGCAAGCACATGCTCACTTTCTGCAACACTCCTCTCACTCTCATCACGCTCGCAGCGCTGTTTATTTGCAGAGCTGACATCTCACACACATCCCTGCTGTAGCTGCAGGCTTTTAAGTGACTCCCCTATGCTATGTTGGTCCCCCAGGGAGAAGAGCTCTGTGGAAGAGGAGATTCAAGAGAAAGAGGAGGCCATCAGACGGCGCAGTACTGAAGTACAGGTAAGTGTTGTGTGACTGTAAGTTTGTGTCTGTCAGTGAGCAAAAGAGGAAGAGAGATTTATGGGCAGACAATGGTTAATTATGTCAAAGACTGACAGACTGCTTCTGTGGTTTCTTGTTTTTAAATCAGTTTCAGGAACACGGATAAATACAGAACAGATTACGAGATGAGTAGATGCTGAAGCAGTTACTTTTGTTATGATGAAAATACCAAATGTGGAGATCAACAATACCTTTGTTCAGATACACAGTTAATGTTGCTCATAGAGGGAGAAGCTGGTGTCGTTGTGTAGGCGTGTCTGTCTCCGAGTCTGACAAATGGGCTCTATTTTGGGAACTGATGACTTAAAGGGCTAGTCTGCTCGGCTTTTGGGAATTCATTTTGTGTGTAAGTGTTGATCTCAGAGGAGTCTAATGCTGATGTAGCTGAATTTCACAGGAAACATTGAGTACTTTTGTCCTGTTGGTGTTTCTTAAGTTTGTTCCATGACATTACATATTGTGTGGGTCAGACCTGCTATGGCTGCACAGGCTCTGCAGTGGGCTAATGCAGACAAAATATATTTTTGCAGGACGGGTGTGGTAGCAGGTCTTATTTGGACAGGTAGCTCATCTAGACTATGTTGTGTAGTGTAGAGGGGGAAAGCCTATATAAAAATACAGTCTTTGTAGAGAAAACTACTATTTTTATACATGTGTCACTTGAGATTTCATCTGCTGCTTTCTATTGATTTAGAATTAGTCAACTACTAAAGACTGACCAGCCAGCACACTCAATACCCCTACTGGTTCACCATGGCTATATTGAACTGTAAAGACTAAAGACTGTAAGGAGAGACACAAAATGTGTTGGGTTGGAGAATGTCACAAAACAAATGGGACAGCTTCATATTGTGGGGGTCTTGTAGTCACAGACGACTAGTCTAGTTTTCATCCTCATTTAAACCGCATTCACCCTTTGTCCCTCTTCTCTGCTACAGTATGAACAAATATATTGACAATATTGAGTATATAGTATACAGTACAGTATATATTGAAATATACTGATGTTGGATATTTTTTATCTGTCCATATTCTAAAAAATGTTTATTTCCCTTACTGTGACCTTTTTTAACTAGCTTTCTTGAAACCATTTCTCATGTTCACTCACTTTTGTTTCCCGTTGGTGTGATGTGTACAGGACTTACAAGATGAGGTAGCAAAGGAGAGCGAGGAGCTGCAGCGGCTCCAGGCTCAGCGGCTCAAAGTCCAAGAGGCCTTGGATGAACTGGACCAGCAGAAAACCTCCCTAGAGGAGCAGCTGTCTCACATTCGCCAACAAACCAGCCAAGAGAACCATCTGGTAGGATTTTCTTTTTAGAACAGACTGGGTAATGTCAACACTGCAAAGTTATGTAATTAAAGAGGTGACAGTAATTAATAGCTTATTGCAGTTATATCACTTCTTACCTGCTTATATGACCCATGTATCTTAGATCTCGTCATTGCAGTCAGAGCACGAGGAACAGGAACAGAGAATATGTCAGTATGAGGAAGAGCTGGTTCAGGCACGAGAGGAGCTCCTGGCTCTGCAGGAGGAAAGCAGGAAACTGCAGGAAAAAGTCCAGGCTGCTCAGGAGCAGCTCACACCTCTGCAAGAGTCGGTGAGAGGCTCCTTCACGCAAGTTGCACAGGTCAGCTTGGGTGTGTCTGCTTGTGCCTCCATGTAGGAGTTTTTCCCCTGCATGAGCTACAGATTACATTCATTAACACACACACACACTAACTTTCTTCATGTTCTTGTTTTTCACCATTTCAGGTTCAACAGAAACTGAACAACCTTCGGGAGGAGGAACGGTCAGTGACTGCCCAGCTTAGCTGGAAAAGAGCCCTGGAGGACAGCTCGCCTGTGATGGTCAATGGTTCAGCAGGTCCCATAGCAGAGTTGCACCAGGTGGACCCCTTCCAGCAGGACCTCTTCCAGGATGACCAACCCAAAGAACTGATACAGGAACAACCAGCTGCAGTTTTTCATCTCCAGAAAGAACAATCAGATCGAAAAGAGAAAGGAGTTAATGAGAAGGAAGACGAAGAGGAAGAGCAGGATGAGAGTCCAAATGTAGAGGAGGAGAAGCTGAAACCTGATGCCCTGGATGATCTCTATACTAGTTTAGCTTCTGCTGATATGTACAATAGTCTGTCAGCCTTCACCAAACCACGGGAGATCACTGCCAGGGTAATAAACACACCTGTCTCAGTTGTTGGTCTTTTTTTTATGTAAACAAAGCTTACAACACCCCTTCCTATTCCTAAGCTATGTCATGTTGGAATTGTTCCAGATGTTTTTTAGTAAGGTTAGTCATTGCCGTTTTGTCTCTTACATGTTAAGGAACAAAATAGCCCAGCACTCGACACCTCCTCAGAAGTCGCAGACGATTCGGAGGAATCGTCTAAAGATAGCCCAGTAAAGGTAAAAACCCTGTGCTGCTTAACTAAATCTGTGTTTAGCGTTCAACTCTTTTTGTTTCATAAAGACAATGTTTACCTCCCTTACAATATCCCTGTAGTGTTTATAAAAGACACAGTGTTGATTTGTGTGAAAAAGAAAAGAAACATCAGTCTGGGTAGTATGTGTAGTAAATATATGTAAACGCATGACACCTTGATTAGATTGGACATCAATTAAGTTTTCACTGTTGAGCAGGTTACATCGCCGGAGCCAGAGAGCAAACAGGAATCAGCAGAGTCTCCGGAAACAACCGGCTCCTCCGCACCACCTCAAGTCGGCCCTCGCTCCATGCCACCGCAGACCAGCCCTCCCTCCCTGCCTGAGATGGACTTCTTCCATTCAGACCCCTTCACTGACCGTAAGTTACAAATATTTACCAGCATAAAACGTTCCAGGTCCAAGTCTTGATTTTTTTGTTCTTCTGTAGATGATCCATTTAAAGATGATCCTTTTGGAAAAGCAGATGTTGCAGGTGAATTCTCTCAAGTCATTCAAGTTAGTCTCAAGTGATTCACTGACAAACTAAGCCCATTTCTGTAAAACAAAGTTTAAACAAATGCATCGTTGTCATCAACTGTGCACGTTTCTGCATGATCATCCCTCATATTCTGTATCTGTTGCTGTTTTTGTTGAATCAGATCCATTTGGAGGAGATCCATTCAAAGGGTCAGATCCCTTTGCTGCAGACACTTTTTTCACACAGACCTCAGGCTCTCACTTTGCTCCAGAAATTCTTTTCTCTGCCTCAGCTGACCCGTTTGGTACGACTGCTGGTATGCCAGAACCAGACCTGTTTGCAGCCAAGCTGAATGATGCAGCAGCTGCAGCAGCAGCTGCACCAGCAGGTCCCGATCCCTTCACTTCTAAACCTACCAATCCAGCTCTAACAACCAAGGATCCATTCAGCTCCACAGGCAGCAATGCGGCTGATTCTGATCCATTTGGAGGCAAAGTGAAGGCCATGACGGAGGCAGATCCTTTTGGTTCTCAGGACAGAGGGACGGATCCCTTCAGCTGCTCCCCATCACATTCTGGTCTGGCTGTGGTGCGTAGACCTGTTGTGTATCACTCTTACTTAATAAGACAGCAGAAAATATAATTTACATAAATGTTAAATATTTATTACATGAATACATAAAGATCTACTTATTCTAAGTTTTTATTTATAAGCTAACATGTGTTAACACGACAGTATAGAAAAACAAAAGCCTTGTTTCAATAATAATTATTCTATCTACTGTAGATATGGGTAGTATTATGTATTATTGTTAGTTTTTCTGTAACCTTTTTATATTTGATATAGAGTAATCAGTATTAAATTTGTGATTTGAAATAAGTATAGACTAAAATAAAAGTCAAATGAATTAAGGAAAATTTCGGTAGTTATTTCTAAATTTGTTCCAAGTTAAGATAAAATAAGAGTTCTTGTATGATGTTAGGCATTTACGTTATGACACTATTATTGTACTTTACCAAAGAGTATTTAAATTTGTTTGTTAATTTCATTTTTTTATGTGCTGCTTTTAGAAGGACACAGCTGCAACCAATGACCCGTTCGCTCCCGGTGGCACTACAGTGAGCACCAGCTCAGACCCAGGTACAACTTGCAGCATGGCTCCATCATCTGGAGCAAGAGGCCACTGCAGCGTACAGTAGTCTCTGTGTGACTGCTGTTTGTTCAGTCACTGCTGTGTTTATGTGTTTCAGATCCATTTGCTGCCGTGTTTGGGAACGAATCATTTGGAGGGGGCTTTGCAGATTTCAGTTCCTTGACAAAGGTAATTCAGTTCAACAGCTTCACATACACTGTGCTATTATCGGGTCATAAATAATGACCGTCAGCTACATGGGCAGAAGTGGAAACTCACTTCTGTAAAACCACAGCATGAATTGACTCAAGCTGGAGCACCACTAGGTTGTTGGTGAGAGTGTTGTGGCTTATGAGAGGAAACAGCTGGAACATGAGAATTGTTTCTATGAAACTCAAAAATCTTTTCCTTCCGTACCTCTTTATACACCGGAGGTGCCGTTGACCACGAGGGCACAGTATGTTCAAAAATGATGCCATTTGTCTCCCGTTTTTTTCAGCGACGGTGTCAGTATTTTTGTTTTTGCAAATATCTGAATGTATTTGATTTTGTGTGAACCTTCTGTTTCAGTCAAGTGGTACTGATCAGTTCAGCATCAACAGTAAGAACCTTTTTCAGGAAGATAGTCAGCCTGCTAATGCTGATGTGCCCCCTGCTTTGCCACCAAAAACTGGTACACCGACCAGACCCCCTCCTCCACCTCCAGGTCAGTACATGGTACTCTTACTGTGGGAAGGGTGCACATCACTTGGTGATAACTGTTTCGCTATCGGACATTTGGTGATGCTTGTCTATGAAAACGTGTCTGTACTGTCTGTACCTCACCTGTCCAGGTAAGAGATCATCCCTCTCCAGAACAGAGTCCTCTGACTCCTTCCATCGACGAGGGCACTTACTCGCACAGCCTGTGGGAGACTTCTCCTCCTCCTCCTCCTCCTCCTCCTCCCTGCCTGCCAAGGATCCTTTAGCCGACCCCTTTGCCCCTTCCTCCCCTCCTCGTCACAACGTACGGGAAGCTGACCGATTTGCCAGCTTTGACAAAGTGAGCACCTCCTTCTCAACCTCTCCCTCACCTCCTCCTGACTCTCAGTAGACATCCTCTCTTCTTTGTTTTCCTGCTAATAAATCACAACCACCGACCAAATCAGTCAGCTTTATGAATCATTCCATCCACTGCCAGTAAAAGTCCCTAAAATGAACTAATCAGCTTTTGTAAAGTTAATAGCACAGCTTCTAGATGCCACATTTGTTTACTGACTGTGTTCATACTACATGCTGAAGTGCATCAAATCCAATACAGTATCAGATTTGTTTTAATCGACTTAATTTCAGATCCAATCTTTGACAACGTGTCCACTGTCAGATCAGAAATAGTGTTTCCTTGGTCTGTGTGTCTAATGCCTAAACGGGCACAAATTGTCTTCTGTCATAGTCTGATATTGGCACCTCATCATACAGTAAAATACAAGGACGACCCCCAGTCAGCGTAGGACGACCCCAGAGCTGCATATTAAATACATCAACATTAAAAGATTGGATCTAACTTTAGAATTGGACTCGAGCATTAGAACATGTAATGTGAACGTAGCCTCAGATGCAAACAATTATATCCTTATATTTCATTTGTTTTTCTACATCCTGTCTGCTGCTGTGTATATTTTAGCTCTTTATTCTGAATACTACATGTCTTTGCCTTGTAAAGATAGTAACATTTTGTTACTGATGCACTTAATTTAAGCCCTAGGATTGAAGCTGCACTGTATTACTTGATGACAAATCTAATCCCATCAATTACCATGCATAAGTATATTAACTGTACAACATATTTGTAGTTAACAAGTCAGGTTCTGGCACGAGTAAAATCACAGATCTGTGTTGATATCCCTTGGAATGATTGGCAGTGAATGGAGAGATAAGAAGCTGCCTTGTATTTGACTTTTCTTAGCCATCCCAACTCAGCAAACTGACATTACATCCTATGGTTATTCTAGAATTAAAATAAATGTATATTTTGTTGTCTTACCCAGTACATGCACCCAAAACACTAAACATTTGTCTCAGGTAAATTTTAAATAGTCATTGTTCGGAACGGACTCGGTTAACTTAACTGAGAAGCAGCAGAAACATGGTTTTTGTTGCTGTATTTGACTTCCCGTTTCAGATTTTCTCCAGAAACCTTTTTTTGCAAACTTATAAACTATTAAAAGGTGCCCAAAAAAAAATTGTAGCATCTAAACTACATGACGGATGCCTTCTGGTGAATGCCATTTCAGATAAGAGTGTTGTTAATGCAGTGATTAAATGACTTAACAAAGAGGAACAAGTAAACCCACAGTTCCCCATCTTTTTTTCTTAAACGTGTAACAAATGGTTACATACCTAATATTCAGGATATAAGTGATGTTAGTTGTTCTATGGAACAACTCACATGGAATACAACTGTCTAAACAAAGGTCGTGAACCTGTGTTAAGCAAGACTTAAATTGGTAACAGTATTATAATCCTCCCAGGCCTTACACTTGTAAATGTACTGTCACGCTTGAATTTGGGATGGATGACTTTAATGACAGTGTTGATTGTAGTTGCTGCACCTGCATGTTTCTGTTGACCTGCATGCACTAACTGTGTGCGTTTGATTGACTGACTCTCCATCGCTCATACCACTGCCTCTGCCATCCCTCAAATCATTTTTGTTTCCTTTTGCACATGCTGCTATTTATTTTTTTTCTCCACACATCCTTATTTATCTGTTCATCCATTCATTCCTTCACCTATCACCTACCGTTTTCGGCCCTTGTCTGGTCAGCAGTGTGCTGCAGAGAAACAGAGCACCTGTATTCTCTCTCTGTGTGTCTTGTCAAATCTAAATAAAGTGTTGAATTAAGGGCTCCATCTCTGGCCTCTATGTGCATAAATGACATCGCTGCACATCCCTGAGCTTCAAAGGACCAACGCTGTTTAGCATTTTCAGTTGTGCCTATATTTTTAGTGTCTCTGAACATTATCCAAAGTCTTTTTTAAGTTTAAGATAATCTTCTACTTTCGGAGAAACCAAGCTGCTATTTTTACAACTATAACTAGACAGTAACTCATTACTGTCAGTCGTCCAGGTCATGGTTACGCCAAAAGTGCTACTTGGCTGCCACTAGAAGACGTTTTGCTTCCCAGCCTGTCAATAAGAAGTGAAGAAGGCTCTTGTTTTTATAAGAGTGAATTTAAAAGAAAAAGAAAAAATAGTGGGATTTTAAAATTGTAAAGAGCTTTCTTTGAAATTCAGCAACAAGAAGCATCGGTCATGGTGGTCTCTACTTCATATTCAAAAGCTGCCATGGGAAATATCCCGTACATGTCATAAGTGCATGTTCTTTGCTTTGTAAAGTATATGTTTCTTAGATGTCGTTATGCATGTTTTGCGTGCTGCACACAAATCAGCTGTAAATATCTGTCTGTGAACTTCGGCGTTCCTGCCTACTTTCCTCTGCATGGGTGAATACACAGTAGACGACCTGTGATGTCCCTGTCTGTGAGAATAATGTTGACACAGTGCAGGTCTGCTCTATAAAGATTAACCAGTGTGAGTTCCTGTTGTTCTTGTCATCGCTAAGCTTTAAAAAGGATGAGTCGGTTACACGGCAGCATTCATGCTGTTATTCTGTTTTATTCACGAGTTTCCACAAATGTGAGACAGGACAGATGACCAGACCTGTATCTGTCCATGAAGAATGATCCCAAAGATGCAATGAAACAACCATATTTAAGCACTAGCTGCAACAAAAGTCAGTACACCCTTCCTTCATATTTACCTTGCCAACCCTTATTGACGGTGACACATTTGATCCTCTTGGGTACTGATGCCACCATTCTTGCACAAATCCACAGAGAAACATTTCGTCATTGTTCCCTTATGACTCTTTTCAGCTGCCCTTTTTGCTCTGAAATGTTCGACATCTCTCTCCATCCGGTGCATTCGTGCAGCCCCATATCGGCGCACTCAAAACTATGCCGTCAATGTGGTTGTTCTGACCGTATCCAGCACAACCACAGTATTTTGGTCTGGTGTGACCAAATAATGTCCTGCCAGTAATTCATGCTGCTTCTTTTCCTGTTACTTGACAAAGTCTGATCTCACAGTTTTGTGAACTAACTGTGGTACTCGGGCTCTTCGTAGACCACTGGTTTTGCAGGGTGTTTACTTAGTGAATTCTGTGTGTTGTGTTTTTGTTAACTTGTGATTAGATCTTCTGTAACTCCAAACCTGTACCGTTAACATTAGTCTCACAATATGCTTTTTACTTGGCCAAAATCGACAAAGCTGTGGTGTTCTTACTTTTGTTGCATTCAGGTCGTATAGTGAGGTTGCAAATTCAGGGGAGCTCTTAATGTCGTCGTAGTTCAGTGTTATAAACAGGCTCTGAGCACGTTTTCTCTTTAAGACTGTTTTAACTGCGTACATGTCTTCTTTCTTTGCACCTGTGTCTGCTTTCCTTCCCTTTGTGTGTGTGTGTGTGTGTGTTGTCTGTGTTCACGGAGTAGTATCCAACAGAGGAGGATATGATAGAGTGGGCAAAGCGCGAGAGCGAGCGAGAGGAAAAGGAACGACTTGCCAGACTCACCCAGCAGGAACAAGAGGACCTGGAGCTGGCCATCGCTCTCAGCAAGTCTGAACTCTCCTGAGGAGTCATTTTTCACCTCGCTCTCCTCCTGCAAGGCTCTGCTCGGCTCGGCTTAGCCCAGAAAGCACCAAAGCGAAGTGGGGACTGTGTTGGACTCATTCAGCAGCACCTGCTGACCCCATGAAGAGACTTTCTTAGAATAAACTCATCTCTGAATCTATGTACACCTTTCTCCCCAGGCTGTGCTCACTTTTTCCATCCTGGTCTCTGTGGTTTTTGTTTAAAGAAGAGGAATAAGATGGAGATTTTGTTCTGAAGAGTTGATTGCAGTGGATATGGATTTAGCAATTGTCTAGTGTTAAAACTGTCACGCCGCCTTAACTCTTTAGAATATAAGTTATTTAAAAGGTTAAAATTGCATTGTCAAAGGTCCAGTGTTTATCCACTAACTCAAACTCACTACACTTTATTAAATGTCGGTTTTCTCTAGCTACAAAATTTATATTGAGGATTTAATTAAAATCTATTAGTAATGATACACATGCTGATTTTAAAGAGCCCAAAATGTACAAGTTTCCTTCCTAAAAACTGTGAAAACTGAGGCTTTGGAGCTACTGTAATAAAATCTAAGCTTGTATCTTTAATGTAGTAATTTTCAAATAGTGACCTGTCCTGTAGGACAACAAATGACCTGTGAGATATATATTTTTTTAATTTCAGCACAAAGTGACATTATCCATACATTTCCCTTATGGTGAAATACATGGGAAGGTTTATACTACAATGGAACAAATCCAGCACAGCTGCCACATCCAGCCTCTAGATATTAATGTTTCTCCAAAGTTTTACTAATGCATTGCTTCGCCTGTCATCGCTCATATGTTAGTGGTGTTTTCTCCAAGAGACTATAAGGACTCAAACTACATCCTTTACATGTAATAAAACTAGACATTAAATTGGGACACACTAGAACAAACTGCACAAAACTAGACGCGCATTAGAATCCAACACTGCAGCTCTAAAGTACTTATTTTGTTGTGTAAGGGAGCTTTCATACTGAATATGTGTGAGCTTCACCTGCTGTGTTTCCTCATACATTAAATGAATTGTTTGTTAATCCACATTGAGCTGCATCCTTCTCATCCTTCATCCTTCTCCCTGCCTGATCCTGACCTCTGGTCTTAGAGCAACGTCTAACGTCACACTTTCTTGGATGCTTGTTGGGAATGTTTTTTTTTTTTTATTTAACATGTGTTAAAAACCTCGTCAAGCAGTAAATACGTACCTCACAGCTTTCAGAGCAGGTTCCAGGTACCACTGTTGGTGCTTCTTTCGGTAGCATTTGTATGGATGTACTTTTTCTAACTGGATTTCAGAGTACTACACGAAGTCAGTACAAGTTGAGTGTCTTCACTTAGGCTCTGTGCATTTAACTTGCCTCTGCTGGTGTTGTGAGGATAGAAGCATCCTCAGGCCTGTTAACATCCACACAGACGTTGGTCAGCTGTTCTTGGATACTTTTGTGTTTCTCTGAGAAAGTCGGCATTATTTTCTTTTTTAACACTGAGTGTTAAACTGTGAGAGAGCTGATTGGGGAGCAGGAGACCTTTTGTTTTCATCTTCTTTGCTAATCATGTTCTGACTTTTTGGTTTTTGTTTAAACTAAGCAGCATTGCATCATGTTCTCTCCTCATGTGTAACCAGGTTACTGTCTGAGCATTTCCCATGGAGTGCAGGATCTCACTGCAAGACATGTTTATTGTAAATATAGAAAAGCCGGCGTCATCTTTCCGCTCTTCACTGTAACAGCTCGGTCTTCTTGTCATCCTACAGTTTCGCTCTCTCACATTTGAAGGCCACCGGACACTTTAATGTCATTTGTACAGACTCCTTGAATTTCACAAATTATGAACCACTTGTGTGACTTACCCATAAAAGCTTTTTAAAACTCAAGCTAAATGTATTTTATTTTGTATTTTCTAACATGTAAGAAAAAATCAATAATGGGAGTTTGGCCAGAACATGTAATGCATTAAATTGTAACAGAATAAATATTGAAAAGTGTTAATTTTGCAGTTTGTAAGATTTTATTTTTTCATCATTACCTTCAACAACAAGTGATTAGATTATTTGTTCAATTTTAAGGCAATTCCACCAACTATACACAAGTTAATCAAAGAGAAAACACGTATCCTGAATGAAATAATTATGAGAATGTAATGAAGTTGTTCGTGTCAGCCAATGGGAGCTGGGGGACGCAGTGAGTGAGCTGGAGGGCGCTAGGACCGTGCAGCCACACTCTGCTGCAGCCAGGCTTCATTCTGCGCATTTAAATAGGAAAGTGTGATGAGAGCAGCGCACCTTAGTACGACAGGAAGGAGGAGGACGCTGTCTGTCTGTCTGTCTGTCTGTGTGTGTGTGTGTCTGTCTGTGTGTCCCTCTATGCCCGCTGTGTAATCCTGCTCTGTCTGGGAGTTCCTGCTTTTTCGCTGTGGAATGAGTTTCATCTGGAGACGAAGCATGAAGAAAAACGACAGCAAAAAGTGAGTAGGAAGGAAATGTTGTGCGCGTCTTGGTCCTGTCGGTGCTTGTCTGTTGTAACACTGCGGCCAGCAGAGACATTTTAGTGGATCATCATGTCATCACGCTGACCACACACTTCCCCCCCGTGACACAGCAGAGTCTAAAACATGACACAGCAAAGCTTTTACCGCTGTGGGTCAGGAGGAAAAATATGCTGGTGCGTCTTTTTCTGACGCTCGTGATTTGGTCAAACTGTGGCTCTGACTTCCTTAACTCTTCCCTTTAATTTAAACGGATTTGCCTCCTGGTATTTTAGCACTGGATAAAATAAAACATGTGTTGTGTGTATGTATTTCTCTGTGTTGAATTCTGTCCTTTCCTTCTTCCTGTTTTGTCTTTCAGAGTTATATTGACCTAAATGGTTTTACCCAATCAGATAAAGCCATAAACAATACTGGCTAACTATATCAATACATTTCTGACCGTTCTCTTTCTTAGTTGTATGTTCAGACTTCCACCATGAAAGCCAGCCAAACATTCTCTCTAAGTTGACCTTTGACCTCTTCACAGGGATGCAGAGCGGGCTCAAGACACCCCGGACAGCCCTGACTCCCCGAGCCGGTACGTTCACATTGTTAACACAGTCTATTAATTCGACAATAAAAACAATTAGCAGGTTCACAAAGAAACAGCTTAACGTGCTGCTCACATCCCGACGACGTGCTCATGTTGCTCTGGTAGCTGTTTCCCTCACAAGTCCAAACACACTGAGAGTCATCATGTTTTCTTTCCCAGCTTGTCTATCATAAACAGTCCAGATCTGGATCCCGTCATCACAGACTTCAGGTAAGAGGCTAAATAGAAAACGGACGAATGACAAAGTAGAGTGATGCATTTTCACTGTTGAGATAAAGGTCATCATTAGGTCAGTGGTGTTGGTGCAGCGTCTCCTAATGCTCATGTGGACCATATCAATTATGCAGACAGTGAACTTGAGAATAACACGTTATGAACACGGACCAGTTGCGTTTTCTGCAGTGTAATCCTGCGTTATCTGTCAGGACTTGTACAGGATTCATTTGGTGAGTCTGAGGAAGTAACTGTGCCAACGTATATCTGAGGCAGAGAATAAAGGCGAAGACCGTGGACGACCAGCAAAAACTAAATGGAAATTCATTTTCAACACACTGAATTAGTATGTGGAAAAATATCCTCCATGCCAAGAAATACGCGGCTGGGGAGTGTCCACAAATATCACTTTTGTGTTTCTATGGCGCTCACGATCATGTTCCCCAAACAAAAGCTGCCCTTTCAGCAGGTTTTCATCCCCAGAGATTACTCTCTATCCATCTAAACAGCCTCAATTTTGTCCCACTGTTTCAGGTTACAGCTGCCGGACAACGATGATACGCTGGAATCATCAAACGGGTAAGAAAGAGGAGCAAACTGTGACTCGGAAAGCTAAACTCCCCTTTAAATCACAAAAGCATTCCTGGTATCTATAATGTGCACTGTGGAAATGCTGCGGGCCAGTTACTGTTCTGTGGTACATAAAAGCAGATTTGTTTAGTAGTACATTACTTTAAAAAAGCCCGAATGGTTGGAAATGCCAACCACCCACACAGAGGCAATTAAGCTTTTGCTTAAGCTTACTACTGTCTATAAACACTGACTGATTTTGACTCCTATTCCATTGCTGGGACAACGTGCTTTGCAGTTGCGTTTTTATGGGAAGCTGTGGGGGAGAGAAATGGCGTGTTGCTATGATGAGACACGAGTGTGATGTAAGGTAGCATTATAAGAGTTTTACTCTGTTTTACTGAAGCTTTACGGAAAGAAGTAGGACACATATAAGAAGTAACACTGAGAAATCAGTCTTCTATCATAAAGCTGTGAGTAACAACAAGTAAGTCATTTTCTATAAACTTGTATAAAACGGCAGTAGTAGATTCATAATTTCCTGCATGTTTAATCCATCATAGGTTCCAGTTATAGAGATGAAACAGTTACTTTCTAAATGATTTAACCTATAACCGGCCCTATTTCATAATTGGATTCAAACGCGACGCTTCCTCGTTTTAGCTTTCTAAAGGTCAGCTTTGTTTTTCCCTTTGTCTCGTGTAAGGGTATACTTCATGTGACTTCAGGTTTGGGGCTGTTGTCAACAAAAACAGCGTGTCATGTCATGCTGAGCTTCACGTCCGAGTTAAGAATGTGGGTCAAGTCTGTCCTCTTTGAACTGAACTAGATGAGCCTCCTCCAGCTTCATGAGCTCATGGTCTTTGATCATCACGAACAGCATCTCCTTCCTCTTCTCTCCTGGGACTATGTCTATATTTCATTCATTATTTCACATCAGGTCTCCTGTGTATAAAGCACCAGCTGCTGTGCTGCATCTATGTCTTCTACTTCTGGAGGCTCTGCTCGCTGCAGTGTTCAGTCTCAGCCACTGCAGCAGACGGAACCCGCTGAGATCCTCAGAAAACAGAGGCGCCCTCCTGTTCCATCTGTTAAACCCACACTTCGCCGTTTCTCCTGGGGCACAGGAAAGCATGACGTGAACGGAAGAAGGCCTTGTGATTGTGACATAGTAGCTCTGTTTAGCAATCAGTCTCTCATTCTTCCCAGATGTTTTGGGAGTTGTGCGTGTTATATTAAAGCCGTCAGGCCTAGAGTTGTGGCCATTCAGCCTCACCCCTGATTTAGTGTTAACCAAATGGAGCAGAGACTGCTGTGTGTGATGATCGGAAGAGGTGGGACAGTTGCGCGCGTGTGTGTGTGTGTGTGTGTGTGTGTGTGTGTGTGTGAGAGAGAGAGAGAGAACAGATTGTCTAAGTATTCTCTCATCATGTGTAATAGTCATCCCAATCTTATTAAGGTCTGTACTTACTGCGTCCTTCCTCCTCTTCCTTCTACTCTCGCTCCCTCCCTCTCTCTCTCTCTCTCTCTCTGCTGCTTCTGCTCTTGTTGCTGCTGCTGCTACAGAAAGCACAGACCATTACACTGCACTGCTGGAAAGGCCCAGGCTCACATTCACTTCTGCAATTTTGCTTTATCTGTCTTCTTCTCTGTCTCCCCGTTGACGCACGCGTTCAAACACTGCCAGATGAAAATGTCAGGAGGGGAACTGGCCAATGGGTAAGATACTTTTCTGCTGCAGCATGTTGGGCTGATGTGTGTTTGCCATTTGGTTGGCCTCTGTGCGATTGCGTTACGTTTGCTGTTCTGGTCTCACAATATACAGTGATATCTGTTGTTTAGTTGTGACCCTCAAGCATGTGGACAAACTTGTTCTGCTTATTATAGCAGCAGCTCAGCTCTTTTGTGTCTCTGAACGCAGAAAGGCCTTTTAATGTCTTATACCAGGTGGAGTGAATGTGCTGAAAGCTCTGTGGACGATAAACTTATGCTTTGTCACTGTGTGTGTGTGTGTGTGTGTGTGTGTGAGTGTGCTGAAGCACATGAAGAGGTGGTTGTGTGCTAAGTGGTTTTATCTGTTTGTGTGCATCTGCCTGATAATAATCATCATTGTGCAAGTTGCCCCTCAGAGAAATTAACCCAGAATTTCAGACTTGCTGACTTGAAATTTGATTAAATTACTGAGACAACGTGTGGTATGCACATCCTAATGCTCACAGACTCTCCTTATTGTGCTGGTTGTCATGCTTTTTTCTTTCTTTCCTACAATTGTCAATTGCATTTAGAAGACAGTGTCCTGTACTGTGTGATACTCTCTGCTCACTCACAGGGCGCTGCTTTCTTTTCTTTTTAGTGTCCTCGGGCATCAGATTGTCCGTAAGTTGTAGACCTGAGTCCAGTCAGTCAGAACCAGTTGAGTTAGTTTTTAGTCATAGCAACATAATCCAAATGCTAATTGTTTGTTTGTCGATCCTAAATAGCGAGCTAGCAATTTCTGTTAGCTTAGTCATTTCAATATTTGCTCTTTGATAATGTAAACAAAGGTTAATCTGAAATCATGTTCAATCTTTTTTTTTTTTAGCCAAACCATTATGTAAAGTACACATGTATCTGCGGGTTATGGTGTTTTGTTTTGAAAGCTCTGATGGGATTTAGTTAGAGGCCACTGAGCGTTACTTAGTAGCAGTGACATAACTTTACTGTGTGATGCTTTTAATTTCTTCCTAGTATTATTAATGCATGTTATTGATCCTTTTAATATCTTGTTTCTATTGTCGATTATAGATAGTTAATTATCTATAATATATTTATTAAGTTACTTATTACAGTTTTTATATTATAGCAGTGTGTATTGCAGGAAAGTCAGCTTGCTGCTGGTCATACAGGGAACACAGGAGTTATGCTCATGTCATCACGCAGAGAATCAGCTGTGTGTGCGTGTGTGTGACAGGTTTACAGCTCCTCTGGGTTTCTAATGGTCAGCACTGTAACGTGAATACCCTCTAGTCATTGTTGTTATCCACATTAGCTGTAGGTGTGTTCTGCATTGATCTGCTGACATTCCTGGTTGACTGTCCCAGCTGCTAAATGTAAATGGGGAACAATCACGTCATGCTCATGTGATTAGCATGGTGGTCAACTGCTGAATTTCACAAGATCAAACAAAAAAATGTAGTTCACAACAAACACGTGAACAACTCAAAAATGAGATGGTTATTTTTACATTATGATTTGTTGGATGCTGTGTGCCCTTCTCGTCCTGAAGGACGGAAATAAACCATCTGATGGATTTCAACATATCCATCAGTACAGTGCAGTTCTGAGTCTCAGTCATTCACGTTGGCCACGCTAGACTATACACTCATCATGTGAGGGTCGCATGCTCCGTGTAATGAAATCTGAACACACAGTGACTTTGTCAACAGTCATCAACACAAAGACACTTTACAACAGTGTTGTATTTAAGAGAGCATACACTCTAAGGCGACTGTTCTGTGTTTTAAATTAATTTTCCTTTGGTTCATTTTAATAAGAAAGTTAGTGTCGTTTTCAACACTGTGGCCTCACAGCAAGAAACACACGTCGGCTCCATGTGTTTCTGTGTGGAGTTTGCATGTTCTACCTGCGTCTGCGTGGGTTCTCTCCTGGTACCCTTGCTTCCTCGCACCATCCAAATACATGCATGTCATATCTCTTGTCTAAATCATGGTTAGTCAATGACTTGATAAGTGACCATTAGAAACCTGGCTACAGCAGGATAAATATGTCATTCTGAATGAGTTGACCCCAAGTCATATTAATTATCATATTCCTAGAAGCACAGGACGAGGCGGAGGAGTTGCAGCAATCTACAACTCCAGCTTACTAATCAACACCAGATCTAAACATAGTTATAATTCATTTGAGTGTCTCTCTGATCCAAACTGGAAAAATCAAAAAACTGTTTTATTTGTTATTGTGTATAGTCCTCTGAATTCTCAGACTTTCTATCTGATTTAGTTCTTAGTAGAGATAAAGTGATTATAGTGGGTGACTTTAATATTCATGTAGATGTTGATAACTTGTTAGAGTCCATTGGATTTAATCAACATGTAAATAAACCCACTCAGCTTTAATCACACCCTCAATCTTGTTCTGACTTTTGGAGTAGAAATTGATAACTTAACAGTTTTTCCTCAAAACCCTTTGTTATCTGATCATTCTTTAATAATGTTTAGGTTTATATCAAAAAATTCCACTATAATAGATATCTAGTTTATAATGATTATCTAGTTGATAATGCTGCAGCTTCACTAAATATGATGCTCGATGCTGTTAAGAAAGTTGTTAATCAGAAGAAGTTAACTCTGTGGAATAACTCACAAATCCGTAGCTTAACGATGACAACACTAAGGCAGGAAAGGTGGTGGAAAAGATAGTTTATTAATGTATAAAAAAGTCCTCCATAAAGCTAGAACTATATATTATTCCTCACTAATTGAGGCAAATAAGAACAACCCCAGATTTATTTTCAGCACTGTAGCCAGGCTGACAAAGAGTCATAGCTCTGTTGAACCGAGTATTCCTTTACTCAGAAGTAATGACTTCATGAACTTCTTTACAAATAAAATCATAAATATCAGAGATAAAATCAGAACCCCGCTGCAACAGGCATGGACAGTTGCTCATGTCCAGTAGCTCTAGATGTGTCTGCCACACCTCAGACTTATTTAGACTCCTTCCTTTCTGTAAATCATGCAGAGTTAACCTCAATTCATCTAAATCAACTACCTGTCTGTTAGACCCCATCACGACTGGACTACTCAAAGAGGTTTTACCTCTGATCAGCTCATCCATATTAGATCAGATAAACATTTCCTTATTAACAGGCTATGTACCACAGGCCTTTAAGGTAGCTGTTGTCAAAACTATATTGAAAAAACCTGCACTTGATCCAGGGGTTTTAGCAAATTATAGACCATTATCCAATCTGCCCTTTATTGCTAAAATCACTGAAAAAGTTGTGGCAAAGCAATTATGTGACCACTTGCGCAGAAACAATTTGTATGAAGATTTTTAGTCAGGATTTAGAGTAAACCATAGTACAGAAACAGCACTGGTTGTTAAAGTCACTAATGATCTTCTCTTAGCCTCAGACAATGGACTTGTCTCTATACTTGTCTTATTAGACCTTAGTGCGGCTTTCGACATTATTGACCACAAGATTCTATTACACAAACATGTCATTAGGATCAGTGGAACAGCCCTAAGTTGGTTTGAATTGTATCTGTCAGATAGATCCCAATTTGTTCATGTTAATGATACATCCTCAATGCATACAAAGGTTAATTACGGGGTCCCACAGGGTTCTATGCTTGGACCAATATTCTCTCCATATACATGTCTCCACTGGGCAACATTATAAGAAAAGACTCGATAAACTTCCATTGCTATACGGATGACACCCAGCTATATGTATCTATGAAACCTAATGAAACCAATCAACTAGTAAAACTTCAAGCATGTTTAAAAGACATAGAGGCCTGGATGTCCTGTAACTTTCTACTTCTTAATTC
>JAUMTR010000019.1:9950002-9967491 GCA_032270685.1 Microctenopoma stevenorrisi | reverse complement strand
GGTTCCTAGAGTTTCTAAATGTAGAATGGGAGGCAGAGCCTTCAGCTATCAAGCTTCTCTCCTGTGGAACCAGCTCCTAGTTAAAGTTTGGGAGGCAGACACCCTCGCTAGCTTTAAGATTAGCCTTAAAACCTACCTTTTTGATAAAGCTTTTAGTTAGAGGTGAATCAGGTTACTCTGAATGTAGTTATTGATTGATTGATTGAAATCTTTATTTGAACATAAGACGATAAAAATAACAAAAAAACACAACAAACAATACCCATAAATGGCACACATGAAGAAATGTATATCTGACATGTATATGTAAAATAAACAAAAAAAAAAAAACAAAACAACAAGTCTTTGTCCAAAAGTAGTGGGAATTATGCTGTTATATATTTAGTCTGCTGGGGGGCTTTCCTGACACTCTGAGCTCCTCTCCCCCTTCTCTCTCTTTCCCTCTCTCTCTCTCTCGCTCTCTCTTACCATGACATCATTACATGTTGGTAACATTGTGTCTCCTCTCTGCCCTAGTTGTGCTTCCTCCTTCTGTCTCTCTTTCTCTCTGTACCTTTCTGCAGGTGTCCTTGACCTTGGAGTTGTGTGATTTCAACTTGTGGCCGCTGGTCCTACCAACCTGCCAGCGCTTCGTCTGTTGTTATGATCTCTGTTACCTGCTGTTTTTTTCTCTCACCTCTGTCCACTAACCCCAACCGGTCGAGGCAGATGGCCGCCCACCTGAGCCTGGTCCTGGAGGTTTCTTCCTCTTAAAGGGAGTTTTTCCTCTCCACTGTTGCCTAGTGCTTGCTTAAATGGGACTGTTGTGTTTTCTGCATTATTTTGTTTATATATGCACTTATATTTTTGCCAGGTTTACAACCTTGCTATGTAAAGTGCCCTGAAATGACTTTCGTTATGATTTGGCGCTTTACAAATAAATAGAGATAAATAGTTGCCATTAGTAGTGTCATTTTTACTGATTCCTTCTGCAATGTGCACTGTGATGCAAATAGCAACAACATTAGCAAAGCGCTCTCTCAATGCAATTTGCTTGTCTGGCTCGCAGTGACTGCTTTGCTCCTCTTGTGAAGCAGATGAGCAGAAAGGATTTAAATACAGAAAGAGACTTGATACTAAGACCATATGTTCTCTTGTGTGTCTCAGCATATCAAAGGAGTTGTTATTGTTTATGACAAATGGCTAAACATAAAATCAGATTTAACAGAGTTTTCACCTTCGTCATCAGGATGATGTGTTTGTTTTGCTTCTGCAGGTGCTCGCGCTCAGACCTGTCTCTGGCTCTGGAGGATTGCATGGCTGCCCTGGACATGTTTCTCCAGAACGACTTTGAGGAGGCACAGGCCCGGCTCAGATGCAGGTATGGTGAGCCTGCTCTGCTATCTTAGCTGCTGTTCTCAGCTGCAGTGGAGCTCAGATCCACCTGCAGACAGATATAATGTATGTGAGACAAACGGCTGACTTTGTACCTGCAAGCAACTGTATCTTTAGGGTTTGGGGTGTTCATGCATGACATGACATGTTACACTAGGAAAAGCCCAGGTAATAATAATGCAATTAATCTCTTCCACTGAGATTTTTTGGATAATGCTGCATTTCTGTCAAACTGCTCATGATTTACAGCAGTGTTTTTACGTTAGTCACTTTCATTTGTTAATGTGTTTTACATGTTAATGTGTAGTGGATCTTTCTACAAACAATAATTTATTTGTTTTTATAGTCAAGTATAAACCAAAAATCACCCCTGAAAGTTAAATAATAAACTGCCCTTGGGTCAGTAACAAACCAGAAATTTATATGTTAGTGGTTTTGTCAGGGCTATGTGTTAGATGATTTTCTGGCTGTATGTTTTAGAGTAATAACAAGCTGCTTTGAGTTACATTCACAAACACAAACCCTCTTCAGACTCACACCCTCCCTATAGTACGGTGCTCCAAAACTGTGTCATCAAGTTACTCTATTGTTCACAGCTTATTCTCTGCTTTATTATCCTTCTTTTATCTTCTCCTCGGAGCTGTGGGCCACTCCTTAGCCCCTGTTTGTTTTTCTCAGTATCAGCTTATATACATTGAGGCAGAAGCTTCCTTCCCGTCATCCTACACTCTTTTTGTTTTTTTCATCTGCTGATGTTGAAAAAGTTAGAATTGGTGTAATTTGTTTGATTTTCTTAGCTTAGACTATCATCGCAACATCATATAATTACTTTGTTGCCAGGGGATTTCACTTGTGTCATAAACATGCAGTGTTTCATTATTTCAAGTCAAGATTTGTGAAATACTCCAGCTGCCTTAATCCTCACTGACAACACCTCTAGCTGCTGCTATACCACTATAGGTTAGTAACCCTGTGGGTATCTGGACTTGTGTCTAGATATTCTCCCCACAGCTCTGTGCGGGCGCTTGCTCTCTCTTCCAGTCAAGTGGATCTGAACTGACAGAAGTTACTGGTGTTTTAAAGTGGTCAATGACAGCTGATTCTTGTCCCAGCATGCACTGGGAGGAAGACGGGGCCAGACGTTCAGGGCTTTATGACTAATATCTAGGTGCAGTTGTTTGTGTCAGATCCACATGGTGCTAAGTCATATGCATTAGGCATATGTCTCATTGACAGTGGGTGTTTATGAGTCACCGACCGTCACCATGGGATCATGGTCCTGATGCAAGTTGTGACTGTGTAATATTTTGATGGACACTTTTTTATCACCCTGATCTTCAAGGGATAGTTCAGATGTTTTTTTTTATTCGAGTTTTTTATTCCCTCATTAATGAGGGAGTTTAAGCTAATGTGCAGTTGTAGCTCAGATGGTACATTTGGAAGTCCCAGCTATTGTCCATGCATCTTTAACTTCCTTAAATTTGTAGGACTACCTTTGGATAATTGAGGTGCAGGCTATATGTGTGTCCCCCTGTGAGCTACCCTGGGATCCAAAGCAGACTCATCTACAACACTGTAGAAACATGCCTGCCTAACACCCAGTCACGTGTTTTATTGTTTCTTGGATGTATCTAACAGTGGGGTTCATCTGCCAGCTCTCTGTTCGTACATGCCACCCAACCAAGCACAGATAAAACGGTTAAAACATTTATGATGCTCTGCTCTGCTGCTCCTTGCTCATCTAGCAGTAGGGGCAGGAAGTGTACAGCAGCTGTATGACCTGCCGCTGCAATACATCAACAACAAAGATTTTATTATTATTTTACACTGTTTTAATACTGAAGCAAGTCTGGTGCACCGCACTAGTGCTGTACTGTCCTTATTGTTACTCACATGTGCTGAACTAAGTACAAAGCGTGCGCAAACACGAATCTTTGTGAGAGCACAGGACAACTCCGCCCTTGCGTCATTATGGTGAAAAAATGCAGGAGACCCAGCTTTAGTGGTGTCACAAGGCTGTTGAGGTTTGTTGAGCTTGGAGATAATGCTGACTGGAAAATATCTGAGTTGTTCTGTGAAATATTCCAGATTCCCAGCCGCTTTTGGCACAACTACAAGAGATTCTGTAAGCGTCACAGCTCCAACCTAAAAGGTTTATCAGGTTGAGTTTGGGCTGTTGACTTTTACTGACTTTCTTTCTGTTTTTTTGTTGAGTCACCGTTCTCTGCAGTTTGGTCACTGACTTTGAATTATTAACAGATTTGCTTAAATGAAGAGTTGAAGTGCTGCAAAAACAGGCCAAGAGTCTCAAGGATTATACTTTAATAATCTCCGTCTTCTTCTTTGTCTGCTTGCATTGACGTCTCGTCTATATCAGATGTACAGTACATAAAAATGAAAGTGGAATGAACCATGATCGACATGTTTGTCTGTGTTTACAATCTATTTCCATGGGTAGGTAAATCTGTTTATGCAAATTAACTTATGTGAAAGTCTACTGATTTGAACTGCTGGTCAGATCAGTTTGTCTGACACACAGCAGAGAAATGCATGTATGCAGACTGTCAGCATTCCTCTATACACACCCCTGCCTTTATGTTTGAAGATTATTCTGCCACTGTGTGTAATACAAGCATAAACATACATTATATTAGGTATATGAATGATCTATAAAGATATTTATACTGTCGGCGGTGACTGTAGTAGGACAGCATATTAACAGCTGTGCCATATGTGTTTGTTTTTCTATTGATTTTTTATAATTATATTTAAGTAATTACTTGTAATAATGGTTTAGAACTCCTGCAAATAAACTTGTTTTGAAACTGGAACAACAAGTACATCTGCTGGAAAAATGTGTGCCACGCTGTCGTCCCTGCTGCTCCAACTTTAATCCCTCCTTCAACTCGTTGAAACCTGTAAGAAAAACTCCTGTTAAACACAAGCTGTGATGTTAAACACAGTATAAATAGACACTGCTCTTTCTGTGAAGGCGTGTGGTTTTAGTATTTAGTCACACAACTGTTCTTAGAAAGACTTGATTTTCAGACTGCAGCTTCTCATGTTCTGAGCCCACGTTGTTCCTCCTTGAGAAACCTTGACATTTTCACCCACCTTCACAATATCAATCTGAATCAATCGTTTGTTTTCCATACAGAACCAAAGACAGCATGTACCATGCTCTGACGTACGCCACCATCCTGGAGATGCAGGCTATGATGACCTTTGACCCCCAGCATATTTTGGCTGCAGGAAACACCATGAAGGAGGCTCAGGCTATCTGTCAGCGGTGAGACATACCCACAACACCATGGTGGAATATTTAACTGACCATCATATAAATTGTGAGCAACAAGTTTTTTATGACGCTGCTGACTCAGTTTTGCAGGAAATTCTGTTGTATTTTGACCAACAACTAGAAACGTCACACCAACACTGCATCATCCAAACATCCAAAGATTACCGTGACTTACTGATCTGAAGAATGTCAGTTCGCCCTGGTGCAGCTTAGCCGAGTCTGATAATTGCACCCTCTTCTCCAGACTAATCTGATCTAAAACCAGTTTTCTTTTTTGATGTTGCGACTGTTGCTAGGTAATAAAATGCACAGTCGGCACATTTTGGTAACTTCACACCTCAGCATCCCGTCTTTTGCTGGAAAGAGGCTGAGTCACTGATTTGCTTAGAAACAAGATAAGCAAAGAAATGCACAACTGCTGAAACATAATCCCCAAGATTTTCAATGGAACAAAGACAATTATGACTGATGATGTTTATTTGCTTTGTTTATCAGGTACCGCAAGAAGTCAAGCTTTTCCAAAACCTTCACAGAAGGTCAGTAAAGCTGACTTGACAAGATGAGTAAAGCTAGTTTTACTTTTGTGTTTAAACAAGTACTTAATTACAGTACAGTACTTATTGGTGACAACCAGGCGGAATCTTTCCTTGTAGTATGTGCATGTGCTGTCATGTTAAAGTAATATTTGTGTGTGCATGTTTGTATTTGTATGTGCGTTAGACTATTAGGCTTTCAGGCTGTCTGAAACCTCATAGATAACTGTGACATAATCATTTTCACCTCAGAGGAACTCCACGCCGAAGTGTGTTACGCCGAGTGTCTCCTGCAGAGGGCAGCGCTCACCTTCCTTCAGGTCTGGAGTGAAATTAAACCAAGCAGCCTGGCACTGAAATATGTTTTACTGAAACTGACCTTTATTTAAACTCATTCTCTGCTCAGGATGAAAACATGATCAGTTTCATCAAAGGGGGAATCAAAGTGAGAAACAGCTACCAGACATACAAGTGAGTATCAAGAGAGATTGTCCTCATTTACATTTCTCATCGTTTGTTAGTTCTAGCCAGTTTCATATCTGATGTTTATACATTTTTCCCTCTTCCTGTTTATTCCTGCCTTTACTGTTATCTTTATATTACAGAGAGCTTCACACTGTACTCCAGTCAACTGGATACACTCATGGTGATAACCACGGCCATTTTGAGGGTGGTGTTAAGTTGGGAGTAGGAGCCTTTAATTTAGTAAGTAGAATGCTGGTTGTTTGCTTTTGTGATCAAAACATTGGTTAAGATACTTTAAAGTAGATTAATCCAGTCTCACGTTGCTCCATCTGCTAATTCATGCTTGTGTTGATCAAGGTTACTTTAACATTCAGAATATGTTGCTCGGCGTGATTGATGACGTACTTTACTTGCAGTGTAACTATTATAGACCCTTAAACGGAAATTTCAGATAATTTCCTCAACAATATAATAATAAAGAAAGTACCCTGTAATCCTGCTGCAAGCTTCTCACTTCCACTCCTTGCCGACTTCCTGTAGATGATTTCCATGTTGCCCACGAGGACTCTGAAGCTGCTAGAGTTTGTTGGATTCTCTGGTAATAAGGTGAGTTCTGCTGGCAAGTAAGACCTTTGTTATGGTTGACGGGAGTGTAACAGCTTGCTAATTGAGATATATTATATCTGACTGGAGATGCTACGTCATTTCTGTGATTAACACCTGTGTGGTTTCAGTTTCACTGATCAATTCATTCACAGGAAACCTTGTCTGTAGTGTATGGTGAAACTCTACTTATGAGTTGTCATGTGTGTGCACGATGAGAACATGACGAACTGTGACTGTACGATTCTCTAAAGAGGGATTGAATAAAACCATGGATGTGTGTGACTGTGTCTGTCTGTGCAGGAGTTTGGTCTCCAGCAGCTTCAGGAGGGCTTAGCAGAAAGCACGTTCAGGTCGTTCCTTTGTAACATGCTGCTGCTCTGTTATCACACTTTCATGAGTTTCATACTAGGTGAGGAGTGAGACACGCAAACGCACGTAGCTGCAACCAACCACAAAAACAGACAAGGATTTTACAGTTGTCTTTGTTTTGTTTGTCTTACGCAGGAACTGGAGAAGGAGATGTTGAAGATGCAGAGAAGCTGCTGCAACCATATATCAAAAAATATCCCAAGGTCTCGCATGATTTATTGTTTTTTCAACTTTAAACAATGTGTTATTCATATTCAATGTTTAATGTGCCCAAACATACTTGACCGTGTTGTTGACTTTTTTTTCTTGTAGGGATCCATCTTCTTGTTCTTTGCTGGTCGAATAGAGGAGATCAAGGGCAACTTGGATGCTGTCAGTGTTTGTTATTTCTTTGCCCCTGAAAAATAACACACACATATTCAGCACAGAGCATTTTAGCATTAAATCTGGAGACTGCTTTTGTGTTTACATTTTTGTTTTTCATTTCCGTTTGTCTATTGAGTGGCAAATTCAAATATATCTTACAAAGCAGTCCAAAGAGTTGAATGTGCTACTGTGTTGACACTTGATTGAGTCTTATTTCAATTGAAACATTGACATCACTTGAGACAAAAAAATAGATGTTACCATTTTGTGAGAGAAAAGAGTGTTTATGTTTGTTTCCAGGCTATAAGACGCTTTGAGGAGTGTTGTGAGGCTCAGCAGCAGTGGAAACAGTTTCACCACATGTGTTACTGGGAGCTGATGTGGTGCTTCACATACAAGAGACACTGGAAGATGGCCTACTTCTACGCTGACCTTCTCAGCAAGGAGAACTCGTGGTCTAAGGTGCAGCATCAACAAATGCAAAGTTAGAAAACAAAATAAGCACATCTCTGCAATTAGGCGCAAAACATATGTTTAAATAGAAAAATCACCACCAGTGGGCAGCCTAGTGGTTATGATGCATATGGCATACAGAAATTTGAGCCTTCTTTGGAAGCCAATGCCCCACTCCGCCAGAGAGAATATCGTCAGCAGCTTTTAGAGACTGAAAATAAAACATGTCTTCAAACCAAACTGAACATCAAAAGTGGAATGGATTTCTGATGCGCTAGTCTGTCTCTAAATGCTACAAAATCAGCTCAGCTGATTCGAGAAAAGAGAGCCTGTAACCACTTTTTTCTCTCTTTCAGGCTACCTATGCGTATATGAAAGCAGCATACCTCAGCATGCTGACTAAGGATGATTGCCTAACCTTTGGGGAGACTGCGCTCACACTGTTCAGGTATTAACTAAAAAGTGAAACTACAACCACAGTAAATCAGAGATGATTTACTGTGACAGCTACAGTACACATCTATGATAACACAAAAGACTGTAAGGGAATATATACTAATTTAGCAGATGCAGTTTTTATGTGATGGGAATTTTATAGCAAAAATCATTCCTCTGTATTACTGACATTTATGTCAATGAATTAAATTGTATATTATATCATATTGCAGGCAGGTTCCGGCACTAAAGCAGAAAATAGCTGGCAAGTCTTTGCCAACAGAGAAGTTTGCTATAAGGAAAGCCCGCCGCTACCTCACGGAAGACCCCTTTCCTCTTCCTGCTCCTCCGCTGGTGAGTACTAGATGGGGCCTTGTGTGGGTGGACTAGATAAAGACTGTGTGTCTGCCTGTGTGGACCTGTCTCGGATTAGTAAACCAATAAGCCAACTAACAAAACAAAAATGACTCATAGACAAAATGTTAAATTGAATATGTGAAACTGTACATCATTCATGTGTCTTTGTGTGTTATGTAGGAGATGATGTACATCTGGAATGGCTATACAGTCATTGGCAAACACAAAGACCTAACTGAGGGCATGCTGGAAACACTGGATGAAGCACAGGCTAAACTCGAGAGCAGCCCAAGTATACAAACCATTTACCATTTTAAAGAATTAGTGCCCTGGCTAAAAACTAGATTCACTGAGTGCTACATCGACTCTATGTTTTGTATTTTGGGCCTCTCGGAGAATTAAATGCATGCATAAAAAATAATTGTATTTATTCTGAAATTGCCCTGTTGTATGTTTGTCAGGGAATGATTTCACCATAGACGATCAGTGTCTGCTGAGCCTACTGAAGGGACTCTGTCTCAAACACCTAGGGCACCAGGAAGAAGCTGAACACTACTTTACTCTTGTACTGTGCAAGTAAGCCTTTCTCAGGACACAGACATGTACAGTATACACATGGTTAATTTAAAAGCAGATTACTTACACTAGTTTCTGTGAGTGTGTTAACATTGGTTAGTGTGATCCTACTTGATGTTTTTGGTTAGGACAGAGTTCTGATTTAAAAAAAGACTCTCAAGAGTTCTTCAACATAACCACTGTGTCCTGAACCTGTCCGCAGTGAGAGTCAGATAAAGTATGACCACTACCTGGTTCCTAATGCTCTGCTGGAGCATGGTCTGCTGTGTCTGGAGCAAGGCAGAAAAGATGAAGCTGTCAAACTCCTAGAAGCAGCAAAGTAAGTCATTTAACCAGTAAAACATATTCGAGTTGTCTGTACTCATGGTGAAGCTTAAAGATTTTTCAAAATGATGTAATGAACAATGTACTATGTTGTGTAATTATTTGTGTCACTTCTGACTTTGTTTTTATTAAGTGGGCCACACTAAAATATTTGTGTTTGTGGTTTTCAATAAATCTTTTAGTTAACGTTTTACTAAACAACCCATGTTTGTAGGTGTTCATGAGTAGCATAAGAACTTAGATTGATATTTACCACTGTTGTGATGGTAAATGTTCTTCTTCTTTTTCAGGCAAAATTACAAAAACTACTCAATGGAGTCGCGGACACACTTCCGTATTCAGGCTGCTCTGCACAAGGCCAAGGGCGCCGGAGAGAATGGCATCCATGTTAACGCCAGTCCATGACAGACAGAGGAAGGCACACTAGAGCAAAGAGATCATTCGGTTTCCATAGTTTCACTATGCAACACTCTGCACAGCTACAACCTTACCCATTTAGGCGGGCTATTTGTTTTTTTTTTATTGTGCGTGCTGCCCTGACAGGAGACATGAGCTTATTGTGTCCCTGACTGGAAAAGGTGGGTTTGCTAAACCCTCTTCCAGGGTATTATTTATATGATACATCATGAAATTCACTTCATTGTGTGATTTAAAATAGAAACAAATTGAGAAATGAGCCTATATTTATGAAGCACCACTTCTAGCAGGTTTGCTTGTTTAGAAAACAAGGCCACGTGAGTATAGTCTAAACTTCAGATTGCCAGCATCTAAATGTGTCCAGTTCAGGGTAGTGGGGTTAGACCTCATGAAACCAATGCACCAAACATCCCCTATAAATTAGTGATACCATCCACTTGACATCACCTTTTTGACCTGGTTGCTGCTCCCAGTAAATGTAAATTTACACCAGCTATAAAGCATATCAAACAATTCCCAACATCACGAGTCAGGGATAACTATGAGACGGCTTTGTACTGTATCATTTGATATATTTTAATTGACATATTTCACACACAGGACTCATGTTATATTTGTTCCTTGTGTTTCCTCAGAATGAGTGAGTATTTCATTGTTTATTTTAATCTTCTTCCTTTCCTTGAGACATATGGAAACGTTGAAAGACAAAGAATATTCATGTGGAATAGCTTTTTTTAGTCTCTTTCTGATGATGTTAGCAAATCTACAATCCTGTTATTTTTACAGTTACATGTAAAGGCTTTTGCACAAAGCTTTGTAAATCAGCCAGCCTTAGAAACTCTCCAGAGTCAAATGTCTTGACTTGCAGTGTGAGTTTCTTTACATTTATATACTGTAAATGGCACCTTTTACACAAATTGTCCCGTTTTAAGAGGACGGATGAATGTGTCTTTTAGAAAGGCAGACTCCCTCTTTACTCCTCCTGTTGCGTGGGACTGGCTCCAACAGTACTTGAGCATGAACAAACAGGCCATTCACGCTAAGCAGGGAAGGACTGCGTGCTTGTCTGCCTGTTGCATCTTTAGTGGGTAAAGAATCTCTGAACGGCAACCATCACAGTCTTCCAGATTTGTGAACATCTCTGCTGTATTAATCATGCTTGACTAGAACTACCTATAGAAGGACATGAAGAGCATAGCCACGCTTCTGTATCAAAAAATATTTTGGAAATGAACAAATACTTATTGAATGAAAACTAAAAACACAGAAATGTGTTGCCTCTAATTGTGATGTTGGTGAGGTTATTTGAAGATACTTGTGTGCTGTGACAGAGTATCCAAAGAATAGGAACTCATACGGTGTCTCAAGTGTTGGAATTAGAGCACTGCTGATTTATTCATGATTAGGCTACAGTTTGGGATTCAAGAAAATGACTAGGAGTCAGTTTCAATATTTGTAATGGTGGAGGTAATGTACTCTTATTACTGTTTCAACAGCAGTAACTCTGGTATATTCTAATAACAAAACATATTTTATTTTCTAATAATCAATTAAGCTTATTTTTTCTTTTTTTATGTAGTCTTACTTATGAAGCTGAAAGAAATTCTAACCAAATTTAGTGGCATTGTGATGTTTACAATCTGCATATTATAGTGGGCATGGCTACCACAAAGCAGAATGACATTCCTGTACATAATGAATGTTCCTGTTGTAATTTAAGATGAAATGAAGATGAGCAGCAAAGAAAGTCTAATTTTGTGTTTTATTTTTAGTAACTGAGTGTGTTTATGTTCAGTGTGTATAGAACAGTGTCATATTTTATATGTTATTATTATGCAGTTAGATCTTTCATAAATATCTTTCCAGTGTTTGAATCCTCAAGACAGCCCACATTCAATGCAATATCAGCCAGAGATAAGAAGACAGGTGGTAATGAATGGCGTAGACATCCTATTTAATTAAAATAATACTCAAAAAAGACTTATTGAAGGGCAAGGAAACCGTAAACGAATATGTGTTCATATAATATTTTGAGGCTAGTGTTATCCATACCGAAACCTGACTGAAACTGCGAGTACGTGACGATTAAAAGACTTTTTTCGATCGATTTTTAGCTGTGTTTATGTTTAGCGAAGGGCAACGTGATGATGAATTTGATTGGTTGAGGGTGAGAGCTTCCTGGATGTAGGTGAAAGCTCATTGGTTCGTGTCATGGCGAGGCGGGGCTCCGTGTTGCTACATCACCACCTTTTTCTCGTTGTTCGGCAGCTGCGAGCTGGAAAGTCCCTGACAACCAGGGAGGTTACAATCAGGAAAACTGCGACCAGCGTTATCAGTTTAAATGACTCATACTACCATTCTTCCCGTCGCTGTCTCATTGGATACAAAATTCAGCGAGGTTGTCTTTGTCGTGAATGTTGGAGCCAACCGACAATACATGCTCACTTGCGACGGCTAGCTTGTGTTAGCAGGCTAGCTCTTTGTGTGGCTAGCTGAGAGATGTTTTGTTGTTGTTAAACTGAGCAGCCCTCCTGTCGTCTGGGAGAGGAGATTCATTAGTTGTGTGTGGGGAAAACGTATCCACTGGCAATACCCCCGCGAAATAGGCTCTTGGTAAAGCGAAGCTGAGGGAGCGAAGCGTGTGACCGAAGAGCAAGGAGATGGGAAACTGTCTGAAATCTCCGACCTCGGATGATATTTCTTTGCTACATGAGTCTCAGTCGGACCGGGCCAGCTACGGGGATGCCGCTGACCCAGACCAGGAGCCGCCGCCCCCTTATCAGGTAACTTTATTCGAACAGTTTGAACCGCTGTATGGCCATGCATATAAATGTTTTTTGGGAACAAGATTATCCACATTTATTGTATCGTTTAGTTTAGATGACATCACTTGTATCACGGATGTAGAATAGGTCTAGTCCAGCACAAGTCATCTCAATATATCAATCAAGAAACTTAGAAAGTACGTGAGGCTACACCAGCTGTTATCACCCTATCCCTGAAGCGCAGCCCACTGACCCCGTCTCTCCATGTCTCTGACACTAATCTGCTTTTTTATATCCGAAGGTCACATCTATATCATCCTCTGAAGTCATATTGTGATTCATTATTCACTGATATGACAGCAACACAGTATCATTACATGATGCGGTAATTTGGTGTGTGTTTTACTTTAGCGGTATTCAGTATACTTTTATTGGACTAGACGCTGTTTTTTGGACAAAAGTGACTCTCAGCTGCTTCCTTCACTGACCCCCACCCCCATGCTTCAGGGTAATGACTTTGTTTTTGTAGAGTCCTTATTTCCTGAATTAGATCTACAAACAAACCACACCATGTTGAAACAGTAAATATGATGCATGGTATTACCCTGCTCTTGTTGTGTGTTTTTCTACGTTAGGAGGCAGCTGGTTTGTGTTATGTAAGGCCTTGGCAGAGAGTTTTTCTGTTATTAGGTTAAGCCAAGCTTTATCTGTAGATTTAAGATAAGTGTTATTAAAGCATGGGAAACTGAAGGTGATCTCAGGTCAGTGCAGCACGAGACCTCTTATTGTAGAAAGCTGCTTAATACTGTAGAGTCTGATTAGCAAGACCAAGTTGTAGATTATTCAAAACTAGGATTAAAACAGAAAAAAATGTGCAGTTTTGAAAAGCTGTTATCTAAATGCAATAAAAGCACTTTTGGCCAACAATCCTCCTACAGCTCAACCCAGCGCAGCAAGCATTCCTGTATCTGCCCTGTGTTTATGTTAAAAAACCTTCTGACCTATCACTGGGCCCCACAGTGCATATCAGGCTGTGCTGTGCTGAGCTGGCTCACTCCAACCTACAGCTCCTTTTAACCCTTTTATGTCTTAAACTCGGGTTTAACATGGTTCCAATTATAGTTGGATTTAAAAAATAAATAGAGCTTAGTTAATGCTGCGTGATTTTGTAAAAAAGACATTTGAGATCAATATTGCAATTGTAATACAATAATATGGCGCTTGCAAAATTACTTCATAGTATTTATGTTTTTACTTATTTTAAAATCTGCTGTTTAATTTTCAGTCAGTAAGGATGTTAAATTAACATAAACAGAGATGCAGGTACATGATTAGGTCCTGTGCATTTTTTACTCTGTCAGTAGTGGAGTAGTAGTAGTCGGTAGTGCTGTTGATCTGTGGAAGATTTAATTTGACAGTGAGACCATGAACAGTTATAAGCATCTTATAATATTACTGGTCCTACATAGACCTCATTCATGATCTCTGCAGCATCACTTTTTACTCGTTTACACACTATTTTTCGCAAATTGTAAATAGCTGATTTTTAGATTTAAATATTTCATACCCGAATCTGCGTTTGTAAAAGTAGTAGTCTCCACAGGTCACACAGCATTGGTCACTTCTCATGTTTCTTTATTCTTATTTTTATAAATACAGATAATGATGAATACATTATGGTTTCTATGTCTGACCATTTCTAAGAGCGATGTTATATTCGCTTATTGGTCAATAAAAGCAGAGAAAATTGTCATTTTCTGCACCACTGTTATTGTAGTCTGTGCTTTGTAGGATGACTGAAGATCTGAACTGAAAAGTCACTCCTTAAAATTTCATATTTGACCAAAGGGCAAACAGCTGTTTTCCTGTGGACATCCTCAGAAGAGAGTGTTTGAGCAACGTTAGGCCTGACAGCAGAACCAACATTATCAAAGTGGACACAGACTTCACCTGGCCATGGGTAAAGTTAGAGAAAATATGTTATCCTAATGTTTTCAAGCTAACAAGCTCAACTCGGCCAGTCTTGCATTAGTATGGTAAACTTAAATGAGAGATAATATGTCGCCGCTTCAGTCCACATACTAATAATTAGAATCGCAACATTTTGCTTTGTAATCTCCTTCAGCCCTAGTCTACCAGAACTAGTGCTGTCAGAGTGGTGCTTCTTTATCTTTGTATTATTATCATAGCTCAAGTGGGATTGTTGGGTTTTCCGCATTATTTTGATTATATATACACTTATATTTTTGCAAGGTCCTAAACCTTGCTATGTAAAGTGCCCTGAAATTACTTTCGTTGTGATTTGGCGCTATACAAATAAAGATGAATTGAATTAAATTGAATAACCTTTCTTTAAAATATCAATATGTAATTCAAGGACATACAAAAGAAAATTGAAAAAATTAGCGTAACACAGGTATATTCATGCATTTGATGCCCTATTGCTCCAACAACATGTCTGTGTACACTAATAACGTTGGAGTATTTTTGGTCTTTGTAGTCATGTGTTGGGTCAGCTCAGTCTTTTTTCTGTTTATTGTTTTACAAGCCGCTGAAAATCATATTGAGAAGATGTGGAAAACGAGAGAAATATGTGAGAGGCACAAATTCGGGTCTGATGATAACTTTATGGTCCCATCCATACAAACAAAACATTTTCAACTTAAGATTGATCATGTTATTTGATTTCAGAGGAACGTCACCCCCAGGCGAGCTACGTCAGAGTCAGTAACAGATTATATCTCAACTGGGAAATGAGTCCTTGACATGTATCTGTTGCTACAAGTATTTTGTCTAGCTTACCGCAGTGTGTAATTAGGCCAAAACTGTTGGCTCTGTTGAGCAATAAATGACACAACATTGCCCAGTGTTTTTGCAGCTCATGACTAAGCTTTCAGTTGTGTTGAGTATTATTAGAGGGTTAACTAACTTTGCTAAAACCTTGTTATAAAGGAGTCTTTCAGACTTGCCAGCTCTTTTCTCCCTGCAGACTACGGTAATCAGCACCTTCACCATCTGAACCCAGTCTGAAACACTGAACACATTTTTTGGTTGCTTGCAGTTCAGTTTAACATTCTGTGTAGGAAAAAGGACTAAAAGCTCAACTATACTTTATTTAAAATAGCATTTGCCATAGAAAGCTAGGGTTTAAATGCCACTAAGCTGATTGTAGCAGAAGGTCTGTCCTCCATAGCGGTGACGCAAGATGCTGGAAATCCCAACAATGGAATCCACAAAAAGTTAGTATGACTTGAGACTGTGATTAAGAAATGGAATACAGAACAACTATAATGATTTATATAGGCAACCCTAAAACTAAACCTAAAACCCAACGACAACAAACAGGTTGATGGAATGGTTTTATCACTTTTGTCCACTTGTCTACTAACAAATTAGAAGAAATAGAAAAGCTCAGTAGCTCAGATTTTTATAATGGAACATCTAGAAACAAAGTCTTTTCTGCCTTCTGCTATCTTTTCGCAAAGACCATTCCTGATCAGGTTTCTTTCGGGCTTTGGGAGAATCAACTTGGCATCCAGATAAAAAGCTTGTAAACCTGAATCTAACAGACTCTGAAATCATCCAGCATACACAGACACAATGCCCCCAAAACAGGCACAGAGTGCCACTCTACAGACAGTTATGCTGAGCCCCAGATCAGATTCTGGATTCCCGGAAATCCACAGTTTATTGTGAATCAGAGGGAAGTGACTTCCAGCATCTGGAGCAGGGTATGTCCACATCGTCAGCCCGAGGCTAGATTTGGGGCTTTTGAATAATTTCCTGGCTGAAAAGATTCTGTGCACAGACGTGTTTTCAGATGTATGTGGATATTGTTCTGCAGAAATGTTCATCTTACTCAAATGAAGATTATACTTTGATTAAGGTCTTTGTGATTTAGTCAAACGCTTATGTTACAACTGCAACATAACATTTTGGCTGAATTAGCCAGGTTCATGACATGTCCCCTTTATATAACTTATGTCACTGTAACTGTCTTTATTGCTGAAAGTGGCCTCTGTTTAGGTAATGGCATGATAGTCAAACACGTCTTGCAATAAAACAGGTTGCGGTCAGAAATTCCTTTTAATGTGACGAAACTATTGGAAAGAAATTCACCAGACAGCATCTGACATTTCATCACAACATGTCACAATATTGGGTTAATTAGACACTAACCATATAGATGCAGGACATTGTAGGGGAAGGGGGGAGGGAGGTTAAAAGCTAAGTGGTTCAGTCCTCTGAGCTTGTGAAATAGCTGACAAGATGAATTCAAAGTGAGCAAGTGTCTGTTTTCAATCAGTTGTGAGCCTAGAAAGCAGAGGGGCGTGCACTCCTGTATTAATACTATGCAGACTGTAGCTGTGAGTCTGTGCCCATGCATTTCTGTTGTGTGGTGATTTGGAAAGCAGCTGGTCAGATATGCTGAGTCATTGCTGTGAGACTGTGCTATAGGAGATAAGACACCACTGTGTGTTTACGTTCGAGAGAGAACGAGTGTGTATGTGTCCCCATTTGTCCCCATGTCATTGCTTGTAGTGTCCCTGTCTCCCCCTCAGACACGGGGGCAGTGACAGGAGTTTTTATTGATTGCATTCAGTTTGGCACCAAAGCCTTTATGTCACCGTCAGCATATCTTTGATCATAAAGACCATAAAGATAATAAATGAAGTGCTACTTCATTAATCTCATTATCTCATTTCAAAAGGGTGTTTCAGACAGCTAGTCAACCAGACAGACTTTTTTTGATGGCTGATGCTACAGCTTCTGTAGGCTGTGGGTCATTTTCAGCATATTTGTGACAGCAGATTGGAGTAAAAATGTTTGCCAATAAACCATTGTCATAATGTTCAGATTTTGCTGCTGTGGGTTGCAAGTTCTTGCATCCAAGTGTAGTTAGAGGGAGGCAGAAAAAGAGCGTGACATACAGCATCATGAGCCCTTTTAGACATTACCTGTTGTCTTGTCCTTACATGGTAACACAAACATAAAGTACTTACAACAAGGTCTGACCTAAATAGTCACCCTACATTCCCCGAACTTTAAATGGGAGCTGGTTCCACAGGAGGGAAGCTTGATAGCTAAAGGCTCTGCCTCCCATTCTACATTTAGAAACTCTAGGAACCACAAGTAGACCAGCACTCTGAG
>JAUMTR010000019.1:9880127-9949902 GCA_032270685.1 Microctenopoma stevenorrisi | reverse complement strand
ATTAAGTCCAGTCAGAACTCTGGCTGCAGCATTCTGGATTAACTGGAGGCTTTTGAGTGAGTTATTGGGACATCCTAGCAGTAATGAATTACAGTAGTCCAGTCTAGAAGTGACAAAGGCATGGACTAATTTTTCAGCATTATTTTGAGACAGAATGCTCCTAATTTGAGAAATGCCGGTATTCCTGGGGTGAAAGAAGGCAGCTCTGGAGATTGCCCCAGTGGGTAACTGCTAGGGCTTAGATTCTGAGCCCATATAAAGTATTGCAATACACACATGCCCATATTGTTACACTGTCAGGCTGTCCTGTTATCACGTCAACAAACACTTCCTGTGATGCTAATGTCCATCCTTCTCCCCCCATTGTTGCCCTTGATGTTCTATGTGTATACTTTCTGGAGGTATTGTTTAATGATTCTGTGACTCTGCAGCTCTGGTCGAAAGACTGCAAATTTTGTGATGTCTGGGGTTTCTTCCCTTAAGGGCTTAATCACATTGTTTTTGTTGCACAATTAATTTATTTATATTTTTGAGTAGATATTTCCTACACTGTATATAGTTCAGAATCAGAAATCCTTATACTTAAATGCTACTTATGAGGTCTCAGTTGCTCCTGACAGTGAAAAGAGTAAAAGTAAGAGAGACATCAAGTTACACAAAAACGAACAAAAAAAGTTGAAGTTTGATTGACATTATTGCCTTTTTTTTTATTAGCAATGTTTCCACTCTATGCTGTTTTTACACTGTGTTCAAAACATGAATTATGCCCATGTCATTCTAATGCCTGTCTGCACCCCCCCTTTTCCACATAAACATTATTCAGTTCAATTCAATTCATCTTTATTTATATAGCGCCAAATGATAACGAAAGTCATTTCAGGGAATTTTCCATAGCAGGTTTAGGACCTTGCAAAAATATACTGGTATCTCGACCGGTTGGGGTTAGTGGACAGAGGAGAGAGAATAGAACAGCAGGTAACAGACGAGGCACTGGGCAGGTTGGTAGGACCAGCGGCCACAAGGTGAAACCACAGAACTCCAAGGTCAGGGACACCTGCAGAAAGGTACAGAGAGAAAGAGACAGAAGGACGAAGCACAACTTGCGGGGAGAGGAGACACAATGTTAACAACATGTAATGATGTCATGATGAGAGAGAGAGATGCTATCTCTCAAATGCTGTGGTATGTTGGGGGCATGTCGGCACAGTCAGGGCCTGTGGTTGAAACATTTTTTTTCTGCTCTAGCTCTTGTTCAGCTCAGGATCAATTTTGTCTTCCACTATGGACTGCACGCAACAGGTTATGTTTTTACATATTACAGTTTTACATATTCACCAAGCTAACCATATGTCTGAAAAGCATGTTATAACTTTCTCATTCATTGCTTTAGCTCATTAAGTAGGAAAAAGTGCCAAATGTGTCAGGTAATTAGTGCTAAAACGCTGCTAAAACCAATAATGTGGCAAGAGCTAACAATTTCCCTTCCTTTTACATGACCAGACATACATACACATAAATTGGTCTGTTTCTGGGGAGAATCTAGACTGTGGGTGTTGTCCAGTCTGTCTCTAATTATATGTGTCTTAAGACTATTGCTTGTTATTGAACTTGTGGGATTGGAGTGCCTCTGTCTTTCCTTTTCCCTGCCCCCTTCCACCCTGAATTGGATGGAAGAGGGCAGGGAAATGCTTTCGCACTTTGTTCATATTTCTTTCACTTTCTGTCTGTGCATCTGCTCTCATTCTGTGTTGCCTATAATCTTCACCTCCCATCCTGTTCACCATTAAGAGCTTGGGGCTGGCAGGTTGACAGTTTCTGCTGCTTTGTGTGGCTCGGCAGCCTACAGCATTCTTGGCAATGGAAGCTAGCCACCGCCCTGTACCCTGTCTGCCTTTAGTTTTCCACCTGCATTTTTCCTCTTTGTCTCATTGTCCACCTCTCTGACTGCTGTCCTTCTGGTTGACCTGAGGTCACATAATAAAAAGTTGTACCAGCCCAGTGGACTCGCCATGTATGAAAGCTGTGACCGGCATATGACAACAATTATACTGCTGACTGCTGTACAAATCACCCTCGTAACAAGCACACACAGCTGCTGCCCCCCTCTGAGGCCCTGTCTGTAGCTTTTATTCATGCTGCCTGACTGCCATCTTTTTTTGACACGGGTTAAAGGAACGACTGTCAGGGGAGAAGCAGACTGCCTTGACTGCTAGCGTTATGATGACTCATGGTTTAAAATGCTACAGTGGTGAGAGTCTGACTATGCGCCCATTGTTCTGCGTTTTTCCTTTCAAAGACATTTTTGTGCTTAACAAAGCTTAAATCATTATTTTATCTACGATAATCTCACGAATGACAGCACATGAATCAACATTTTTCTGTTTTTGTACTTCTTAAATATAGACAAGAATCCTAATTCTAACTAAACGTAGCTTTATTGGTGATATGGTTGGATCCTGGTTGTGCAGTGGAGTGATGCATCTCGCTCCACAAACCTCTGTTCTGTACAGTGTTGTGCTGAATCCTGTTTTTCCATGAATGATTAAATTCTTGGAATTCACTTTAGTAACAACTGACTGTCCTACATTTTTTCTGGCAACTATGATGATTAGTTTATGGGAAGCTGCTAATGTAACCTCAATCATTTCCATCTCGACCTTTGCTAATAACAAGTAGATCAACTAGAATCACTCACAGTAATGCATCTTAGGAGTCGTATTCACAGGCTAAAGCTCTGTAAAACATGTTTAAGTGGAAAAGTAATATTAATATCATTAATATGACAAACACTTAGTGTAAATGTGTAAATCTTTAAGGTCCTGCCTTCCACATTTTGTTCTACTGAAAGATGACCGGTTTCCATATCTTTGTTTGACTATAAAGCTCAGATATTTATAGAGATTTGACATTTGCAAACAAATATGCAACAAGATAAAATAACTCGAGCTCTATTCACCTGAATTGATAGATTGTGGACCTTTGAAGGGATCACTATTAAGCATCACCAAGTCGCCCAACACCCAGAGTGAGGGGTGAATACATAAGCAGTTTCTTGCTCACTGTGTCTGTCATGACAAATATAATATATTATCGTGTGAGGCATAACCAATCGACAGAAACATATGCTTTATTCACTTTTTTTCTTTTTATTTATATATTTTTTTTCTTTTGACATACTTTTTTTGACGACTAGGAGGATGTTGATTGGTCAGCTGCACATATATGCTGTTCTTGTGTCTTGTCCAAAGACACCTCGACATGCGGCCAAGTGACACAAGCATTTCATTATTTTAAGTATTCATATCAGGCTGAGCATGAACATGCAACTCTTCCTGCTCACGGCATGCTTTTGTGACTACTACTAATCGGCCAAAAAAAAGAGGAAACACTCTAAAACACAGACGTTTAGTGCAGTTACTTTGCCTGCTATGTTATGCAGCAGGTCAAACCGGGTGACAAAATACTAAACCCCACAAGTTTTGTTCTTACTCTCAGTTTGATATACAGGTTATTTTAAGTGTGTATTGCTGTCTTCCTGTGGTGTGTGTGTATATACAGGTATGTGATGAAGGAGCTCATCTAATGACATACGAGTGAATTTAGCCTAATCCAAAACCTGGCTTTTAGATCCTTTTTGTTACTTGGCTTGATGGTGTGGAATACAGACCAAGGAGGAGAGGAGACTCTAAACTGAAGCATGAGCTCAACAAGTGAGATAAAAAAAAACATGCGCATACGCCACAAGACTCTTAAGCAATATGAGAAAAGATGGCGCAAGGGAAGGAAGTGGATTAGACGGAGGCACAGTGACAGACCACAAAGTGAGAGATGACTATATAGAAAGTTAGGTTTAGTGAAGATGAAGGCACAAAGGTTCACAAAGGTCCAATCAGAGGTTTCTGCCAGATGAATGAAATCAAAGTCCTTGCAGGCATTCTTGAAATATTGCATTAACAAGAATAATTCAAACATTAAGCCTTTGACTTGTGATCAGTTCAGCCTGGACTCCACACGTTGTACATTTTGAAGATTTTCCTGAGATGTCGTGTTCACAGTAATGTTACGTATGGATAGAAGGAGAAACAGATCTGGAGCTTACAACATGGGAGGCCAAAGTGAAAAACTGTGAATCAGTGTGTCGCTACCACTGTGAGCTAAAGTTTTCTTTTCTCACAGGTCATGTATGGTTAGGGTTACACTTTTACCAAAAACCATTTATTTACAAATACAATTTAAAATCTTGTCCTTTAGTGTGGAAACTCACGGTTTTATTCTGTCCATCAGGACAGGTTTTATAGAGCTGAAAGTGACATTTTTAATGTCTTGTTGTGTCTGTCCAATACCAACTATATCTTTTTTTGGTTTAGTCATTACTATCTGATACTGAAACCCCATTACTCACTTTGATTTGATGTTACTTTCATTGCCTTTTAACCCTCTACTTGTGTGGATTCCTGCACCAATATTTAAAAAAATCTACTGACAGACATAATGAAACGCCCCAGACATGTCACTTTTCACATTCAAGTTTTTCTAACAAATTCCAGTTTTGTGTTCACTCTGAAGTCTAGCGCACCCTCAGTGCATGTACATCTTCCACACTCTGTGGAGACTTTGTTCCTATGATGATTGAAAGATTACCACAATGTTTGTAGTGAATTGACAGCTCTGAAAGTTCACTCGAGAGAGAGCTTTTTCGTTTTTATAACATGTCATCATCTGTGCTACACTAGCCATAGTACAAGCTGTGAGGAAACACTACCACCTACTGCCTGAGATCATAATCTCTCAACAAAGCCAGACATTCTCTTCACTTATTATGAAGAAGAAGAATTCGCTTTATTGGGATAGAATACATTTTTTTACATGTTATTACGAAATTTGTCTCCTGCATTTGACCCATCCCCTCTTGAGGGGAGCAGTGAGCATCCACCGGCTGCGGTCGAGTGTCTCGCTCAGGGACACACCTGGTATGAGGGATGGTCTGGGTGACTCAGCTTGGAATCGATCCTGCTATTCTCTGCATCCCTGCCCTCTGCCTTAACCACTGAGGAATTATTCTGGTGTCAGTTATTCACATTAGTTATCCTAAACCTTCAGGGCAGAAGAAGGCTAATTACATATTCAAACCAAGAATGTGTGTTTAACACAGTCAGACGAGTACTTTCAGTGTGTTTGAGCTAGAGTGAAATCCACCGTTCTGTCTGGGTTATTTATATAGTAAAGCTTAATGGTATCATACTGGTACGGTCTTTGAGCCTTTATCAAAAGAAAGTAAGTTTATCAAGTAATTTACTAGACCTGGAATTACATCTACCAAAAATGATCCCAAGAAAAATGATCTCTGCTTTTGTTAAAGTCAGAAGGTTTAGTCATGGCAACTGGACTTCTTTCTTTGAGGGAGAGTCCAGTTGCCATGACTAAACCTTCTGACAACTTTAGCTGGATCACTGGGAATCTTCACAGACATGCTTTTGTTAATGTTATTTTGTTAGCCTGACGTTGAGTCATGGCAACAGGACCACGGATGACTTCTCAGACTTCTCCAGACTCCAGAATGTAAGGTGTAAGAAGTGATTTAATAAGCAGGTCATGTAAGGGCCAAATTCTTATTCAGTTTACATCTGTACATAACTGTTCTGGAGATTTAGTGTGGATGTTCGGTTTGGTCTGGAAAAATAAAAAGGTGTTCCTTTGTTTTTCCCTTTAAATCCTCTCACATGAGACTTGCTCACACTAAATTTAAGGTTATAAAATTGTTATGAATGAATTCACATTTCAATATTCATTTTCTCTGAATTTAGTTTATGTGGTTTCAATTTTCTATTTCTGCAGGAGCAGTTCCATGTGCCTATCTATCACCCAACACCCAGTCAAGCTCGACTGGCCACTCAGCTGACAGAGGAGGAGCAGGTCCGCATTGCCCAACGTATTGGTCTCATCCAGCACCTCCCAAGGGGCGTGTACGATCCAGGGCGGGACGGCTCTGAAAAGAAGATTAGAGAGTGAGTAGGAAGCCTGTGCCAGCAGAGGGAGTTTTCATTTTTTCTAGAGGTGCAAGCTAACGCGATAAGAAGAGATAACCACTTTGATCTGTGTTTAAAGAGGGTGTTTGCAAGTGCTTTAGATAAAATAATCTAAATTTGTGCATAGATTAAAACTAAATCAGTTACATAGTGAAATAACTGATTTCAAATTGTATCTGCAGACTTTCACGCTACTTGCTGTTATTTATGGTAAATGACGCTATGTATGAACATTGTCATGATTACTGTACATACGCTGGCATCATAGTTATTTGTATGGTATTGTTACCAAGTATTGTATCATTTTACAGTATTTCACATTGCTGTAAAAACGGTGCATCAGAATCAGCTTTATACGTCAAGGAATTTGCTTCTGGTCGTTTGTAGCTTCTCTAAGACAGAACAGACAGAAAACAATAAATGAAACACAAATTATATGAAGACAAAAAGACAGTGCCTGTATACACGATTTATATAGCATGTGGTATATATTATGATATGATGCAAGGCTGCAGACGTTCTCACTGTTCCCATTTATATTTTACAAAAGATACAATTGAAAGTTGATTAAAGTATTATCAAGCGAAAAATGTGAAATAATATAAAATAGTTTTTATGTCTCTTTGGTTATTTTATTTCATTATAATCAAATGATGTGAATCATTGAGTGTCTGTGTCCCTATCTGCAGGTGCGTCATTTGTATGATGGACTTTGTGTATGGAGACCCCATCCGGTTCCTGCCCTGCATGCACATCTACCACATGGACTGTATAGATGACTGGCTGATGAGATCCTTCACTTGCCCCTCCTGCATGGAGCCAGTGGATGCCGCACTGCTTTCCTCTTATGAGACCAACTGACAAACAAATGCATATGCCCACAGACCCATGTGGATCAGACTGAACACACACACACACACACACACACACACACAAATTGATAGTACACACAACTTTCTTCTTACTAACCTGAATCCTGGATTAGTAAGGTGGTGAAATCAAGACAGTGGTGATGTAAAATATTCGTGTTTGTCTGTGTGCGCGTGCATGCATGTTTGTGTGTGACTTCCTGCACAAGTTCCTCAGTTGGCCTGCTGGACAGGTTTGCACCTGGGAAAATATGGGAGGAATAAACATTGCTGGTGTTATGGACAAGCTGGAGGGATCTGGTCTGAGGACGGAAGCTGACAGTGTTGGAGGACTCTGAGAATACAAGTGCAAAAGGAAGATGAGTGGAATGGATGATGGTTAACTGATATGCTTAAGAAAGATTTTCAAGAACCACATTTAAAAATACAAATAAACACACTTCCTTAATTACCCCGTCTTTAAATGAACCGTGACAGATTTCGGATGGAAGGATGTGAATACCATCATCATGCTGCAGATCGCTTTTTTTGGACCGCAGAGGCCTGATTATGATAATGTCCTACTGCAGAACAAAGGAGAAGCCCTACAGAAGACCTTTATGTGACGGACACTGACAGCCCAGACAGAGACGCATTGGCAGGATGGGAGATGTCAGGGAATGGTAGAAAACTACTGTTAGTAATTTAACATGATTATATAGATGAATTAGTCTCAAGTTGTTGGTCTTCATAGATCTCTCATAAACAAAATAGGATTGGCCGCGCAGTGGCTTTGTGGACTGTATGTTTTGTTAACTGCCATAAGGGCTCATTAAAACCAGTGTTTACTAACAGCACAGAGGAAAAAAAAGGAAATACCGTATGTACTTTAGTCACTAATGTGATGGATAGCTGCTGGTGCATGATCTTCTCAGTCACAGTGACGTCTCAGATTATTGTCCAAAGCACAAATAGACCAGTTCACAAAGCAGTGATACAAGTTAGGGATATTTGCACTTCCTAATCCCATTTGTGAAAATGATCAAAATCGGTAGTTACACGTGGCTGAATAAGGTCTCACCTCTGACAAGGCCATACCTTTATCCATTGTAATTGTCTCCTTCTTTCACATCAGGTTCAGCCTTCAAACGTAATTATCCCTATACTAATACAAGAATTATTTCCTCCATCTCACCCATTTTACTATGAAAGCACAAAGAAAAATAAGTGTCTTTATTTTCCCTCTCCCTGATAACTGTGGCATGCAGCTCAGTCAGTGACACTTTGAATTATGCAGAAAATAGATCGTTTGAGCTCTCCCTGCTTAGCAGGCATGATACAGATCTAATACAGCTTTAGTGATCTGTTTATGTGTGGGCACCTGTGTGTGTTTGTACAAGACTTCATGGCTCGTGCGTGCGTGTGTGTGTGTGTCTTTGAATCGACTGGGGAGTGAAAGTGGCGCCTTAGTTTTTGCACAGTAATCTCCTTAACTCTTTATGTTGTACATCGTCCTCCATCGTTATGGTGGAGCCTAATGGCCTTAGTTACACATGAGGGAGGGCTGTATTGGCTGCTAAAACGAGTCTGGTTAATTCCAAGAAAGCAAGAAAGTGGGTGGGGGTACACAGATAGTTAAGACTGCAAATGCTGTTTAAAGGTTTGCAGTCACTGAGCATGTTCTCTGTGTGTGTGTATCTATTTATATATCTATATATATATATAGATATATTTAATATAAAAGGTGTGTCAAATATTATCCAACCACTCAGTGTGTCCTCGTGTTTAGATTGGATACTTGTCACATCACCTGGCTCTCTTCCTGGGGCTTCCTGCACATTTGCATAGCTTGTACCCACTGCTTTTCGCTCCTCTCTCCAGAAGCCCTCTGCTACTGCAGATGACAATTTTGGGTACAGATGCCTTCTTGCAGAGAAGTTCAGGTTTTGGTTTTAGTCGGGGCCTAATCAAAGCAGCAGAGGACGAGCGCTATGTGGGATTGTGGGGGATAAACGATGTTAAACAATACTCGTGTGTTTGTATCTGACATACTTCCTTAAAATAAATAAAAGAATGTGTTTCACAGACACACACATAGAAAGCACACACACAGTGATATCCTGATTCCAGTGACAACTAGCTCTCTCCGAGAGCCACATTTTGTCCTTATTAGTGTGACACTTGTTGGACGCTAACTCATGAGATACGTTTGGGCTGTCTTACCCAAATAGATTTCCTGTAATGTGCTAACAGCTCATAGCTGAGAATGTGTGCTCACATCCCCGGAAGATGACAAAATTAGTCAGCAGTTCACTAACAATGAAATCTTTGTTGAGCACAGGCTGCAGACGTTGGCCTATGACTTCAAAAGTCAGGACACTTATTTATTTAAAATGCCTAACTCACAGGAATGCTGTGTATGTGCAGTCCGTAAGGTGGGTTTGTTTTTGCTTTAAGTACAAGACTGAACATCGAGGTTTACTAAAGAGAAGGGGGTATGTGTGTTGTACCTTTGTGTGTGGGTGCTTGGTAAAACTTTCCTCGTTTGTAAGAATAAATATGCATATGTTAGGCAAAAAATAAATAGACATTGCAACAGAACGTACCAGAGTGTAAGTTATTTCCTGTGTGGACACCAGTAAGTGTAATATAGTTCATTTTTTCTCTTTTTGTAACAAATTTTAGTTTCACTTTCATTTATGATGTCAGTGACACACAGATTTCTAAACATACTGACTTGCTATAGCCTTATTTTTTTTCAAAAATGTCAAGGATGCTAACATACATATATATATATATATATATATATATATATATATGTGTGTTTAAAGAAAAATGTCCTCAACATCACGTCCCTATATATTGTCTTTTTTTTTCAACTGTTAGAAAACAGTAAATAGTAGACAATATGTTTATTAACATATCAGAGAAGAAAGCATATCAGAGTCCATTAATCCAAGAGGTTTTTATGTTTTTTACGCCTGCGTTCATGTAAATGAGGTGTCAACATAGGACTGAACAATAATATTTTGCACACTATTTATTTAAAGATCCGATAACAGCAGCAGGATACAAATAGAAGAACATGTTCTACCTCATACAGACACTGGATGGTTTGCTCACATTTCAGGGGCTTCTCTGTCACATTTACTACACAACTCATTCTGATTCTCAGACTTACTGAAGTGTTTTAGACTTTGAGTGTTAATGAAACAGTAGTGAAACCTAAATTTATTTGCCAAATACAAACATGATCTGATTCTGAGTGTATATGACTTTCTGTGGTTGTCAGGACTGGTGACACTGTGAATCTAGAAAATAGATTTTATGAGGTTACCAGGGCACATGTGACTCCACAATACACTCAGTAGCCATATGTTGTCTGTATAATCTAAATAATAGTTTAGATTTCTTTGTATACAAAGCTAATAATACTCCCTTTTGAAACAAATGTTAAAAGGTTATAATAGCAGAAGGTTGCAGATGATTCAAAAGGGAAATGCTCCTCTTTATGCGGCTTCTCTTCTAGTCTGTGAAAGAAAAACAATGAACAAACTGATTTCGTGAATATAATAAACAAATTAGCACAGCCTGCCGTTTGCACATAGCCTAAATGATAAAGGAAATATTCCGATGACACAGGTTTGTCCAGCTTCACGCACGGACTCGCTCAGTGGATCAGACCCTGGATCAGCCTCCTCCTACAGATGAGTCGGATCTCCGGACTGAAGCCCATATATGTGTGGACTCCTCCTTTCTCTTTTTTCAGTTAAAAGCAGCCCTGCCCACATCTACACGGGCCTGCAACCCTTGGAAATCAGAGTGATCCTTTTTCTTATCATGAATCGATTTCCAGCGCGTTTGCTCCATAGTCACGGGTCACTGCGCGTCACCTGGTTTTAACGACATGTTTACAGATGCAAGCGCCTCAAGGAGGAATTAAACCGTGCGTGCAATGAAAGTTTACACTTAACCCACTGTTTATTTGGCATCTACACTCAGACAGGAGGATCATAACCACTCCAGTCACAACTCCTAATACTAAAGCATGTCTTAGACGTCCTGGGAAGATGGAAACAGAAAGAAAACACACGATCATAACATTTCTAATTCCGTTTTAAACGTGCACACTGTGTTTCCAGCTCACGACTTTACCTACTGCGTCTGTGCAGCTGTATGGTTTGATGTGATAATCAGACTATTTTTCAAACAGTGGTGTGACACAGGCAGGCAGACGGATGCGCCTACACGCGCTCCGGTACCCGAACAATGTGAGCGGGTGAGCCACACCAGGAGTTATACAGGTAGAGAAAGGCTTTTATACTTCTTTCACACATGGAGAAGCCAACTATTTATTTATTTGGTGACATTACTTCAGCTAATTAAACAGCCTTGGTCAAATGTAGTGAACAGAGCCGTAAATGTAATCTTCCACTAAGCTTTATTAATGTCTTTCAAACAAGGGCTGCTATTTTCATTTTTAAATAATCTAGATGTGTCCAGCTGTCGTGTAAAACTGTAGGTTGTCAATAGGAGAATTTCAATCAATCATAACCAATAAATCAAATGTACGTATAAACACATATGAGCAACAAGTTATGTACAAAATGTAAAACATTCTAAATTAAGCAATAAATATCAAAGCACTATAAATTATAATTAAATACCACAGGACACAAAAACGAGCCGGCACAGTGAAATCCAGCTGTTTTACCAGAATGAACGTGAGATTTTCCATGATCGAGGCTCTGAGCAGCTCACACCCGCAAAGGGAGGCTGCTCCACGGGTTGGGGGCCTGTTTTCCACCAACCACGTAACGTGTGGTGTCCTAACTACACGTCCTCTCGTCGTTAGGGCGCATTATCTCCTGCGCTGCGTTGAACGAGGAACCCGTTGAGAGTGTCTGTCCTCACTCATAACAGGCGAGGTGACACCGTCACTCCCAGCTGCACAGGTCTGCACAGGACGACTCACACTGAGCTGAGAAGCAGGATCAAGCTCATTTTCACTTTCGATAATCGCTGTCGCTGTTGCCGCTGGTGCTAGTGAAGCACAGTTGGCTTCTGCTTTTTGGTAAATACACGATTTAGTGAATTAGTTTTACTTAGCGGCGACATGTGGTCTGTGCAAGAAAATGTAACACGCGAAACGGGTAGTGTGATTCATTTAGTGTCATTTCATGTTGTCATAATGCACAAAACACAGTGTGTTGAGCTGCTGAGGTTCAAAGTCAGGCTTCTTTTATTTTGTGTCGTGCACCTTAAATCATGCAGCTCAGTATGGGCATGAAAGAATCAATAAAAACGATTAAAAACATTTCCAGACACTGAGCAACAGGAGCATTCACGTACTTTATACTCTGCCTTAAACTGTATCACACACACACACACACACACACACACACACACACACACACACACACACACACACACAGGACAACCACATCAAGATCACAAACAGCTCAGAAATGCTGCATTTCAAAAGCAAAACTAAATCTGTTCAACTGTACCAGTTCCCTCTCTGTCATCAAGGTGTTGTGCAATAATCCTCCTTAATTTATATTTTTGTATATTCAAAACATTCTCCTTCCTTTTTTCTTTACGAACCTTTAGTGAATTCTTTTGACTGCGTTTATGTTACACTGCAAAAAATACAAATGAAAAAATGCTGCAGCTTGGGCAGGGCTCACTGTGACCTCTGTGCCAGATATTTTTGGCCATCCTTCAACCCTCAACAGAACAACTTATTACAAATCATTTTTTACTGGAGATGTATGCTGCAAACAGAGTGTGATGTAAACAGTACATACAGGAAATACTAATGATATAGAAACTCCTGCTTATTCAGTCTAACATCCACAAAAAGCCTAGAGGCCTCTGTTACATGCAGTGTTGACCTTTTTTCTCATCGGACATTAATCATTAGGATAACCCACATTAACACAATGTGTGGGACCACTGATACTCAGTGACTCAAATCTAAATGAAATCTTTGATTATAGTCTGTTTGTTTAATTTGTTTTCATAGAGCAACTAAAAACATATATTTTCTTCTCCTCATAACATCAAAAGTGCTGGAAGACAAGACAGTGCTAAAAGATCACAATGTAAAACTAACGCACTGCATGTTTTACATTTAAAATCCTGATCCTGAAAATATTAAAATAACATCATTATCATACAGACACTAATGAGTCCGTTTAGAATAAAACAGCTAAGTAGGGTTTTACTTGACTACTTTATGACCATTATTTTATATTTGCCCCTTTAAAGAGGTCTTAATAAAATAAATCTTAAGGGGTTTAAGATAAATATAGAGAGTTCGAAAAAAAACAAATTTGACTAAATGGCTGTAAAGCAAATTAGTCCTGTCTGTAGACATTTTTGCATTTTGTATATATTATACATTTTGCAATTTGGGAATAGGTTATTCCAATTCTATCACATGAGAGACAAACCGCTGATAAGTACTAACAACACATAAAGGGGTAAAAAAGTTTAATCGTTACAGCAAATGATATAAATAGATAATTGTATCTTATAGGAAATATAGATTAAAACTAATGACTATTTCTAATAAACATATACTAACATAAAAAATAAGCAAAGCACAAATGCAATTCAATATTACAGTAGTATTTACAGTACTTATACGCGCTTGGCTGGTCTGTTCCTGATCTGGGCCTCAGCGTGGCCACGTGCCAGCCAGGAACAGACCAAATATACCGACCGTGCAAAAATATTTCAAAGGATTGTCCACAATTAATTTGTGATATTTCTGTCGTATTTTTCGTAAGTGTGTGTCGTTTCAGGCTTACGTCTACTTCTCGGAGCCAGAAGGAGGCCTCCTGATGCGGCCCACATCTGTAATATATCGCGACCAACGCGCGTCCACGTCCTCAACCTCATTCTGCACTAGGTTAGATGGTGCCATGATATTTTTCATTTCAAGCTTCAAGAATGAGTAAAGGATCCTAACAACAGCATTTGTATTTATGGTGGTATTGTTTTGAGGAGTTGGAAATGAAACCTTTTAACCGTGCAGACTTCACTCACGTGAGCTCAAATAGACATCGATGTATTCGGCCGTGTTCTTCCTCTTGTACAAGTGCGCAAGCTGCCCGGCGGTGTACCCCAAAGCGTTGGGTGTTTGGGGGTTTCCTGTGTGTTCGAGCACCAATTTGACCACCTCCAGATGACCCTCCCTGGCGGCCAGGTGCAGCGGCAGGTTGCCCAGCGCGTCCGCAACGTTCACGTCCGCTCCGCGCTCCATCAGCGCGCGCACTGTATCCACGAATCCTTCGCGCGCGGCGTCGTGGATCACGCTGAGGCCGAGGACTGGATCCTGTCTGCTGAGGTCTGCCCCCTTCTCAAGAAGAGCCTCAACCAAATCAGTGTGCCCCAACATCACCACCTGCACACAGACAGAAGCAGGTAAATAAACTAAACCACTGGATTTTTTAAAGTAGCGGATCACAACAAATGGACACAGACTCACTAAACCATGTCAGACTCAAAGGCTTTTAGGCCGCCTGGCATTAACACCAAGTTATTGAAGCAAAATTATAAAAATGCTCACTTTTTAAACTCGTGGTAAATTAAGGACGGCCCCTGAACAAATTAATTTGCACTTTGCACACAAAAAGTACATAAGAATCCAAAAAAAGTTTTTTTAACTTAAAAAAAGCACCTACATTTAAATGTAATGTTATAGCTACATAATACACTAATAAACAAATAAATGTTATTCATATAATAAGGAAATAGAATAATAATTATTATTGTCAAGACATAATATTTCTCCTCATTTATCATGTGCCAACATGCTCCAGTTTACAGTATAGATAATAAAATTCTACAATACAATTCTACTATACATCATACACAGGCCAAGGATGTAGGTGCAGTTTTTATAGTACTCATAACAGTTATACATAATAATATGTGATAGTACATAACACTTGCACCATAACTATTGTTATTAATGTTTTAGTAATAGTTAGCTCATGTTAGTTTTACTAACCAAAACTAACATGAGCTAACTATTACATGTCTGTGTAAGACAGTAGTGCAGCCCAAATAAAAGTTAAAAATTTTAAGTCCCAGCAACCAGGTATGTGACTAAAACAAAGCCTCAGCCTCCATTTCCTTCTATCCACCATTTTAAAACTCCTCTCTCACATTACACTAGCAGCCCTAAAATGTACCTCTGCTTTGTAGCATGTATTTTCTTTATTGAATGGTTGTTATAGGAGCTGATTCTTTATTATATCTGAACAACTTTATTAGGATCAAGTGCAAAAGCCCCAAAACACATTTCATTTTGAGAGTGATGCAATGACACAGCCCATTGTGCTGTTAAAAAAACATTTCTTCTCATAATCTATAATCTATAGTTTTATGTATTTTTTCAAATAATTAATTACAGCAAACTATGAATCCTAAAACTATTTTGGTTAGTTACTTAGCTTCTTTTGCTTTTTGAATCTGTTTACAGTACCTATGTTGGAGAGTCTAACTTCCTTTTTGTCATTTGTTCAAGGAATTAATTGTTTTAGATAATGTATATCTATCTAGATTATTCCATTTTACCCCTTAATTTTATCAATAAACAAGGCCTACTGGAAATGTATATCATGTGCAGCAGCACAATAAGATAAGGAAGTGAGACAGACAACTTGTTACACTGCACTCCACCATTATAATACCATGACCAAAAATGCAAAGAACTCGATCTGGATAAATTCCTGTTACACAAACAAGTCTTCAGGAGAGTCATACCAACCTGTAATGCAGTTCTCTGGAACTTATTATATCCATTGACTTCAGCTCCTTTTTGCAGCAACAACAACACTTCAGCTAGGTTTCCACTGGCAGAGGCTCTGCAGAGTTTGTCATTTAGTGACCCATCAGCCATTCTTGTAGAAAATATAGACAGATATGATCCAAGGTTTTGTCTGACTTTATGGAAAATGTCCTTGATACAAATGGTAGGTGGTGGTCAAAGGAATCTCATAGGCACCTCCCTCCCACCCTTACATCACACATGGGCCTGACCTACACAGTCCTTTATCTGGCACTATGTTTTAATTATATAGATAAAAGTCTTTTCAATTAGCCAAATGGGAATAATTACTGGTGTACCATTTACATAAAAAGTTTTAGTTAATTTAATATATTTGGGCAAATGAATAGAAACAATATAAGCTATATTTTACACAATAATTTACTACACAAAATGTTTTTAAAACTCTGCTCATCATATAATGCATTATAATGACTTACTTGGTATCCAGACAAGCAACAAAAGCCTCTAATTTTCTAAACTGCACAATTATGTTTCAAAAATGAATTAGATTATTATCCTATTACTGTGTTTTCTATTTATGTGTTGAATAACGAGTATTTTACTTGGGCCTGTTTGTTTACTTATGCAATCAATATGTACAATATAGCTCTGGGACACTGGTATAGTCATTTTAATTCTATTTGTGACAAGAAATATTATTCCACATTCTGGTATAGCATTGTCTAATAGTCATGACTATCTTTTGAACAAGTATTTATAGCAGGTGATGTGCGGGTCGTATTTATGTAGTCTTCCCGGAGTTCTGTTTATAGGAGCAAACCAGCAGTAATAGGCCTGCACCAGAACCAATTTTATTTCTGTGAATGCACTATAATCTACACGGAGGCGGAGCTATAAAAACAGTAACACAAAACAAACGTCCTCTAAGTGAGATTAAACCCAGGTCAGGTCAGGAGGTACCATCTTTTTCTCCTACCGAGTCGAGCGCTGAAAAAATAACACAAAAATAACAACGAAATAAATAGAAAGACAAATTAACGAATATGTTTTTATATCTGCGCGTACACGTGATGTCATCCACGGCCACTTCCCGCTCATTTTCAAAATAAAATAAACAACGTGCGTTCCTGAGTGTGCGTATGGTACAGGGCGGTCTTGCCTCAGTATTCACAGATCAGGATGATATTCGCTGAGACCCGAGATCGCACAGTCATTACGAGCTCTGTTTCATTTTCTAACACACTCCTACCCAAATCAATGATCCTCCATGATCCACTGTCACAGCAACGTCCGATTATATTTCCTTGGTATAAATATCCAAACAGAGGAAAGCTCCAGCTGATATATCCTCACTGATTTCACGGACGGTTCATCTGAAGGATAGATGGAGCAACGTTTGCCCTTACACTTAGCTGAGTGAATAATATTTGAAAGTCTTACCAACGAAAAAGATGAGATGGTGTGATTGGACAGAGCTAGATGATAGGCGGGACGTCTGAGCGGAGTTTTGGAAAAGAAACCATGATGCTGTGACACCGTAACGGTGTTCAAGATGCCACGGTGGTTCCCGTAAGACGCACCTTTGTCTCAGAAAGAGCACTCGTGTTGTGGTGGTGTCCTATAATTGCTGCGTTCTTATCTTCCATCATATTTATCCACCGAAAGAGCAAGATAAGCGTTTATGTTGTCATCGCTTGGCGTCATCTTTCAGTTTCTCGTCCTTATGCTGCCATCTAGTGGATAATAATGCAAACTGAAGCAGCTGTTCCTGATGTATGTAAAGAACGTGTGCGCATGGGGTGCACTTTACGCAGAGACACGAGCGCTCAGATGTGTCGTATGCGCAGATGTGACAGGGTACATTAAACATAGACTTGTATTCACAAGTTAGAGTTTGACATATTATAAGAAACACTTTGGATAAAGATATAAAAATAAGGCCAAGGTCTTAAAGCGGACGCGTTCAAGAATCATGGGTGATGTTTTCACGTTAACCAACACAGCGGATGTTGCTGCGCTCAAACGCACAAAGGTCGGTTTTGTGCCTTTCCGTTGCCACGCAACTAGGATTTGTCCAGTGAAGGCCACACAGGACAAATTCACCATACATTAATAATTACTGGAACTGGTAGTTTGTCTTGCGGCACAACAAATCCGTTTTACCCGTTTGTACAAATCCGTCCATCATCTTAGTAAAAGTTGTACAATGTGCACCTCGAAAAAGAGCTGACAATATGGATAGGCAGGGAGCAGAGGGGTTTGGGTTATATATTCCCAAAATAAAAAAACAATGCTGCATATTTGCTTGCACCCTCAAGTTTGACGCATTGTATTGGTAGTATTATATCCAAGGACATCAAGGGACTTCATGCAAACGTGGTATAGTTTATTGTAATGAACAAGAGCTCAACAGAATCTGAATCTAGTCTGGACTCTAACTTTTTTATAAAGCAGTATAAAGTGTTAGGTTATTGAACGCTACACGACACCACAATTGGGATAACATTTACGGCAAGTCCTGGACGTTTGGCTAAACATGTGTGTGTATTCATTATTGCTGTCTAGATAATTCTATTGTGTAGGAACAATACCTCAAAAACTACAATGTAGAGAGTGAAACAACGCTTCCAAACATGTTGCAGAAGGAAATGTATTAACACGCCTTTTAATGTGACAGTATGTCATGTTTACACAGCTACAAACAGAAAAATCTACTTAAAGCAATAACGTGTCCTCTGCTCGAGCTTTTACAACAATCGCGACACTTTACGACAGCCGTAAAGCAATGGACTAGCTGACAATAATGATATGAGATAACTGAACACTGTAACATTACTTTACAGAATTGTGTCTATTTGGAGCTGTTAAATCCCGTTTAAGTGTAATATTTCCAATTTGCCAACCTCTCACTCGTCGCCACGTCAAGTAAAGTGTTTTTTTTTCATATTCAGTGTCTGTGTCTGAGGCGAGAAAGCGACGAGAGCCAGTGGAAGAAGAATTGCTTTTAGCCAGTCATTGCCATGGCCTCCGAAAGCGGCGATAGCAACATGGATAGAGAAATGATTCTGGCCGACTTTCAGGTGTGTCTCTTTTGTATGTCCCCCATGTTATATTCACTCGTAAATAATCTCTCTGTCGTTGTTGTATTACCCAGGGCTGCTGTCAACAACAGTTCACACGACGTCGTAAACAGCAGAGCAGAGCTGAGCTTTGCTCTCTGTGGCTAACACACAAAGCTAACTAACTGACAGCTTGCTAACTGACTCCGAGGCTGTAAGCTTGCTAACTAGATAACGGCTCTTCAGGACTGACAGTATAAACAATGAAATGATTTGTGCCAGTGTGTTTTCTGGATTGATAACGATGGTGTGGTTAGCCGAAAGGAGAGCTACGGCGCTCACGTTAACTGTCAGTTTGTTTACACATAGTGCCAGGTTTTACAGGCGTCTTCAAAAACGCTGTCCCTCGAACATACTAGCTAAATGTAGCAAGCAGTCTAGTTTGCGCATAGGAAAATATATTTGGTTGGTAAAAAAGGGCTGTTAGAAATGTTTATCTTCAATAGTCCCGTGTAGTTCAAGAAAGGAGTGTTTAGAATAACACATAACACTTTTATGCTAAATTAGTCGAAGGACTTATATTGGACTAAGAGGAATTAAAATATTGTTGTGAAGTTGTAAATAAGCCAGGTTAAACAGGCCTACCCAATGTACATAAGCATCAGTAATAAGTAACCTGCTGTGGATGTTGTAAACACGGTGCATTTGTCGTTTATTCAAATGAGAACAGGCCACATAAATGTGCTTCAAAATAAGACAACAGTCACCCAAACCTCATGATCATTTCAAGCTTGGGCATTTTCAGAATTGATCTATTTACACTCCTTTGTAAACTGTGTCTTGAAGCTGCATTACACACATAATCAGAAATCTTGGGACAAGGCATCCCTAAAATGTTATGTGATACCAGGAGTTTGTATAGTGCCAGAGCAATGCTGCATTTAAATTTACATTGAGTCATTTTTTTTCCAAAGTGACTTACCAGTGAGCTAAAATCGTGGGAATAAAAAACAAAATTAGGCAAAAAACATTCATGCAAAGTGCCATTAAAAGAAATGTTTGTTTTGTGAGACATAGGAGTAAATGGTAAATGGTCTACACTTATAAAGCACTTTTCTACCTAGACTGGTACTCAAAGAGGCAGATATGGATTGTATGAGTCACCAAAACAAAATTTAATTTGGATAATAGTAAATTACTCATAAAACATTACATATGTTTCAGGTGTTCATCACCGAATTTTACTATATTTCAGTTTAGTTTAATTTGGTTCATTTAAATAGCTCCCAATCACATCTGTGGAGAACGTATATGACCATGAATGTGCAATACTATATAGAAAACCCAACAAATTCTCCTCGAGCAAGCACTAGGTGGAGAGGAAAACTCCCTTTGACGTAAGAAAACCACCAGAACCAAGCTCAGGGTGGAAGGCCACCTGCCTCGATCAGTTGGGATTTGTTGAAAATGGAGAGACCAGAACAACAAGCAATGACCTGATTTAACTTGTAACTTTGCATTATAATGCCCACTGAGAGAGGGTGAATGTTCCTACTCAAATGTAGACATTCATCCCTTTATTTTTTGACAGTGCATAGGTCTATTGTAATAAATTATAAATAGTATACTTGTACTAAATGTTCACTTTCTGGTAAAACACACAGTGAGTGGCTCTATTTACAACTATTAAATAAATAGCTATTTTTTACTTGCAGACCTACACCTGCATTTAAAAACCTGACATATTATACATAGATATTTCTAGAGGTTTAAAAATTTTTGCCACAAATATCCAGGACTGGATAAAATATTAATAACTATTGGAGTTAAGGCTTATCTCATTTATTTAATTTGGTTCCCTGTATCTAACTTTAGAATTTGTGAAAAATGAAAGACTTATTTCTTCTGAAATACAGAACTACTTAAACACAATCTTGGAAAACTAGTGGAACATAATAGAATTTACTCAAGATGGTCTGCCCTCTCGGATAAACTATTCACAATCTAGCCACTAATGTTTGAGATGGCAAAATGTAAATGTGGTTAAGCAAGGAAACTGCATCATCAACAAATAAAGCTGTTCTTAGCTAAACTACATATTATCTTGTATGACTAAAAATCATTCAGCTTTTCAGAGGCCTGACCAAACGAATTGCGTTACCACTGGTTTGTTACTTAGCTTTTCAGAGCTTTTTTAAATTTATGTAGTGTTATGTATGAAGCATGTATTGGCTGATACACATATAAATAAACCGCTGCATAGTACTTCCACTTTTCTTTGATTAAGAAATCACTGACTTGTTGGTGGTAGTGGGGTAAGCCTAGTTCAAATGATTTCCTTGTTGAATTCTGAATCCCGTTCAAAGCATTTCTTTCCTGTAATCACTTTTCTTTGTTTTTTTCTCACAGGCTTGCACAGGAATTGACAACATTGCAGAGGCAATCACTCTGTTGGAGCTTAATAACTGGGATTTAGTGGTAGGTTCATTATCTTTTGGGACTTTAGTCTTTGACAACATATGTAGTCTATCTAGGGTACATGGTCATATTATCCAAACACTGACACTGATTTTGTTAGGGTGACATGATTTCCTCATTTTATTTGGTTATTTAGTCTTTCTTGTTAAGAAAGTAGCATCTTAACAGGACTATCGCCAGGACAACAGCATGCGTGTGTCTTAAGGTTTGGAGTCTTTGTTACCTGCTTCACAGGAGTTGATACGAGTCAGAGACACTGTGATAAATAATGTCTCTTGCTAGTTTTGTACTAACTCAAGATGAGTCTGGAAAACAAGTAGCTCAACAGTGAAGTGCATATTGGAGGGGGTCAGTCTATATTTAGATGGATGCTGGCAGGAGTTCAAAGCAGGCGGCAGTAGCAGCAGCACAGACAGTGGGGCCTGGACTCATTGCACCTGTAAATCTGATGACTTGCAGTTCCTTTAGCTGCTTTTTTTCAGACATTGACAGATGTGCCTGTGTATACGTATGTATGTTGGATGTGGGTGGCGGTCTGAAAACAGTTGATGCATTCCATAATTTACTTTACTTTGCTTGGCAGACACTTTTATCCAAACATCTGACGCTTAACCCATCGAGCTCCCAGGCTGCAGTTGTTATAGTATTTAGTCATTTAGTATGATCTCCTCTGAATAAGTAGCAAATATATCTCACAGGTATTTTTCCACAGGTGGTGTTTGATTTTCTAATAAAGAATTTTACCAGTTGTTTTTGTTTTTAAACACTAGTACTACAGCCTTTGTCAAACGTAAGGTGCTTTATGTTGCCTATAGTTGAACCTCTTTATACTATGGAACAACATTATGAAATGCCCCTTTGCAGTAGACATTTTAACTTGTCATAGTCCAGAAGGCTACTGATATTGACATTGACAATAGCTCTATAGTTTTGAATAGTTAAGGTCATGTTGTGCTTTTAGCTCTCAAAGGTCTGATCACAACAAACTTAATCCACCTGGCACTTTGCAGTGTAAGGTGTAAGACCTTACCCAGTGTAACTATAAAATTCTAAAGAAAAACCAGCAATCCCACACAAGCAAGCGCTAAACAATAGTGAAGAGGAAAAACTCCCTTTAGCGGAAGAAACCACCAGCAGAACCAGACTCGGGGTGCGAGGTCATCTGCCTTAAGCAGTTGGGGTGAGTGGAAAGTGGAGAGAGTAAAGAACAGTGGGCCGTGAAAGCATAATGACAAGCCGCAGATAAAACACTGGGAAGGTTGGTAGGGCCAGTAACTGCAATTAGATTCATACAGTTCCACCGGCAGACATCTGCGACTGCAACCTGCAACTGAAGGCTTTTTAATGAGTTATTGAGACATCCTATTATTCATGAATTACAGCTGTCCACTCTGGAAGTTTATATTTCAGAACAAACTAAAATATTACTGTTCATTTTATTTCTTTAGATGAGGAGTGGCTAGTTTTTTCACTTGGGAACAATTTAGAGGTTAGTTTTAATAGAAAGCAAAAAAAAATTGAAAAGTTGCATTTTCATTTTAAGCCCCACACAGATGGGATATTTTACAATGTACCAAACCATCTTTGCATGCACAAGAACTTTCCATAGCTTTCACAACTTTCACAAGAGGAAGCAGGGAAAACTATTTCCAGCAGCAACGAGTTGGCGATTGATTCAGTTCAGCAACTTGAACAAGATGGCATTATCGTTAACCTACTTCCTCTTTCGTTACAGGCAGCCATCAATGGAGTCATACCACAGGAGAATGGGATATTACAAAGGTAATAATCATGTTGCCACATGTTGTAAATAGTGTAAATCACATAAGATGTATTAGTTGACCTTCAACAGTGGAAAAGAGACAATGAGACAACACCAAGGAAATTTGATTAAGTGGTATCAGAATGTGGGTATTCACAACTTGGGAAGGAGATGTATCAGATTGTGTGAGCCTGTCGCACCAGTGTACATCAACAGCATAGAGTAACAAGTTAAGCAACTTTCAAAGAACACCGGAAATGTGAACTAACAGCCTAACTGCATTAGGCAGGAAGTTAAACTCTTCACCTCTGTGATGCAGTTTCAGTGTTTTCAGCCTTCTGTCTGAATATTTCCATATTCTTGTTCCTAATTAGCCTAAGTACCTAATAGTTACGGTGGTTATAGTTTGTACATTCCTAAAAAGTGTTGTACCAGTTAGAATATCTAGTCCACACCACTCTCTCTTCCAAGATGAAATACCATTTGGACAGTTAAAGTGTGGAATTTATTGAGTAGAATCATATCCATAACACACCACTCGATACAATATTTAGGATATAATGTTGCCTAATGAGTTAGATGTTAGTGGTCCTTATAGAGGAATAATATAAAAGACACTGCAACTGCAAAGAAACTTTCTGCCAAGAGTGGACTTGTACACAGTTTCTGAATAGAAACGGTTTCTTTAAGAGCTTTGTTTCCTTCACTTTCCTTCAACGGTTAGTTGACACTCATGAATGCACTGAGCTGATCTGAACCCACTCAAACTGGAGATGTTCTGTTAAACCGTTTTATTTTGTGTACACACTTGTGTGCATGTGTGTGTGTCCGTGCGTGTGTTTTTGTGTGGTTCAAGCCCTTGGGCCATGAGAATATTGCTGGTCTTTCTCAAGGGCACACATTGCTATGAATGGAGGCTGGCTGGCAGCGTGATCAGCAGCCAACACATTTACTAAGTGGCTGGCACTGATTTGAGAAGGTTGGTGCTGCCCAGAAAACAGACTGTGATGACGTGACCTGAGTTGAGGCCAGCTGGAGCCTATGCTCCTTTGTAAAATGCATTTCCCTCCACCCTTGTGTCCTAAGAAAGTTTAAAGCAGCTCACCTGCAAACAGTTTGCCTGTGGGTGCAGTGCCGAGCAATTCTGTCTGCTTTAGGACACCTGCTGGCCTGAACAGGAGGACAGTGCCACCTACTGTAGATACAAGGAAGCAGGGCACAAAGAACAGGCGAGACGAAAGGACAATTTAACGGCCTTGCTATTACTCTGCCAAGTTTAAGTGCAAGTGTACTCAAGAGCCCCCTATTTCCTCATAGTACATTCGTGACATGGGAGTCGTCGTTGTTTTGGTTCACAATACAGTCACAGCAGTCCTCTGCAAAAACTGCAGTGTCGGGTAAATGTTGCACATATTTACATACGGTCCTTCTATTTCTACAACCTGTATTTCCATGCTAGAAAAATAGTATGTTTTTTTTCTTTAGTGTGTCATTAAATATTGACTCACTTCTTTCTTAGTGTCAGTAACCATTCTACTTATTTTACAATTTAGAAAGATTTGTATATTCACACAATTGTTTGGCTTCTAAAGTTAATTTGTTATTGAAGGAGACAGTTTTACTGAATTAATTTCCTACCCTCTTTGTGGCGGTTGACAGTCACCCTACGCCTCAGGACACTGCCCTCTCTAACGTGGTGGGCCAAATAAAATACAGCCTTTGTTAAAAAGCCTGAGTCTGGCACTCAGTTCTTGCAGGACAGTTGCTTCTTACACTTCAACGAACAAAGGGCACACTTTGTTCATGGTCAAAAGAGAAGCAATACTTTCTTTGCTGTGATTTGGGAATTATGGGTCACACATTAAATAAGCAGCAGAGAGAAATAAGCGAATATTGTTTTCTTTTCTGATAGCATCTTTTATGTCGAGCACCCGACCTCCCACACCATCGGTAACCTCTTCACCTCTTTACAGTAACTTTACCAGCGAGACGAGCCAAGCCAGCATTTACGGACCTCCTAGCCAATCAGAAGCAGGCAATGCAGTGGCAGGAGGTACAGTTCCTCCCGCGTCATCTTCATCTTCATCTTCCTCTCCTCCATCGTCCTCAACTTCAGCTTTTTGCGCCATCAACCCCTCCTCCCGACATATTGTTGAGCGACAGTCCCGGATGCTCAGCTTCAGGGTGGAGTACAGGCAGCGGTCTGTCGAGCTGAACCTGGAGGAAGGAAGCACAGTTGGTGAGCACCTCACACTGAAATACATGCCATGTGTTACAGTCAACATACCAGCCTGACATTTTGTGGGTAAATGTTAAGTCGGAATACAGAGTTTCATCTGGTTTGTATAAATCTAATTTACAGGAGAAATCAAACAGATCCTTGAGACAGAGCTTGGAGTTCCAGTGTCGAAAATGCAGTTAAAAGGATGGAAGGCTGGAGATGTATCTGACAGTGTGAGTGTTTGAAACCAGTGTTCATATCAGACATTGAAGTACTATGTAAGTTAAATGTGTGTATGTGTGTCCTTTGTGTAATTAGACGGTGCTGAAAAGTTTACACCTGCCGAAGAACAACAGCCTGTATGTCCTGACTCCTGACATTGCCCCTACTGCCAGCACCAGCAAAAACAGGTATTGAGCTCAGAATTCAGCACTCTTTTTATGTGGAATACTATAATAAATCGCACTCTTCATCCTGGCACACACACACACACACACACACACACACACACACACAAAGTTACACCTACAGTCTACAAAAAGTATTCATTATTTCAAGTTACCACTATACACAATAACATTTGCTAAAGCAAATGAGTCTTTCTGAAGCACTGTGAAGGTACTGGTGTTAAATGTAGCACTTAAATGTAAACACTAGGTGGCGGTCTACCTCCAGTTTTAGAGAAGCCCTCTGCAGAGTCCTGCCAGTGAATACCATTTTCATTGGCATATTAGTGCACATTTGACCTGCCAATGCAGAATTCATTTTATCACATCTGTTGTGACATTTTCAGAGAAATATCTTTTGCCACAGTCTTTCTTGTGTAAATAATCATTTTTATTCCGATCTTTCACTCAGACATTGCTGCTTGCTAAATGTTGTTTTACATCCTGCTCGCCGGAGAATATGATATGATATCCACTCTTCTATTGCACTGTTTGTTAACCTTTTTCAAAGCCCACTTGTTGGTCAGCGTGGGGCTTGTTCCCAGGGATAATAAAGCTTTATTAAGTCAGTGTTCTCTGTCCAGAGGTTCTGCTAATTTGAGTGAATGCATTGCACTATTAGCAACGTTCTTTTGAATTGTCAGGCAGCTCAGAAGTCATTGCGGTAATACAATTGCAGGTGGCAGATGGAGATGTGAATGTCCTTTTAGTCCCTTTTGTAGTGGTTTTTGTTCATTTCATGTGTGCTTTGAGAGATTGAGATTGTCGCGTGTTGGATCTCACCATCCGTGTGTCGAGTGCATGATGTAACTGTATGTGTGGTTTACAGACAATTCTAGGGCAAATAAGGAAGATAGAACATGTACTGTGCTGCTCCTGTAATTATTAAAAGGTGTCTTGTATTTTTAGAAGCCTGTGCTGCTCATAATTAATTAGCCCCTCTCTGATAACAGTAGTGTCTCTGACTAAAATAAAGATCCATTTAGTTTTTATTCACCAGCATTGTTAAACACTTTAACTATGTGCTCTTCATATAAATAATAGTATTTAAGTATTTTTTTTATGAAACAGGGTTTTTTATATAATAGTTTATCTGTGCTAATGAAGACATCTGGTAAAGTATTAACATCATTTTCACCTTTCAAATGGTAAATTCTGAATACAAAAGAAAAGTTATTTCAGACACATGGTCTTAGAAAGAATTGTTTACATGTCCACACAATGGCCACAGGCTGTTTGTTTACAGCGAATTTAAAATAAAAAATACATTTCCTCATGTTAGCAGCCTATAAGAGTCCACATGTCACCAGAACACTTGTAAATGAAGTCATTTGGCAGTTTGCCGTTTTTCCTGAGTTAGGCTAAGTGGTAGTTATATTCTGTTGGCAGCTAATAGCCCTCATCTCCCCAGTTTTCCCTCCCTCGCTGTCTCCTCTCTGCATCTCCTTGTCTTCTCACTCCCCCACTAACTGCTGTGTCTTTTTAGCAGCACCGTTGCCATTTCTCAAGTGTTATCGATATCATTTTGGGTGTCAGGAGCTCATTATTCTGTGTCAGCTATTTTGGTTGTGGGTGCTTAGGGCTGAATGGAGTGGGTGGGCTCTTGGGTGTATTCACATGCATTTGTGTGTAAATGTGTGTGCGCGTGTGTATATGGTGGTCCTGCTGTCATACTGGGAGACTATAGGTGACAGATCGCAATATGGGGGGGCACTCCCCTGGAGTGGGACCATACAAGCCATTAGCCATGTATATAATTTGAATGACGTTTGTGGAACCGTTGTTCCTTAAAACTGTATTCAGTAGTTTTGAAAACACAGTAATCCAGCTAAATTCAATTTCACAGTGTTTATTTGCTTCAAATTGTTGCTGAGTGAAAATGCAAATGTCCCATAAATTGTAATATCCCTGGCAATTACTTTGTAGAGCTTGGCTCATGCAGCACACACACACCTAAACCAAACCGACTGATTAAATAGTGCTGCTGTCATTATGATCCTGCTAAGTAAACTCTTCTTAGTTGTCTTGTTTGATTAGAAATGAATCTTGAGGCTTGGAGAGATTTTAGATAGTTATTTAGTTAGTAGTGTGATGTGCAGGTAGCACTGCAGTGTTAAAACCTGGTGTAAGGACATTTTTTCTTCCCTCTGTGGCCATATTGATGACTGCTTGTGAATACAAGGGGTTGTTGAGGAGGAGCAACTCTCCTGCATAAATGATGAAGTCTGATGAATGTTTCAATGGAGCCTGTTTCCTTTCTTGTTTATTCTCTGCCCCTGCTCTACGCAAGCGTGCGTGCCAGTGAAAGGTTGTTTTAATTTGATCACCAAAAAATCTCAAATAGCAAAATGATTCATTAGCATCCTCTCCAGTTACCTCTCCCTCTCTGTGTCAGCTATCTAAAGGCAGAGACGTACACAGGTGCTTTAGCGAGACAGTTAGCTGGTTAGCTAAAGCGGCTGTGATGGTGAGTAATAGTTATCATGCTAATTAAGTTTGGGACAAGATGGCAGACCAAAACAGAACAGAGCCACCGCGATTCCGTATCCTTCTGCTTTGTTGCGGTTGCAAAATGTGGAAGAGGTAAGAAGAGCCTGTGTGTGCTTCATGACCTCCTCTGTGTGTATTAGAGGTGAGGTGATCTGTCAGCATTAACCTTTTTGCCAATCACTAAAAACACATGTTATGACAGTAATGAGACGTTGCAGGAACTGTGTTTGTGACATAGTGTGTGTACGGATATATATGTTTTGCAGGCACATGTCACACTGTGTGCATGTGCATGCACGTCTGGGTCTGGCAGTACTAGTTTAATAAGGTCTAGAGTCTGCTCTGTTCCGTGGGGACTTGCAGCTTAGGCGTTGGGCTCACCTCAAAATGAAACCAATCTGTTTTGCCTGCTCTTCTCCCCTGCAAAATGCTCCATTTTCTCTGTCCATAAAGTTAAATGACATTTTCCTCCCAGTACCCTTACGCCTTGTCTACTACCTCCAGAGATGTTGCAGGCCGACCTAGATGTCACCGAGTTTGTGTGTGTTGAGTGAGAAAGAGACCTCTGAAGGCAGAAGCAAACACTGAGAAATCCACATTTCAACCGTTTACTGCTTGAGGGCCTACTCCTGTCAGAAGACAGACGCTTTGACAACATCATTGGTAAAGTCAGCTGAGACAAAGGGACCTTAAACTTGAAACATGGGTGTTTTGATATTATTTGAACCAGCAGTCCTCTTCAGACAGATGATAAAAGATGACTAAATGACTCATTATGGGTTGTTTCCCCTGGTTCTGTACTGGATAATTTGAGTAGCTGTATTTGTACTAAAAACCACAGTAAATCTTTAACAGAACTTCAAACCCACTTGCACTAAATGACTTGTCAGTCTGCCATAAATGACTGATAAGATGTTCCTTCTTAGCTTGGAAGGAGTCAGAGTAACACTTCGTTTACCCTCGATCTATTTCTATTTAGGAGCCTAGCTGCCTGCCAGCAGCAGCTCAGGACTGTGTCCAAACATAATCATAATATTAGCAAGATCCTTATTTATGTGTCCTTACCCCACTCGGCTCTCCTCTCTCTCTCTTTCCCTGACTCACACACATGCACACACATTTCTCTCATCCTTCTGCTCAACCCCATTACATATGCATCCATCCTTCCCACTTCACACATTTCCAATCTTCTCCAGTTAGCTACAACAAACATTACATTTACATATTGATTTCGTAGTTTTAGTCAATGTAAATATGCTGTCATTACAGTAAATTTGAGCTTCTGTTAACATAAGCTCGTCCAGATCTGAGCAGATTAAGAGTGTGATTGCATAATTAATGTGTGCGATACATATTAATTCCCCCATCCCTCTCTTTCTCTCAACTCTTCCTCCTCTCCTTGGGTTCTGAGCCCTGATTAAGTGCCTGCTTCGGCCCTTAAGCCTCCCATTGATATTCAGCCTCACAGACCCAGCATTTGCTCAAAACGCTACTTAACCTCACAGCTTATTGTAAATGAAGCTTCCAAAAGTTGACTCCCCCACTACCTCCTCTTTGCGTGAAGCACACAGCGTCTTCGTTTGCATCATTCACAGACATTGTCTCTGTCACTGCTGACAGCTATTGAATAAATGGGTGCCCTTTGTGACTGCCTACAGTGAAATATAGTGTGATTTTACTTCTTTCACCACATTAGAGCTGACACATATAGAGATGGTAGCATAGGTGAGGAGCATTACATATTCATCCATTTATTGACAGGCATGGCTTACTGCAGCCTGCCAATGAACTGATGTGACTATAGAGTCGTTTTAGTTACCTCAGCTACAGAAAACAGAGGGAGAGTGTGAAGTAGCTAAATACGGCAGTAATCCTTCGGCATCTGCTGAAGAGGTATTGTATCATGATGCACAATAATAGCTCTTAACAGCTCTTTTTGGCTTGGTATAAAAGTAGTTGCAGCATTTTCCATCCCCTTTCAACAACTAAAAAACAGATGGGGAGTTGGCCAAATTTCCAAAAAGATTTTTGAAGCCTACCCTACAAAGTAACTGTGAAATTAAGGACCAATAACCCAATCAAAACCTTTGCTTCTGTGGAAATGTTCTTCAGATGCATCTCTGGGTTTCCCAGTTAGGATGGTGCTGAAGGCTCGCTTGGGTTTATGCCATAATAATCTCCAGGTACAAGGCAGCCTGGTAGACTTCATGCTGTTACTGTGCAGGTGGCCATAGCTGTGGTAGCCTGCTGTGCTGAGTGCAGCTCTGGTCAGGCTTGTTATGACACAGCCAGTGAAGTGGGATGAATGGTCCCCCGAGGAGGCACCCAGCTCTCTGTGGGCCAGCAGGATACTGCTAGTTAACAAGTTTCAGCTTGCCTTTTACTTGCCTCCGTCACTGTTAGTGATAATGTTTGTGTGTTATTTGCATCCGTTCATTTCTTCCTGTCATCTCATTATTCTGCTTTGACTTTTAACTCGTTCCTCTTGTTCTGCATCTCTCCTCATGTAGTGCTCTCCAAGAGTCGCTAAACCAGAACTTCCTGCTGGTGATCAGCCATCGTGAGGCCCAGAGGGACTACAGCCTCAATTTCCCTGGCTCCAGAACCATTCAAGAGGTACAACACCCATCATGCACACAGACCATACACCAATCAGTCACAACGTTCAAAGCTGACTATTGATTGACAGCTGTCAAAACATGCAGTGAGTAGGGATCATCAGGGAGCCCATGGAGACCCCTGTCTAACATAACATTTATGTATGGGAACATCAGCAAGTCACTTTGTATCAACCCTCACACAAAAGCTGTCAGTAACTCACTGTGGAGTCTCAAATACATAACATTATGGCACCTGATTCTGGTTTAACACAGCTTTCATTCCATTTGCCAAACATTGCTAGTCTATCTCAGCCATCGATTCATTATTCATCACAAATGATCACATTTCCGAGCACATAATTACTCTCACAGCTGCAGTCTGGTACAACCCACTCTTTTTCTCCACACTCCCCTTAGGCTGCGTCTTTCTCCCTCTCTCAGCAGTCTAGGAGGTTCTTAAAATGACTGAATATTGTTTGATCTAGGCACATAGGTACAATGGAAAATACTGAGTCTATTCATTTTCTCCATCTTAAAGTAAACAGTAGGTTTGGTAGCCTATGAAATATTTATAGTTACTCATACTGGGGCCTCTGTGAAGGCTGTACACCTTTCTGTCCATGCTCTATCATAGCTTAAAATGGGCTGAAGATTGACGAGCATTAATGTACGTGTGTCCTTTATTGCCTCTGTAGACTAATAAGCATCTTTGTAGGTTTGGGCCTGTGTGAGTTCAAGCGAGCGCCCCCACACTTCACATAATGGCCTGTACTCTAACCCCACACGCAAAGGGAGACCTGACCAGGCATCATTTATTATTCACAGTGGGTAGCCCGCTGTCACAGGTGAAAGGAAATGAGCTCTCCAAAGACAGATCAGGTAGGAAAGAGAATGGCCTATGTTGATTTACTTCACATTTAAATGAAGTAATTATTATTTACATCAAATGCTGTATAATGTAATTAAACCATTTCTGTTCTTGTGGTGGCTGTATTTGATTTAAATTATTTTATTTTGGCAATGGAATATCTTTATTGTCACTGCATTAACAATAGGACTTATAATGCAATTCTCCCTGTGTTAAACAACAAGAACAATTTATACATACAGCATATACCAGCACTGTCACTCCAACAACTACTACTGCTGCTGCTAGTAATTGTTGTACATTACCCTTTAAAAGCTTTAGCAGTGAGTGAACTGCATTACGGTTTGTGGGTAAAAAACTGCTCCTAATCTGTGCTTTAATTGGCCCGAAACATCTGCCCGAGGGCAGCAGTTCAAACACGCAGTGTCCAGACAGTTATCCTTTATGGTCTCCGTGTTACACATGCAGTGTAATTATTTGTTCTCAAGGAGCAGTGAAAGGTGTTTCTTCCTCCTTTGCTCGTTGCAGCCACTGTGGCCCAGGCCTGGCTCCTCACTGTGGGTGAAGATTACACCAATAATAATCAGGCTACTAGTAGGGCTTGTAGTGGTGCTAATTGAACAGATTAGTACAAGCAGCATCTGAACTGGAGGAGGCAGCGAGCCTCCCTGGTTGTCTCCCTCTCTCCCTTCACTCTTCCCTCTTTCTCCTCCTTCCATTATCTTTCTTTTCCTCTCTCACTCTTCTCAGGCAGATGGTTTTGATGAGCACCCACTGTGAACCTTAAGTGTTTCTGCTGGGATTACAAACACTGGTGAGGGGTTCCTGTGGTGTGGGAGGGGGGAACCATGGACACAGAAAGGAGACTAAGGACTGTTGGCTTGGTGGGGGTGTTGTAAGAGGCCACAGGGGATCGAGAGGGGACAATGTGGGCTTAAACAGGCCTCCACGTCACAGTCTTTTCCTTACGCATGCTTGTCTTTAGGCATCTCAAGGCCCCCTGCAGTGAAAATGAGGCCCAGAACTTTAACCTGCCTAGATCTGGCTTGTGTTTGCTCAATGTTAGCTATGATCTCTATATATTTACACTATTGCAAGAAGGGAACTTTTTATTGCTGTGATGTGTTTGAAAGAAATACATCATGTATACACACTGAAGTTTAAAACTTCTGGTAGCCAATGCAGTGAGCTACAGGTATGAGTTCAGCCATTAGAGGCGATAAGATAAGAGAATTGTGTGACGGTGCTTGTGATGAGACCTTAAGCTGTCAAGCTGTTAGATAAAAACAATAAAATGTTATATTAGGTACATTTTTTCGGACAAGACTTATGAATGCAACAAAGAAGTAACACAATATTTAGCTTGCCTGGCCCGTTTCTCCTCATACTGTGTCCACTCACAGGCATATGGACTCTTCTACAGAGCACCTTTTTCTCCCCATTCTCCCTTTGTCTTAGCTGAAGACTAGCTTATGGTCCCTGCTTGTGCATATCAATAGGGATAGAGTCCTGTCTTCTTGTTTGTCTTTGCCAAAGGCTCTGGCTTTGCCTTGTGGCTCTCAGGGAACTGCCCTTATCCCCCCCTTTCTCTTCCTTCATTCTCCATCTCTCTCTCCCAGTGTCTCCTCTCTACCTTTCTTCTTTTCCATCTCTAAAGTGCAGGACTGTGTAGATTGTGATTGGCATTGCCAGACAAGAGTGTGGGGGTAAGTTGCTGGCTAGCTTTGGAGCTAAGCTGGAGAGCAAATGTTTGCCAGCGACGTAGAAGGCAGAATAGGGATGGCTGCTGGGTCCTGCGTTGTCCGTGACCAGACCAGTTGTCCTGGGGATTTCCCTCCTCTACTGCCCCCCAGGGCCGGGCCTGGGCCCCATCCTTGCACCGCAGCTGGGAAACATATAGGAACCAAATGCAGACAGGGCAACAGAGGAGAGAAAAAGAAGGTTGAATCGAAAAAGTAATGAAAGAAAGGCATCTGGTGCCTAGGGGAGACTAAGAAAGAGAGCGAGCAAGAGAGAGCTTGTGACTGTTTAACGGAAACCTTTTCTTCTCTTTGATTTGCTTCCAGACAGGGATTACATGCAATTGGCATTTACAATGATTGGATCATTAATTTTGCTGTGAGGCGTATTGCCCGGCATCTCTGCACCACAGCCAGTCTAGCCAATGTTGTAAGTGGCTCGTACACTCCAGCCTCATCTCAACACGAACACACAAATTACCAGTGCTTTATTTGTTATTAAAACTTTAAACACTGTTCTACACTGTTAAATACAGTTTAGCTATTTATCTACAAGTCAGGTTGATGGATGCTTTTCGTGAGCCTCTGCAGTCGTTCACCATTGGTATCATGTGTTTTGTGTAATTATCTATAAATAATGTTGGATAAAGACCATGGACATGACAGGTCAGACAAGTTTGTGGCGATTGTAAGTAGTTTTTAGCAGAATGTTTTTATTTCTAGCACTCACAGGTAATGGATAGACATTGCTTGGTGTCGCTGACAGGGGGCAGTATTAGACAGTTTTGCTTCCTTTATAATGGCTGCTGTGTCCAGCAAATCCTTCTAGGTGCTACAAGAAAATCCATGGCTACCTGGAGATGCTAGTGAAAGGGATTGTGTCACCCAGAATTTTTCCTTAATTTGATTTGGCTTAATCAGATTTATATAACAGCACCACACTTCTCATGTTGTTAGAGAGACCCTGTGTCACTGACTGCCTTCAGATTCTGGTAGTGTAGTTTCAGGTGGGCAGGCCTGTTGTGATCATGTTGTCCTCTGCCAGGTGCCTTTTTCTGTCAGTCTCCACTCTCTTCTTCCACCTCTCACCTTCACTCCCTTTGTGGTGGGCGTTAGTTTGTTGTTTCTCTGATGCTGCTTTAACCTCTGACTGCAGCCTCTTCATTACTAGTGTTTATGCCTCTCCTTTCCTCCCTTTTCCCCTCTATTCATCAGCTGGCCAGCCGGTCAGTCAAATCCCTGTAGTCCGGCTGGTCAAACATAGATATTACACTCTGTAATAACACTGGCCACCCGCTTTGACCCTAGCCTGCTATCCTGGCCATAGCTTCTCTTCATAAGGATACAGAGGACTGTGATGTGGGATTTATGATAGAAAGACGAGCATGGACTGTGCCACTCATTTATTATTGTTCTTTTATTTTTTTCTCAGCATGTTTGTACTTCAAATTGCTTTGTTGTGCCAGGCCCACCAAATAAAATATATGGAGTTTTATTCTTACATAGAAAATGTTATAAATTCAGATTTACACTAGATATAATCATGCAAGTAGCCCATCATGTCTTTCATGCACTTCGACTGACATAAAGGTAGGCAGATGCAAGTTGTGCTAAAATGTCACAGGGCTGGAGTATTAAGGTACAAATGTCTAAGTGGAGAATGCATCCACACTTGCCTGACATCGACTTTGACTTTGTGTTTGTAGCATTCACTAAGTTTCCACCTGCATGATCAGCAGCCCTGCATATACTCAAGGATCTATCTCTTCTCAATGCTGTCTACAAAGACAGGATTTGACCCGTGTTTAGACGGATCTTTGCTCCACAATGGACAGTTTTCTCAGCATCAGTGTCCAGCAATGCGGGCCTGAAGGGCAGAATTCTACTGAACAAATGCACTAGAATCCACGGCCGCCAGCGCTCAGACAATGAGTCTTTGATCAGCTTCGGCTGGCGCACATCAGGCTGGCGTTAGGGCTTTAAACCAACAACCCACTGGACGGTGTAACTAGGCGCTTGGTTGGACAGACGCTGCTGGCTGCTAACTGTTTAAAAACACGGAATGTTATTAAGTGATGCAGATACAGCGTCTGCACATGAATGGGAGAAGAGAAATACTGTTCATTTCAGAGCGTGGGGCTGTTGTTGCTGGGCATTAGCTGTGGCATCTGAAGAATGCTGATACACCGGTTGTCTTTTTCTTCTCCTTAGTCCTTTCTCTTGATTCTGGTTTTATTTTGAAAATATATGTGCTAATATTTTTTTTAAATTGTATTAAACTAGTCATGACCGTATTATAACACTATCTGATCTTTATGTGGCTTGCATAAACGATTGTGATGAAACATAAATCCTATTGAGCTATTATTATAATTATTATTATTATTTTTTTTTAGCAATACCCATTTTAATATAGTCTGTAGTGTGTCTATTTTTATATTTTGAGAAATAATAATCTTTTGTTGTTTGCAGGTGAAGAGGAACGTTTCAGACTTGACCAACATCCCAGTCCGACATCAACAGTGGGAGGGATGGCCTGCGTCTGCCTCTGATGACTCTGTAAGGAAGGCACACAAAAACACAATCAAATTAAATAAAATTACACTTCGTTACCAGAACTTTAAAAAGCAGTACATGGGGAATGTTGTCCTTGGATCTGTGAAAGGACAGTTTCTGGGGGTTTCAGGTGACTTATTTATATATATTTAAAACTTGCATAACTCGGTGGAAGCTGTTTACTACTCTATGATCCATGGTGAAAGTGTCTGTCAGCAGCATGAGAGTAAGATGTTGAAGGTAATAAAGATGTCAAAGATGGTTCCCATCCTGTGTCCTCTATCTGTGGACATTAAAGCTCACATCATTGAGTCCCAGTGACCTCTCTTGTCCCAGGGTTGCTCTTCCCAGCCATTCACCCAACACATAGTCAAGCTGATCAGAAGCAGCCTTCATACAGAACCTTGAAGAACCTCTGACCTTTATTGTTTCACCCCTTCTTTGACAGCACATGTGTTCCCATGCTAATTGTATGGGATGGTTTATCATGCTACATTGAGGAGCTGTTGTGCACACATTCTTGTGTGAACCCCTTGCTAACGTTTTTCTTTTAGATCAATGTGATTGTTGTTTGATTTGGAGTGTTGGTGTTGACTTTGTTTCTTTTTTCTTCCCAAAGTGTTATCATAAATGTTCTATGGCCGAACTTGCTCTACTGTAGCCACTGGACCCCAGAGTTTGTGTTTCTTCTTTTGGTGGCAGTACACGTTTGTGGCTAATAATAATCACACGGTTTCTATGTATGTGTATTGGTGGATACAGTATATTTTATGTCAGCCATTATTACTGTTTCAAAAAGTCAAATTCATGGAACAATAACTGCACCTGTTTTATGACTAGATGGAAAGCTTTTAAGATTATGCAATGAAAGCAAATTCATTGCACCATTAATGTGACTAAAGGACAAAGGACAAAAGGTTATGCATCCTTTCAGTAAAGGAGATTGTTTGCTTTATGTTGTTCCATTACAGCTCAGGGCAGGCAATTGTAAACTCTGTAACCACCAAACAAACCATACTGCTACGATGAAGATTTATCATTGTTAGCATTATATTTGTAGACATCCAATTATGTAATCAGTAAACAGCCTGGGATTGCAACAGAAATCTTTGTACAAATCTGAATGCACATTGTAAGCATGTGATAGAATGACTGACCTCGATTTTAACTGCAAATACTCCTATTATGGCAACAAATTAGTTTTTTTAAGCTTGTTGTATACACTACACTATTATATTCTATACACTATATAAAACGTATGCCTTATGACTTTCCTATTAACACTAACAGGATGTGTGAAGTGTTAACCGCAGACATTTTTATTGTGTTCAAGCTGTAGACTCAACTAGGAATTAATTTTTCTTTTGCAAACCAACTTGGAAACCATTGAAAATGCCAAAATGATTAGTCTTCACTTCGCTTTGTGAATTATTTTGAAAATTATTATTAACTGAATGCCTTTACGTTTTATTTTTTCATTAATGAATTCACATTGCCATTTTCCCTGTAAAGTTATTATTATAAAAAATATTAGTTACTATAACACGTTAATAAAATTCTATTTGTATATTTAATCATGAAAAAACTAGATCGTAACCATTTGTACAACAAATTGAAAAGTGATTTAACATTATATTTAGATGCATTTAATTTACAACATGTGACGTAAACACAGAAAAACATTCCTTTCTCACTTTAATGTCGGCGATGAAGGTAAATCACTGTGCTTTTTACTTTGGTGTATTTGTGATCTGTACTGTGTATGAGTGAAACGCAGCTCTTCCCTATAGGGAGCTGTGGATATGATGGTCAGGGCTCATGAATAGATTGCAACTCATTGTGCTACCATAGGCCTGGTCGGTACCTGGCTAACACACATCCACAGCGTGTGGGTTTTCTGAGGAGATATTAAAAATCACAGAGATTGAAATGTAATAATGGCCTCTGCTCTAGCCACAGCTCTCTTATTGAAACGTCTGAAGGTATTAACAGAGAAAACCCAGGGCTTGGCTGGCATAGCAGGCGGGTAGGGAGCCAGTGTTAGTGTCTAGCTCATTAGCCCAGTCCCATCTCCTGGGGTTTGGGCCAATAAACATGGCAGCCAGAGGCCCCAGATTATGTTTAGCTCTGCATACTAGCCCGCTTGCAGTGGAATCGATTACTACTTTGGTGTGCTTTGCCGTTAAGTGTGTGATATAACTGTGTTTGCCTGCTTGTGTGTGTATGTTTGCATTTGTGTGTTTGCGATTGTGCCTGTCTTATTGTGCACACTAAGTCTATGGCTGGGTATTGAACCTCAATATTTTTTGAGTACAAACTAAAATGTGTCAGAAGCAAACACTTTAACTTTATTGGCAGTGATATTTGCATTGGCCAAATTGTTCATCTTAGGTTAAGGTCATGCATTGACCTGGGTTTATTACATTCTATAATAAAATTCATTTATTTATGTTTAAATGTAAAATAATAGCTATTAGAAGATATGCGATATAGGCACAGAAATTTCATAATTGCATAATCTGGCAAAAGTATGCCCATTTTAACCAGCACTTCCTGGTATATAGGTGAGTTGTATTTTATCAGACATGTTTGAATTATACAGTAATGTTATATAAAATACTGTTATAGACACAAAGAGCACAAAACGTCATCCGATTGATGAACTTGTTTAGAGTATCAGCTTCTTCTGTTTTCTGAGAATGTTATTTGAGTTGTTTTATTGTTGGCCTAGTTGTGTCCTGGATTGCAGGAGCAGAGGAAATTAGTTTGCCTGAAAGAAATTCTCAACTTTCAGAGAAACTAGTCGTTATGTCACCCTCCCTGATACTGTCCGCTCAATGTATTTCATTGTTTATTGTTTTCTGAATTACTTCAGGCTTTGTGGAGAGTTGAAATTGGATCAGGATGGATAATGCTCAAATGGCAGTAAACTACAGCTCACTTTATTCAGAGCACTATGTTATTGTATGTGCCATTAGACTAAGGAGATTTAATGTGAAAGAAAGTGGCACAAAGTTGAAGCAGTAGCAGTGGGAGGTGATGCTCATTTCTCGTGGCAAATGTGAACGCCTTTTAGTTATCAGTACGTTAAATGTAATCCCAGTTTTATTTTTAGTTTTCTTAATATGCTTTGTGATGCTGGTGTAACCTTTATCCAAATCACACCTGATACAGGAATGTGAACTATATAAACAATTAGACATTGGTTCACAGTTTATGCTATTGATTCAGTGTTCTTCACACAATAATTAGAAAACAATTTGTAGTAATTGCCAGAGTAGCCAAGTAGAGGATCATGTGGGGAAGCACACTGTCTTATTTTGTGTGTTTATTTTGGCATTTCTTTTTATTTTCATGGGGTTTACTGCATCTCAACAGTCTCGATAGTTCTGGAAAAGTCTTCCATCAGAGAAAAGTACACTTGTTGGACTTTGCTATAGTTAAAACTTGATGGAATTCATTTTACTCCAAATGGATTAAAACAAATACTCTGGCATTATTTTCAAATACCACGATCTAGCTCTGCCTTCAAAGTCCTGCTGATTCTTGTGGCTTTGGCAAAGCTGTTCTAAGCAGTGCTGAAGACGATGACAGAGGTCTTAGCGACGGTTAATTTGAGAAGCAGACAGAACATTCACTTCCTGTACTGTTTGAAATATGCTGAGTGAGCTTCTACTCCTTTGCCTAAACAATAAAGCATGCACAGCTTCCAGACAGAACTCACATTGGCGGTGTTTTGATTGGCTGCTCTTTCCTCCACACCTGTTGGAGTGATTGACAGAAAGTGGGCCATCCTTAATACTGTGTGTCCCCCCTCTCTTCACCCCCTACACAACCCACCCTTTCTTCTAGCCAGTAATTGCTGACATTTATGCAGTGTTTCATGGTATTTGCTAATGTATTAATGCTGCAGAGGTGGCTTGCCTTGTAGGCCAGCGCCTCCCTCCATTTCCCAGTTGGCATTAATGGAATCCTCCTCTACCTGATAGGAGCCTATGGTACTGAGGTTTATTGAGGAGGGTGGGGGGGTGGTTTCCATAACAACATGGCCCAGGAGTAAGCTCAGACACAGCTCCTTTCCCTTGTGAAACTGGCTGGCTGAATTCAGGTGACGTTTAGCACTAAGTTAGTCTGTCTTAATTTCTTTCTTTGCCATTTTTAAGGTCTGTGAAGTTTATGTCACTGATGGTTCTGTGTCTTCAGCAGAGAATGTTCCTTCTCATTAGGCGAGTTAGTCTTCACCTGTGGTGTAGTAGGATAGAGGGTCAACACCATGATAGATGGAAGTGATACCGCCTTAAGCACCCACTGTTACCCATCTCTCTAATTCTACTGTCATTTATTTATCCCTTCCTTAGTTTCTAGGTGTGTATTGCATTTGTATGTGTACGTATATTTCCCGACTGACTCACGCCATCCACAGTCCTAGAAGGTAATCAGGAGTGACATATCTTCGGCAAGACTTAAATGAGCTTGAACAGGCAATCCAACAGGTGTTAAAGGAGGGGTCTGTTTGGCCTCTTGTTTATTTTTTGTTTTTGTTCACCTCATCAAGTTATCGTTTTTCTTATATTGTCACCATTTCTCATCCATACATCTATGCATTTGCACTGTCTTATCATTTTCTCTTCTTACCACGTTTTTCACTGTCCTCGCCGTGCTCCATCAAAGATAATGTGGAGTAAGGTGGTACTGTGGTTGTAGTTGCCGTCAGTGCAGCTGTCAGTAGTAATTATCTCACACTCACAGCCAGACACCTAATCCAAACACTGCCTACACTAGAAAAGAAAAAAATGAAACACAGAAAGAATGAAGGGAGAAAAAGAAGGGTAGAGAACGGAAGAACGGTTTGAAGGGGAGAGGCAAAGGAGGAAGGGGGGTAAGGGAGAGAGGGGAGAAAATTCTTTCCCTGTATCGGCCCCTGAATGCTTAGAGCTTCAATGCAAGTGTTAATTAAAATAATCCAAAAAAGAGGAGCCAGTTCTTTTGTGTGGAGATGTGGGACAGGGTCATTTGGGGGGTTAGCCTCATTCCCCCACCCCTGTGCCCTGCGGCGCTTCAGCCTTGTTTCCAAGTTTTACTGCTGAGCCGCCAGGCTGCACTTGTGTACCTCAACATCAGGAGAAGCCACTGGGTCAAAGAGGATTGAGAGGCACTCAGCTCATTTTTTCCTTTCTCACCTCCCCTCCTTGCATCCATGTCATCCTAAACCCTCCAGGCTGTCTTTGACAGGGGAAGTGATCAACTTTATTTATACACTTATTAGGCTCTCAGACGAAGGCTTGCCATTGTGAATAGTGGGGGTAAAAGGTTTATGGGATCCTCAGAGCGGGCGCTGTTGAGATTCTCATGTTTGATTGTCACTCAATTGGGGAACAGGCAGAATAGACTTGGAGCCATTCCTTCACACCAGTACCTACAGCTCTCAAATGGCCATGACTTATCTCTAAGTGACTATTTGTCTTTCTCACGTTTAGAAGACTACTTTTAACTCACTTTATTTTTACTGTCGGGAGAATCAGGTTTTTGTTCCATTACTTTCTAAATTTTTCTTGAGGGATATGAATAACATTGGAACAGTGTGCTAAATTAGTTAGAGTTAAGTTACAGAACGGAGACGAGGCAATTCAGTTGAGTGTTCTTCGTAGGTGTTCCCGCCATACTCGGCTGTCCTTGCTGTGACACTTACACAGTTCTCATGGTCAAGAGTAACCTGATTTTGTACTGTTAGCTTATCGCTTTTTGCTGTGATGTCAGTTTTACTTTGTGTAGTTTCAAGATTGCATTTCAGTCTAGCCACTGCTTAGTTTGGAGAGGGGGGGGGGGGTCACCTAAGATAACATGGAAGAGGAATACTCATCAGGATGTTATTCATTCTCATACTGTCAGGGGACATTCTGCAATTCTTGTGTATTTTCTCCTTGGTTACTAAGCTGGTGGGAATTTAAGACACAGGGGTCAATATTGTAATCATTTGGAGTAGATCACTAATTCTTTCAGGTTGTAATAATTTGTAAAACATTTGTTGCTCTCCTAGGAATCAGAGTTCACTCTCTTTGTGTTGGAAATCTCTGTGTATACAATCCATATTGTTTCAGATGTGAGATACTGTATGTATGTGTGAATAGCCATATTTAAGGAACCAAGGTCTTGTTGTGAGTTAAGGTTCTGTAGTATGGATCGGTTTCTTTATCACAGCATATGAGAACTCTTTGTATATAGTGTTGGTACATCTTTCCTGAAAAACAACTTTGAACTGTTTTTATATAACTTTAAGCAGACTTATGGTAGAAATATTTCCGTCCTATATATCTATATATCTCACAGTTGTCCTCTCGCACAAATGTTTTGGTCTTTTGTTTGCAGCAAAACACTGGAAAGTATTGTGAAAAGATCGTATTTAATGAACAGTTGTGTTCTTCATCAGATAGTTTGGTTCTTATCAGTACCAGGTACACCGCAGAACTCACTCTTAAGTCCATGGCACTGACAAGGTCTAGTGGTTACACTGTTTTTCTATACTATAGAAGCTGAGGCCAGCATGAGGAACCAATCTATTTTAAGAGAGACGGAGAGAAACTCCCTGCGGTCTGTGTAACCCTTTTCAGACTCAATTGGCGTTGCATGTAATCGTCTCCTGATTCAACCACGTCCAGCTGCTCTTTGTGTGTCTTAGCACCTGACAATGGAGCAGATCACAGGACCTCTGCAGGGGACGAGCAGCTTCTGTATCTCTTATCACACCAAGCCTTTCTGCCCTTCTTCTGTCCTGTTGTATAGACGTTCACTCTCCCAGGAACATATTTGCATCTGGGCTTTCTGATCTCCTCTTAACAATTACTACCTCTGTGAATATGTTGTTGAATTACTTTGACAAGTATCAGTGCCTTCAGGTTTTTAGTCATGGTTAGATGCTTACCAGTTTTCTGTTTAATGGTTACTGTTGACAAGAATTAACAAATAGGTTATCATCTCAAAAAATATATATTTTTAATAGTGATTTTTTTAAGGATTGATGGAAAAACAAGGTGTCTTTAGTTTCACAATTCACCCTGCAACAACCTGTATTGTTGGTGTCCCTCATGACATCATACTGCAAGCTGTAATGAGTCCCTGCTGAATGCTGACTTTTTCAGTCCTAGCTTTGGATCTGGGAGCTCATTAGTCAGGTGTTCTCTTACTCCAAACCACCATCACAATAACAGCTACTGCAGGTGTACAGAAACCTCATCCAGGTTTTCCCTTGATTAGGGAGATGAGGGAAGTCTTGTGTAAAAGTCATAACATATCTCATGATGCACACTGTGCTTTCAGAGCCAGGGGTTAGTCCAGCCATAATTAGTATAACCAAAGTTTTTATAAAGGCACTATGGTAAAAATCAGTCACTCCCCATGACAAGCATGTAGCACTTAGTTTTACTGGATGTCAACACTGACTAGTCTAAGTTTGGGCCAGCAATTACAATTAGTAGACTGGACCTGATATGACCTTATATGGACCTAAATTTTCTTAATATTTATGTTCCCTGTTTTTAGATGACGCTAGCAGTCTCTGGAATCAGCTATCCTTGCCATCACCTCAGTGTCTGTCGGAGGTCTTCACCAGCCAATGCCCAAGAGCCCACAGAAGAGGTATATATACGCTGTTTCTCTTATGATCTGTGTTGGCTGTTTCCTTTCCCTCCTAAGCTCTGCATATTTATATATAACCACCTCGTAAAGCTTGTAACTAGGTGCTGTTGTTATATTACAGGAATAGGTCTTGAAATTAATGAAAAGATTATGCTTACAGTGTGCAGATGTCCATATGATCAGCGACAGTGAGGGGGATGATTTTGAGGATGCATCAGAATTTGGTGTGGATGATTCAGAGATGTTTGGAATGGGCTCCTCAACCTGTCGGAAATCACCCATGAGTATGTAGTACACCGGAAAAGCTCAATGATGTTAGATTGGAATTCCTACAGTTCCTCAAGCTATTGTACTACATTTCAAGAACACTTATCCAAAGCTTGTTGTTATTGACATCTCCTTACAGTGCCAGAGAATAGTGAGAATGAAGCTGATGCCTTACTGCACTTTACTGCCGAATTTTCTTCAAGGTGAGCTACAGTGTGAGTTAAAAAAAGGTGGTGAATACATAAAAGAATGGACCTTAATACTGTGTTTATATACTGTGTGTGTGTGTGTGTGTGTGTGTGTGTTCTGTAGGTATGGAGAGACCCACCCAATGTTCTTCATTGGGTCTTTGGAAGCAGCATCTCAAGAGGCCTTCTATGGCAAAGCTAGAGATGTAAGTAAGCTATTCAAATGTTTGTGGTACATGTGAATTTAATTTTATTTTGGTAAAATACTGGATCAATCATGATTTATTTTGCTCAGAGTCATATTTGCGATTTGTGAAATTGGTCTATATACTGCAAATAAAACCTGATTTAATTTGATTCTTAGTTGTTTTATTTTTGCATCAATGGTAATGTTTTCCTGTCTTTAAATAAAAATAACATCCTTTTTTGTGTAGTCTAGTCACTGCTTTTTTGAGCAGTTTTCTTTTCTTAAGACATCATGGACAAAGAATACAGAGTGAGAATGCTATTACTCAAAGTAGATGCTGCATTTCTTATATGTCGTCATTCTTTACTGAGCGTGTGGGAATTTAAAGCACAATGGTCAGTTTCTGTGTACAGTTTGCTTTTTTAGATTACTAAGTACAGTAAGTTTCTCTCTTGGAGATTAGTAATGCCAGAGTTCATTATATTAGTTTAGAATTATATTAGTTTAGAAAAAGCTCTCACAGAATTTAACGAATGACTGAAAACAACTGCACAGTTACATTTAGTTATCCACACTTGCTTGTAAGTCCTGATCCTTGGTTTCTTTCCTAAAACGGATGAGACTTTAAAAGTAGCACTGTGCATTTGACTGTCCACTGCAGTTATGTTTCTGTTTTATCTTGTTGCAGTCTTAAGTCAGATTAGACTTTTTTCTTTTTATCCTTTTAACAATCATTTTTTTCAGCATTGGCACTGCTGCTGTCCCATGAGAGGCAGCATTTTTTGACACAGTGCTTTTGTTGGCCTCAGTGCAGCCGTATTAGCTAGAGTTGCACTAAAAACATGCTTATGGACAAGCTCCTAAACATTTGTAGGCAGAAAAATACAATATAATAAAAAACATTACCCTCAAAGAAGGTAATGATTACACACACTGCTTAAAATGCAGGATAGATTAGAATGCAAATTAGCAGTGTTCATAACAGAAGTCTGGCAATGAGCAATTTGATTACATTGTGACTCAGAACGGCATAGATGCCAAATAATCTCTGCCAAACTTGTGAAAACCTGAAAATTTCATAAAGTCAGGGAAACCAAATTTATAACAGGAGGCTTATGTTTGACAGTAACTATACAGTAAAACTGCTACTACTCATGCAGCCTTAAATTATCTTCCTCGTCTCCAGCTTTGGTTGAAGTTTATTGGTCCGGATCATTTATTGAAATGAAAGTCCATTTTCATACAATGTTTACTCCTGTTTGTCTACCCCCTGCCACTTGCTGTGTAAAGAAGGCTTTATAGCCACATTGAGATCATTTATTCAAAACCCTCATCAAATTTTCACCCTGACAGCTGAGGCTTTATTTTTAGCTGTCCACTGTTCCCCTTGTTTTTCTGTTTTCCGGCTTTTGTCCTTTTAAGGATGCTTGTATCAACTGACAGCTTGTGTGGATTACAGTCTTATTAGACTGCGAGGACACTGCAAGATGTTAGGGGGGTTCAGATCACCAGACGCATACAGAGGGGGAGGGAGGGTGCAGTAGATGACACCAAGGGTGAAATGCACATAACATGGCGTGAGAGGATGGTGCAAAAACAGAAATTCAGATGAAGATACTGGGTGGGAAGGAAGAGAGAAATACGAGGTGAGTTTATGGGATAAGGGTACGGGATTTAGAGTGTGTGAAATAAACAGAGATGGAAACACACTAAAGAAAAGCTTGGCATATCGCCTGCTTCCCAGCTGATCTCCTCTCCTAAGCCAGCACAATATGGCCAATGTCTCCCTGGTGTTCACACACTCTGTATTGTGCCGCTGTGCTCTACACAGTGCAGGGGCGAAATAGTATTCATTTTCACTGTATTTAGTTTTATTCTGGGTGAGCTTCATTTAGCCTGCCAACTGTGCTGTGGTTAGAATGGCTTTAGGGAAGCTGGATATGTGCAGGCATTTTGCATGAAAACAGAAGCTATTTGATCTGTACCGTGTTTGTCCTGTTTTGTCACAAGCATCTTAGATGACAGGCCAAAACATATTACACGCTTTCATTACACAACAGCATATGTGCATTATTACGCCATGCTTGCTTCGGTATATACAGCCATCGCACCCTCTGCTCTTTGCTTCCATTTGAAAAAGAATCTAGTTTTTGTTTCCTCATCATAGCAAAAGCCTACTTCATTAAGGGGATGTTGGAATAGGGCAGATTTGACTGAAGGGGACCACTCAGTGGGCTTATAAACAGAGGAATCAGTCTCACTCTCTCAAAGCCTGGGAGAGGCTAATCACTAAGCAAAACACTACATTTGATGAAGTGTTTCTGAAGGTGTGTGTTGGGGGACTGTTGAGATAGACTCAATCCATCCTTAATGAAAATGCTTTGGGCTGCAGAGCTCAGCTGAGCTGAGCTGAACCCTCTTGGGGATCAGTGGTTAGTCAGAGCGTACAGAGAGATAGGCCACCCATCACTAACCACGATCCTCACTAAATCCCCATCAACGCAGTGGTTAATCACTCTAACCCCACTCTCCTCCGCTCTGTACGGCTCTCTTTTGCCTGCCACACACAAAGACACATAAAAATTCATAGCCTTGCTGGAGAGGGGAGATCATGGATTTATCACTGCCAAGTATCTGCTTTAAAACCCGGCAATAGCTTTATGGAGTCAAGTGCTCTGGTGAATCAGGATGGCACATGTTCACGTGTTGGGCTGTAAATCACAAGCATCTCTCCTGTGAGTTATTGGCTGCGCCTGCATCAGTAGATGGCCTTTTAGGTAAATCAGTGCAGAATGGAATCATTTTATTAATCAGGTTTCAGAGAGAGTCTAAATTTTGTTGCTGTTTCTTTTGTAAAAACTTGATGTGTTTTCAGCATCGTCTGGAGAACCTCCTGTGTGGTTAGTCATCGATCCAAATGTGTTTTCCCACTGTGTGTGCACGAGGTCATTAGATTGGTCATTTGAGCTCCTCATTTTGAAGCGTTTGCTTTTCCACACTGAGCCTGCCATCTGTAGAACAATCATTATCTGGACCTCTGTCCTTCCCTCTCTCTGTACCTTGTTCAGCATGTTGTTGTGTAGCTTATTAAGCGGCACCCCCTGGCTCTGGTTTTTACATTACGTACGAATGACTAAAAGCCTCGATGTTGCAAGTTATAAATATCTGCCACCTAAAACAACGAACCCTTCATGAAATTGATAGGTATCTGTCAAGAGAATACATTTTACTCCCTAGAGTTCCACTTCACAGGGTGATAGTGTCACATATGAGAGTTTATTACTCTGTACTATGACTTTAAATGAACATTATTGGACACTAAAGTTGTTTTTAGCTCTTTATGCTATGGCTTCCTTATCATTAGATTGGTGGAAGATGGAAATTTTACTACAGTAATTTTGAGACAATGCTTTGTGTCTTCTTTGTGGGAAATGGCAGTTATGATTGTTAACAATATTTAATAATAATATTTAATAGTATGTACAAATATTACATCATACTGTTTTTGTCTGTGTATCAGTAAGATGCACAATTTTTAAGAATTAAAATACTGTAATGCGTTGCTGTTAATTTTTAACAGCAACGAAATTGTTGAATTATTTTAGCCTCGCAGAACAGAAAGGATCAGAAGATGTTTAAATGACATTTAATGAATTTAACATCTGCGTTTGCTGTGTTAGTTTTGACCTTTTGAATAAAAGAGGAGCACTATAGTTATCATGCTCCGAGTCAGGGTAACATCACCTTATTTTAAAGTAGGCTTTAATTTGGTGTTTAATTATCACAGAGGTAAAAACTCAGCATAGTAAAAACAGTATAGTCTATTAAATATTATATCTCTTTCATTGACCACAGATACTCATCTTTGAGAGTCCACATATAGGGGAACACTGAAATGCAATCACGACATTTGAATAACACATAGTGAGGTTTTGTTTGAGAAGAAACATATTATGAATATGGATTTTCACTATGTAGTGAAGACTGCAACGTTCTGGCAAAGTGTCTGTCTGCAGTAATAAGCAGCATCAAACTTACAGACACTCAAGCTCCTTCAGTGTTCTGCTGTGTGAAGTATTTATTCTCACTCACACACAAAGCATGCTTAGATGTAGGTGAACAGGTGTGTGGAAAGGCTATGGGGTCACTATCTAGCTCAGGTTGGACCTAGTAATTTAGCTGAACTGAGGGATTTGCTCCTCCCTGCTAAGACAGGCAGTACAATAGATCTGACTTGAAAGCGGAGAGGGAACAGAGGGGTATGGACAGTTTAACTAAGATGAAGGAGTTCAGTTTGCCAAAATGCCCACTTTGATTAGTCTTTACACTTGCTCTAATTGAGCATGCATGTGGATGAGTTTGAGTCCTTCTTAACTTGTGGCTAGCACACAGTTAAGTTGTGCATCTGTGCATGTGTATTAGGACGTCAGTGTTTGAGCGTGTAGCCGATTTTTTTTTTCTTCATGTTGTAAAACTCTCCCTCCCCTCACACTCATTCCTCTCTCAAGACTGAATTTGCTTGTCTTCTCAGCATGAGTGTTTAATCTTTTCAGGCCGTTGAATCGGCCCGATGAATGAGTCCCCAGCTCCTTCTCTCTAGGAGCCCTGGAGATTATTCTAAAGCACTAATCGTTGAGCAAACACAGCAGTGCTCTCCCATTCCTATTCTACACAGGCCACAGTATAGCACAACTTCGTCTTTCACTTCCCTTCACATTTTACACCCTTTGTAGATTTTTTGCTTTTTGCCGTACGTAGCCTAGATTACTGCTCATGAGAAACAGACCCCTTGACCCCACCCCACCCTGCCCCCTCCACACACACACACGTGCACACACAAACAGAGCTGTGGTTAAAAATGAACTCGGCAGACTGACAGAATTTTCCCTATTTGCTCTTTTATAGCAAGAGAAGTGACATATAATTTAGAGAGCATTATTTCCAACATTGTCCCCTGGAACCTTTTATGCTTGTGGGTATGTTTGTTTTTTAATTAGATTGTCAGTAGGGAGAATCTGCCAGGCTTATATGATGGTGTCAATATCCTTGGATTTGGAGCTTCGTCAATATTGTCTGGCCCTGCAGCTACTAACCTGAACAGGCTGCTGGCATTTGGTGTAAAATAAATAGAGTGATTTGTCTGTTTTGTTTTCTCCATATCTTCATCGCCTTGAAGAGAAGGTTTATTTACACCGCTCTCCATTTGATTTTGTGTGGTATTTGCTTTTTTTCAGTTGTGGTCTTGCTGCGGTCTGTAGAAGTCATGCTGAGTCTGCACCCTGTGGTCGCTCATGTCTTCAAATGGTGGAAATGAGACGACCACGCATGTCTAAAAATAAATTAATATTTAATTAAATTTTTAGCTTGAGATCCTCCACCTATACCAAAAAAGTTGCTGTCGTCTTTTTACTTAATTCAGTCAAATATCTAGCGAGCCTTCTTAGGGAATCTTGACTTTCTGTGCCTCTAAACCTCATCTTTTCTTTTTGTGCTCTCCACCACAGAGAAAGCTGTTGGCCATCTACCTCCACAATGATGACAGTGTCCTCAGCAACGTCTTCTGCTCCCAAATGATGTGTGCTGATTCCATTGTCTCCTACCTGAGCCAGAACTTCATCACGTGGGCCTGGGACGTCACCAAAGAAGCTAACAAAGCCAGGTACCAGAATAAGCCAGAGGACAGTGGGCTTTAGTTATGCCAGATGGTATTTTTCAAAAACAAATAACATCAACCCTAAACAATTTACACATGTAGACATAGTGGTTAAATATAGACTGACATGAAAATACACTTTATACCAGTATTGTTAATTATTAGTAAACCTATATCCCCTGAACACAATAAAGAGACCATTGTATAATTTGATTTGAGTAAATACAAAAGACCTGCAACTACTGCTTTTATGGCCGTTTGTTTAAACTGTGCCACACAGATAATGAGTTGATATTTCATTGTTGTAATTTGAGGTGCTCTGCTATTAGATTGCATTTTAGAATAGTGTTTTCCTGTTGTTGTCAGCCCCTGTTCCTGCATCACCAAGTAGTTTCCTCTTTCACTGACAATATAAACACTAGATATTATTTTACACTGCAGTTAAACATTTGCATGAGTTATGTGAAAGGTTTTAAATACGCTTTGGTAAAGTGCAAATTACATATTAAAAATACTAAAAGTTAAATGTAAAGAATAATTGGCAATTATTAAAATGATTTATTAGCTATGTTAGTTTAAAGTAGTATGAAGACAGCATATGAAAAGGACAGGGGTACGTTTATCTATCACCTTTGCTTTAACAACACTGTGGTAGTCTTTGAGACCTGAGGAGAGCAATAGTTTTGTTTTGATTTTGAGAGTACTTATCCCCCTGTTGGTTGGTTAGTTGATTGAATGATGATTTCAGTTGCATTTTGCAGCTTTTTTTTTGCATTTGTTCCTTTATAATATGCCAAATGTTTGACATGGGTGACATCAGTGGGTGCCATGCCTGTTTTGTGTTGCTGAGCTGTGCGCTGATAAAATGCTGAAGAGACGCTGTAGCCATAAATTCCAAAACTAATTGAACATATATTTACTTGTCAAACAGACACTATTCCACCTCGGCTCAGTCCAACTTACATAGTCTCACACTGTAGGGAACTTTTTCCCATCCTTCTGGATTCTGAAAAACAGTTTCTATACCGTGTCTTAAACTCTCCCATTAGCAGCGAACCTAATCAGTTGTGACATGTTCCATCTTTTTTATTTTTTTTAAAGAAATTCTTAATTTCTTAATGAAGTTCCCTTTGTACTATTTTCCAACAAATATAGATTTAAATAATTAGCACGTTTTTAATTACATATTACATAGCAACCAACTTGGAAATGGGAATTGTATAAATGTTATATCTTAAATTGCAGGTATTCTCTGGTCTCTTACTCTCATGATGAAATTAGTGAGACATTTGTTTTGCTAGTCATTGGAGGGTTTCTCTTCAGTTTAAACACTGAATCTATTCTCTTCTCTTCTCGGGTGTCACCGCATATCAGAGAAATAATTGTTTACTATTGCATTTTACCAGCTGTAACGTTAAATAGAGCAATAACTCCATCTATAAGCCTTGACTACATACTTAATCCTAATGTTTTATTTATGTGTGACTTTTGTCTGGAGAAGCAGACTGTTTACCTCAACACTGAGGTGTATCTAATAAAGAGAATATTAAATGTAGTCCACTAAAGGAGCAGCTCAATCATGCGCAGACTGGTCTGCAAACTGCCACTGCAAACATGTTCATATCTTGTCCTTGTGCCACTGTTTTTAGAAATTAATTTTAGAGAGTTATCATAGTTTTCTTTCGTAATTGCGCTAGTGTATATTACTGGCATTGATTTTTAGATTGTTAAAGGTCAGGAAAATTCTCATGTGTAAGTGTGATCTTTATTTTGCCTCTTTTATAAAATATACTAAAATTGCTAGTGTAAACCGACGCCTGACACATACAGTAAACAGTGTTTTCAGATGTATTTGCATTGGTGTGGACATGTCCTTAATTGTTGGCATTCAGCTTTCACTCCATAGCTGACACCCTGTATCTCTGTCTTCTCATACTCTCCTCTCTTTTCTTCATTCTCTTTTTGAAGCTTGGAGGTTGCATGCTAACAAAAGGCGTTGTGTTTGCATGGTGAGGCCCCTGATTGGGCAATCTTGACTAAGCTGTCTGAACAGAGGGTCAGTGGGAGATGAAAGACTCTCTTGGGGTCCAAACATCTCTATATCACCATTTATGCTCAAAGTCCTAGTGTAGCTCCAGTATCGGTAATTAACAGGGCTTTGCAACACCCATTTTATTTTCACAGGTTTTATGATAAGGGTGGATATTGTCACTGGTTCATGCATTTTGTAGAAAAATATAAGCAATTAATTTAAAAATAAATCCAGTCTGTATTGTGTGATGGGCGACCAGATCCTTTGCAGGATCAGTGGAGAGGTGCAGGTAAAGCCTACCTGCTGAGGGTTATTACCGTTGTTCCCAGGACAATGGGTTTTCTCCTTTGCCTCATCTTTCTGCTACATCTTTTCCTCTCATCCCTTTCCTGATCTTTCCCTCTTTCTTTATTACTCCTCTATTTATCCTACTATCTCAACTCTCTCCTTCTCCCCAGAATCTCCAGAGTTAAGCCTGCCCTCTGGTAGGAGCCATTTAAGAAAGATTCGCACCCTGACCTCAGCCCTCTATTATTTCTTTTAAGGAAATTCCCTCCTTCCTTCATTCCACTCCCCTTTCTCTCCCTTGCTTTTTGCCCCAGCTGAGCCTTTTTATTGCACATTAAAAGGCAGGCAACATCTGGAGCTTTTCATCATACACAGCTAGTCACAGCTTTGCTGCTAACGCGTGCATGCACATTTCCACACTCACACATACACAGCTTCTCTGCATTCTCACGCTCTCTGGTTGATCCAGAGTGACTTGTGATTGGCACCAATCACACAGACTGTTAAAAAGGTATCGTGTGTGTGTGTTTGTTGAACCTGCTGATATTGGAATGTGCCTGTTGTTTTGCTTTCTTTATTCTCACATGCCTCCTAGTTAAATGATTAATTATGCATAAATGTACTTGTGCTGATTGGTTGCCAGTGTAATGGTACCCATGGGAAATGAATCTGATATATTGTACAGGCGTTCTGCTGTCATTGCACATTGCAAATATTGAATCTATCTGACAGTAAACAGAAAGTAGATAACTGAAAGTAGATAACTTTCATTTTGTGTCGTGCTTCATCACATCTTAACACTTTAAAAAATTAAAGTGATTTTGTTGTCACGCTAATACTTTTCTATGCATTGGGAAAATCCGTGCTATAGAATTGTACTTTGCTAAACACCTGTACAGCAGCCCTGGAGCACAGGAATTTGTGTTTTTCTCAATAAGTGTGTAAGTGTGAACCACAAAGAGCAGAGATAAACCAACGAGCAACTGTTGTGTACACTTGACTTCACTTTTTGACATTCTCTTACCTGAAGTCATAACTGGTTTAGAGGGAAGACAAAATGACCTTTTCAAATCACAACATGTCCATGTTCACTTTGAAACATAGTGTGTGTGACACTGTGAGCTATCAGAGCATCCGGTTCCCATACTGGTCCCGTATAAGTGGCAAGCAAAAATATTCCCTGCGGTGCTACTGTACTAGCTGTACTCATCAGCTGCTCGCTGAAGCAAGTGTCAGATTGAACCAGACAGTTTCACGCACCAACTTGGTGTGAAAAAATTTGACATGACAGTCCAGGGAAACATTAACTATTTTATCTGTCTGCATGTGCCGTGAGAGGTGGAGATGTGATGAGTGACAAATTAGAAGTTGTCAATCACATTAACCACTTAAGCAGAATCTTTAATTCACATTAGTTGCGAGTTCTATGCAGGTGTTTCCTTTACGTTTAGTTACCCCTGGAGGTTTTTAAAGGCCATGGGTCTGGTATGGACCAGGCTACATTCCTTACCATATTATGTTATGGCTGGATGAGGCTGTGCTGAACTGTTCAACTCAGCTCATGCAGTTGCCTGATTTCCTCCTAGCTTCGGCGTTGTGTTCAACTTTGTTCTATAAGTGGATTCACAAGTGTTTCATATCCTGATTACTACACTTCTACTACACTTCAGAGTAACAGTGGATCTAAACAGTAGTAGTTCATGTAGGCTGATTGAACAGTTTTTATGTCGGGATGATGATGTTTTGTTCTATGGTGGACTGACTTCCTTAGTATTAGGATGGAAACCAAAGCAGGTTGGCTTATGCTTTAAGGGAATTTTAAGATTGGGTTACCCCTTCAAATTAGTGTCCATTGTTCCCTGACCTTTCATTACAGGTTAGAGTTTCCTTCTGTGCTTTTATTATGGCCTGTCTTTGCCGTGGTCTGAACAGGGACAAATATCAAGACAAAATGATCAGCAGGATTTAGGGTACCCAACTTCTTCACTGAGGGTCATTCAGAGTTCAACATTTAGAAAGGTTTTGTTTGAATCATATTTCAAAAGGTGCAGGTGCTGTAGCTTTTCCTGTTTTTCACAAATTTTCTAACCCTACTATCTACATTTTAAGGTTACACTGGTATGATTTTTACTTTTAAAGTGCCGTAAAAACCTAACCTCAACTACTCAATTTTACAGTTTGAAAAGTCTGGAAGTGACTCCCAAAGCTATGACTTCATGTTTTAATAAGTTACACCTCGGCTCAGACAGCATCTCTTCCATCTGTCTTTTTCCTCTGACCCACTGTTCCTCCATGCATTCCATAACTTCTCTATTTTACCAGCCAGTTATTAAAGTAGATCTTATTAAAAGGCGGGAGAAAAAGCTAATCTATATTTACATTCAGTCTATAGCAATTCATTAATATTATGACATTTACAGGGAGCTTGGTGGGGCCCCGGCTGCCTGCTACCCTTTTCCCTCCCTGAAATGTTAATTTAAAGTTCTGTCTTTGTAATGGAATAAGAAATCCTCTCTTGCCCTATCAATTTTGGGTGTCTGGTGAGGAATACTAATTCATCTACCACTCCAATTGAGATAGCATGTCACTCTGATGGAATGAGATAATGCAGAATAGGTTTTAAAGTCCTTAATGCCACGTGTTGTGTGTATTTCTTTTTGTGCTGTAGTCTGAAAAGATGGAATAGACAGCTCTATTTTCATAAATTGTAAATATCTTGTATGTTCAACCTTAGTGTAATCTTCAAATGTTCACCGAAGAATGAAGAATTAAATGGAACAAAAAATAAATTTGAACTGGATTTGTTTGTTTGTGTTCCAGACTACTCACCATGTGTACAAGGCATTTTGGCAGCGTGGTGACACAGACTATACGGACATACAAGACAGACCAGTTCCCCCTGCTCCTTGTAGTCATGGGCAAACGGACATCCAATGAAGTTCTAAATGTTATTCAAGGTAATTTCTATTTAAGTGATTATATGATACTATGATAATGGTGTCTCCAGATACTTTTGTCTATAATTACTGTTAAAAAGATTGAATTACACTCAATAGCTTGTGACTCATTTCAGGCAATTCAACAGTGGACGAGCTCATGATGAGGTTAATGGGAGCAATGGAGATCTTCACAGCACAACAACAAGAGGACATCAAAGATGAGGTAAACTATTGGTTTAATGACTGCAGCGAAACACGAGGAGAAAATGCTTAAATGACAGACAGAGGTAATGTTGATACAGGTTGACATGGTTAACATTATTCACCTTTATCATGCTCCCCCACGCGATTTCTTCTGAAATTGCTAAGTCTAGTTGTAGTTTATTTTGCCAACTACAGTCTTTGAATAGATACAAGACTCGCCTTCTATTTACAGGAAACACAGTGTCATTGTCTGTCTGTCAACTACCTGTTTCACTCCCGCAGAAAGTTGACAAACACAGTTAAAGACACACTGCAGACAAAACCTGGGGGTTGAGTTGTGATGGTCTTTCATGTAACAGCCAGAGATCTGGGATAGAATGACAGTGGGATCCCTTCACTGTCAAAGACTTTGACTTGACCGTCTTACACATATGTTTACTCACTGACATCAAACAGCACAATGAATGAAACACTAGGCGTTTTTGTCCAGACAGGCTTTTAGTCAGCTATGTATTGAAATAATCCTCCCGTTTTTTTTTAATAGCTTATTGTCTGAGGTTAAGGAAGTAGAAATATCTTTGTGTTTTACATTAGTTGTAGTTTAATACGTAATTTGACGTTTAATGTGGTGAAGTTATATCTGTAATATTATTAAAACTAAAAATGTTTTTTAGTCCATGGGGTGTGTCAGCTGTGAAATCTCTGTTAGACTACTGTATCTATAGATGACAGATGTCACGCTGTATTAGGAGCTTTGCAATCAGTCAACCAAACACACTCTCTAACAATGCTTATGTCATATTAACTTAGTTATGGGAGCTGTGGTTTAGGAATAAGTCCAGCACCCAAACACACACACACACACCCTCAGGCTCGCTTTGTAAATGAAAGTAAAGGCTTCCCTCAGTGGGTTACTGAGTAACAGCTATTCTCACACATTTAGTGTTATTACTTATGTGCTCTGGTTTATTTTGGATTTGCCACTGTTGTCACAAAGTATTCAGTACATAACTCAAATCGTGTGAATCATGACATAGACCATAGTCTTAGTTTTAAGAGTTAAGACAGTAATATAAAACAATAAATGTGTTTTCTGATTAGAACCGGTCGTGGCAGTAGCACAGTAAGTAGACCAGTCATAAGAACCCCAGGTCAGTGGTTTGATACCTAGTTCCTTCGAGTTACTTGTCAGCGTGTCCTTGGACAAGATACTAAAACAAGTAGCATCAGCAATTACTGTTGTACTATTATTATTGTTGTTGTTGTTATTATTAATACCCCAAGGCAAATACAAGCACATGCTTATCTTCACTGTGGCAGCTCACAGCCATTGGTGAATTTCCCTAACTCCCTTCCCTCTTCATGCTTTTTTCCTTTTTTTTAGCTTGCCTCTTCAAAGGCAAACTCAGACACAAACACTGACACTCCCCAACTCAGACATTCCTCTTTGACAGTGACTTTTGTGTCTGTCTGGAAATGGAGCAGCTGGACAGCAGTATTGAGTCTTCAACCAACCTCACTGACTTGCCAGTGCTTTTTAGGGTTGTCTGTGTTTTAGCTTAGTTGTTAGTAACTGACTGACTAATCAGCCTCACATTTTGTTTTCAAGTCATTACACATGCTTTTCCTGTGAAGAGAAGCGAAAACGTTTTGGGGATAAAGAAAAGAGTATATGAGAAACAGAAAGGCTTTGAGCCCAGTACTTTGGTCAAGGGCAGCAAACATGTTTATTCCAACATCAGGTGAACACGTGACAACCAGTATCCACAAGTATCAGATTTATACCTGGACCTCCTGGCTGAGAAGAGACAGTAAGCCACAATGTAAACAAAAACAGTTAATTATATAAAAATGTTCCCACAGTTAAAGTAACTCTTAGACACATAGTTAAAAAATGTAATTGCAAATTAAAAACAGCATTTTGTATTGTTTGTTACATATTGTCAAACATAAAATCTTTGACAGTTTATTAGTCTAAATGACAAAGCCTTTAAAATGACCGCGCGTTTAAGCAGATACTACCACATCAATTCATGCCTCTGGACCTCTGCACATTAGGTCATTCAAAGCAGATGAAAACATTTCCAGCAGTACACACGTAGTATCAGCTATGAGCCACTGTGTGACTTGTTTGCGTGACTCATGGCCTGTCTATTGAAAGTAGCTACTTTTGATGCTTTTGTCCCTGTCTGCCATTCTTTTACAGTTTCCTTTCAATCTGCATCTATTATGTGAGCCAAAAGCACAAATGTATCCTTTGCATTTTCTGACTGAATACAACAATACACACTGTCTTTTTCTTTGCTGCACAGTAGTCCTCTGATCATCACAATAAGCTTACTTTGCCATATCCGGGCTGGCACACAGCATGGGCCTTAAGAAGATTGAGAACTAATGGCAGCACGCTGTTAACACAATGGACACTCGTATTTAGTCTCAGTCTTTATGAAACACTTTGTAGCCCACAGCAGGTAAAAAGAGAAAGGCCGCCTGTCCTCTTCCCTCTGTACAAACAGGAAGAGAGAGGCAAATTGAATGAAAGAGAAAGGAACGGTGAAACTGAGATGAGGAAGCATAAAAGAGGCACAGGGTCTGGTAAATGACAGCCCGGTCACAATGAATTCCCCTCTGGTGCTACTCTTTCATACCTGGTGTTTGTACATAACCACACTTGACATGCAGCATTTTCCTTTGCTTGTTTTTTTCTGGCTCCCACACCCGGCACCTCAGCTTAGATGTTTTGTCCCTGTGTTTCTTTTATTTTGTTGTTAGTTAATGGTCTCCGCTTTTTTTTTTCTCCCTCCCTCCACCCAGGACGAGCGTGAGGCAAGAGAGATGGTGAAGAGAGAACAGGACGAGGCCTACCGTGTGTCTTTAGAAGCTGACCGTAAGAAGGTGCTGTGATTTTATGTCATTATATTTTTTATTATTGTTGTTGTAGTGTTTTCTTGTCTAAGATTTTAAAAACCTCATTATGATACAGACTCTTTTTGTCGCGTTTCTTTTTATTAGATCTAAATTCAATGTGTGTTAAAAGCATGAAATACTGTAGCTATATTTAATGTTTTAAAAACCAGCACATTGACTTCAAGTTACAATTTTCTGACACAGTCAGAATGGGACGGACTGGACCATCGGTTTGTAAGAAATTATACAGTAGTTACATTTTCTTTTTTTTCTACAGTATTTAATTCAATTGCAGTCGTCGTCATTAGAATGGTAGAAGCTGTGTGGCAAGTTGCATGTCACATGATTTACTTGATTGATTACATGATTACTTTTTGTCATTGTTAGAGAGAAGCCCAAGAAAGGGAAGAAGCTGAGCAAGTTCGCCTGGAACAGATGCGAAGGGAGCAGGAGGAGGAGAAGGAGGTGAAAAGAACAGTACACCATACTCACATTACGCAAATTACTCAAATTAATATTCTTTCATCTCTTATGCTAAGGTGAACATTGATATGTTTTGCCAGTCAGTGGGATGTGCTGTTGTTTTTTTTCTGTCCTGCTCTCATATTCCAATAATGAGTCAATTAGTTTGTGGTTTTGGTGAAGCCTGCCAGTCAGTGAAGCGTGTGTAGTGGGGGTGAATAGGCATACGGCAAGAACAAAATATCCTAATTACAGTGAGGCCTATCCCAGTAAATGTCACCTGACATACACACAGTTATTGTTCTATTTAACTGCTTTACATTGGTACAGCGCACAACTTTGTATTGAAACCCAACTGAACAAAAGGCTGGTGCAGTCCATGTACACAGGCTTGTGCACAAACACACACATCCTAAGCAAACATACATATTCACTTGAGAACAATTGTTGTATGTCAAAGGGGGGGGGGGGGACAGACAGATGCATTCACACTGCCATGCATTCAGGAAAAAAACAATAATAAGGATGGCACCAGTGTTGTAATAAGGTCTACAGTAATATAGTGTAGTCCTCGCTGATTGTTCTTTACTCAGTAGCACAGAGCCTCGGGGAACCAAGAGGTATTGGGTCACGCTGTTCGTCCAGGTGATTTGTCTCATACGTTTAAACAGGCACCAACAAAATAGCCCCGGGCTGGGCCTTCTTAATTATATCACTGTAGTCCACAAACCAAACTGTGCGCACGCTTGTGTACTTTAAACAACAATAGCTACTATGACCTTTTGTTTCCTACTTATATAAATTTTCTCTGCCCAAGCACCATGGTTTCCATGTAGTTGTCAGTGCTAACACACTAGCGTTGTACTAAAATCACATATATCTATCATTCATACTTAAACTCTAAACATTATTGTAAGGTGTGTCAAACAAACAAAAATATCACAAAAACTACACCTGGGATTTGTCATATTTTGACTTTTTGTGAGAGAGAAGTAGTGAAAAGTCTGATGTATAATATGTGCATAGTATGTAAAAGTTGTGTCTTTAAAAGAGTAAATACCGATATTTTCTGATATTATATATACATATTATATCATATATACATTTTAATGCCGATATCGGCTGATAATATCGGACAACATTAATTTCCTTTATCTAAAATTTTCAGTGAGGTGACTGTACTTCCTTTATTGTTCCTTCTTTATCGTATAATCCCTTGCAATCAGTTAATTCACAACTCTGACATATATGGTTGTAGTAGACATTATGTTATCAGACTCCTAACTCTAAAGCTGAGCTCTTAAGATCGCTGTGGAACTACCTTCAAACACAGGTTACTTATTTAGTTTTTATTGCTCACAGTCTGATAAGGCAATGAACTATCGCTGAACCTGCAGACACAACAACAACATCAGTGGCCACCAGAGAGAGGACAATGCTAAGGGGAGTGCTCTCTCTGTCATTTCACCTTGTGAAATAGTGAAATGAGTAGGAAGTAGAGAGGAGATGGGAGCTGGTGAATTGAGAGGGGTGTGTACCGCTGTTTGTGTGGGTTGACATTGCTATTTACCTCCTTCAGGTGGTCTTAGCATACAGTTGTGTGGCTGTCAGATGCAGCCATCCACCCATCATCTGTTTGCTTTGTGTGGTTAGCTGAGCAGAGCTGGAGAGGCAAGTAAATGGACAGGTTGATGCTCCTGATTATTTGTGTGGAGCATCCCGGACTGGAGGCTCGACCAGACGTGTGTTCTGTGGTTTCTCAGGGATGCTACCTTTCTCTTGTGGGGGGGGGGGCTTTATGCTTGTGTTTGTGGTTGACTCTCTGTCTGCATTTGCATGTCCACCATCACACACACACACACACACACACACACACACACACACACACACTTGTCTGTTATTTGCGTGAGTGTGTTAGTTCGTCCCTAGGGGCCCCTTTAACTCAGTCAGCATTAGCTCTTATTCCTGGGGGAGGCGATGGCAGAGCAGCACGCGCCCTACCCTGCCCACCCAACACCAGAAGCTGCTAATGAGCTACTGTTGTACACTCTTATGAAATATAATTGCATTATGGTGTGTAAATAAAGCCGGGGCGTGTTGTCACAGCATATGCTCCCCGGCTGGCCAAACAGGAACAACAAGATGGGGGAGGTGGCAGAGGTGAGGGCAGGAGCACAATGAAGGGGAAGACTCAAGGGAGCGGCTGGAGTGCGTTTTTAGGAACACAGGAGAGCTGATTAGCTTTTCTGTGCAAAATGACAGTTGATGGTTGATGGTTGTCTTTGTGCCGGATAGGTCGCCTGCACTCTGTGGCGTAGACACCACAGAGTGCAGCACCTACCGCTATAGCCATGTGGTCGATGCTGAGAGATTCAACAGGCGCAGTCTTAGACTGGCCTAAAAGCGTGGCTGAACGACAGTAAGACTGCACAGTACGCCCTGATTGTATTATACGGTACTGACATGCTACTTGGCAACGTTCTGAGCTACTCAGGCTTTAGGGAACAGGGTGAGACACAGGACAGCTAATTTAATAACATTCTCAGGACAAGAAGATCTTTTAATTAATTAATGTGAGGCCGCAGTGCTGCAATCCGACTCTGGGAGCAACTTCTTGGCTTGTCTTTCATATGGTGTCGTCATTTTCAGTGTTACTATTGACTCTGTGGTTTAAACTTACTTTAACACAGGTCACCGTTTTACTATTCATGTATTACAGTGATGCTTTAAACAAACAAGCTACGTTATAGAAAATTCAAAAGGAGCACATTCGTCTTCTTTGTTACGAACCCGTTTTCTATTTTAATTTCAGAGCATCACTGAAATCAGTTTATTCACTACACATCACAATATTACTGCACTGAACAAACTGTGAAAATAAACACATGTACCATGTGATGCTAATAGATAATACACCTCATGGGCACCTGTATGTAAATATCTCAGCCTTGAATCAACACCGGTCTCTATACAGAAAATGTACTGTACATGATTTTTTCGCTTCTTCAAATCGTGTTGGTTAATATTACGTTCAGCTTCATTCACACTTATCCAGTGTGTTACCTCTGCCATCTACAAGGAAATCCTTATATTATTATGTTATCCCATCAACCTAACAGGAATCTGATCTTGTCTTGAATGTTTATTAAATGTTTATTATTATTGTAATGAGCAAAATACTTTCCCTACACCTTCTTTCAGGCAATCCGCTTGTCTCTGGAGCAGGCCCTGCCACCAGAGCCCGACGAGGAGTCGGGAGAGCAAATAAGCAAACTGCGAATTCGAACACCAAGTGGCGAGTTCCTGGAAAGACGTTTTCTAGGCAGCTGTAAGCTCCAGGTCCTCTTCGATTTTGTGGCCTCCAAGGGATACCCCTTTGAAGAGTTTAAGCTCCTCACCACCTTCCCTCGTAGAAATGTGAGTCGTATGTCTTTCACTCTTACAGACACAACAAACACACAGGCCTGAAATGAAAAGACCAACCCATCTCACCTTTTATTTTCACAGGTAAAGACTTAATAGCTAGGATGGGGGTTAAGTTGTCCTGTTATCCTGTTGACTCGCATTAGTGCTCTACATTCTGCCCACATAAACACGCACTAAATTCATCCTACTACTTGCTACAGAAGATGAGCAGCAGGTTGTCAAGTGTTCTCTAGCAGAGATGTGAGCTCTCCACAGCTGTAATCGGCTTTTCCGTTTGGACTTGAGCTGTAACACAGGCGACAGCTGTGAGTGAAACGCAGCAGGGACAGTTAAAACAATCTGTTGTGGCTGATTGATGATTTGCTTTTTCTTGCTTTTATGATTATTGTCTTTATTGCTTGCGTGCTGCCGCTGCAGCAGTGCTGTGTAACTGCCTTTGTTTACTCGTACCTGTGATGGGGCATGTTAAGTCCGTTTATCCTTCCACCTGTGCACACGTATTATTCATTCAATATTAATTAGTATCAGTCCACGGTGAATACAGTACACTATGACTGTGTGAGGATACAGTTGTCAGCACTAACAGTAGTATTCTCTGTGGCTCTTCTGCTGACGCCCAGCAGCACTCAGTCAGCCACAACCAGTGTTTGGTGGCTGCACTCGGTGGTAGCGAGCTAATGAGCACTGTTTTAACTACCAGTTTAATTAGCCGTGCTGCTGGAAACAAAAATGAGATTTCCATTAATCAAGAGAGGCGTGCATGTGGAGGGGTGGCTGTATAGAGGTGTGTGTGTGTGTGTGTGTGTAGGCCTGCCCAGGCAGTGTGCCATCATAGTCTGTAGAGACCGCTGGGGCTCAAACACCTCAAACTAACACACACACATTAACGCGTAGCTCACACTCTTCATTTCGTCACAATCGCACACTTCAACACATGCACAAATATTTTCAAGCAAACACATGCCCCACTCACAACTTTGTCACTTAAAGGATTCACAGTTGTCTCTTTATAATCAAGAGTAAACATGTGTTTGAGACAAAGATAAAGATGTGTCTGCATCGCAGATGAAAATCCGGCAAAAACAGGATGGGAGGATTAGGGGGGTAGAGGAGCGAGGAGAGGATGGTGACTGCAGAAGTAGTGGAAAAGAGAACAGAGAAGACAAAAGCTTAAACAAAGAAAAGATTTAATCAGAGAAACAGTCTGAAAGAGAAAAGGATAGAGAAGACAAGTGGAGAAGATATTAAAAAGAAGAAGATGGGAGATAATTCCAGAAAACAGAACGAGAGTGGGGAAGCAGCTCAGTGGTAGTGCCAGTATGAGGCTGTGAACACAGGCCCCTGTCTAATCCTGCAGCTCTGTGTTGTAATTAAATGAGAGGGAGCATAGAAAGCCTCCATCCCGTCCAGACGCTCTCACTGTTGCTCTGCCAGGATCAGAGGATAGAGGATAGACCACTATTGCATTTGTAATACTGCACAACTGTTGAAACCTTCTTTCCCTTTTCTAGTTTTCTGTGGCTTTGTGCAGTGTCACTCTTTCTTTTGGTATTTCCCTCCTTGTCAGCCCGCTTTATTTCTTTTCCACTCATTAAACTGTAACACACTTCAGTGGATCTACTCAATCCAAGTGAACTTAGAAAAACATTTTAGGCTAGAGCTGCGATGTTATTGACCAGGAGAAGGAGTTTTATTGTAAATGTGTTTAGGAGACAATGTTCAATCCAATTAAGATGTCTCGGACTCATACTTTTTCCACCTTCCTGTAGCTAAGCCAATAAGTGTCTATTAGTCTCCGATTTTTGGACTCAGTCTCTTCCTCAACATTTGGTATCAGTGGCTTATCTCTTCAGCACTACAGCAGGCCTAACACTGGCATCATTTGTACTAGGCTTAGCTGTGCTCAGGGTACTAACCCTGTCTCCATTTCTATGACTGTCAGCGAGTTCGAGGAAGGGGGGAGACATTTAGTGTTTCAGTTTGGAGCTTTTCATTCAAGAATTTCCTTCTTTTTCTTTGATACTTGCTGAGCACAAATCATTGCTGAAAGGCCCGAGGTCTTCTTCTTTCAGCTTGCGGTGAGCGTGTTTAGACTGCCGGCATAATAATCGGCAATCATCTCTTCCTGCCTGGCTGCATATAGACACCCAAACACTGTCAAACCAGAGTATTCGTTTTCTCACTGTGATACTGTACTTTATTTCACCGTCTCTTAATCCTTCTTCCAGCTCTGTCACTGACTTTGCCGGAATGAGTTTTAGACAAAACCTGAGATGCAGGGAAAATAAACAGTGGCACAGAAGACGCTGCTGAGCAGCACGGAAATAGATTTCACATCTGTTGTATGTATGTGTTTGGGTTTTTATCTGCTGCTATCTGACAGCCGTTTTCACAGGGAGAACTGCTGCAGTTTATTTTACAAGTAGCTTCCTTCAGAGTTGCTTCCTCTGGACTGTTCTTGCAATATTCTCTGTACAGAATAAAAACCCACTGCTTAATGGTTGAACCTAAACATGAGACGTGGCTCCATCTTAGGCCACGTATTCAGGGAAAAGTCCCCGTTCACTCAGAAATACGTCTTTTCTTTCAATACATTTATTTATTGGACTATTTTGTGTAACACCAAATGTAATCACAAATTGTGGGGCATCTTAGAATTATCTTGGCCCCTTCTCCGCCGTCAGACATTTAGCTTCTCTTCTGCTTTCCCTCCTTACGTCTCTCTTTTCCCTCCACTTTCCTTCACCTCCTACTGTTTTTCTGCCTTGTAATTATACTGTTGTTTCGCTGTCGTTCTTTGAATCCCTCTCGATGGGCATTCTCACTTTCCCCTTTCTTATTAAACCTTTAACAACACCCCTGTATATACTTTTAAACGAGCCCATCTTTGTTTTCTCGCTCTCTCCTCATTCACTCTTCTTTAGCGTTTCCAGTTTTCTTTTTTTTCTTTCCCTGTTCACTCCAGCCCCCCGTCCAGACTGCGCGGTGCATTTCTTCCTTTGATGTACCGTATTCTGGTCTGTTCTTTTCTGTTCACGCCCCAGCGCTACGTGCTGTCAACCCTCCTGGCAGCAGATAATGATCTCCCACTGCTTTTGTAATTGGCCAAATAAACACTTGACAACACTAGTTTAAAACAGACAAGTTATTTGGTTTTAATTAACATAGTAGGGCCTGTAATGGCTTCATTAAAAATGCGTTATTTCAGCTGCACATTTGATTATGTTGGAAACGAACGGCCTGTGTTTATTTTGCCTTTCTTTTCTTTCATGGCTGAGCGTTGCTTGGTGTCGCCTCCTCTGTTATCAGTGTGTTTTATTCATTTGCATCAAGTGACTTACATTGTGGTGTTTATTTTAAACTCCACATTAAGTGCTAATTGTGTGGTTTTAACCGTGGTGAAATCTGCTGTTTGATATCGCCAAAGACACAGGGTTGATATTAGCTGATTATTTTATGTCATACAATTTTTCATGAGGAAAGAAAGATAAAATATCAAAGATTGCCGAGAAGCACCATCTGTCTTTTTAATTGCTTCCAGTTTTAAAATTAGGCTTTTTAATACTGAGCTTCCAAATATTATTTTACCTCTTTAGATTTTGAATCTGGCAGAATTTAAACTGGTTTTTATTCTGTTATTCAAGCAGTTTTAATTAACACCTGGAAACCCCTTTCTCTCCCACAAATGCTATTTAGTCAGATAAAAATAAATAAGAAGAAATTAGTTTTGTTTTTCACATTAATCTTATAGTTCCCAAATTCAGATTATTCAATTGTTCTAAATGTGCTGATGAACATTTTATTGACTCGTGGTTAAAAACAAACTAGAAAGCAGAGAGCTAGATTGTGTCTGTCTTATGTATGAATGTATGCATGTATGTATGCAAGGCTGTGTAGGCACAGGAGGAGAGAATATGGCTTAGGCAGAGCAGAGGAAAAACAACAGCTTTGTTTGTTGACAGATGCCTCCATGCTTATGGTCTGTTAATTGGATAACAATGTAAACAATCACCGATGGCGCCCGTCTCCTGTGTCAGTGTGGCATCTTGTTTCCCTACTTTCTTTTTCAGCGTCAGATGCTGCTCTCCCTCGTTGTCTCTCCCCGGTGCACTCCGAGCACAAACCCTCATCCCAATTTTACTCCAAGCACACACACACACACATCCACACGCACACTGCTTATATGTAGTCTACAGACTCACGACTACACACACACACACACACACCTGCTCCACCCCAAAGCCTCATTTACTCCTACCTGATGCTGTGGTGTCATAACAGCCTGTCAGGTTCATTAGCATGACAGCCATTTGCAACGTGCTGCTCCTGAGGTGGGAAAAGCAACGCAACAGCCCTGTTGGTTGTTTTCCCCACCATCAGGATGGAATATGTCTGCAGCAAACACACACACCATTTTACTCCTCCTTATGGCATCTTGCTCCCCACTGTGCTATGAGGCAGCTGACTAGGTGAGGGGCATGAGGTTGATATGGCAGCCCCTCCCTGCCCACCCCGCGCTCTGCAGGACCCCGCTGAGAAGTCAAGAGTCTAAATGACACGTAGAAATGAGGACACGGAGATGAAAGACGTGGAGTCAAAGACTGCTGACGTGCACATGGTGTGACATTTCCAAACACCCATGGGAGACGGATTGGTTGTCTGATGCGGATACGTCCTCATCACCTTCCCCTAATTTACTTGCCTTCTTTCTTTTTTTTTCCCAACCCTTTCTCCGAGTCTTTGAACACCCTCTAGTTTAACAGGTTTTGTAGTTAACACAAGTATAATGTGTGGATTTTTCTAATTATTAGTATAAGTATTATTTTAGTGAGAGTACTTATTCATGTCAAAGTCTCTAAAATAACAGGTTTAGGCGCCAACATAAAGTCAGTATTTATTATCAAGTTAAAGGAAATAAAATGAAATTATGTTAATTCAAAGTTCTTTTGTTTAAAGATATGCTCATTTATTAGAATTTGTATATAACGCATGGTTATCATTTCTTACATACTAACAACACCTATGTGGTGATAAGATCATACTTTATTTTCCACAAAGGTTATGATCAGAGTTCATGCTACTCTTCTGACAACAGTCTGTTTCAGACTTATCACTTTGCTTGTTGTGAGGTTGACCTTTAGCGCGCTGGCTTGCCCTTCGACCTTCTAAAGCAGGTACAGGGAACTGGCTAATTATCCCACCGTGAGGTTAGAATAGGAGCCCTAATCAGAGGGCCTGACGCAGCAGTCACCAGATAAGCCCTGGACACATCTTGGTGTCACCCCACCTCGCTCAATCAGCCCAGGTGTTAGATTGGCCCGGTGTAACACAACCCCTCTAGTGATTAGCTCACATAAGCTAAGAGGCCTACGGGGATGGAGGGTGTCAGAGAGAGTCAGATTGTCTTGTTTAAAAAAAAAAACACAGGTCAGAGCTCCTTTATGTTGGTTAACTCAATCAGCTTCGTTGTGGGTGGCACTGAATTATTCCTTTACTTTTAGACGATAACTTTTAGGTGGAGTGTCGAACACACATCAATGTTTCTGTCCTGAACGCCATCAGATATGTTCTCGTTTGACCTTTGTCACAGCAGAAATGAGTTTTTATTAGGCATCAGTCCCTCAACGGTGCCCTCAGCTCTCACACTCACACAGAGTCTCTCCTGTCCTACAACCCTCATCGGTTTGTTCTGGATCACAGCCTTTTTAAGAAAACAAACCTGATGGCCCTCTTAGGGAAACACAGCTTTAACTGCTCCGATTACTGCTTAGACTTTTTAAAAACACTGTGTTAGAATAATACACACTGTACACATTCGCTGAACTCAGCCTGGATTTTAGAGGGAATATGGAGATTTCAGTAGCGCAGAATGACTGAGTCCATTTTCACACTAATATGGACGAATCGGAAAAAAGAATTGAAATAGTTTAGATGATTAAGCTGACTTTAAAACACATCTGACTGCTTTTGTGGCCAAGCCTGTGGACAAAGTTTCGTCTGCCAGAATTATCCCTACAACATTTCCACTTCTCCGAGCCAGTTTAAGATCTGTTCCTGTTGTCTGAGACTGCAGCAGAGTGTGGGTGCGTGGCCAAAACAAAGAGGAAAATGTAAAGCGTGAAATATGCCTGTAACTGTTTCTTGAATAATTGATTAGTCAATTGGCAGAAAACTGTTTGCCAACAGATGTAGTAATTGGACACTTATCAGGCAACACTGCCAAGTAGTTCCACTTTCTGAAATGTGTGATTCTGTGGGTCTTTAATCTTATTGTACATTTTCATATGTGTTTTATGTGTTGGACTGTTGGTTGGAGTAAAGCGACCGGAACGTGACATTTTGCTATCTGGAATATTTTGATGGTATATTTCGCACAGTTTAATTATGATAAATCAGGTAATTAAAAAACGAATGAGGTTAATCAGTCATGAAAGTAGGTATTAGTTGCTGTCTTAGCATTAAGCCATCTCATCAGTGGTGATCTAATATATTCCCTGTGTTCTCCACCACCTCTTTTCAGATCACCCAGTTGGATCCAGGTTCGACTCTGCTGGAGGCCAAGTTGTTTCCACAGGAGACACTCTTCCTGGAGGCCAAAGAATAGGGACTGGCCCTCTGCTAGCTGAGAGGACTGACCGACCGACCGACTGACTGATAAAATGGCTGGACACACACTAGTCACAGAGCATGGGTCCCCCACAGTCTGGGCCTACAGTACACACTGTCTCTCTCTCTCTCCCTCTCTCACACACACACACACACACACCCCAAAAATGTTCTCACACACACAAAAACACGCTGGCATGCCCGTCCAGTGACACTCAAGTTCAAGTAAGCTTCTCTGCCCTCAGCCGATAGTGGTACATGAATGCTTAGTGTACACGTGTCACACAGAGGAGCAAAGACAGTATCACAAGCACACAGCCAAACATTCACCCCTCTCTCTCTCTCTCTCCCTCACTCCCTCCTCTCACACATGTCACAACTACACATTCGCAACTGCTGTGTCATGGTTTTCTCTCGCAACACAAACACAGTTCAATAAGAGCATTGAGAGACTGAGTAGACAAATGTTTGTCACAGAAAATGAATTGACTTGTTTTCCTTTGTTTCCACATTCAACACACCGAGGCTGCTTTTTTTAGAACATGGTTTTTGTGTTTGAATCAAAAAAAAAAAAAACTAAATAAAATAAACTGCAAGAGATGTTGCCCTGCTGAAGTCAGGGCTGTCTCATCTCCACCTGTATTTAACCCCTCCGCCTTCCCCAAACTATGATTCCCACTCCCTCCTTGCCCTTCCCGCTCCCGTCTTCCACCCCACACCCCTCCGTCCGTTGTCTGCCATGAGGATAGGACATGAAGGACACCCCCAGCATCTGGTGTGCCTCCTCAGTTTCTGCTCCTTCTGGTTTTAACACCCACTGCTCTGCGAGCCAATGGATTGCTCAGTTTTTTTTTCTTTTTTTGTTTTCCCTCTTGATCCTTTTTAAGTTTGATGCTGTATTAGTTTTAGTTTGATATACATTATATAAAATATATGAATATGAACATCAAATTTGTCTCTCCCAGAAATCTGTTGAAACATGCCAATGAGACACACACACACACGCACACACACACACACACACACGCACACACACACACACACACACACACACACACACACACACACACACACACACACAC
>JAUMTR010000019.1:9746054-9880027 GCA_032270685.1 Microctenopoma stevenorrisi | reverse complement strand
AGGTGTGTTTGATGCTGCTGGACAGACTCTGAGCTCTCCTGGTCCACTCTGTGGAGGAACCAGCAACAACTAGTTCAGGTTCTGTTTCATACGTCTTCAGTCTAGAAGATCCGTCACATTGTTCTATTTATAAAACATCAACAATTTAAGTTTACTGCAACTATTCTGCCCTCACTAGGTTGTGTAGCTGGGTTCTAGCTCGGCAGATAGCATAACAGGTCCACAGTAAACATCCAGGAGTCAGCAGGAACGTTAAAAACATAAAACTGATACAGAAATAAAATGTTAGATTTCTGATGTGACTGACTTGCTTTTACTAATCAGACACTCAGTCGTGAACTATCCATCCCTCTGTCACTTCATATAAAAAGATAAAACACACAAACTTGAGGACAAAAATCTCACACACACACACACACACACACACACACACACACACACACACACACACACACACACACACACACACACACAAGTTGCTTCCCCATTCAAATGATTTAAATGTCTTTAGTTGGGAAAATGCTTGTTATGGTATAGTATTAATTTAAACATCATAACGTTCATCATAATTCAGAAAGATGGGTTTATGGCCACAAAAAATGCATTTGTTGTTTTTTTGGGTCAATTTTTAGTATTAAAATCGGACATTTCCTGATTGACTCTGAGTCAAAAGACACTGCTGGAGTTTATCGTGCCTGGTGATCTTTATTGATATTAAGCTCCTTATTATTCATGTCTGAGCTGTCGGTGTTCACAAAACACAGTGCGATTACAGAACGTAAACACGGTGACGATCTTTTCTCGATTGTCCGATTTCAGTTCCTACAGATACATAAGTTTAGGTGTGTGTTCTCGCGCCTCTGTTGCTGCTGATAGACCTTTCACTTACTTCTCCTAACAAATGTTTTAATATTCTCACTTGCACGCCACCTGGTAATATCAACCACGCTGCAGTTAATTTCCTGCCTCCAGCAAGGAGAGATCACGCAGGCTTAGTCCTCCATCTGTAGTGGAGTGTCGCTCTCAGCTAAAGGCAAAGTTTGAGAACCCCAGCAGAGCGAAGCACCAGAAACAAAGTGCATCAGGAAAAATACTACTCCCTCATTAATAATAAAGAGACAGGCACATCACAGCGGCCTGGATTACACTTGACACATTGCATGGAGACTTTTCATTTTTGTGCAATTCAGTCTTTTAAATAGTTTTTCATTCCTCCTTGTACAGCTACTTTAAGGTAAACGGCTAAAACGTGTATATATATATATGTATATATATATATATATATATTAACTTATAGTAAATAAAACCAAAAGGAAAAAGACAAAACTTCTCTAATACCTGATGATGAAATGACTGAAAAGAAACACGAGTCAAAGTCATTCTGACTTTCTTAATGAAAGAATTATATGTTATCTGAACTGTGTATAACATTTAAATCAGTAGTTAAAATCTTCCTTATGAGCAGGATTAGATTAATCTAGACTCAATGACTAAGGGACTTTTGAGTTTTGAATTAGTCTAGTTTCAAATGGGAGTTCTACCGGATTTAACTTAATCCTTGTGGGTGAACTAGATGATTATCTAGAGCAGTGGTGTTTATAGTTGGAAATGGAATTTTAAAATGTTATAAAAGGTCATTGAGAACTACAGTATGTAGTCATCTGTGCTAGTCAAAGTTTTACTTGTGCTGTGGGAACCTGGTTCAGCTCGTGTGATGCATACAGTGAGTGCACAAGCATCTTCGACTGGGGGTGAGTCAGTTGCATCGTGGCTCTGTGGTTCCTCTCGTTTCACACGCAAGGAATGAGTCGACCTAATGTGCTCAGCCAGCCACGCTTCCCCAGGTTTGACCAGACAAGAGATGTTGCTGGAGGCGCTGAGAGGGAAATAGAAAGAAATATCCGGGACAAATCCTCAAAGGTTGTGTCTCTCTTGGTTTAGTAAAAATCCAGCTTCTCCTCATGTCATACCTTCTTCATCCACTGATATTTGTTACTAGATGCCAAACGTGTTTATTTGAAAGATGAGACATAATTCACCACATAAAACCTAATACTTTAATAAAATAGAGAGATTTGTAAAAAGATTTAAACATACCAAATTCCAGAAAAAATGATTTAGTCAAGAGAGGCACCACGAGCGAGCACAATGGTGGTTTTTGTTGCCCATGAAATCAGTGGTTTGTGATTTCAGGGTAGCTGTAGACATGGCCTTGGTGGTGGAGGGGTGAGGCCGCACTCAATACAGTGACAGCAACGGGACAACAGGTAACTGACGTAATGTCCTGGAAAGCAAAAACATATTCAATTTCCCTTTTTTTAGAAGATACTTTACATTAAACTCTAATAATGTTTCTTTTTATCACCTTTGACTTGACTTTGTCTTTTGTTAGTGCCTTTAACTAAGCCTTGAAAGTTAGTTCGGGGGTTGTTGAATTTAGCAGCGAGAGACCAGTGTGAGTGTTAAATGTTCCATAAACTTTCTTGAAGCTCCGAGGGCAAATGTTGACATGTCATTTGTATTACTTAGATGCAGGGTGCACACAGATTATAGAGTCGGCTGCACAGACACGTGCTGCCTGGGGCTAGGGTGAGGTTAGCTCTGGGCGAGGAGCTCACGGAGCGTGAAGCTGGGCGAGCAGACAGACAGGTGCATCTGCTCGTCTGTCAGAATGTGTCTTCCTCGGGGATCGGTGTACATAGTGCGGGTCCTCTCAGGTGTGAGATTACAGTTTCTATCGTGCAGCGTTTTGAATTTAATGTGCACAGGCATGTTCCTTTGTATGGCTGCAGCTGGTGATGGTGATGAGGTTGGAAATGCCGATGAGACTTAATGATATCGCTCTCTTACACCTAATCAAACTTGTCATTATTTGTTTCACTGGGGAAAAGTCATCAGGTTTTTAACTGTTTATGGGAAGATGTTTGACAGTTGTGTAACAGTCAAATTCAGTTTGGAATAATTAGTCATATAATTGCACGGAGACGCATCATTTCATGGAATACACTATCTCTTCATGTGAATTGGCTTTTGGAAGAACAACTGGCTGTCTTGTAAGGAAATGGTGAAGAAAATAAACTGTCTTCTCACATTTAGTGGAGCTGATTATAGGGTGTCAAACAAATGCTCCTCTGTCATGTTTGTCCTATATTCCCTTGTTTTACATGAAACATCTCATAAAATACTCTTTCAGATGTTGAAGAGCTGCAGCCGTCAGTGGATCAAAGATTAAATTCAGTCATGTCCTGAAGAGAAAATGTTCTCAGGTTCTACTTATTTCACTGAATGTTTTATGGTCTGTCTGTCGGCTTTCGGAAACTTCAAATTGTTTACCTGGAAAAGAATCGCCAGATGAAAATATGTTTTTTATGGCTTCAAATTGTTTTCACTTTTTGCCTGCACTGGGTTTTGACTTTTGTAATATCAGCTTTTCTTTGACAAGTTGGTCAAACTTTGCCTGAATGTCTTAATCAGTGTCTCCTAAGCAGCACTCCTTAAATGTGACACGGGGAGGGGGGATGAGAAAGTGTCTGTGTGGTAATGAGCTTACTCTGTCGGCTTGCCACAGATTCATTGGTGGCAACATCAGGTTGCTGTCTTGATTCTCTCAGGACAAAAGAGGAAAGCGTCCATGATGTTTAACCGGCTCAGTCGAGGTCAAGAATGCAGGCGACTGGTGAGGGGACAAGTGATCTCTCCTCCCTCCTTTTGAAGTGGGACCCACTGAGATCTCAGAGCACGGCAGCTCTCTGAATCACTGAATCTCCACTTGCATCCCAGACTGGCCTAACCTGGAGGGTCACACCAAGTTTACTTTCTCAGAGACGTCGCTCCTGCCCAAAGAAACAGAAACTATGCAGCTTAAACTGTTGGGAGGCCACAAAAGAAGGGTCATCTGTTCCTCTCTGTGTGTCGGTTCACACTACTGTTTGTTAATGACACAATAGGCATGCAAAGTTTTTTTTTTTTTAACTGGAAAAACAAGACACGTTTTCCTTGCAGCCGTGTTACCAATCTGATTAGAATCCTGGCTTTGAAATGAGTCTGAATTCATGAAGGATCTTAAAAGGATCCCCTCTGATCCTTTTCAGTGCTTTGCCGTGTACAACAACTCCGGGTGCAATGCAAATTCAATTTCTGCAAGTTTAAAACTAAGAAAATCTACAGAGCTAATTGAATCAGTCAACAGACAGCACAAAGATACAAACCCCAAAAGGCATTAAAGAAACGTGATTTAATTTCTTCTGTGTCTCCACACAGTTTATCCACTTTTACTGGGGTGACTCGTATTTAAAACCATATGATCAGGCAGTCGGATCAGTCCCTCATACTGATTTCTGTCGCTCATTTAAACAAACCTAAAAGAAAATCAGGATTTATTGTCTGACTATTGCCCCAAATCAACACTTTGTTTGTTGTTTTAGTGGAAGTCACACTTCCGTATTTTATGTGTTACCTGAAAATTGTGATTATTTATTTTTTGTTAAGGGTTTAATTAAGGCTTTTATCATTTAAGATACATTTTTCCTTCTGTGATCTATGTGTAAAATCTAGGATATTGTGCTGACAGTATCAGTAAGTCTACCAATCTACCAAAAATCAGATGAATCTGAGACGTTAAAAAAGGTAAAGGGTAAAAACCATATCAATAAAATGTAAAAGTTCCTCTGAACCCAAATTATTAAATTTTCGTAGGCAACACAACAATAATTTAAATAAGGAAAACCAGTGATGGTTTTCGAAGCATTTTGTTAGAATATTTAATATAATCGGAAATGATTTAATTCGTGAAACCCGTGATATATTAATAAAAGCTTATTGCTTTTAACTAGTGTGTGGACGACAGCGTTGGCAAAATACTACTTTATCAGCACATAAACTATTAATTACTGATCAGAACAAGTGGAGCCAGAAATCGCTGCAACCGCATTGATGTTGTCACTGGTTCTGTCTCCAGCCTCTGTCGGCGTGTTGCTCAGTTTATTTATAGTCAGATCTGTCTCCTTAAAACGCCACAGAGGCCTTATAAAAACCTGTGGTATTCGGATTATCAGCCGCATGGGATAAAGCAATAAATGGGCCAGTGGGGTCTTGAATGGGTGCAGTGGTGTGAAGGGGAGTAATTACAGCTTCATATTAATTGTGTTTTTTTTCCTCTTTCTGAGCACGCTCACGCACACACACACACACACACACTGGTGACATCTAGGAGGGCCACGTCTTTGTGCTGAACACTTCAAGTTTCAAAAACAAGGCCAATTGAAGCGGCGGAGCTCAAAGCCGGGACCATTGTAGGCGACCACATTGAGTTTTGATTGGGGACAATGGTGTTTCTCAAATTTCTAGCAAAAAGAAAGCCATACTCCATCTGTGATCTCAATGAGCGCCTATTCATGAGCTTCCTTCTTTTCTGCGCCATTCGTTGGTGGAGAAAAGAAGGCAGATGTGGAGGGATAGAGCAGGGGAGAGTGCGTTTAATTGGATGCACTGTGCAGGTCTGTCTGTCTTTTCTCTCTCTCTCTCACTCACACACTCACACACACACACACACACACTGGAGTTCTAGGCCTCGCAGAAGGGAGAGCGAGCGAGTCCAATAATCTAGCCGTGTTGGTGAATACTTGTAGCCCATTCATTAAACAAAGATAATCCCTGCCAACCTACCTCAGGGGCACAAAACGGTATTACTCTCTCTCCCTCTCTCTCTTTATGTGTGTGTGTGTTAGAGAGGGGGAGAGATTGTCTGAGCGCTGGCCAACAGCTTTGGCAGAGAGGACCCTTCAAATCTTTGAAATATTCATACGCCGTGACAGGGTCATCCCCCATTTACAAATAAGTGTTATTCTAGCGGGTGGAGAGGGATGCTTCAGAGACCTCTCTCTGCCTCCTCAGCTCCTGACCTTCCTCAGCCATGGGCCTCATGGCCGCACTCAAACCTCTCCTCTGGCTGCACGTCGTTTAGGGTTTATTCCCCAGCGGTGGGAAACTTCACTCCATGCTGACACGTGTCTGACAACTATTACTTTACTGACTTTTATAAAGGTTGGTGGTTTATGAAATAGGCAGCCGTAGCTCTGAAAAGGTTTAGTTTAATCTCTGCTAAATGGCATCATTAATACATTACAGTTTCTTACTCTCTCAGGAGCCAGTTTCACGCTTTTCTTCTCTTAGGGATGGTATTTCGCCTTCCATCCTTTTGTAGTTTTACTTGAGTGAGTTGTTGCAGCAGAACCTTTATTTATTGATTTAGATGTATCTGGTCAGATTGAATAAAACCAGCACTGTAAGCTCTGAAGTCAGTGTGTAGATTACTGCCCACGTAAGCAGAGAGATCAGCTTCGCAATGTCCCCAGCAGTGTGCTGAATGCGTCTCCCCTGACTGCGGGTTTGAAGGAATGCATTTAGCCTGATCCGCAGTGGAGCTGGTGTGAAGTGGCAGGTTAACAGCCTCTTGTGTGTGAGCCCGGGTCTGCTCGGCGTGCCCGTCAAGCGTGTAAATACTTCTGTGCGTTTCTTTTCTCCGCGGCCCCTTGTCTAACTGCTACTCTAACCTCTGCCTCTGTGGGACAGAGCCGGCTGCTGCAGCGGGACAGCGCGGGAGGGGATCCGGGTCCAGCCGGGCTGCAGGCGGGGCAGCGGCAGTGGGAGAGGCCGCTAGAAAGCCGCGCCGGGGTGCGGGGCCAGCGGAAACATGCTGCTACATATGTTGGGTCAAGCATGGCCTTTGTTGTGATCTTAAAAGGGTGTTAAAAACCCACTCGTCTGTAGCCTTCCTGAAAGAAATGAAAGCATCGCATAGTTTTTTTTGATGCATCGGCCTAATGAAGTGGTTTAAAGAATGTTGGATTCTCTAAGTGCACACAGTCACTTTTAATCGTGCGGGGGGCAATTTTAATTGGGCCTGAAGGAATAATGGTGAACCTAATCCTTATCATTATGCCTGTTTGAAAAATGGACTTTCCGTTATGGGCTCAGCCAAACTTAAATAAAAACAAAAATATGATCCTGATGCAGAAACGTTTACGCGCCTTGGATGAAATCAGTGACTTCATCAGATCCGGTGTTAATTTAAGTGAACACCCTTCAAAATTAATTCGCTCGTGATAATATTAAACAGCACAGGAGACTTATCAGCTCTCTGTGGACAAATAGAGCTCAATAAACACTTGTCAAGTCCACGTAATTGTCACTTAAATTCGTCCTGTTCAACGGTGGAAATTGTGCGTACTGAAAGAGGACGGGGACATTTAATTGTCTCGAACTGTTCTCTGATACAACCCAGCAGCCAGACTAATAAAAAGTTCAGGCTGTTTTATTTTTTAAATCCTTAATCTCTCCAGTGAGCGCTAGGACATCTCCGCAGTTTGCAACTATCACTCTACCATCAACCACGGGCAGGTTCCTTTCGACTGAGATCGCCGCCCATGCAGATAATTACTTTGAATGTCAAAAAGATGTAGTTTTAATATCGTCTCTATTAGCCTGTTGGCTAGGTAATTAAGGTGCAGATGACAGCGGCGAGGGAAACAGATGGCATTTGCTTACAGTGATTCAGAAAGTAAACAATGAGCCTGGGAGGGGAGAGAGGCAGGGCTGCACAACGAGCAGCCATTTCTTTCTCCTCCAGCTTCAAGTTGGTGTTGTTCACTCACACTATTGTTCTCATCCTCTAAGGGACTGACAATTGTTGATTAAAAAAAAAACATCTATAACTTTTTAATCTGATTTCAAATAGCTGCGCGCGGCGTCTCCCGACGAACAGGTGAGGAAGCAGGTGGTTTGCACCAGGTGCCCTTTTGTGGCTGTGCGCGCCGCGGATTTCTGGGTCTCTGGAAGCATTACGGTGTTGTGGGTCGTTAACGGGCGGATGACGGAGCAGTTTATTTGAGTAGACGGTGGTAAATGTATTCATTCTGTTTTCTCTTTCACTTTTACAACCCTGCGAAATCTAAATCTATCCAAAACCTTTCACATCAGTCGATCAGTGCTGACAATTTAACTGAATTACACCGTGTGCGTTTGATTTATTTTACTCATTATTATCATTATTATTAATAATAAACAGTTTTAATACAACACATCCTATTAGACGCCTAATCAAATCAAGTAAGCTAAGTATTGAACATTTTATTCATGGCAAGCGAGATCATTGTTATTATTAATATTTAAAAACTCAAAATAAAATAACAATAATAATAATATAAAAACTAATATAAAATATTGATCCATTTGCTAAATTTATATCCGACAATACATTTTATAGGTTTTCAGATAAATAATAATCTATAACGTCTCACAATAAAAAATAGTTATTTACCGTAATGTGCGTGTAAATTTAAAGCTGATGTTAAAGTCAATAACTTCCAAATGAAATATGGGTATATATTTATATATAATATAACAACTGCCGTATTTCGTTAAATGCAAAGTAACTGCATGATTAACCACAAAAGTGTAGCAAACAATTTAGTTAATTGTTATTCATAATTGGTTCTGTATTAATGAGGCGAGAAATCAGAGTGAGAACAAAAAAAAACGGAGAAGAGATATAATCAAACTTATCAGGATAAAAAACGAGATAAGGACAGAACTGCACATGTAACGAAAACATTTCGTCTGCGGAGGTGACGTGACATCGTTTAGAATGTTATTCTCATTTAAATCTTCAATGGAACTTTATTGCTTTGGAAATAAAAAATCCAGTTAGATTCATTTTCCCAGTGTAGAAGCTCCAGACCAGACTCTAACACTGTGACCCGGGTCAAACTCTGCGCCAGCTTCAGCCGAGTGAGCTGTGAAGTTAACAATTCACCGCCAGCTCCACTCTCTGCTGTCGATATTCCTGCTCTGAGGAAAAGTCAATTCTTCCTTTTCTCGAATCAATAAAATAGATCATACTTACCTTCCAGGTTGGACGAGACTACAGTCGCGCATCATCTTTATTTGGAGGCGACACATTTTCAACGGGTCTGTAACTAGTAGCATGACGCAAAGATGGCGATGTCATATCCCAACAATTATGAGGCCAAATGATACAGAATATCTCTCAGGAAATGTACAGAAAACATTGGAAGGGATCGAGATGTCCCTTCACTTTACTGTTTGGTTTGTAGTGTCCTGCCTGGCAGCACACCGTGCTGTGATGAACCCCTCTAAATTCAATAGCACAGGCTATTGTTTTAAATCTATAAAATTTTCCTTTTTGGAAATACACTGCATCGATTTGAGCTTTCCGGGAACTCCCTTCAGATTCTTAACACTTGATATTTGGAAAAACAACTCAGGTGGACACAGTTGAAAAAAGAGGCAAGCCAATCAGATTGCTCCTTCCCCCTTTGGCCAATGACAGACGCCACATTGTTGTCAAATTTGTCTAATGAAAACGTAGGAGCAACAATAGAGAGGGGAGAGAGGGATCTGTATCCACTGACAATCTCTGGAGGAAGTTAGTGTCTCAGGCTGCAGCGAGTAACAACCTCGGCTCCTCCTGGACATTTCTAACTTCGCTCTCTGCAGGAATCGTCGCGTTTCTCTGCTTCTGCTTCTGCTCCCCGGATTTAAAGTCGACAGTTCTTCGCTAGACTTTCGGACACAAGTTTGAATCCTTGAATTTTGGGTGATTCGACATAATCGCCTGAGTAGACAGACACCACTGACTTCACCTGTTGCCCGAAGATGTTGAGAAGCGTTGACCAGATGTGATTGTCCCCACAGCTTTACTCAAACAGATCAGTGCACTTAACGCCATCGTCTTGTTTTGGCCAATAGTTTAGTTTCGTCAGTGAGCAACACGGGCATGGATCTGAGACCGGAGCTCCCCACAGTCTCGTCTGCCTCTCAAGTCCACGCCGGAGCGGCGGCAGCAGCGGCGGCAGCAGCCTCCATCCCCGTGTCCATGGCCGGCAGCCTCCTGCGCGGCCCTCCGCTCCTCCTGCGCGCCGCGGACAAGTACCCGCGCACCCCGAAGTGCGCCCGCTGCAGAAACCACGGCGTGGTCTCCGCGCTGAAGGGCCACAAGCGCTACTGCCGCTGGAAGGACTGTATGTGCGCCAAGTGTACGCTGATCGCCGAGAGGCAGCGGGTGATGGCGGCGCAGGTGGCGCTGCGGCGGCAGCAGGCGCAGGAGGAGAACGAAGCCCGAGAGCTGCAGCTGCTCTACGGCACCGCGGAGGGACTGGCCCTGGCCGCCGCCAACGGCATCATCCCGCCGCGTCCCAACTACGAGGTGTTCACTTCTGTCAACGGCGACAGCAACTCAGGTGAGCGGAGCAGCTGAGCGGGGGTTTAGAAACGCAGGGAGGACATGAGTTAAAACGTCCACATTAAAAAAATCTATCTCAGTGTTAGAGGCCCGTGAGTCTTTATTCCAGTCGTTTTTATTCAAGTTGTTCTATAGTGAGGCTGCTAAAACACCGGACTAATGACCGCTTTCCCCATTAATATGAATAATGTCACACCGAGTAGCTGTTGTTGAACTAAGACGCGGCTTTGACACTGTTTTTACCTGTTTCTCATTATTTTACTGCTTCTGCTTTAAATTATACTTTAAATGTGGCCTGCGCTTATATTTAGGTTTTGACAGATGTAGTCTGAAATCCTAACGCGCTGTGATGTTCTGGTTACGTCAACAGATACAAATATTCAGAAGTATGAGCTGTTTCCAAAGACCCAGCTGTCCGGATCCGCCGCCTCTCAGCAGTCTGTGGGGAAACCAGCGTCCACCGAGAGTGACTCTGCCCCGGGCATCTCGTCCCCAGACGGCCGACATGGAGGTTCTGGTTCAGAGAACGGAGACAGCGAGTCGTTCATCAACTCACCGGTGCCCAAGCCTTTAAAGGACGGAGAGGAGACCCCGGGCTCTGTCAGCTCCCTCGGCTCTGACTCCGGTTCAGAGACCGACAAAGACGAGCAGGAGGCGTCTCCTTCCGCCGCGGCCTCCCGCCACATGAACGCCATCGACATCCTGACCCGAGTGTTCCCCAGCCACAAGAGGAGCGTCCTGGAGCTCGTCCTGCAGGGTTGTGGGAAGGATGTGGTGCAGGCCATCGAGCAGATCCTCAACAACAGTGGCGCCCAGGGCTCCGCCAAGGCCGGGCCAGATGACACGTGGACGGCGGAGAGGATTCTCCAAAATGCGCAGCAGCCTCCGCCGTCGTCCGCATCCTCCACCACACCGACCAGACCCATGTTACCTGGAGCCATGACGCTCAGCAATCGCTCTGCGTTTTCCCCCCTGCAGCCAAACTCCCCGCATTTCGGCGCAGACCCCAGTGCCTACCCTCTGGGCACCCCCCTGGGACTGAACCCGCTGCGGCTGGCCTACTCTGCGCACAGCCGGGGACTGGCTTTCATGACGCCCTATTCCACCACCGGGTTGATGCCCACTCTAGGCTTCAGACCCCCGATGGACTACGCCTTTAGCGACCTTATAAGGGACAGGACAATGTTGCACAAGGAGCAGGGCTATGCCAGCGGCCTGTACGGGCCCCTGGTGAACAACACGCCAGACAAACAGTGAAGCTGCTGGAGCGACCACAGAGACACATTCCATTGTATTTGTAGCCACAAGTGTTGAATGTTCTGGCGAAAATCTGTGATGTGTTTTGGCTACAGGCTGCTGTATATAATAGGATTATCTGGCCCGTAGTCAAATGCTCTGAGAAGGGGGAAAAACTAAACTCACTTATGTGTAATTTTCAAAAATAATTTTATATGTTAGACTACAGATGTTTGAATGACATTCCTCATTTATGAGCCTGGTTATTCCGTCAGAAAATCAAAAGGTGTTTCTACATCATGACCAAGCTTCGGGGGTGAAAAGAAAACCAATTTCCATAAATGGCTCAAAGTACACATCCATGTTTTTATCACTGGTTTATATGTCGGTTGTGCAGGATTGCAAATAAAGTAACTTGATTGAAAATCATCTATTAGAAAGTTATCTGTTTTTTAAAGGGCATCATCTAAATCTTCATCTGCTGGGTGAAACAAGACACAGTTAAAACATTTTCCAATTTTCCAAAGCAAACTTTAAATGTGCATTTCTCTCCACACACATGGATTAAAGAACGGGACACAATTATTAAATTATTAAAACATGTAGCTCACAGAAGTTAAACCTGTTTCCTGTTGTAAAAGTGAAACTAATGATATATAAATGCCATCCCTTTTCCTGTATTATTTCACTTATGTCACTTTTTTAGTTCGTTTCCGGCTGCCTGTATTATGTATTGCATTTGGTAATATGAAATGCTATATGCTGTATTTGACTTTTCATTTAACTGTTAGTCAGCTCAGATATTTTGTGACAACGTGCTGGATTAAGTCGGTTCCTCTTCAGATGTAACAAGCTGTGCTGTCACATTGTGTGAATATGCTGCAAATAAATGTTATTTTAAAGAAACCGGAAACACACTTATTCATATTCGTCACAGATATGATTATGAAACTGCATGCTAGATTTAATTGATATATAATTAGGAGATGGACGACGAGCATAAAGGTTATTGATTGATTGATATGATATATTGGTTATGTACTTAAATCACACATGGAAGCGCTTGAGTTTTACATCCTGAGAGCAGGCCAACAACAGAAATCCGTTTTCGGTTTGTACATTTTAATTGATCGAAATCTAATTGTTCTATACACTTGTATTTATTAAGTAAACTATAATATAATAATTAAACGAAACTATTTATAAAGTATCCAACTTTACAAATCCACCAGTCTACATCAGCAGACAGACGCACAGTGACAAGTTTCCCAAAACCAAAGCTTGCTCAGTCATATCGGTGTGAAAACATTGGACATTAGACTCCATCTAAAATGCCCTTCTGCAAACAAGGATCTGATCTTCACACCTTTTCAGGGAAAAGCTAAAAACCGTGTCTCCACCCTGTTATAGTAAAACAGTAAGTCTGTACATGCTGATTTCTTACTGGACGTCGTAAATACCCCGCTGGTTGCACCCGGCGGGTTGAACTTCTCCATCCACACAGGAATCTATCTGCGGCTGCATAAAGATGAGCAATGGCGTCACCTGCAGGTCACGTCATGTCAGTGCCAGCGATAATCAGTAATAGTTCGTGTTAATTCACCCTGCAGCTTCTTACTGCGCTGTGTTTTTAGTTTAGCTTTTAGTGTCCAAAGAGACATATTCATCCTATATTTAATATACATGGTAATGTTTCATCCTCTGACTCATTAAGCTGCAGAGACTGGAGCTGTCAGCTTTGTCAATCAAACAGTCTGTCCTACTGTAAGAGGCGTTCAAGTGCAAGCTCGTCATACTGGCTGCTGTGTATGACGCAGACAGCACCACTAGATGACAGTCTTGTCTCACAAATGACATCTGTAGATCCTATTCCTATTAAATATAGGACGACTGATAGCTACACCCTGCAGCTCCGTGCACTACTGGGTTACTGCTGCACGTTTGGAGGACTGAACACAACGCAAATCATCATCCATCCAGGTTACATTTGTTTCAGTTAAAAACCTTTTGACAGACACTTTTTATTTGTGCTTTATCTGTGTGTGTGTGTGTGTGTGAACATTGCACACTACAAGCCCTTTCTTAGGTGTAGTTTTGCAAGCTACCGTGCGCACAGTGCACCCTGCTGGCCATTAGTGAGCATAGCACTGCACAGCACTGACCCTCTGCCAAACCTGAACAGGATTAGTGTTGCTGCAGCATAATTAACCTGATTAACCAGCAGCTGTCTTTTCTGCTCAGTTACCGGTGACTTGTACGTGTGGTCTAAAGAACAATGAACAGGAGCACACAAACGTGAAATCCCTGGTTTACATCGTATGTTTTGTTTAGCAGACTGTTATTCACAAGACCTCTGTAGGTATGCTACCAGCAGATGAACCAGCATATCCCACAAGTGATCAGTTGTATTGATGGGAATTTGGAGGGCAGGGCACCTTGAATTCAAACCATCTTCTCTTTGCGCCCACGTGCGTTTGTGCGCCTTGAGCGCTCACGGCCCTAATGCCAGTTCATTGGTTGTCCTTTCTTGGCCCAGTTTTGGTACTGACCGCTGCATACAAGACCTGGGAACTGGGTCAGGTTGTGACTGGGAAGACTTCACAATGGAGATGCTCTGATCCAGTAGTGTAGTTATTCTCAATTTGGTACTTAGGTGTATCCCTTCACAAGAACCACTGTAAGAAGAGAGTGTCATTTCACTGACAGTCATGTTGTGGCTGATCAGCTTATATCTGCGAGATCTGTAATGTATTATGATGTGAAGATGTGGACTGCACTGAATCACTGAATGTGATCCGTGTCTTTGTTTGTAATTTCATCACAGAGCACTGCAGCTACAATACAGTGTGTTATTACAGACGATGCACAATTGATCCTCGTGGCCCCAGAGTGAAAACCAGCTGAAACCGAAGTAGCAGAGTCTGAGAAATATGGAAAGCAGGAGGCATGAGCATCATATTGTAGAGCAATACAGGTCTTCTACAGTGAATGCACAACTATGTTTTCCATGCTCCTTTCTCTGTGTTCACTAATGAATAATTAGACACAGGCAGATAAATAGCCACAGGCTCCCAGAGCGATGCGGAGAGAGGGAGTGAGAGAGAGAAATCCATTTAGGTTATTACTCCATACATAAAACCCATTTTCATTTTCGGGGCTGCTGTTTGGTTTACTGTCAGAATAACAAATAGATAACAGCAAAACAAACCAACACTGAGACAAAAACAATTGTGCACATTCTGCACTGAATTTAGAGTCTTGACTCTAACAGCTCAGTAATCTCGCCGTATTATAAATACATTCAAACATTTATGGTTTTGTTGGATCAACAACAATAATACTGTGTCAGTCGTAAAATATACAAGGTGAGAAATAACAAAAAGCCCCATTTGTGCCTACACCATAAAAAACACACAAATACATTAGTTTTATATAATAAGGTGTTGGTAAAATGTGTTAAGGTGGTTTTAGCTACGTTTGTTCTTAAATTGTTGTCTTTTGTTAATCTTACTATCCAACTAAAACTGGAGCCTCGGGGGTCCCTGGGGGGCTGCAGGGGCCTGATTCTCTCTGCACTCTGGACACTTCTCCGACAGGTTCATGCTGTCAGATAAGATGTCAGAATGTGTGAAGAAGTGTGACAAACGGAGGAAAGGAAAATAAAAAGCACCTGGTAAAGGATAAATGAGTGTGCGTCTGAACAGTCAGGTTCGTGGGCTCCTCTGTGCTAATAACAAACACAGTTGGATTGTATTGATTCAGGAATCTCATTTTCACCCATACTATGAAGGGTCCTTCCATCATTCTGCCCTGGGAACGCCCATCACCAACCTGGTCCTCACCTCACCCCTCTTTATCGCACACACCCTCCTCTCCCTCTCTTTAGATGTTTCTTTAGACATTTGTTAGATGTAAAAAAAAGTTATTTTTTAAAGTCTTTTGGTCATATTTCGCTTTCAGATTCTGTAGTGGTCTTTAAGCACGAACTCAGAGATGCAGCATGGATCGAAACTTTCCACGAAGTGCAAGAGGATGCTGTGTATGACATGTATATAAGGAACTTGTCATATGCAACCAGATTTGGTTCTTCCATGGTCAGTTTGTCTCGTAAGACCCTCTCCTGGCCTCATCATCAGTTCGTCAGATTGTAAAACTTGTAAAAAATTAATAACAGGCATAAAGAGAGAGCAGCAGCACCACTTGCCAGCGAGTTATGTGTACTCTGGGTACTTGTACTCTGCAAGTACCCAGATGGCCTGTGTGTATTTATAGTGTGTTCGTTAAATCTGCTGCTGTTGGAACCACAGACGCCACAGGCTCCTTCTTTCTATGCGGCAATTAAACAGCATCAAGCTGATGTTGAAAAACACAGGACCACAAATATTTTCAAGAGCAAAGAAAGTCTTAAAGTGGTCTCAAAATCACCCCCAGTTCACGAATGGCCATGTAAACATCTGATTCAAGTGGGAAGAAAAGCGAAACTGCTGCTACCAGTTTTATTTTGTCGAGTGACAGCAGGTGTGTACTGTCAGGGAAACGTGCATGTGGTGGGTGGTGCGTGCACGTGGTTGGCACGGAGCTCACAGAGATGCTTCATATGAGTTTTAAGGATAAATGGACGTCAAGCTGTGCCGACACAGCATGAGCACACTTAATCTCCTCAAGTGGAGAGTGTCAGTCAACACTGCTGGGGCAGATAAGGTGTGCTGGAATGTGAAAATGTGAGTGTGCACCGGGTTGTCTGGGATTTCTGTTTGCATGTTGTGTGTGCATATGTTTTGCTGTGTGTGTGTGTGAAATCCTACAGGAGACGTCTTTCACGTCAAGCATGATGAGCCCTCAACCCTTCGCTGTCATATGAACCTCAAAACACAGAGACACACGTGGGAACTGCCACTCTTTTAAAAGCGTAAAATGCTAAATTTGGAGACTTTCTCCAGGAATTGTTTTATTCACACCCCCACACACAACACTCACAATTTTAATGTTTTTCTTTCTTCTTATATTTGTTGTTGTTTGCCAATTATTAGAAGAGCTCGTGTGCGTTTCGGCAGCTCACTACATTTTTAGCAGTGTTTGACTGACTGACAGAAGTAGGTCTGTGTGAAAAGAGCTCTTCCTTCTCTGGCTTCCTTCCTGGTGAGATCTCTTCAACATCTTCTTGGAGTGGAGAGACCTGTTCACTTCTCTTACTTTGTTTTTTTTCTTCCTTTCTGTCTTTCTTACAGTGTTTTCAGCTTCCCTGCTCTGCGCGAGAGTCATCAAATGAAGATTAAAGACACGTCTCTTTCCACTGACAAGCACACACTACCTCATACACACATGCACACACATCAATGCATCAGACACACATGCATGATGAAGTACACTTGCAAAAACTTTAATGCACACATGCACACACACTCTCCCCCCCGGGAAACTTCGCACAATTACGGCTAGAATGGGATTCATTCTCAGCCTTCAACAACTCATTAACTGCATATTGCAAATTGTACGTTTCAGCAGAAAGCATTGATGAGGAACAGTGAGAATGGGAGCTTTGGGAGAGATGGGCATCACAGTAACATGTATTCAGAGTAGTAGACTATATGTACTGTATATTATATATAGAGTTAATGGGGAAAATGATTTAGTTAAGCATACAGTAAGACCTGCAGGTCAAATATTTGCAAATGTAAGCCTTTTTAATCTGCATGAAATCCCATTTAGGTAGGACTTTAGCATATAAGTCCAATTCAGATTTGCTACAGAATTTATTATCTAGACATACAGTACAGACAAAAATGCACATAGAATTGAATGCAGCAGCAGATATATCAGGGAAATCTCACCAATTTCACACGAAAATCATTACCTCGTCCAGTTCTGTGTACTGTGTAAACCAACTTGTTGGGTGATGTAGGCGTGTATTGTCATTCAGACGTCCTTGGCTTTGCACAACAAATAGTAATAATCTCTTGGGTGGATGTGTGGAGCAGAAAAGTCTTCATCTTGGGGTGTGTTTCATTCTGCACCTCTGCTTGAGAGATTTAGTGTTTATTGTTTTTACTGAGGAGAGAAGTTTGTGTTTTGAGACTCAGACACAGTGAGGAGGTGCAGCTGCAGCAGGTTTTAGCTGATACGTGACCAGCTCATTAAACTTTCATTGGTTCTTTGTTTCCCCTTTAGGTTATCCTTCACAGACCAGGTACTCTCACTCACAGAAGTGCCCACGCATCTGTGTGTGTGCAAGTGTTGCAAGCATGTGCTCGCCTCTTATGATGCACCCTTCTCAGTCGAGCTGTGACAAAGAACGAAAATGTTGCCTCTCAAGTGATCTGCTGACTCTATATCACACACACACACACACACACACACACACACACACACACACACACATGCATAAACACTGATGATTCACTGAGTCTCAAATTAGCACACCCTTCCTCGCTGGTGTTTTAATTGAAGATGGTAGCTGGGATGAGTTAACATCATTATTAGCACAGCTTGGTGAAACAGGAGGAGGGAGAGTTTGTTCTTCAGCTCAACAGGGACAAAGAAGTGAGAGCATGCAGTATCCAGTCATTGACCTGCACCTGAAACACCTCAGACCTGACTGAACCTCGAAGATTTTGTCAGAGATATGAATAGATTGATAATGGAGACCAAACAAACTGAATTATGACACAGACTTTGAATTATTCCTCCAGATAATCAGGACCCCAGGAGAACCTCTTTAAACGCCTTTACTGTTTATGGCTGCTTGTCGATTACTGATGAACTGATTTTAATGTTGTGCATTATGCAGTGAACAAAACCTTCAAGTCAAGGTAAAAAAGTAACAAAAAAGCTTTCTCATCTAAATAAATCCAAGAAAGGGGACGGTGACGATTACTGAATGGATCGCTATGTAATCTGGTCATTTCCCCCTCACGATGAACTGTAAGAATGTTTCATAGTTCCTCCAGTGCTTCATCGTGTCAAAGCCTTAGACAGTTGTAAGATGATTGATGACTAAGTACCTGAACCGGTCAAGGCAGACAGCCACCCACCCTGAGCCTGGTTCTGCTGGAGGTTTACACTCTTCCGTTTTTGGTGCTGTGTAAATAAACGGAACCAAATTAGATTTAAAAATGTGGGAACACACTAAACTCAGACGATGAGCATGGTAAATATTAATACCCACTTCATATTAGTTTTTGTGCTTTGCCGTTAGGAGGGTGTTGGCATTCTCATGTCCAGAGTAGTCTCACAGATCTGCTAGAATTACTGTAGACCGCATGAAAACCATGACAGTTTCCACAGAAAACCTGCTTGTCTGAGTGAAAATATCCTTGAGTGAGGAACTTGTTTTCTGCCAAATTGGCAAAATGAAACAAAATATATGGATCTGTTTTCATAATTACCACAGGGATCAAAGAAAAGAAAAACACTAGTACGCTGGGTTTAAACAAACAGGATGAGCAGAGCGCACTATAGTGCTGGATGGGCTTCTCTCGCAGCTGATATCACATGGCTCATACCTGCTTAGGTAATAATGTGATCAAATTAGGGCATTGGAAAAATCTCCTCGGGGTCTTGGCAAGCTCAGCACAACATACTCCAGTGTATTTGACAATTCATTTATGAAGCCAACAGTTATTTTTCCGAGGCAGGTGTTACTAGCTAGATCATTATCAAAGTAGCTACATCTTCCTCTGACGCATAAATGCTCAAACTGATGTCAAGTGCAGCACAGACGCTGAGGGTAGGCGTTGTTGGTGCTCATCCTGTAGGATTATAGAGGAAAACAAACTTCTTGCACTCACATGGCGCAAAAGTACACACACACACACACACACACACACACACACACACACCGAGGCAGAGTAGAAGAAGAGGAGTGATAAATTATGTTGTTTTGGTCTGTGGATCTTTGAAATTGAATTGAGAAAAGTGGAGATAGCAGGAGAAGTGAGAAGATAGAGAGGAAGAGATAGAGGAAAGAAGAAGAGGGAAACTGGGTCAGGCAGGAGAGTGAGGAGGTGGCACAGAGGGGAGGACTGCACTGTGGAAACATTATTGACACCCCCCTTTCCTCCTGTTCTCCCCCCTCCAGCATCCACCCCAGGCTCTGACCAGCAATTATAACTCACCAAATTATGATCCATACCGGCAAAGTGGAGCTGACCACAGATGGAGATAGATTGAACTCTATCTCCTCCCCCTCTCCCACGTGTTCTCCTCTCTCACAGGTTTGCAGATGGAGACAGATGGTTCGGGGCCCGTGGCCTCAGCCCTTGCAGATTGATTATTGATCAGGGGGACAGAGATGGATCGAGGGGTGGGGAGGACACAGAGGAACGGAGCGAGAAGTGTGCAGGTGAGGCAGAGGATTGGGAGGGTTTGAAGGAATTTATGTGTTAAGAGTGGGGCTAAAGGACAGTAGGATGAGGGTGAGTGATGGGGGGTGGAGGCACAGCAAAGGTTTTCTTTAGCTCAGCCATCACCTTCAGAAGGAGCTATTGACTAAGCTCCAGATTTAGAGACAACATGTAAAGTGTTTTGGATTCTACTCAGGGCTTCTGAGTTACAGCTCATTCTTTGTCAATGTATGTCCCACACTCACTTTAAACAGACGTTAATCATAGCTGTGGGTGCACACACTTTTAAATTTCAAACCTTTTATTTATGACTTTATGTTGAGACTGCGCTTTGGGTTTAAGGGAACACAGGATTCATTATGCCGATAAAGAATTATCTAAACCTCCATTTATGTTGGTTAAATGAAAACTACGGCGACAAAGTTACTCTCAAAGCAACTTTTTGTTCCAGGGTCTAGTTATCGCCAGCGAGCCGCGTTTGAGTTCCGGCCATGTGTTTGTGCTGTGAGCATGTGTGAGGGTGCTGATGTGTTGAGAAGGTGAAGCTGTCTCTCCTTGCCAGACAGATGGCTATCAGCAAGGCTCCAGAGAGTGAATGCTGCTTTACAGTGGAGCCAAGAGGTTAAGCTGCAATCTCCACTGTCTCTCTCTTATTTTTCCCCCCGCTCGCTGCTTTCATCTTCTGTCTGTGCGTTTATGTGTGGCGTTTGTGTGTGTGCATGTGCTCATTTACTCCCTTTGCACTCCTATGTGTGAATATCAGTGTGCGTGATAAAGGAACAGAAGGAGCCTGTTGGCTGCTGTGCGCAAGTGTGCTAGAGGCAGATACTGGAGGAAATAAACGACATGCAGGCAGATGCCCAGCTCAGAGTTTACACTGGGTGCCATCACTGATGGCAGTATCTGACTGTGTGTTGTCCCAAAGTGATTCTTTAATTTAATACACTTATATCTATTGTACAAATATTATCTAAATGCCTATAAACAGCACAAGTCCCGATTGTAACTGTTATCCTACATTTTCTCCGCCTCTCTCTCTGTTGATGTGTCAGGTGTGTCACATGTACATCAGTCCCCAGGCAGAGCGGGAGAAGCGTCCCAGCAGGAGGCATCTTTGTGGGAGGATTGATGGTACATTTCTGAGTCGCTCAGTTTCCCACTTTAAGAGTTGGTGGACACCAAATCCGAGCTAAAAAATGAGAAATGTTGAATTTATATTTGTGGCTGGAAATACAACAAATCAATGCTCAAGTGATTCTATGTCCGCTGGATGGAAGACAGTCTTTGTTTACTAGCTTGTCCAAGGGGATATACTGTCAATATATAGGGTAAACACTGGCAGTTTTTACTGTTCCCAATGTAATGGTCCCAGTCGTACTAGTACTAGCATTAGCAGTGTGTCTGAGGAGCTGCTTATATCGGTACAGGAACCGGTGAAATCAGTCAGATTATTGAATATCAGCTACCGAGAATCAAAACAGGGAGTTGGCTCACGGTTTTCAAAATAAAAGTTTTTAAAATAAAGTTTAGAGATCTGTGGCCAAGAAAATCAGCTTTAAAGCACATGTTGTAGTTGAAAGACGGTGACAAAAACTACAGATATTACTTCAGGTTTTACAACTCAGGCTCGGGGAGCTATCGCTGGGTGTCTCGCTCAGGGACACTCCTGATATGGGGGATGGGCTGGTAGCCGCCGCTGGGAATCGATCCAGGCTCGACATAACTTCAACATTCAAATATTTCCTGGATCTGTATACTGCAAGTGTATTGTTGCTGAAAGTACACATCTTCATTCTGCAACATTTATTACATTTATTCCCAGAGCCCATGACATACAAGCTGCTAGACCAGCGCGTTATGAATTAGCTGGAGTGTGTAACACATCCTGACGTGGAGCAAGTTAGTGTTCACAGCGTTAAAAGGCTGCTTTCAGCCACAATGCACATGCACATCTCCAGGACCGACTGTGTGGCAGTGGGGTTAATGAAGTTTCTCTTTGCTGCGCCACAGAAGAGAATTATCTCGTGAAGTGGAAGATGGCTGGCTCTTTTTCAACGTGTCAACAAACAGTGGGGGAGTCATCCATAAACGTCAAGATGTAGCTGGACATATTTAGCTGTATTATGCTGCCTTCTTACCAGTTTCTGGTTAAATTATGTAAATAAGAAATTAATAAGTGTAAAAATACATGCAGCAGGATAAAAAGCATACACAAACACGAATGCATACAAATGTTATAGCTTAGCTGGCTGCTATTTCATGTCCCTTAGATCACTGCGAGGCGGTGTGCAGATATTGTGTAGTCATGAAGGATGGAGATAAATACTGAATATTAAGTGAAGAAAAGATGAGAATAAGAAAGTGTTAAATACCCTCCAGGCCTGGTGCATCCCAGGACACAGCCACTGGTGTGTTTACCAGCTTCAACAACACACATGCAGACGTGTAAAGAAAGGAAGGAAGTCTCTCTTCTGTTTAAAATGGATACATATTCCTTTGCTTTAAATGCTTATGGAAATCGTATTATTTCCATGGAAATAAATTCAGGAAAATGTGGGGAGACAATGCAAGCAGGAGGATGTTGTTCCAGCGGCGTGTATGTGTGTATATGAATATGTGAATGGTTTCAAAAGAGTTTGTCGTGGAGGAAATGTTTTATTCACTTTTCCCCTCCTGATGTTTCTCAGAAACTGTTTTTTAGTGTACTTAGAGACAGGCAGACAGAAAAAGAGAAAGTGAGAGAGCGAGAGAGTGGCATGGACAATATTTGAGGCTGGGCAGAAAGGATAGACAACTTGTGAATGTGTGTGTGTGTGTGTGTGTGCGTGTGTGTGTGTGTGTGTATGTGTGTCCATGTGCCAGTGACCTGAAAAACATCTCTTTCAGGTTCTTACAGAGGGTGAAGTGTTGGGCTGTGGCACGCGTGTGTGTGTGTGTGTGTGTGTGTGTGTGTGTGTGTGTGTGTAGGGGCAGAGGGGAAACAAACTTCTCATCCATGTTTGATGTGTGTTGTGATATGATGAATTATATATGTGACTTGTGTTGTAACCACCTCTCTGAAAAAGACAAATGCTTCTTCTCCTTTCAGGAAAAATTGTGGTGATGGTGGTTGTGGGGTGATCACGGTCTCTGGAATACATCAAATTCTCCCAGATCATCTTTCAACATCAGCACAGCTCAAATGATCCCTTCAGCAAATGGGATTTTGTTTTTATAATATTTCTGACCCTTCTGTTTTTATTAGAGTCAACAAATTGGAATCAGAGTATGTCTAGGAACACATTTGTGGGAGGGGTCCCTGTTGTCCCCCGTTCTTCTTGACCTTTCTGGTTTCTGCTCCTCACAACAAATGATTGAAGTGTTGGTGTTCACCTGCTCCAGAGCCGATGCCTCAAAAAGCCGATGCCTCAGAAATGAATGCTCACATCACCATGAAAACAGTTTGCCTGTGTTGCACCAGGCATCAGAGGCTTACTAGTCTTTGTAAATATGTAGGTGAGAGTCAGGGGTAGACAAGTTCGGTCCTAGGGAGCTGCAGTCCTGCTTTTTTTCCAAACATCCCCGCACTTACAGCTTCTGACTGGCTGAACACACCTGATCCAGGTAATCAACAGTTCCTGCTCTTGGTCAACAGCTGAAGGGTTGGAAGACAAGCAGGGCTGCGGCTCTCTAGGACCGAACTTGCCTACCCCTGGTTTAGGGAAGGTTCAGCTAACACTATTAAAGTCCTGATGTACAGTGTCACATTATTTTTCTACTTTTACAGCCACCTCTCCCTCAAACTCCAGCTCTAAAACGTTGACAGTGATGAATGTCCTCGATAGAAGTATGCGTTGCTCGACACCGTGAGCGATGTTAGTGCTGAAACACGGGGTGACGAGCCTATCCTCTCTCAGTCACAGCATTTTGTGTGCCTCCTTGTCTTTTCTGCTGTATCACTTATTTTCTCTTTGACTCCTGCTCTCGTGTCTACATAGTGCCACTCCATAAGGAGAGTGGGGAGAAGAGGAAGGCGCAGATGCTCCTGTGAATGAGAATTTGGAAGCAACTCGATATTGTCTGTGAGCTTGATGAAAAGAAAAGACCCGGTGGAATAAAGAAAAGGGTGAACAGAATGGAAGAAAGGGCGTAAAAATAAATTGTGAATAATGTATATTGCTGGCCTTGTAATGCTTTGCTGTTTAATACCGGCCTAAATCCCTCAACTTCTCGTAAAAACTTCAACAATTTCGCAGTCGAGTAATCTTCCGATTTAATAACCTTAAGCTTCCCCAGCTCCATAAATCTGACGTTCTTACGCCTTCCCTCCCCAACCTCACCCTCCCCTCTTCATCCCCCCCTTCTTGCCTCCCTCATTCCAAGCCTTGTGCATTTTATCTCCATAATAGCACAAAGCGGTGCGAGCTGCCTCGGTGGGAGAGATAAGGGAAATTCCTGCCCGTATTTTAATAGCTTCGCTCAGCTATCTCTTCCTACCAACTCCTCAGGAGCTGCCAGCCAGCTCACTCACCTTGGACGCAGCACCCAGAGGAGAATCCTACAGAAAGGCATGACTGCTGAACGCCTGGCGTGTGTGTGTGTGTGTGTGTGACAAAGAGTGTGTTGGTGTTCGTGTGCCTGTGTATGTGTGGGAATGTACGCCTTAAACTGTGTTTGTGTGTGTGTGTCAATAAATGCATCTGAATGTGTGCTGAGTCTACGGTATAGTGTAGGAGAATTGTTTCTTTTACAAATTCCCCTGCACCTGTCACTGTTGACATTAATTGACGTCGTTACTCCGTGTTTTTTTTCAGTGGCCCAGTTTTCCCACAGTTTAGGACGGAAAATCCCAAACCCATGTGCAAACCCTCAGATAATTCTTCAAATGATTCAGTAGACACAGTTCAGGAATGTTTTAGGTATGGCCAGTATCGTGTAACTAGGTACGCAGGAACACATTGGTACAAAGATGTCATGGACCATGTTTTAGTTATTGTTCCATTAAGTCAAGGTGGTTCTGTTGGTACCACTATCAACAGGTGACTTCAGCTGTCCAAACCTGCCTGGTAAGCTTAAGCATACTTGGCAGGACAATGATCCGAAACACTCCGGGAGGATAAAAAGCATAAAAATTTAGGTTTTGGAGTGGCCCAGTCAAAATCCAGATTTAAATCCCACAGAGATTCTGTTGATCTTAAATAGGTGGTTCATGCTCCAAAATCCTCCAACGTGGCTGAAATAAAACAATTCAGCCAGATTTCCTTCACACAGATGTGAAACTGTGTTGTCGCCACTATTTGGCTGCAGTTGTTGCCAATGGTGACACAACCAGTTATTAGGTTTTCAGGGAGGTTTGGACAGTGAATAGACAGCATTTTCTATTTACTCTGGTTATCTTTGTGTAATATTAAAATTAGTTTGATGATATGAATAATTTAACTGTGACAAACGCAAAGAAAGACAAATTCTGTGAGGAGGCAAATACTTTTTCTATACACTGATTGCCTTAGATATACATTAAGAAACTTTCTGTGAATATTTTATGGTAAATACTGGAGAGGAGCTTTCAAAGTTTTGAGTTTACACTAAAAATGTTTGTTTGTAAAGGTTTTGAGCAAGGCTCACAATTCTAACAAATCAGAAAACTTCACTTGTTGCTGTTTCATTAGTACATTGGGGAGTTTTCCTCTTTATAATAAACAGACTATACCTTAAATTACATATTGTAACTTTAGGTGTAGAGAGCTTCATATGACATTTGTTTCCAGCTCCGTCTTTCACTCAGTGCTGAGGCCCTTAAAGACAAAGCCCTGTTAAGACGCCCAGTCGTCAGAAGCCTCTAGTGCAGTGACAAGCAAATGAACCCTCGGTGGCACAATGCCACAATGCTAATTATCATTGATGGACCTCCAGCCACGACAGAAGCACCCAGGAGTGATACACTTTAGGAGTCAAGAACAGGGACCTGTGGAAGTCTTGTGGGCCGAGCCTTGACGAAGGTAAACAGTATTTTTTTCCCAGCAGATTGAGTCAGTAATAGCAGTGTTACCTTTGGGGGCCACTTACAGTAAAAAGCAGCGCCTGTTTCGGAGTCCCGGGAACTTCATTCAATTTAGTCTCCAGCAGTGAGAAATTAATGAAATCTTCAGAGACAAATTGTGTTTTACATCTTAGGCAGCTGAGCTGATGTGAGTGCCTCACTTAGGTGGGCAGGTAAATGACCTGTTCAAGGAGGATGTTTGTCCTGTGTTTAAACCAGACAAGAAGTAGACGCCGAACATGAATAAAATCAGCAACAACTGCACATATTTGATCCACATTTTTTATTTGAATGCAGAAAGGTTTGACATTTTCTCTCAAATGGTGAGTGGATGACGTTTCTTCACTATGGGACTGAATGACAGAGCAGGGCTGAATGTTTAGAACTGTTTTAGCTTCATAAAGTGTAGGTGATATGGATTCTGTTTACCTTCTAATTAACACTTCAAAAGGAAAAAGATTTGAAATTACCATTTCACTGTCAGGAAATCCTATTACATTCTTTTGATGTGTGCCTGCCAGAAATGAGCTCAACAGACAAAAGCCCACATGTTCTAATGACTTTTAATCCTTCTGAGTCAATAGGCACCAAGGTGCTTAAGAATATTAACACTTTATTTTGAAAAAAAAAGAGCCTCACACAACTGTTCCTCACAACAACTGCTTGATCTTTAGGATGTTTAAAAAAAAATAAATATAGAGGCTCCATTCCATTCCACCAGGAAGTGTGGGCTGCAGCGTTTTGATAGGCTGGTTGCCAGCGAGGCAGAGTGACAGAGTGTGGCGCTAACACACCGTGATGACGCTGTAGCTCAGCCCGAGACGCTGTAGCGTCGCTGACACTATTGTGCATGTAAGGGGTGTGTGTATGTGTGGCACTTATCACGTGTCTGCACGAACCTGTGTGAACATCCATTTGTGTGTGTCTGACTGCTCGTTTTTTGAATGTGTGTCTGGGTTTTTATGTGCGCACACTTCCCTGTCCTTGTTCTAAATGCATCTGTGTGTGAAGTACTTGTGTTGTCATTAATATTTTCATCCTTGAGAATTTGTCTGTTCGAGTCACCAGGAAACACACACACACACACGCACACACACACACACACACAAACACACACACACGCATTTAATGTGACTTCGTACTTAAATGCACCACTTTTAGCTGTTGCCCAGAACTAGTGAGACTTGGACAGACATCCAGAGAAACAGAAACGGAAGCAACAAACACAGATTTGGTGTCTTTTGGGATGCCAGCTTTTGAAGTAGGCCTGTCACCAATCCTACACACACACACACACACACACAACGCACAAAAGACACACCCTTGATGGCATGTTTACTTTGTTTGTTTGAGTGAAGGGATGAAACAGTTCTGACAAAATGCTTTTTCCAGTATTGTGAGAAGGCCGAACACGGTTGTGTGTTCATGCTACATGAGGAGAAGCACTCAGATGTTTGTGTATGTGTGCGTGTTACTCGGAGTTACTGTGGGCGGTAATGGGGGGGTTGCAGACTGGAGAGTGAAAAAGAGAGAAAGAAGTTAAAGGAAAAATTGGGGAACTAGGGATTAAATGCTGACATTCTGCTTTTCTCAGCGCCCCAAAATACTCAATCTCTCTCTCTCACCCTCTCGTTCTCTGTGGTTTGGCAGTACGCTCTGGCAGTTTTGGGGTAGAGAGGATTTGCCTGTAAGTCACTCAGCTTTTATGTAATAGCCGCTTGCAGTGTTCCAGGGAGGCATCTGTGGAGAAGTGACTGAATCGAGAAGTGAGCTGGGCTGCTCCGTCGGCTGCAGCTGCTGGGCCTGTGTCAGGAAGAAGGTCCCAGAGAGCTGGAGAAACAGGGAGAAAGGAGGATGGAGAGAGAGTGGCGAAGAACAGGCGAAATACTGTGAAAAGCCAACATTTCAAAGAGGAAGACTGGCTGTGAGATCATCCTGGGCTGCATGCCCAGTCTGCAGCCTTAATGTCCACGAGATTGAGGTCTTCTCGTCTCTCTTGCCTCCTGTCTATTCAGCCATGCTGCTCTAGGCCAATGTGATAAAATCTGAATAAATGGACACATGCCTATTTTGTTCTTTGTGCAAGCTTTTGTAAATAGACTGTAATCCATGGCGTGTTTCAACAGTATGTGTCAAAAACAAGAACATACCATCACAGGAGGCTGGCTGGAGTAGAATTAGACGTGGCAATTGTAGTGCTGTAAAAGAAATGATATTTAATTTCAGCGTTGAAAATCAATTTGATCAAGCACTAATAAAAACACTGTTACGCTCTCCCTGATCTGCAGGCTTGAAATATTTTAGTTTTTACTGTTATTATTGTGCCTTTACTCTCCTTTGTGCTTTCTGCAAAATTATGTTGTGGATAAAGCCATCGTTGCCCAAGCTCCTTTCTTATGGAAGAAGGTGGTGGACTAAAGATTCAGAAACTTACACCTGACAACTGCAAACTCAGTTTTCTTATTTTTATATTGATGATTAGAACTGTTGACATTTTCTGTACCTGTGTGCAGCCCTATGTTTGTGTTTGTAAGTGTATGGTCTCCATGAGTGGAAAATAAGTCTAGTAATGTATGTTTTATGTACTCAAACAATAGTTCAGTTTAACAAACAGTGGAGCTTCAATTTGTGCCACTACAATACATAATTTTCCTTTTTACACTGGTTACGGAAAGGGATCTTAAGTGATATCATCAGCCTTAGGCCCTCCTCCCTGCCTTTGTCCCAACATTTGCTTTTGTAACTTGTCATACCTCACTTGTCAACTAGTTTGAACTCACCTGATCTCAACAACAACTCTAGCCAAACACTAGCAGTGGATGCTTTTGTTGCTACATGTAATTTATTGCCAAATAATGCGTATACAACATTTCAAATGGTGCAGTAAAGCATCACCCTGAAACTTGTTTTACACGTCATTTTTGTCTGTGGTGATGATTCACTTTAAGTTGGAGTGATCTTTAAAGTCCACAGCATGACAGCTTTACTGTCTACTCAACAGACTTAATGTGGAGTGCACTGTTAGCTTTGTTTGACTGCTTGAACTGTTGAAATGCTCGCTGCTAACACTCTAAGTATGCGGTAGTGTTAGCATGCAGAAGGGTTTGTTGAATGCCTGCTGTATGTTGTATTTTGCTTGAAAGGAACATTCAATTGGAAAAAAATATATTTTTCCCCAAACCTGTGTTCTTCTAATTGTTTGACCTTGAGCTTGTACTGAAAAAACATTTTTTTCCCAAAGTGTTCATAAGCTGCAGCTCTAAAGCTGCAGTCACGCAATAAGTTGCTCATCTTACTTTGTTAATGAAACAGTGCATCATGCGCTATTGTTGCAATGCAGATCTTTGATGGTGTAATAGAGTTGTTAATACATGTCATACATAATAATGCACAGTATGTAAGTGTGGTGCTTATAGTCAGAAATAGAGATACAAAATTTCCTCTCAGCTTTGGTGAAATCAATGTTTAGTCTTTGAGTCTAATGCTCTTGAGCTGTGATGTTCTTAATACTGGGGACTAATTTCTTTATATGTTGCTATTTTATTTTTCTTCTGGCCCCACATGTGAACGTATTCAGGCTGAACCCCACAATCCCTCTGACTTGTGTAAACCTCATTTAAACTCAATCATGAGATTCTCTGACTCTGGGCCTGGATAATTTCTGGTTAATTACATCCTGAGTCACAGGTCATAGTCAAGTTTTATATTCGCTGAAACTTAACCCAATCACCACTTTGCTGTTTTGCTGATCTTCCTCAGAGGAGTTGGAGTTGGGCTGACTTGTTCTTGCTGGTGTCAAATAATGTTTTTTTTATTTCAGTGCTTTGTGTATGAGAGTGTTTTTACATCTTATATGTTAAATTAGTGATTTTACACATTATTAAATTACGTTAACTTTGTCTGTGCAACACACAAGCACGCGTTGCCTGTTTGACACTGACATTTATATATTTTTGTTCTTACACTTTAGATAAATATGGCTGCTAATATAATGCTAAATACTTCCTGCTACTGATTCACATGATAAATTGTATTCCAGGAGAACAGACACTTTTATGGTGAAACAAAAAAACCCCTGAGCTACATCTAGATTTGGGTGTATATGGTCTACTGCAGGGACTGTTCACAGGAAAAAGGGACTGACCATTGTGATATATTTGGTATTTTACACTCAGCTGCATTAAGGCGAATATGTACCTTTTTACAAAGCACATAAACATTGCCATTGATTTTGTTATGTGTTGTGTGTTATTTTGCTGTATGTGTGTGTGTGTGTGTGTGTGTGTAAACAATTTGCTTGTGACAGGATGAGAAAGATTGAAATGTGTTGACTTGATTCCATTAAACAGGCAACATAAACCAAACACAACACATAAAAAATCATATAAGATATGCATTTACCTGCAGCTTTATTAGCTGTTTTTATTAGGGAATTTGCCAATCTACAAAATAGCACAGTCCAGCTATCATCGCAGTCACATTAGTGTGGCCTGTGACCTGTCAGTGTAAATAAGATGGATGGCCAGAGGAGAAACGGAAAAAGAATACATATGAAAGATTATTGTGCACATATGGTCCATTAAGCACTTTCCTGCTTGTTTTTATGGCTGGTTTAATCTTTTTTAATCTGTCAGAAAATCAATTTCTTCACGTCGCTGCCAGGTTGCTGAGTGGAGCACTCCATCACGCATCCATAGGCCTTGGCTCTCTGAGCAAGGCATTGAGCTGGATGCTGGTCATCAGAAACAGCTATACAGAGATAAATGAATGCATTGATGGATGGATAGGGAAGGAAAAGTGAGAAAAATTGAAAAAGAATGAGAGGAAAGGTATATGGACAGATAGATTGCCCTGTTTCCAGTTGCGACCCATCGGAATCCAAAAACAGATTAAAAAGTTGTGGTTGTACAGTTATTACAACAGAAACAGAACACGGCAGCAGTACACGTAAATAATCAGACTGACAAACTAAAAAGTTATAATCATAATTGATTTAACTTATTTAGTTAGATTTGTACCAAATTTATCTTCTGCCTCTTCTCCTGATTGTCCTGGCAGCTCAACATCCTTTGTCCAGTGTATTCTCTAGACCTCCTCTGTACATGTCCAAACCTTCTGTGTCTCTCTAACTTTGTCTCCAAACCACTTAACATGAGCGGTGTCTGTGATGTACTCATATCTGATTTTGTCCATTCTGGTCACTCCCAATGAAAAGCTTAACGTTTTCAGCTCTGCCACGTCCACGTCATGTCGACCTCCTGTCTCTTTGTTAGTGCCACTGTCTCCAAACCATACATTACAGCACGTCTCACCAGCACTTTGTAAATCTACCTGTTCACTCTTGCTGCTCTCTTCTGTCACACATCACCCCTGACACTTATCTCCTCCCACCCCACCCGGCCTGACCTCTCTTGTGTGCTGTTTGTTGCTCAGTATGGTTGACCCCAAGTATTTAAACTGATCTACCTTCACTATTTCTTCTCCTTGCATGTTCACCTTTCCTGTCTCCCTCTCATTAACACACATGGACCCTGTCTTATTTATCACAGTGCACTGAACAATATAATACCATGTTAGAGGTTAGAGTAAGGGTTCTCGCTGAATCACACAGTAATATATACTGTATATATTCAAATGATAAAATGGATAAAAGACATCCCGTTTAGCCATATGAGGTACAAGAACAGTATCTTAGTATCTCTAAAACTGTAAATACCTTAAGCTCAGGAGACAGACACGGAAAGACAAGACTGGAGATAGATTGAGCTTTGTTTCTGAAACCCCACAGTGAACCCGTGATTATACTGCATCCAGCAAAACCCCCAAAAGTCCTGTAATTCCTCCAAAGGGTCAGGGTACTAAAAGAGCTAATTTGACAGAACATGTATAAGAAAGAAAAAACATTTTCCGTAATAATCTGTGGATTTAGTGGGAGAAAGCGAGGATACCTGGGATAAAGCAGGGGTTTGGCTGAATCCATTACACCAGTGCTGTGGGATTATTAGCACAGCCAGGAGTCACTGGGGCTGAAAAATACCCATATGAAGACATTGCAGGGGCAGTCAAATGTGTCATTTCCACTCCCGGCTGCATGAAAAGGAAGAAAAAACATTAAAATTGCATACAATCTATTTGTCAGCTTAGGAGAAAAAGAAGGAAAAAAGAGAAGTCTGTATCTCATAAAAGTATTTAAAAAAAAGCAAGGCTATTTTCCCCTTGAGCTGCTCGGAAAAGGAATACGCCTTATTAGCCCCTGCGACACAGACCGTTATTTGGTTATGCAGTGAAGCCTAAAACAGAGTCGGCATTTAAAGCTGCTTCATCCCTCCATCTCACTGAGTGATTACCTCTGTCAGGCCTTAAACAGACCACGCAACACACACACACACACACAAACACAAACAGACAGACACCGGTTCACGGTCCTCGACAAACTCGCACACATGCACACACACAACATAAAACACCTGTCCCCTAAAATGCCTGAGAGCTCTCATCCTGCCTCTCTGCCACACCTCAATGTGCTGTAATTCTAGAAAAGGACCCCTTTAAGATTTGTGGCCATAAAAGCCAGAAGCAGACTGAGCCATTAAATGGCTGCTGTGGGTGCGGGGCTGCTTGTGCAGCTCAGAGCAAGGAAACATTCCTACGCCGTTAGTGCAACACTCAGATCTGTAGACAACAGGAAAGGAGCCGTCCGTGAAAATGTTTTATGCTTTGTGGTGCAAATTCAATATGAAAGGGTGTGGGTGAGAGATGTTCAGTGAAATGAATGGAAAAAAGTGTACAAACTGCAATAACGAACACAGCGTCGTTAATGACTTTTGTTCACATGTAGGAAACAGTTGGTTCACACTCCCTATCCAGCCGGTCTCTCCTTGAAGTCAGGAGTCAGATGAGGAAATGCACGGCAGCGCTGGATGCTGACGTTGTGTTAAACCCTGTTTTAATTAAAACACAAAAAAAAGCCGAGACCTGAGGATATGCTAGTTCACTGTTCTCCCTCAGCCCTTTCCAAGGACGCTCGCTAAATGTTTAATTTCACTGCAGTGAATGAATGACACTGACATTTATCAGTGGGTTTCCAGTGGGGACGCTCATAAACAGCCTGTTCCCTGGACAGAGGCATCTTGGCCTGAGGGGGGGGTGGATGGGAGGAGACTGAAAAAAGATGGAGGCGGATGGAGAGCAGAAAGACACTGGATCATGACTTTTCAAAAGAAGAAGAAAAGGAAACAGGATAAATTCCCAACTGCATGCAGTCCATCGTTCCTACTACTGTCTTTTCACAGACGTATCTCTCTGAAGTGGAAACGCCTACAGACAGTGAGAGAGAAAGTCATTAGCTCAGCCACAGCGACGTAGTTTGAGCTAAAAACTCTGCCGGTTGTGATAACAGCAGTTTATTTGCAATAGCAGTTGATCTTCAGATGATTTCATTCATTAACACTTGTAAATCTACCAGTTCTCTCATTGCTAAGTCTCTTTAAAAGCTCTGTGTTTGTCCCAACAACTTCTCCAGCTGCCGATTTGTGGAGAATTTTGCACCTGGTTCAAGTTACATAGATTCAGTTGCAATCACGTGCACGTTTTGCAGGTAATTTTAGTATTTTTCCATTGCATCTCTCTTATTACTTGTTATTAATATAACATACTATCAAACTACAGTATACTAAATAAAACTACACAGTTAACAGGAAGACGTGGTAGCAGAGGCTCAGTATATTGTATGTAAGGTCACAGATGTAAAATGCAGTAGCACAAGAATAGCACAGATTGTGTTGTACTCTACAACTAAATCGAAGGACACAGTGTTTGTTTTTTGTCGTTAGGTTCATGGCGGGTTCATTTTCATCAACTTACTGTGTTTTGAAACCTGTTAGCTCTCTGTGTTTGGAATTTGATGGTTAGCTATCTTGAAAAATGTCCTTTGTGTCCCTTATTTAGCAGATACAGTGTTGTCTGACCTCACACCAAAGCTCCGTTATAATGAGGCCTGGTTAGACACAAGGAAGAAAGTATGGGTGACTCGGGTGAAAGGGAAACTACACTGAAGCAGTACTATCATTACCTGTCAGAGAGAAGAGATTGTTCCTTTGAAACAGGGAAGGCTACTCCAAATGACTAATGCTTATTTTCACCCTCATACTCCTCTTCCACTTATCTTTCTCACCGCTCTCTCTTTCTCTCCAGTCTGCTTCCTTGAGGCATACGTTTTCTCTTCTCCATTCATATGTCAGTTCCTCCTTTCACAATCCTTCCCCTGCAGATTTATTCAGGAATATGAAATGAAATCCTCTCGCACTTTAGACTTGTATTAAATGCCTTCATTCAAAATGAGGCTTGTGAAAATGACTTCCACCGACGAGCTGTCAGGGCAGGGAGACTGTTAACATGCAGACTGTACACTTGACACAGCCTCTTCTCCCTAACACATGTGACCTGACCTGGCCTGTCAGATGGCAGGGTAAACAAACTGAAGGTGTGTGTGGGGGGGTACAGCCTAAAGAGGCTGATATTAATCCTTGAGACCCCTGTTAAGATGATGAAAGAGGCTGGCAGTGGACCCGTTAGGAAAGGGAGTTCCTCTATTAGGGGTCATATGCAGCCTCTCCACCTCTGCTCTCAGTGTGTTGAAAACTCTGAGAAAGTTTTAAGTTTGAGTGTTGAGGCATAAAAATGAAATGTCTGCAATTTCCTCCCCTCATGGGGAATCTGTATCAGACTGAGTGTCCTTCACACTCAGCATAGACCAGCGTCCTGCTCCTGAGCCAAATCCTGATTAAAGATACAGTCGTCCATCGATGTGGTGCGGGGGGCAACAAAATCAGTTTCCCCCGCTTTTACCATCATTCCTCTGCTTTTATTTATGATAATTCATGGTTGGATTAGATGTTCATGCCAGTGTTCATGATGTTTGGTTGACATTGTATAAAACTCATGACTGCGTGCTCGCCTGAAACAGACGACTGTGACTTTAAGATGAGGTATATTTGTGAGAGTAATGAATCAGCGTTGCATTCAGCAGCCAAACAGATGTGTTCACCTCCTGTTAGCGGAGAAACACCTACGGTGTCCTGCACGGGACATTTGGCACCCTGATGTCTGTTATTATTCACTGTGAGAGGGTTTCCAACAACAAGGGCAAGCAGGGGGTTTTCTGAGCATATTACCCAGAGAGAGAGAGAGAGCGTACACGGCTGCCACTGGGCATTTAAAGGAGAATGTGGCCCCTGCTCAGCGGGGTCTTGCCTGGATAGCTGAACTGAAGATTGAAACAAAGAACGAGAGACTGTGGAGAGAATCTGGTCATCAAGTGTTGGTACTCTGATATATAGGTTTGAGCAAAGCCTGTGGGCTGTGGATGTCATGTTGATATACAGAGCTTTCAAAGTTGGGAGGTTTTATAATATTGATCTGTGTGGCCTCAGAGAAAGATAAATGAGAATGTAAAAGAAACTTTACTGCAAAAAAAATCTGCTTTTTTTAAAAACTGATTGTGGCTGGTTTGTCAGGAAGAGCCGGTCGCTTCCTGTGTCTTCTCCTCAGCTCCTCTCTGTAGCAGAAGCAGCAGTCGTTCAATGCAAAGTGTGCAGGAATAATTTACTTCTTACTTTTAATATCAAGGGGAGCTGCATTAATGGAAGCAATGGACAAAAAAAGGAGAGATAGAAAGACAGAATGAAAGCAGCAGCTCTTTACCAGAAGAGTCCTCCTTTGGGAATATGTAAATAGTTTCACTTAAGTGCTTGAACTAAAAGAGACGAGAGTGACTGAGAGTGCTGTTAGCAGGAAACGAGGTGCTTGCTGGTACTGTGCGACTAAGAAAAAGACTTTCTACAGCTTGAATAGTTTTTCCTCCTTCCCACAGGATTTGGGGCTGCGGTGATTCTGCTCACTATGCGTGGCCTCCTGTTGTTCTCCAAAAAACAACAATTTTTTCTTCAGGGGATTTGTTAGGCACAATATGGAGGGGATCTAGACTCACACTGTGTCTATTAATTAGTCAGTTTGTCTGTCTTTGTCGCTATCTTCATCAATAAAGAGTCTTTTTTTCCTTTCTACAAGTCTGAACACAACTTGTTTTTGTACTAGTACCTCGCTTTTACTGTAACAGTTTATCTGGTTCTGCATTATATATTTCATACGTTTATGAAATGACTGCTCTGCCCACTGGCTACAGAGATCCCATAGGTCTCTCTCTTGTTGGCTACGTTTTTCATGCAGATGGTGTAGGCAGGTCAGAAACAGGATCTTGTGTGCCAGTCAAAGTCCTTGGGACAGAAGGTATCTCCTCATTGTAGAAGGTTTCTTTGCTCATCTGCTGTTTAGTGTAGCTCAGGGCAACCTTGATCCTGCTCTCTTCAGCAATCTGCCCTTCTGCTAAGGCATCTGGGAACTTCCCTGTGCACATTTTGGGATTTGAGAGAGTTTTCCAGTTTTTCCAAGAGGATTAAGAAAGTTTTTTTAAACCTTTTTGCCTTGAGCAGAACCTTCCTCTCAAGTTTTATTTCTTGTTGAGGAGGAAACGTTTCTTCTTCTTCTAGGTCATTTCTGGGCTGTGTCAGCTGATTTTGCTATAGATTTTCCTGTAAGCAATATCATTGTATGCATATGTATATATAAATATACATAAATGTCCATTAGATGTCATCACATCCTTGACCATATTGAACCACATTTCAGCATTTTCATGTTGTCACTGTGTGATGGATTACCATACCTGGTGCATATTTATCATTTTAGTTTATGTATCAAAAATTGACTTTATTCAATTTCACTATTATGTGATATAATAAAGTATTAGGTATTAAACTTAAAATATATATATATATTTTTTTTATTATTTCAAATTGAACACATGCATGTGTGTAAAGTGTCAGCATAACAACCTTAAAATGAAACTCTTACTAAACACTGGGGTTATAATATTCTGCTAATGGTTGTTTCAGTCTTTAGGCTACATTCTGTCCCAATTCACCAATCAGCACAAACACACACTCTCCAAAGTATACTTATACACCTATAATTAAAGTAATTATCGGGACCCATGAAGGTCAACAATGTCACTTATTACCTTTCACTAACTCTAAGACTTTCTGTCCAGATGTCTTTAATGTTATGCATGCAAAGCTAAATGTAGCATTGGTGGAGCCCCAGAGAGCGAGATTTGACATTGATAACTTTGTTAAGGGGAACATATGTTTGAACAGATCGCCCCCTCTATAAATATAGGCTGTATTCAATCCCCATGGCCTAAAAGCTGCCGGCATTGTACAGTATGTCTGCATGACATTAAAAAGAGCATGGAAGGTGTAAAATGAGTGTGAGAGATAAAGACAGAATGGAAGGGAGGGCAAACAGTCACTTTTGTAGGAGGGTAAGGTCAGTTCACTGTATACCTTTTTAATTTAAGCCAACTAATACACAAAGTCAAAACATCTGTGACCTTTCTCTATTTACAGGGAGAATCAATTTGTGTTGCAGGGTATTTTGTCAATTACATTGAGGAAAATTCTAATTGGAGGACAATTAATTATTGATTACAGATACTTAAAACTACACTAGCAAGTTAGCTAAACCTTATTGATTAGCACAAGGATATCAGAAGCCAATACAAGAACCAGGTTTGACTTCCATTGTGCACCGGAGTGATAAAGCAAACACACATTTAACAATATGAAAGCATCAAACATAAAACCCTCTGTTTCTCTCTAAGCCTCATGCACTCACAACGATACAAATTCTGATCTTACACAAGATTATTTTCAACATCAGCAGTCAATTTTGATCTACATGATTGTTTTCTCTTGTGGAGAGTGGTGTTGGTTGGTGGGGCACGGGTACATGAAGACCATTCTGCTGCATGAGCAGATGGTGAGCACTGAAGTGCCTGTTGACAGGTAGCCTATAGCTCGTTGTCTGAGCTGGCGTTATCACACAAGCAGTGAGACACGCTCAAAAACACACACCTATGCACACACACACACACTACAGCAGCTTAGAGCCCTAATTGGTACCCAGAAGGGTTTGATGAAGAGAGAGACACGGAGCGACTGGTATGAAAGAGGAAATGAACATCAAAAACATAGACCAGCTGGTCAACTATTTACCTCCAAAGCACCGTAGGAAAGAATCCACATCTGATGTTGACTTTCATTAAATGAGAAATGGACAAAATGAGATTATTGACATGAGTGAACATGTGATTTGAAGATATAGTTTGTACCCCAGAGAACAACTGGAACCATTTGAGAGTTGACGACAGCTGAAATCACAGGATGTCTGTTTGTCTGTTCATGTGTTAACGTCCTTTTCAAATTCTCTTCTTCCAAGTCATAACTGGTGAATTTGTGGTTAATTAAATTTTATCACTTCACTGGGGACAGTGGAGCGCTTTGTCAAATAGAATAGTACTAGCGTGCTGTTTGTCAGCAGTCATTGCTCTTTTCTGAAGCTTGTCATTGTTGCTTTTGTCGCTCAAGATAACTATCTATAAACTATAAACACCACTTTGCTTGTGTCAGAGGATTTTTCCAGAGGAAAGAACTGGGTATGGTGGCTATCAAGGGCAAACCTTTGTTTTCCCTACAGTTGAATGACATGTAGGCTTAAACCCCTGTAGTGGCAACAAAAAGGAAGTTAACTACTTGGGTTAGGGTTAGGCCTAAATAGGCGGCTTGGTAGCTCAGTGGTTAAGGCAGAGGGCTGGGATGCAGAGATAGCAGGATCGATACCCAGCTTTAGCACCCAGCCCATCTCACATACCAGGTGTGTCCCTGAGCGAGACACCCAGCGCTAGCTCCCCAAGCGCCGCTTGTGGCTGCTCACTGCTCCCCCCAAGGGGCATGGGTCAAATGCAGAAGACAAATTTTGTTGTAACATGTAAAAAATGTATTGAATGACAATAAAGTGGATTTTTCTTCTTCTTCCTTTAAATTACTTGTTAAATATAATCTGACCATCACCATAGCCACAAATCTAATCAATATTTGTAGGCTAAAAAACTCGTTTTCTTATTAACATTTCTCGTGTCTTTACTGAACACTCCCATTAAACAAAGTGATCATGGAGACAACTTTAATAACTTTGATCCACCTTTGGCAACAAAAGCTCATTTGGCAACATCAGCTCAGACATATTCCTAACGGTGCCTGTTGTGAACGGCTCTCTTGAGGTAACTCCACAGCATCTCTACTGGGCTGAGGTCTGGCCTCTGACTGGTCCACTCCAAAAGGTGAGTTTTGTGTCTCTCATGCTATTCTGTAGTGAATTTACAGTGGTATTTGTGGTCATTGGGTCGAACCCAATCCCCTTAATTGATTGTTCTGCGATCCTCACTTGCCCCCAGTAGTTCCTACACTCCTCCATCTTGAAGGACATCACAAAACCCTTTTTTCTGCTCTGGGGAGCAATGATCGAGGATTGAGAAGTGATGTTTAGGAAGAGACAAGCAAGGATACATAAGACCACTTCACAGAAGTCTTTTACAGGACTGAAACACCCCTTTATTGGAAACCTGGTAGCAATTGGCTGCAGCTGATAGCACTGATCATAGTCTTGAACTACAGGCCATTTTATAGAAATTGTTCTTTTTCTCCACTTTAATCTTATCAAAGTCATTTCATCTAAGAAAATTAGTTTTTTAGGGTTTTGGGGGAAAAAAACACCCAAAATATATATTTACCCATTCAAAATATGGGCAAAATCATACAGAGAAACTAATTTGAGAAAATCTATTAACAGTGAAATGTAAAATAGAATTTTAGAACAAGAAAATGGTGAAAATGGAAAAATCAGCCACAAATCTTTAAAAACTTGTGTAAATTACATAATCCAGATCCCCGTTGTCCTGATCTGGAAAGACCAAGTCATCCTCATCAGAAGAAGTCTTCATGACACAGATCAGCACCGGCACCAGCAGCTAACAAGTCCAGTACCTCGTTGGTGGTTAAAAAAACGTTGTTTTTAGTCATTTTCAACAAAGACCACCAAAATAGAACCAAACCATTCATAATTAATCTGCCGCTGCCAGCAGCAGACATTAAGTCAAATGATGGTTCAGTTATTCATTAAATCTTTCTATGTATACATGAGTGCAGTTAAGGTAACTGCACACAAAGTGCATCACTCAACTTCTTTTGAGACAGCCATCCTGACATTATATAAGAACATGCAAACTCCACCCAGAAGGTACCTGGCTAACCTATGAATTCAAAATCTGGGATTTCTGAACAGAGGTTGTGGCATTACACCAATATAAGTAACTACATCCGCTCCTGCTACTGTTGTGTATGTGTGTGAGTGGATACAATGATCAGAAGGAAGCTTTGTGCAGAGCTCTGTGTGTGGTGAGAGCTTCCCAATCCAAGCAGTGGTTGTAGGGCAAACGGGGCATAAAGAAGCTTCATCTGTGTAAGTGGCGACTGGGGGCAGTATTAAGGGTCTTGGAGTGTCTCCAAGGTTATTATCCAAACATACACACACACACTTGTCTTCCTATAGTTGCAAGAACACTCACTGATGTTATATGTTCCCAAGCTAGCACCTTACACTAACTGTAACCTTAACTGAATTAATGACTAAACCTAATCCCAATTCTCATGTTAACTCTTAGACCAAGTCTTAACCATGAAAATACCATCACAATGGTGAGAAAAGGCAAATGTGTAAGTGTGTTTAGTCAACCACAAAAGCACATACAACACACACATAGTATATAGAAACACACACACACACACACACACAAATTCAGAAATGAGTGTGAGTCCTGGAGGGACAGCAGGGTCGTTACCCTACTAATGGGGCCATATGGTTACAAAACAAACACAAACTGTTCGTTCTCTCTGCCTGTAATAAGGTCATGAAGATGCTGGTTTCATTCAGATGGAGAAACCAACAGAAGGGAACGTGCCAGATATTGTGGACTGAATTCACAGGGAGGAAGGTCAATAACCTGTAGCCTCTCCTGTCTACAGCAGCTTGTATATCGGGGATTTTGGTACATGAGTGTTTCTGGCCATGGGCTGCATCTGCTTCAAGAAGGGAAGCTGTAGTCTAATGGTATAAGAATTAGCGGCTCTGTTGTTTAACCGCAATGTGCTACACACAGGCGTGTCCAAAACCCAAACATCTTAATCCTGATAAATGTTCATGCCTGTAGCTTCTGCGTAGTGGTTTTTGCAGTGTGCTGTTTTTCATACGTAGGCATTTAATAATGCTTCTCTTGAAAGGTTTACATGCCGGTGATATTCTGTTTAGTTTTGGAGGGGTCACTGTTTAACATCTGCCCATGCTCACTCTTATTTGAGAACAAAAGCTGTAGGAAGAGCTAACATAGAGTGTATTTACATGCACAGTATAGGGAGGGGATTGGACACGAGTGTTTCCATGCACACAAGATGGTAAAAGTTTGGAGGAAAGCACATGGCACAGAAACTCATGTTGTCAAAAACTGACCAGCAATGATCTGTCCTACTCTTCCCTCCAGATCAGTCATGCTGTACCAAGGTAATTAAATGTTACTCAGTATCCGTAACACGCCTTCATTTTGCTGTCATCGCTACATCGTGTAACATTGAGTGTTATGACCCAGAAATTCTCTGCTTCCTCACTGCTGGCTGTTCTGCCACAGCATGACGGGTTCTCAGAACCCGTCTGGGTTTTTTTTCCCTCTTTTTTTATACAGAAGGTCAAAAAAATAAAGCTTTTAGTGGTAAAACCCTCTGATGATTGTGGGTTTGTTCATAGTGTTTCCTGTTTCCTGTGATCTTTCTTGTGAATGTCTTTGTTATGCATTCATCTCTTCTAGGAGATCCCTTTGATAAACTGCTGTTTACACATGTCACATCATCTTGTTGTATTCCGAGCTCAGTGGTGGGTAGGATTGCTCGACAACCTGTGTGTTGAAAGGTTGGGTGGTGTGGTGTGCTGTTTGAGGTGCTGAAGCAGTTGTGCGCTGCTAAAAAGAGACCTCATGTATTTCACCAGCCACATTTTCACACATGTAACACTATTCACTATAAAGCTAAATGGCATTACTGCATCATAATGTAGAAGACTAACATTTAATTGGCTTTTTGTTTCATTAGCTATAGAGGGTCAGGGATTGTCAGTGAAGGGATTTAGTCAAGACTGTTACTGACTGCAGGTGCTCTGACTGACATTTTTTATATTTTTTTTATGATAAAACAGAAAAGGTGGCGTTCAAAGTGGAACCTCTAAGAGCTGTTTTAAAAATGTATTGAATTATTCAATAGTTAAAGGTTTTATCTTTGCTCATTGTGAGTCACATCGCTGCTTTTTTCTGTTTTTGAGTTTTTTGATGTGGCGCTCGCATACGCACTGTATACTCTACAGTACAGGTGTTAACCCCGGTGGTCAATACAATATATAAGTTTCTGTTTGCAAAAATGTCTGCTGTGTCTTGATTTAGGCTTGGAGGCAACACAGGACTCAAAGTCGGGTCAAGTTTTTGTCACAGCTCCTCTTTAAAAATTACTCTGTTGTGAGTCCAGTATTACTTTCTAAAGCACCTGTGTGCCAGCTCATAAACAGTTACGCGTTGAGGTGCTTGAGGGAGTCTAAATGGCACCTTGGTGTGAGTAACTCGCCGTAAAGTTGGTGATTTTAATGTGAGTCAAATCTAATACTGAATTCACAAGACAGAGCTGCATGGTTTGACAAATTTAGTTTTCTCATTTAATTTTGTCCTTTTCCTTTGAGTTTGACGTTTGGTCAATTGTGTTGCTGAACAGGACACAGTTTTATTTAATGGATGTAGAGCTGTAGAGTGTGAGATTAACTTCTGGTTTAATAGACAACATCAAGTTTAGAGTAGATATCTGCAGTTTTTCCACTTCAAATCGGTTTAATGTAATGATCTGCCCCCCCAGTTTATATTGCTTCCTCATATTCTCTATATGTGGGGTTAATACCTTAAAAATGTCTATAATAAATAAGCAACTAAGCGTCTGGTCTCCATTTGCCATCATATTGGCACAGGGATCTTCCGGTTTTATGATCACCTGTATGTCTCCAAAGAGGTTGAGGCAGTGTTTCAGTCTGTGGGGAGTTTGTGGTTTCTTTGTAAGATGAGCATCCAGAGTAATGACAAAATATAAGTGAGTAAAATAACCATCAGTATGAATAATTCATGGGAACACATCAAACTCCATTACTCTTTGTAAGGAGAAGATGTGAGATTAAAATGGGAATGTGATACTGGTGAAAATGTTCATCCTTTCCCCAGGGACTGCAAACATGGTGTCTGTGTAGTACGCATTGTAGTTTGAATTCTTTTAGGCTAGTTCACAAACTTTGAGGAATTTGGGATATGTAAAGTAAGCTACGTTTAGTTTGTGACTCCAACATAGTGTACAGTGTACCTACTTATTATTAGTGTGATATTAGAAACATGTTAAAATTACTTCTCATATCAGATAATATGAAATGTTATCTTCTGTTGTCTTTCAACTGATTATTGGGTTTTTTAAACTAATCATTCATAAATGTGAATTCTTGAAACACAAGCACGTCTGGATAGCTGTATGACACACCTGACCACTTGGTGGGGTTGTTAGTCCAGCTATTCGGCAGCGGGTGAAAGGGCAATGTGGGATCTTTTGGGATACTTGTCCTGTGTTTTAATTCAAAACTATAAAACCTTAAACACACAGGTCATGTCTTACAACACTGATCTTCATTTGTGGACCAATAGCAAACACTCTAACTGTCGCTAATGAGTAGTTTCTCAAATCCCCAGACATCAGTTATGTATATTAGGCTTTTGTATGAAAGAAACAACAGTGACATCCTTTCAGGAATAATTATTTAACAGTGTTTGATACCATCTGTTTCTCAAAAACAAGGTGAAACATCCAAAAAGGACACATGAATTTGTTTAATATCACAGTCATGGAGATTAGTCGTGATTAATGTGTGGTGACAGTAGATAATCACATCAATATTTCTCTATTCATATTCTGATTTTATACTGTTCCAGTCCAGGAAAAACAAAGTGACTAATCATAATAATGTCATTGGCAGACTTTAATAGATGCATTAGGATTGATATACCCCTGGGGTGAATGAGTTATTGCTCATAAAGAAGAGTCATCTGCACTGGCAATTAAATCAGATAGCATTACAGGTTCATCTAAGAGACTTGTAGATAATATGGGCATAGAGAAAATGGTCAAATACATGGTAATTGCAACAAATTTAAGAGTTTGAGCAAGAATATTTTAAAGACATTACCAATGTGGCGTTTCCGTCTGGAGCTGGAGTAAGACAGGGCCCTTTGACTTTTCATGCATTTTAATTAGATTACCGTTGCTGATACAAATAATAAAAGAGGAATTTGACCTTGCCAACGATACTTTGCCCAAAGCAGTTTTACCAAACACTGTATCCCGTGCTGTACACTTAAAAGCTAATATTGCTTTATATTTCTCTCATGCTCAACAAATCCAATGAAAACAGGACACCCATCTCTCTTTGTCTATCTCTGGCAAGTGTTTTGTATCTGGCTGTGACAAATAAGTTGGAAAGATCTAGTTTCAGTTAGTTGGTATAATTTCCTATAAAAACTGTCATGCTAGTTAAAAAAATGACATAACAGGAATTATTAGTGCATTTGTTAGGGACTATTTTCAGTTGTGGATTAAACCTCATTTGGTGTGTTTCTGGCAGCTGTACAATATTTGTGGGATTGACTCAAAATAAACTGTGTGTTAATGGTTAACGAAGGAATGTGTCACTCAGTACAACACCGTGGAACACTGATGTGTTTTGAATTATTTTGGACTATTAAAGAACTTCTATACATAGTATAATAAAACAAACTCTGACCTATCCTTTCAACCAATCTTTATCTAAGAGAAATATATGTTGGAAGAGGTAAATTGGTGCAGGCTATGTCTCATACATGCACGCAGGCACACGCATACTGTACACACACACAACAACTGCAGGTGTGTGTGTGTGTACAGTATGTGAGTAGGTAACTCACACAGGACTTATCACAGGAAAGCTATGATAGTTGTAAGATAACTATGCATATGTGTCTGTCTGTGTATGAGAGACTGGAAATTTAAAGATAAAGAATAGTAAATGTGGAAATACAGTACTACCAGTGTGTGTGTGTGTGTGTGTGTGTGTGTGCGTGTGTGTGTGCTCCAGCTGCTGTTTCACAGCAGATTAAAGCCTCCTGTGGTCAATTTGCTCTCCCTAATGTCAGGTCCCCTCCAAAGACTGGAATCACCCGTAACCTAGCAACCATGGCCACAGCTTAGGGAAGCGCAGCCATGCATGCAAAAATCCACCTGCTTAGGTGTGTGTGTATGTGCCCCTATATATTTAGTACGAGCATATGTCCGTATGCATCTGTGTGGTAGATAGGTGGATGCCTTAGTAAGAGAAATAAATGGTCAAAAATAAAACCCTCATCCTCCCTCAGTCAGCTTTGTCTTACCAGCTTTCCACTCCACACCCCTATTCGGGCCTTTCCTGTTATTTCAACTCCACTCACTTGCTTCCCTCTACTATGTCCACATTCATCAGGGCTCTCCAGCCAAATCATCCTGAGCTACAAGGAGACTGGATGTGGTGCTTTGTGACTGGGCTGCAGTAAATGCACTCTAGCCTCCATGGTTTGGATCTCTGCTTTTTTGGACAGATTACGCACCTTAACCTGACCCACAGATAGCAGTGCTGAATAGCTTGAGGCAAAGTGGTAAAATATATTTCCCAGGCAACGCAATGAATCAGGAATGGAACAGAGTCGAAGTATGAGAGATTCACCATCTCAAACAAACCAGCTGGTCTCCCACTTAAATATAAAGCAGATGGGGCATCTTATTTTAAGCAGGAACAACAAAGCATTCTCTGAATCCTTTGTCGATCATTAGGGAACACAGAAAGGGGAGAAAATAAGTTTTTGTGTGTAGGGTTAGAGGTAGGAAAGTTATAATTATGGTTAGTCCCCATGAAATGTACATGAGTGAGTGGACACCACAGGTTGCAAGGCATGAAACCCAGATGGATTTCAAGACTGATGTGGAGTTGGCACATTTTCTTCTAAACAGGTAGGCCCAGCAGTACACACAGCTGGTGAGGCGATCCCGGCTACTGATGCCTACTGCTGCTACGCTAACGTTAATGCAATCGTTCAGTGAAGCAGCGAAGCAGATGGACCTGCTGACCAGTCCTCGTTGGCTTTACTTGAGGTCAGTGGTGGCACCTCATGACTTCAAATGAGATCTGCTCCAGCTGCAGCGAACAGTTAAGAAATTATTTCTGCATTCTCTTTTAAATTGAGCAGTATGTTACTGGGGATAACTGGATAATAGTAACCACCACAAGAGTGTGCATTTTTCGTAGCAGTCTGGGGTTTGTTCTCAGGATGAAGGGCTTTGCTGTGGCTGCATTACTTGTGTTGTTAACCAGCCATGCATCATGCCAGCTCTGACAGCATAATATGACACCCATATGAGCTGGTTTATAATTTGCAAACGACAAACACTTCAAATGTTCACATTAGCTGAGCACTTTAACACACAGTGTAAGACTCATCTTTGTCATTTTATCGTGCACTCATCTTCGCTTATGTACAGTTTAGTCTCTTCTACCCATATTTAGAATTTGGACTGCAGTACTCAGTACTTTTAAATTGGTTTTGTCTTTTGACTATTTTCTGCTATAATTTAATGAATGAATCACCAATTAACTAATCATCAACGCTACCCAGAAGCCTGAGAAAAGCTGAATGTTTGCAAATGTATGTCAGTGTGCTTACTTGCACTAAAGAAAAAGGGGAAGAGAGAGAAAGAAAGCTGCGGGCAGAGAGACATGAGCCAGCAGCACTAGATTACATTAGCAAGGCATGAGGCAGCTAGAAGGTCAGTGAATCAGATACCGGTTCAATATAACAGCACAACTCAGAGGGCGGGAGCTGAGCTGGTCTGCAATCCAAACGGATTGCTGAGGAAGCCTTGCCTTTGCGAATGTGTTTAAGGAATTTGACCGTGGTGAGAGTGGACAGAGCAGCTGACTCGGGAGAATGGAAGCATGTCCATTTTATCTGTGAGGGATGAGGAATATTTGTTGCTGTATCTCCAGTGCAGGGGAAGAGCTGTTGCCACTGCGTTGAAACAAATGACACCTGCATACTGTCTGGGTTTCTGTCATCTGCAGTATGTTGATCTTAAGAAGATTTATATTGTCTTCATGAAAAACAATGAAAACTCAAAATGTAAAAGTCTGCAAAACCAAAGAAAAGTGATTCATAGTAAATCCCGCACATTTTTGCTGCACTACAATTTGTAAAAATCAATTACCACTACATCTACCCAAGAGCTGTGCAGTGAATGAATCTAAATTTTGAGTGGCTATTAAGTCTCTCATAGATCATATTGACTTAGATATGGTCCCTCTAACTTTTAATGGTCAGCACTTACAGTAGACGAGTAGTTCAGTGCTCTTAGCCCATTATACTGTTAGTGGACACACTGTGCAATCAGGAGGGTCAAAGATTTTAGTGCGCTCCATCAGTGAAGTGCACTACTCGGTTGGATTCTAATTGACCTGCTGTAAAAGGAGTGGACAAGCTAAGCCTCTCGCATTGAAAGGTAATAACCACTAATTGTCGTATTACATCTATGATCATTACATTACTGACAGATGTCCAAATCCCCCAAACAGCTATGTTAACAGTAACACATACAAGTTACAGAGGAGAGTAATGAAAACAGGAACGAATAAAAAAACGTAATTGGATGAATTTGTACAGTGTGACACCACACTAATGAAAAATAGCCTTTCATAAAGCATTCACAACACCTAAATCTGCAGAGGGGAAAGAAAATATTATTAAAACCAGACACTTTTTAGGATTATGTATTAGCTTAGCAAAGCATAAAGTCAGATTTATTATTTTTCCTGTGCACTGTTGTGATACAAAGTGGAATTACACTCAAAACACAGGCTGATGCAGGTTGTGTCTTCCAGCCGCAAAGGCTTTGTCTCCCTTTTCTGTTCAAATAAGAAAGGTTTGTGTAAAATACATTTTGACTTAGACATTTCAAGTTTGCATAAAATACAGATCAAGCTGAAAATGTTCAATAGAGAATGTTCATACATTGGAAACCTAGCATCATAGTCTGAGTGTGTGTGTGATGTATACTTGCACTGAATCGTAAAAAAAAGTCAATACCAAAACACAGAAAACATGTTCATTGTTCATCTGTAACATCTTAATCAGCTGGTACATCATCTGAAAACTGAAAGATTACTTTTTACAAACAACATTTTTCTACTAAATCACTGTCAAACTTGAAGGTTTTCCAATTAATCGTTTCTTTTTAGCAATTTAAATGCAGATGGTCTTAAATTGATCATACATGCCCTCCCACGTTTTAAAACATCTTGAAATTAGTTCATGTAAATGGATAATTTGTGTTTATATTTGTCTCTTTCTCTGTGGGGTCATTTTCATGGCTAAAAATTATAACAAAAAATCACAAAACAAAAACACCTTTTTTTTCTTGTCTTGTGGAAGGAAGGTTATTCTCTTTCAAATTAGCTTCATTGTTATTTAAAGCAAGAGATAAACAAGTTGCTCATTTTACTAAACTGGCTAATAAGTAAGTATGTACGTATACTTTTGTATTTGGTAATCATTCATTTCAGTGACTTTTACATCACTCTAACTCAATACATGTTTTAGATGTTGTACTTAACCTCTACAGTATGATAAGACTGACAGTTTGTGTAGCAAGGACGAATTTCACACATTGTGTGTCTAACATTGTCCGATTCATTATCATTATCATTAGGGAGGCGCGTGACTCAGTTGGCAGGTGTATGTAGTGTCTATATGGTTTCACTCCCCGTTCCCCTGATTCCTGACCACATGTTGAAGAAACCTCCAGGATGGAGACTCTTATAAGGTTTAATAAGGTTTTATTATTTTAAACCCCTAATAAAACATGTCTACAGTTTATTAGCTTCAGTTTAGCCTAGTTATTTGTGAGATAGAAGTAACTTCGACCGTTCAGAGGAAGTTTGCTAGTAGCATGTGCAGGAGCAGACAGCTGTATTAGGTCTTAAGCATGAGGACACATTTCAAAAGGTAACAAACTGTACTGCAGGAATTGACTAGTCTGTGTCCTTCAAATAGAAATAGTGGCAGAAGTGATTTGACTTCTCTCTTTGAGACACCAAAGCAATTAAAAATAAAATAAACATGCACATGGCAGAGGCTTTTGGATTGTTGAAAGGTGCAGTGAATCAGCAAAGTGGTTCAGTGTGGTGAACTTGGTGTTTTGCCTTTATTAGGCTGTTTAACATTATGATTTATAGAACATGTTGTTTGTCATGACCTCACCTAATATAGAAAGTGTCAGCTTTATTTTAATTAGTCCTTTGTTGGTTTTGTGAAAGAATTGAATAATTGTGTACAGTGTAAATGATCTGATCCACCTCTTGAATTAGACTATAGTATCCAGGACCTTGGAATCACAGATGTAATGCAAACATCTTTTAAAGAGCTTGATGCTGTGAGGAGAATGAATGTGTTATTAAAGAAGCTACTATATGCTACTATAAAAACGATTGAAAATTATACTATAGTCAGAATTATATATCAAAAGAGTGCATTTTGAAACAATTTACAGTTTAGGTCCAGCAAACATCTTGAAAAAGTGATTCAAGAGCTGCTGAGGTATTAAATATCTTGTGAAATAGAGACAATACAACAGAAAACACATTTTCTTTTGTCCAAGACTGAAATCCCTTGAAATATTTTTTTTCAGGACAGTGCCAACCATTTCCCAAGTGATGATAACACTTGAGAAACCTTTCACAAATTATTTCAAACACGCCAACACATAATTTTCCCCAGTGAGATATCACCAAGGATGTTGACAAAATAATATAACACCTGCGCAATTCGGCTTCTGAAAGTGACTTGTAAGCAGAGCTGACATTGCAACCATGGCAATAAAAATTTCTTTGCAGTTTTTTTCTTGGATTTGTCAAATGTGTATACAAATAGTCCAGTGATGATGAATGCTGTAGAATAAAAAATCATGCAATCTAAGTGTATCTGCAGTACTTAAAAGTTTTTTACTCTCATTGCTTTGCTTGGATTTGTTTACGTCTTGCACTGGTGTCAAACCACTGATGTTTGTTTCCGCGCTGTTTTCAATTTTCAATAATGAGAACATGTTTTAAGTCAATTTTATTCATATGGTATTGGAAAAAAAAATGATGTTTGTTTCAAAGCCTATATATCCAACTGTTTTATGTGCCCTGTCCAAAATCAGTAAAGTTTTTTACACATATTCAACTGGTGACCTGTCCAGATGTTAGATTTTGTTACATCTGGACAGAGCCAGGCTAGCCTATTATGCTAAGTTAACTTTGCTGCTCTCTGTGTCAATTTTACTTCAGCGAATCTTCTGTTAGGACGAAGGTAAAGTGTTCGTCGACTATTCATCTAGATGTCTTAGTTACAGGTAAAGGTGCTGATTAGAAATTGTTAAATAGTTTATCAAACAACGTGAAATCATCATACATGGTTATCTACTGCAGTAACGCTGTTGGTGACAGTAACCAATCAAGCATGTGACTGCTTGGCACTGTGGTGAAAGCCAGATTTTCTCCAGCGAGGAAAAGGGTCTTAATAGTTTTCAAGGCAAATCTGCGTGATTGTTAAGTTTGTGTGTGTGTGTGTGTGTGTGTGTGTGTCTGCTGATAGAGCATGTGGCAGACGTTGTCATTGTTTGTGTGTGAATGTGTATTTGGCATGCTGGACCGTTGGAAAGCAGAGCGAGGATCCTAGAAGCTGTTGGAAGGAGATGATTGGCTTCAGAACACGGTGGCCCCTTTGTGACAGATGGTTGGGTGCTGGGCATGCAGAGCTGAAATCACCCACTCACACATATGTGAGTTTGCACAAGCCTGAACACACACGCACACATACACACACTCAGGAAGTCATGCAAAACGTCCACACGTGCACTGCCATACATGTATGCATATGAAAACGTTTCTAAAGAGAGTTTGAGGTCTTTATCTATAGACATATCTCTAGTTATCAGAAAAAAGCCAATCAGGAACATTGTATGTTTACAAAGACTTCAAATACCTAAACACAAAATAATGACAGCGTAAGAGACAGCCAAATAAATAGACACACAGTCTGACAGTAAGACAGATGCACAGACAAACACTCAGGCAGACGGGCATGAATTTGGAAAATGGCATGAAAAAAATATGTGTTCTAACCAGTGCCAGTGTTTTGGTTTTACGGGGGGTTTGCAGCCTTGGGTTGAACACAGTAAAGCTTTGCTGTGTGTCTCTCTGAACAAACAGGAGGGGATCTGGTGCCTGCTGCTTCTGCTAGCCAATACTGCTCTCACTGTCACCGCCACCATCATCACAGCCATCAGCGTCGTGGAAACAAATAACACCACTGTGCTTGCCATAGAAGTGCACACCCTCTCCAATGCCAGAACTAAACATCCGAGCCGGAGCTGGTGAAATAGTAAGAGAGAGACAGAGAAACCATAGACATGTTTATCATGAGAAGCAACACCTACCACAGGGGCTGCACAGGTATTTTGAGGGGTGGGGGCTCAGTGCATAACTCAAGAGTTTCATTCAAAATCACAACAAGAATGTGTGTAATAAGGTGCATTAATACAAACTGCTGTTTTGTTTTGCTCTACTCCACACTACACAACTGTCTGTCATGTATTTTTCTAGATCGTTCTTATGGTAACAGGTGACTTACTGTGTATAAAGGTCAGGACTTGATGGATGTTTTCTTTATCTTAATAACAAATCTAAACAAAACCACCGCTAATCTCGATTGTGGCCTCATAAGGAGATATAGATATAAGAGAACAAGTGAGATAAAGTGTATTATTAGTAAATGTTTCTTGGGTACATATAGACATCCGTCTTTCCAGGACTCTGTACTGTTCTATGATTTATTAGTAAAAAGTTAGTCTCTTACTCAACAGGGGACGTTAAACACTGCTCGACTGTAATTGACTGATTAATGAGAACCATCTAAACGTGACCAAACACTAATACAGAATAACCCTGGGTTCAGGTAAATTTGCAAACCGATTATGCTGCAGAGTAAATCACCTGAATATTGATGGAGTACACTGTGTACACAAAGAGGAATGGTTTAGAGGGGAAAAAGTGCAGAGTTACTTTTGAACTGAGTCACTGAGGAAAACGAAAACTGACGGTGAAAAATCTTTGGAAGCTTACCAGTTTTATTTTCATATTATAGGAGCACAAGCTAAATTATATTAATTGTGATATGAATTGTTCATTAAACAGTCTGAAGAGGCACTTCAGCCAAAGACTGGGAAGGAGCAGCAGCCTGAGCCAACACGGATACTATTTTCTGCACACTAAGCTTTCAGGAAAAAATAAAGGATAAATAAAAATATCAACCATAGCCAATTTTTCTTTCTCATTACACTTTTGCTCTTTATGCTCTTCTGTTTGCTTTACACTCAGTATGCCTGCTATCAAGTGTAATTTTAGCCTGTTTGCCAATCACAATCTCTGCTGAAGACAACATGGTCCTTCTGCCTCAGAAAAGTGGCCAATGTGTCATCATCTAATCTTTGCACCCTCTGCCATCACCGCCATTATCACAGCCATCATCGCTGCAGAAAAAAAAAACAACACGCTGAATTTGCCTGAACAATCAACAAACTCCCCGCAAACAATACCCTCGTATTTGCACACAGCCAACAACTGCAATCATCATTACTGATCTGGAATCTGTGGTAATTTTTGCCTCAGCAGACATCTAAGCTGTGAAAGCTGTTCGCTTTGTAACGGCTGAAACTGTTCAAAGGATGACGAGGCTGCCAACTTAACGGTCTTCACATACGTCACATGAGCGTTTGCTAAGACCAAAACTCGCTATGGTTACTATGGTTGTGTAGAGAGAGAGAGAGAGAGAGAGAGAGAGAGAGAGAGAGACGTGAGCAGGAAAGAGTTGAGCATGTCGTTACTGCTTCCAGTAACTGTCCCGGCCGTTTGGTTTATTTGGAAATCACACTGACTGGAAAATGCCCTCATGATGACAAGTAGCTACTCAGATGAAGTGCCCTTGAGAAAGACATTGAATCCCAAAGAGTGTCAGGCGGCAGGAGTGCAACTCTGCAACTGTGAGTCTGTTCCCCTTCTCTTCTCTTTGGAATGAGGCTAGTTAACGTGTAAATAAAACAATGGAAGCAAGAAGCATTTTAGTAACGCTAAAACAGGAGAAATCACTATGTACCACCCGCTCTTGATGATGCTATCCTATAAGAACACTTTGTCAGTCTTTATCATTACAGGGGTCACTTTGTATGAGGGAGGAGGGCTGGTGTGTCAAAGCAAACAGACCTAGATGTTCCCACAAGACCACGTACATTATTTACTCACCATCTGCTGGTCGAATCATCTGCGGATGAAACCCCGTCCTGTTTGTCTCTGCTGCATACTGTGCAAAACAGCTTAGTTAATTTGACGTTGTCCTTATGCGAATGCAAATGAGACAGGTAAATAAGACTGTGGGAAATCTTAGAATATCTCTCTGTTTAATTGCTATTCAAAATACAGTAGTTTCAATATGAGCCCAAACGTGCAAGTCATTCACCAACACAATATCAGACAACCTTCTGTTTTGATTTATTACTAAACATATTGTATGGTGTGTGTGTGTGTGTGAGAGAGAACTGACGCCTGGATATTTCATATTTCATTTATAAGCTTTTGGTTTGTTGCTGCTATAGAAGGAAGTTTTTTCTTTAGCAGCTTCCTTCAGCCCTGTTTCATGGTGGTAAACAATAAGCAGTCCCGAGAATGAGGCTGATAACCAACTGTGAGCAAATCGTTACAGAGCCAGATTCTTTAATTCAGCACTAAAATTTCAGTTTCTATAGTATATACAGTACAGTCTTAGTTTTAGACAACTATGTAAGATAATAAAAGCTGAGATAAGAACAACCACAAACCTGGAAACAAGTTTCTCTTTTCAGCTGTGTACCATAGAAACCAGCATCGAGAAAAATATATGCGTTAATATGACTTCAGGCATTGATCCTCACAAACAGAACATCAACTGAAAGCTTTGAGTCTCTGTAAAGATCATTCAGATCATGGTTATCTCAAAGGTTTTATCCAAAGCAGCTGGACTTGTTTGGTTCTCTTTCGTTCGAGTCTCGTTCCCCTGTAACATGTTCCATATGTACGGTAATGACCTCTCAAGCTAGGGCGCTTGGAGACCTCTTTAAGACACACACCGGATCTTCCGGTCACGCCTCCTGCATGAGGATTATAATCTTTGCGGAGACGTGAGCCCAGTGATATAGTATGATCGGAACCTGACACCGACTTTCTTGATGATGTTTCATTTCCGTTCCGGAGGCAAGGTTTATAAACCCTCAACCCTCAGTTTGGTGATTGGTGGTCAGCTGTGTGTTGTCCTCCCCTCTGGCTTTCACGTATGTTAATGTGACCACCTGGGCCAGAGTCCCAACTCTGCTCTCCTGTTGGTCTGCTCGAGTAAATTCTGTGTGCGGTTCCCACAGTGGTCAGACACAGCTGACCATCTCAATACAGCTTCACATTGGAAAGTTGTGCCTTGCTGTGGTGCCATGACATTCAACATGTCACAACATGGTGACAGATTGTGTGTACAAGAAAATGCTGCCCTCAAGCAAGAACAGCGTGATCCCATGCTGCTGAAAACACTGCGCTGAAATTAACAGACTTCACATAGGAGCAGATTGCAAGCGGGGCCTCGGGGACTGGAAGTAGCTGAATGAGATCCAGCACTTTATCAGGCCCTTACGAGTGTCACTTGCTCAAGAAGCACCAGCAGTGACAGGGCCATCACCATTCGCACATCTCACGTAGATAAAACTTAGCACAAACAAACTTGTAAAATGAAAGATTCTATTTGTTTAGGTTCTAAAGACAACATCAAGTTACCTGCAGAGCACAAGCTACTTAATCGGGCAGGTGAGACTTCAGGAAATTTGGCGATTTGAGTACCAATAAGAAAGAAAAGCACTGTATACGTGCAGACTATTTACTATTTATAGACTAGTGGAAGCACTGTAAGTTCAGAGCAGCACTTTTTCTCTCTTTTTAGATGCTTGTTTAGTGTTTTACCATGTTAATGTGCTGCATGCAGTTGGCGATGATGGTGAAAGTGCCAGTGAAGTGTAAATGTTTTTTATTTATTTTATTTTAACAAGAAGTAAGGAGGTGAAAAGGGCTCCACTGTAGGCTGTGAGGATTGTAATACATTATACAGAAGCCATACCCATAAAAAGAAAAATGCCTCCTCAAATGTCAGCTTATAATTATGAGTTCATTTAAACTGTACTTCATTGTCAAGGAAACACACAACAGTGTTATGACAACCAACATTTAAATTTAATTATAATGTCATTTAAGAACAAAGTTCAATTGTCATGTCTGAAGTTTTGTTCGTGGCTTTCATAGAAAATAAACAAATTAAATTCCCGAGGTAAAATGCTTTGTGTACAGTAATGTGTACGCGTATCAGTCTTAGTCATAACATCTAGCAACATAAAAAGTGGTTTCACACTCAGCTGGCGTTTACGCATGCAGAGCCAGGTCCTTGCTCGACTTCTTCAGTTCTGGTTACACTGAGGGTGTTTATGAAAAACAATCCAAGATGCTGCTGTAGACAACGTTATGTGAAATGAATCTGAGTGAAACTGAGTCAGCCTCACAGAATTAAAGAAAGGGTGTGAAAAATAATACAGGGTAAATAAATAAATAGATTGGTTTATCATCTGTAATTATACCAAAGATATCTGCTACTACAGGAGTGACCTCACCAGTAACCTCTGCCATTAAAACAAAGGTTGTAGTGAAACTGCTGCAACTACTTGTTTATAAAATTTAGTCTCGGCAGTAATGAATTTTCCAACTAGGCGTCATTGCAGGGATTGTCACAACCCTGTCACAGGTACAGTTGCAGGAAACTTTGACAGAGAGAGTGAAAACAAACTTAGCTGTACTCTTCGTAGGGCTCCCAAAGTGCCGTAATCAGAGGACTTTTTTTTTTTATAACAGAAATTGGGATTCAACATGAACTGCACATTATGCACAGTGAAGTAACTCCTAAAACAAACTTTGTAATTAAACAGACAGTCCAATCAGTCTGATCAGTGTGTTAATGACACAACAGAAAATGAAGTGGACCACACACTCATCAGAGTAAATAAATAACATGCAGGGAAGCTGAGTGTCTGTTGATTAGACAGTGTGAAATTTCTAAAGTGGACAAAGGGGTGAGGAGTGGTATCTCATTAATGTCAGAGTGCGTACCAAGGAGAGCTAGAGGGCAACCACAGCTCCCCCACTGCACAGATTTGACTACGGAAGATTTGTCAAAGACAAGTAGCTCCTTATGAAATAATATGCTTCCGACTGTGAGGCTCATGCTTGTCATTTGGCAGTCTACTGCCGTCTACATCACAGCGCGGCAGGATGCTGACATTCACAACATGGAGCGAGTGTGATCAGCTCTCACCCAGGCAGATGAAAAGTGGTTTATATAGAAACTGAGAGGGAGTATCATATGGTCGCACCTGGTGACAGAATATGGTGAGAACTGAGCCGCATTAAACCCAACAACTCTCTCTAACGAGAGCAATTTTACTTCCTTTGGAGTTTACACATCTTGTTCGCATCAGATATTTTTAGTAATGCTGTATTTTGTGTTATCCATGTCCACGGACTAAATCGTGATTCTTTCAACACCAATAAAAGGTAAAATAATCATCAGTTAATTAAACTATTAATGTCTTTAAACCTCCTGCCGACGCGGATGCTGACTCACGTCCTCCTCATCTACTTTGGCCTCGATAAGAGTACGGGATCATTAAGTTGCTAACAACACTTAAGAAAGACAAGTGTGACTGGACATGTCACAGTCTGACAACTATCATTTCCTCACAAGCGCTGTAATGACCTCCGGTGTGATTTTGATCATAAAGTCGTAAAGCTGAGCTCACGTCACTGGACATTACTGAAAGTATTGTTATTGATGAGCAGATGTGGCTTGGGGCAGCAGCGCCTGCAGCGGCATCCACCCCTTCCCCAGTTATCATTTGAGTCTCTTTGCTTCAGTTTTTTCCTGGGCTGACTGACTAAAGTGTGTGTTGTTAAGCGAAGAGATCAGGCGTGAGATGACAGGCGTAAATTAACCACAGACACTTCTCAGTGAGATGCAGCATAGTGTCGCAAAGGTCCAGGATACTGTGGAAAATTATCTCACTGCACCTTAGAGGTCTGACTGAGATCAGCACAGAATTTTTTTATGATTGTAAAGTTATGGCCTAATAGTGAGGACTGTCCCCCAGCAGGCGAAAGGTCACAGTGAATGCAGATAAAATCTAGTTAGTGTTTCAGTTCTGCTGAGAGATTAGCCTCATGCAAGTTTTTATACCACATCACAATATAATCTGTGTCTCTGGGGCTGGGATGCATGCAAACAGCTGGTTTGTCTGAAAACTCAAACATATTTCCAGTGACCAAAGCAGCACGTCGACACATTGGAAAAGGTAAAAACCTCATATCCTTTTTCTTCCTGATAATTGACTCAATCAATCTTTTAATTAAACTGCTATTGGTTGAGATGTTTAACAGATTAACTGACAGCTCTGTTATACACATCTCCAATTTACATTACTTCAATCTTCACTAAACATGCAACATATCAGGAGCTCTTTTCATTAACTTTCTATTATTGTTCATTGATTTACATTATTAAATCTAACCGATAGTAATAAAGGAAAAAAACAAAAGGAATTTATCAAGACATGCGTGTAAATGCTTCTTTTATTTTACGACAAGAGACATCCAAGCTCTTAACACCTCATTTTATTGTCCCAACATTCAAAAGTACAAATAATTCAAACACAACAGTTTTATGAAAAAGAAAAAACAAACATTTACAGCAAGATTTTTATTTTGTTTCCAGTTTCAGAAATGACCTAAACTAGCAAGGATAACATGAAGTCATTCATCGCAGTAATTGGATTAATAATAAGAATAAGAATACTAAGAATAATAGCAATAATAATCATAATAATCATCATTGATAATTGTTAAGTAATAACATAAGCAGGAGAGAGTAGAGAGAGCCGCGGTCATGAGGCCCTGTGAACATTTTTTCGTCTTTTTTGTCTTTAAAGATTTCGTTTATAGATTTTTCAGATAGTAAACAAACACGTCTCAGGAGGAAAATGAAAACTGACAAGAAGAGCCTAGTTCCTCTGTTCACCTTCCCTCCTCCACTACTGGCTGCGTTGTTCCTACTGGCAGGCTGCCACTATAAGGCGCTACAGGGGATGGTGCGAGCCATAGGGGTTAGGCATAGGGCGACGTGATGTAGCCCCATGTTTCAAACACCCTGACATGCACACGCACTCACACACAAACCTTTTCAAGAATCGCACGTGCTATCTCTGTCACACGCGCGCACATGCACTCAGGGGTGCGCACACACATACGTTTGTATATATGTGCACGGAACAGACCCAAATACACAATCACACAAACATAATCACACTAAACATACGTATATACTGTACATACACACATCTGGATGTACTCCACGCTACCGAACATATGAGGACAAACACACAACACACACACGGTTACATAAAGGAACATGCATACGAACATGCACACGTGCGCGCTCACAAATGTGCACACAGGGTCTAGGCGGAACTCAGGCACGCATTGTTAAGAGTTCAAAAGTCATACAGTGTAGGAAATAATTTCACACATCAGAACAACATTCTACTGGGGTCGTTGCATAATTCAAGCTCCCAACGACGGCAGGGAGCATGAAGGGGTCTGGTTGGTTTGTTGCCGTTATGACATTAGAACATTTGATGGCGCAGATGATGATGATAGGATAAAGGTGATGACGCTGGATGACCCGGCATTTTAGATGACTGAGGTGTGAGAGAGAGAGAGAGTGAGAGAGAGAGAGAGAGAGAGAGAGAGAGAGAGAGAGAGAGGGAGGGTGTACGTTATGCAAGCATGCGTCTGAGTGTTTAAAATGCTCTCCACACACCTCCTTCATGTTTTCAAGTCTTAACAACAAACAAAAAAAATCCAATTCCTCATATTTATATTTCTGGAACCATTCCCTTACCTTTCAAAATATATAATATATATCATATTAGAGTATATAAAATATAGAATCGGTACAATCCCTTTTCATACCTCCAGAGTACTTTTTCAGTATAGCAACAACTGCTGTAAATAACAGTTGGTGTGCAATGGTAACAAATTCTCATTTTTAAAGATTTGTTGGTATGTCATTTGAAAACATGATGAATATTTTTTAAAAATAATTTTGACTCTTAAGTGATTTTAACTGATTTAGTTCAGTGCAATGAATGACCCTCAAACAACAATGGGCATTTGCTCCTTTTTAGATTTGATCTTCTCAAGCCTCAAACAGCTGAATGTCATATAAAATGTCAACTGAAAACTGAAAACTATGCTTTCAGACCCACATTTTTGCATAAGGTTTCATCACAAAGCGGTAGTAAGTGGAGGGAGGGTGTGGACGGAGTGGCTTTTTAGAACTACACAAACTTATCACAGGTTATATTGAACCAGAACGACTGTTTATAACATTCTATTAAGACTAAACTTTATTGAAAAAGATCTAAAGATTTCATTTTAACAAGACAAGAAAAAAGCAATAGCAAATTTAACTATTAACTAGGTTATGCATAGCGAGTAACTGTTTCTAGTAATAAGGGAAGAGCGTCCCCCAACCCTCCAGACATTTTTTTCAGTTTTCTTGACTTTTAGATTTTTTTATATTGTAATTTTGATATATTGGTACAAAGCATAAACATACTAAAAGTTCTCTCAGTGCAGTGGACTACTGGAAGAGCCTCTCCACTAGTCACTTTGTTCCCTTTTGCTCAGAAACGCCCCCCTCCCTGTACCAGAATCACGCAAATACACAGACAATGAAACAAATAAATACATAAATACACAGATAAATTAATTAATAAATATATAATAAATACAAATAAATAGAAAAATAAATAGTTTACAAAATATAAAATCAAATAAACTGCTAAACAAATACAGTTATAGTCTAAGCTTTTGTTTGGTTTCTTTTGCCGCGGTAGTTAACTGAAAGTTAATCCAAATCTTTTTTTTTCTCCACAAGTAACATGACAACAATTGAACAGTTTCCTCACAAGTTTTTCTAAGTAACTGAACCACCACTTCATAATAAGTTGTCATATGAAAAAGACAAGCTCAAACAAAAGAACAGTGACAACTCAGATAGTACAGTAGATATTGTAAAACAAATGTAGACTATATATATATTTATATATATCATCTATTTGTACACAGCAAATAAAGACACAGTTGTCATAGATCCTTTTTAAGGAAACAAATATCTAGACTAACGGAACTAGCTAATCATCATTAAGTTTTGACAAACGTTTCACGCTCAGCAAGTAACCTAAAAGTCAGCAAGCCAAACAAAAGAAAATATAATAAAAATTTGTCCAGTGATTCTTACAAGGCCCAAATGAATTGATCCGGTTATTCAGCAAAGAATTCGTCACACCAGATTTCTGGGCCAACAATAAACAAATATTAAACAAAGAACAGCAGCTCAATTCAATGCCAACATCGAAGTATTTTTTTTGTTTAAACAACACATAGAACAACAAACTTGGATATTTAAGATATGTGAATAATGTAGTATAGCACCTACTGTTGATCGCTAAAAGGAAGTTCTTTTCAAATGTAAGTTCACAAACGCAGAGCGAAGAAAATGATATAGATAATGTATAGTATGCACTCTTAATGGACAGATGTGTATATATCTATTTACTGATATCCCATATTGACTGATGACAAAAACAAGAAAACAAGTGGACAAAGGGTCTTCTTGCTTTGGGCTCTGGACTATAAGGACTGTTAGGCCTTAGAAAGACCCCTATCCCTTCCCTTTTGGGTATCGCTGTTGAATAATTATGCACGAGTACATATGTGAAAAATTACCAAAATCACCTGCCTCAGTTTGCATCCTTTTTCACAAAACCTTCCATCTACAAAATCACTTCCAACTTGGATTTCCCAAAAAACAAACATCCATTGATCCCATAAAGTACCACGGCAGAACGACAAGACAAGGTGGTGCCCCCTCCCTCCCGCCCCGGCCCCCCCTAGTTAGCCAGTCAAAATATTTTTCTCTTTTTTCAAATCCAGATTCTTGTAAAAATTCTTCAATAATTATTATTTTAATTATCATTTATAAAAATAGATCTTCTTTCTCTTTATTTTTATCTTTTTCTAAATGCATTTTTTTTCAAGCAAAGAGATCTTCTCTTTGGCAACAGTGTTATTTTTTTTTTCTTAAATTACTTAACGTGTCATCAGGAAAGCTAACCCATCCCCTCCCTCGCCCCATCTCCCTGAACCCCTGTGAGGAAAGACATTATGTTTTGTTTGAGATACAAAACAAAAACAAAGTCGTGTTAGAAACTCTTTTTTTTCTACATCAGTTACTGGGATTTGTGGAATCCCATCTATAATCCATAAGGGGAAGTTTTTTAATAAACACTAAAAATGAATGAATGGTTCACCAATTTAAAAAAGAGCCCCCTCCCTTTCATCGACAGGGAGGTATATAATACTAACGACAGTGGATCCGGATTTACAAAAGAAAAACAAATCCTGAATCAAGACAGAGAAAAGGTTTCAATCTAAAAAGGACTTTCTCTTCTCTGAAATAAGGGGATACAGGGATTTGCTACTGTTTACACAGAAGAGAAAAATCATTGGAACAATCACAATAAACAGAATATACAACAAAGAGAAGCCTGCATTAACACAGGAGCTTCCAAAAACTCATGAACATTTTTATCATTTCATTTTTGTAATACTTAGGCAACATTGGCTTATAGGTCCAAAGTTATAATATAAGCCATATCTAGTTCAATTTGTTTGATGGTTTGTCAGTTGCTTTGTGTTCCGGTTTGAGTTTGCTGTGTTGGATGGCTGTAGCATGGTGGTAGTGACTGAAGGGGCTAAGGGATGGGTGGAGGTGAGGGGGTGGGGGTTGGGGGCAATTTTGGAGCAGACAAAGTCGCGGGGCAACTGCTTCTACCTGTTAAAGTTCAGGACTTGTGTGTCTTGTTAGTCTTGAAGGAGACTTGCAAGACGCGGTCGCCCAACCTGTAGCCATTGAGACTGGCAATAGCCATGGCCGCCTCATCGTAATTCGTCATGGTGACGAACCCAAAGCCTTTGCACTTGTTGGTGTTGAAGTCACGGATCACCTTGACGTTGTTGACGGCACCGAACGGCCCAAACAGCTGCCAGAGCACACTTTCATCGGAATCTGGAGACAGATTGTACACGAAGATGCACCAACCAGTGCCCGTGTGCCCAGGGATGTTCATCCCAACCAGACTGGTCATGCTGTCAATGGTGATGGGGGAGAACCTGAGAGGAGAGGCAGAGTGGGGCAAGGTGGAGGGGGACCAGAAAGACGGGAAGAGAGAAAAAAGCTAATTTTAACTGAACAGGTTAAGGCAAACAGTCAAATAGTGTCTGCATCCACTGCCCATGGAATGACCATAAAAATCTATCTCTGTCTGGCTTTTATGTCACTGTATTTCCTCGAGACACATTATAAAACTGAATCCTTCTTCCAAATCAAAATATGCCACGGTGCTCACTTATTGATACACTACTTTCTACAGCTACAGTGTATTAAAAAAATATTTACATTTTACTAACAAGGACTACTGACATAAATTAGGACGTAAGCACCTAACAGTATGTGTCTCTCTGTTTAGACCTAAAGTCAGAAGTTTGTATGTGGGTCTGCATTGCTACCACAAAATCCTCCCTGAGCTCATCAGTTCTGAAAGAGTCCTGAGTCCTGGCGAGAGTGACGACAGCACTGCACGCTGGGCTATATTTCTGCTGAAGGAGATGCAGAGGAAGATTCTCTTTTTGCGTCCTTGAGTGGCTCCTTTAGGAGCTAAATTGCAGGAAGTTGTTGAATTAAACCGTTGCTAGAAATTCATCAAAGATCATGCACCAGCCTGCTAAATCGGTTCTCATTCGCCTCATAATCTTCTCCTTTTTCTTGTGATGCAAGAGCTTTGAATCCTCAGTTGACTTCACTTAATTGCCTTTCCGCTAAAAGGAAAAGGGAAGGAGGAAAAAAATATCCCCACTTTTAAATAAAAGGTAAATGAGATAAAAAGGTTCATTTCTTATGCCACCTCTCTCCAAGAAACGACTATAGGCATTATTGGGTGTGCTTTAATTGAGATTTCCGCTTTGCTGCAGCTGTCTCAGGGAAGGCTGCTTTCTTAGGGAGAGGGAGGGAGGGAGGGAAGAGGGAACAAACTAAATGGAAAATGGAAGCACTTTACACCCCAGTGGCATTTAGGTACAAAGTGTATTCCTCCCACTCCTCCAGTCTGCAGGGCGTTCTGTTCTGGTCTATTGCGGAGCTCGTGGCACTGATCGATAGCACTGCTTGCTGCTCACGGCTCCCCCCTCTCTCTCTCCCGCAACTATATATGGCCAGCAATCACTACGACCTTCATGCATGACTTTGGTCATACAGAGTCTGCTTGTGGCCACTGTGGTACACTAATACAAGCTCCTATGGAGCTACAATTAGCTCATCGATGGTAAGGGCTCTCTGCACCAGCTGGACTTTTTTTAATTAAATGTGTTAAGCACCTTTTTAAATAGACTTATTCCATTAGACGATATATGTGATTAAGAAGAGATGAAACTGATTCTATTATTATAAATCAATATAACTAAGGTACAAGGGGGAAAATCAGTTTGCAGCATCAACTATGTATATTATGTGAGGAGGTTTTTGAGAGGCTAACTTACACTGCCACTGTGAGTGTACCTCTATATACGTGTGTGTATGTGTGCGTGTGCAAATGTGCATATGGGTGTACCCATCAGAGCGGGACCAAACACTAACCAATGTTACAGATGAAACCATGGGTTGCATAGCAACAGTGTAGCTGACCAGCTATCTATTCTGTCCTTTATAAAGCCAACCATTTCCAGCTTTTAACACCTTTCTTTTCATATAATAACTTGTGATCACTGAAAAGCACTTCTAACTCGATGGCATGTTAAGCAATCAGAATTGCTGAATGTGACACTATTTTCACCTTTAGAAAATTATGTAAAGACGGAGTAAGGGCACCATGTTCTCTGAGCAGGGAGGGACGGTGGGTTAAACCTGCAAATGCCACAATAAATCACTAGCAGTGTGTTGTTCTGCAACTGGATTATGAATTCCCGCATTTGACAAAATCATAACCTTTCATTTCTCTGAAGCTAAAACCTAAGTTGTGTTAGCTAGGCTGACTCCTGATGGTGTCCCCTGTGTTTACAACATGCAGGATGCCACAGTCAGAACATAAAACATCTATCACCATAGTGGTTACTGCTCTACATTATGTAACACCTAGGGTACTGAGAAAGCAAAATGAAACATGGAGGCGAAAGGAAGGAATTTGAGCAGAACAGTGCCAAAGCTGGAGCTGTCTGCAGTGAAACAGCCTTTCCTGTTTCCAGCAGGGATCCAGGTTCATCCAGCCTCATCCCATGTCCTAGTTAAACCTAATCTCAGCAAGTACTGTCAAGAAATTATGGCAATATATATATATATAATTTGTACTTTACAATTAGATCTATGACAGAGTTCACACACAATAGTGGATGCACGAAGGCCTTGTTCAAATCATATACCAAAGTGAGAAATCGTGATAAAATTGTGATTTTAAATTTGGTTCTAAACAGAGAAACTGTTCCCAAGCTATAGCTGTAGCGTGACAAGGTAGGAGAACCTGAATCCAGATGAAAAAAACACACCTAGAAATTAGGAGTTTACACCGGAGAACAAAATCCATTCACTACACAGAAACAACCCAAAACAATCCAAACAACACCAGCACTTGTCATAATCAAATCAAAGCAAAGTCATCACCACTGAAAACAAAGACTGATTGTTCTTATTCTTTTTTAACACCTGGTAGGGTTTTAAAACCAACTCAAGCTGACGAGGGAAAAACCATACAAATCAAAGAACCAAAAATGCAGTTGACCTTGAACGAATTGTCAAACGCAAAGTAGCTGCAAAAATATAAGGAAACACAAACTAAAAAGAACAGAAAAAAGGATATTGAAAAATCATTGAGTCAACATGGACATCTGGCATTGGGTGAAGTTTTTAATTACCTCTTTACGCCATAGGCCATATTAAGCAAATTGTCCAGCCTGTAAAGAGAAGGAGGGTTCTGGGGTTAATGGTGGGCAGATGGTCGACTCACTCAATGGAACTAATGTTAAGTCCCTGTAGGAACTGCATGGTCCTCCTCACTCAAGAACAAACAAACCCATATATAGTTGGTCCATTACACTGAGGAGCCCCACCAGAAAAGGCTATCAACAGATAATGAATCTACAGTACCAACAGTACTACTAAGCCACACCGTAGGCTTCGGCGTTACCCTGCACTAACTAATGCTAGTGCAGTGTGTTACAGGTACACCATGTTTACTATAGGTGCAGCCGTTTAATCGAGTCGACGACTACAGTCACAGTTCAGTATTACAGTCACATATAGAGCACTAACAGCAGCAGGAGCATACCATAGCATCTGGCTATGCTAGGATCCTAGGGTAGGCGTATTGAAACGTAAAATCAATGCCTTAGTTTACATGCAGAAAATTGCATGTGGGTTGTCCATTCAATTTATACCACCATGCTGATGGTTTGTTAAAGGAGGAGGTTACTGAAAATGTATATTCATATACTATGGTCTTTTTGTTAATCAGTACCTTAGATGACAGGAAAAGATCCAGAGTTCTGTCAGTGTAATGGTTTGGCATTTGAATGAAGGTGAGCGAGAGAGGTAATGATGAATGGTATGTTTGTAAGTTAAACCAACGAAAACACAACTGGACATTAAAGTAAATTGCGAATGTCTGTTTTTGTGGTTGGGTCCACCTGTTAGGGGCTTACAGGTCAGGTGTTATGGATAAATGTTAGAGGGTGTCTTCTGTCTAAACGGGTTAGTTTTGGGGTAAAATATTAGCAGCGTTTGAGCTACAGGCACTGCAGTGAGGGTATAATACAGTTTGTGTGCGTGTGGCTTAAGAGCCGAGCAGACTGTGTGTCTGTGCATATCTGTTTGTGAGCGGTGCTACAGAAACCTTGAGCTGTATGAAATGTTGGCCCTCTTGGATGGATGCAGTCTGCTTGGTGACTCAATGACCTTCATTCCTCACTTGGGTCTGGCCTGTCTCATGTCTTATTAACTCCTCTGGCCTAATGGACAGGGGCCACGGCTTATTGAGCAACAGCTGGCCAGTGACGCCTCGTTCCTCTTGAAAACACTACAAACTCTGTGACTTTGTTTCTCCTTGTCTCTTCTGAGCAAGAAACATTAGCTTTCTTGCAGCATAACTGCCACACAAGATTTAGCCAAACCTCTAAGGGAACATTAAAATCTTCCTGAAAACATAGTTTTTCATATCCCAGCATAATCCAGGTATCTAATAAATGCTTAACACCATTTATCTTCTTTATACACACAAAATAGTGATAAAAATATAATATAAATAATTTGTAAAGTAATATAATAATAATAATAGTATTTATATTGACTATTCAAATGTAAGTGAATTTAATTAATTTAATTTACAGAGCATGTTAGAGATAACATGTAGTCAGAAGTCTTCTAATTACGGGCAATTTAACATTAGGTTGCCAGTTAATTGTAGTTTAGCAATTTATAAATTAGGAATCCCGCAGATATGAGTAATGAGAATGAGGACTGAAAAGCAGTGTAATAACCTGTATTTTAAGGCCACACTGGCTCACAACTTACTTCACATCAATATGTTTAAATGTTTTTAAAAAGTAAATGATTACGACACATTTAGATGGATACAAGGTGTAAATAGTGTCATACTGTGATATCTTCATGCTGGCATCAGGGGAGTTCCTGGTGTAAACAGAAACTCAGATTAAATTCTTATCTAGTTATGAATTGCATAACATTACCAAAAGCACAAAGGTAGCTCTAAACAACAAAAAAAAACGTATAGAAAGGCATATACGGGATCATTAAAACTGTAAGTAGCCCTTTATGTGGGAAGGGAACAAGCCGACTGCTTTGTGGGTAAATGAGTCAATTGGAGAGGATGCTCAGTGGAGAGGCGCTCTAGGCCCAGGAGCACGAAGACATCTGCTGGCCGCCGGGCCACTGGGCCACAACAAAACAACCTGCTGCTAACACTTGGTCTGCCTCGCTTTCTCTCTCACACATGTACAAATGCACACTGATGCATGCTCACCACGCAAACACTCAGCTTTTCACACTGCCTCTTCAAGCTCGATATAAACAATGGGGCTTTTGTGCTTTCTCTCAATGCATGTTAATGGAGGAATGGGTGTTTTTGTCTTTTCCTATTTTGAAACAAAAATCTGTTCAATTAAAACTGGCTCCTGCCTTGGATATAATAAGGCTAATTTGCTAATTAGAGCCATTAGTTAACAACAGAGGAGCTGTAACGAGCAGGGATCTAGGGAGCGCTGTATTGTGCTTGTGTAGATTATGTTTGCTGTGTTGGAGAGGGACCTTACAAGAAAAGTATACATTCACTTGTATTATAGGACACGATTTAGACACACAGGATGCATATCATTGTAAATGTAATTTGATTTCACTCTATTCCACGTAGACTATTTTAAACTTGTATTTTACACACTATGTGCAGTAACTGGTTAGTTAGTTGGTGCAGTAACGGTTACTGGCTCTGCCAACCTGCCCAGTGCCTCATCTGCTGCTCCTTGCTGTTTTATATCTATGTTGCCTGTTGTTTTTCTCTCCCTCTTCTTTCCAGCTCAGCGGTCTAAGGCAGATGACCGCCCACCCTTAGCCTGGTTTCTCACATTAAAGGGAGACTGTTGAGTTTTCTACATTATTCTCTACATACTTTTATCTACTCTGTAAGGTCTTATACTTACACGTAAAAGTGCCTTGAGATGACTTATGTTGTGATTATAGTAATTAAGTTGAGCTGAATTGATTTTGGATAAATATGTGAAAGAAGCATTAGCAATATTCAATATATTTCCTTTTCAGTATTGACAATGAAGCAAATTAGTAGCTGAGTAATTCAGTTGACTTTATAGATTTAAACTTGCAACATATATAAATGAGTTTAGACTTTAATTTTGTTTTGTCAAGGAGTTAAGACTAAAACAGGCATGACATCCAGTTGGATATGTCATGTGAGGAAGAAATAGAAAATGCTCTTTTGCACTGTTAAAAAAAAGGGAAACCATGCACACAGAGCACATTTATAACTTCTAAAGTGTTAAGGTTTTAGTGGAGGGCTTAGGAGCAGAGAGCAAGAGCACAGGGACACAGTGAGGGAAGTGTCCCGTGGTTGTGAGTTGTGATGAGAAGCGACAGCTCTCCTGCAGAGCCTGTAAATTGGCTTGGCGTATCACAGACACACAGCCACGCTACATCGCTCAGGTGTCACACCAAGGAAGCCGCTCCAGAAGAAAAATACCTTCCAAGCTCTGACTTTGATGGCGAGTAAACAGCACGACCGGCTTAGTGTTATTGTAAGAGAGGAGAAATTGTATGAGCGCACATTCTGTCTGTGATTCAGAAACATTCTTGTTTGTAGGATGATAGAGCATAATACAATGATCACTTTCTGGGTTGATCTTTAGTTTGAAAGGTAACATGGCCACAAAGAGTCACCTCTAAGTTTCGGAAGGTAAATATTGGACTAAATGTGACAGGAGATGAACAGGAAGGATGCCATCCATACAGTAGCTATGTAAATCAGCCATATACTGTATAAAAAAAGCTAAGGGATGACTCAGTGTGGAGCTTACTGACCTGGACAAAAAATCCTTCGAGTGTTTTTTTTAGGCCTTTGGCATTGAGTTTAATTAAGTAATTACATTTAATGACTCCTTATTCCTAATTACTGTAAGTCTTACGTCTGGTTTGCACTATTACGGCAAAGTAAGTGGACAGTTGCAAACATGTTTGTTTTAATAAAACGACCACATGCTGCAGAATTAAGACTTTGAAGTGAGAATCAGAAAGAATGCCAATTAATGAAGTCACTATTTTGCTTTTGATAAATTGTTACTATATTTATATCCAAATAAATGTTTTTTTTGCCCAGGCCTCACAGGGAATATTCTGGGAAGTGTTGGCATGACAGCAGCATGATGAAATGAGGGGAAATACCTAGTTGTGAACGACAGAACCCCACAGTCTCTTATTAACAGTTCCTCTCTGATCTGGGTGGACCCACACAGAGCGCTCACAGGGCCTGATTAACTGACACCTGCACCAGGTGCTGAGCACACCTGTTATTCAAATAGGGGATGTGTTTGGGGAAATCTTTTGTCTTTTATCTTTACAGGAGAAAAGTTGCATCATACATAGATGATGCTAGCTGATACATATTAGTCATATTGTTATGACTCATGCCATCTATGAGCACATCCCCTGTTTGAACACTGTAAACTGAATTTGGTGCAAATGTTTGTTTTTCTAAGAGCAGAAATGTTTCCTTGATTAAGTGTATTTATTGTCAAATAACCAAGGATAACTGATATTAAATTTAAAACCTATGACTTTTATTCCCTTTTTAGCTCCACATACAGCAGGAAAAAACAGCTATTTGTAAAATGAGCTGGTAAATATATATTCCTTTCTTTCCCTCATTATTAACTTTGACACAAGCTGGAAATTCCCAACCTTTTGGACAAATAGATCTGGTGACTAATTTCTTATAATTATAATTAATCTTATTATGTCTAGGGCACTTTGTGTTTCATTGCATTTCATCATAAAGCCTCTGAAATAGAGTTGGGAAGTAGGAGGAGCCACTGGTTGTGGGAAGTATAACCCTTCTCTAATTCCTATTTAAAAGTTTTTTTTTAATGATCTTAAAAATGTCACCGTAGCAACATAAATGGCTCTTGTAACAATGTTGTGGTTGTAAGTTTTAATCATTTTGATTTAGAGAAATTGGGTGTGTTCATCACTTAATGGACGAGTAAGAAGCCAATTAAAGGTGTTAAACAATGAAATTTTGATTTGCCACAGTTGTGGATAAAATACAACACTGCGGCTGCTGTTACACTTCTTCCAACACGTCTAAGAAACTGCAAAGTGATTTAATTTAAGCTGCAGATTGCAGCATAATGTTTTGCTTTCATATTCTCTTAGCAACACAAAAAAATATATTTTTTAATTCACATTGGAAGTTGTAGTAAACGTCTTCCCTTTATTTTTATTTGTATACGAGACCTCTGACTTCTTATCAAAGAATGTGTACTAATGATTTAACCAAAATAATTTTATATCTGTCCATACCCTCAAACTCCTAAAAATCACTCCCCATTGTCTTAAAAGTAATAGGATTTATACTTGTCGAACCAGAAACTGCTCCTCCCACTTCATGACCCTATAACAAACTGTAAGCTGCTCATATCAACTGATTACAAAACTAGAGTGGAATCATTTTACATTATTTTAGACTTTTGGAGTCTGGAAACTCAGTATTACCTGCACACATTTAAATAATATATATTAACCTGGTGTTGTTACTACTCTTCCTGCGACTCTTCCCACCACATCCTGTCTATTTAAATCTCCACGTCTTTCGTTCTGACCCAGTACTCACCTGAACCTCTGAGCCTGGTGGTGGAGCGGACCTGGGTACCGACGATTTGGTGACTGGTAGAGTTGTGAAAGAAGGGCTTGGCTGGTCTTCTGGCTGGGGTTGTTGGCGAACTTGACTGTGATGGGCTCCGCAGCACCCGATGGCTTCTGTCCATTCAGACCCTTGATGGCCTCTTCAGCCTCTATCCTCTTATCAAAGCGGATGAAGCCCACACCTCGGGAGCCACCTGCGGGGCCAGCAGATCACAAACAAACAGGGGCCCATTTTACTTTACAGAGTTTCAATGGGACAGTACAATTCATACATGCCACGTCATTTTTTTTGCAACGGGCATGATGTTCTAAAACCAAGCACAGCTGTTGGCTATACAAAATTGAAATCAAACTAATCAAAGAATCACCTCTATCTGAATGATAGGTAATTGAAAAGAATAATGAAATTCTTTTGAATTATTTTAACACTCCTTCATATTTGGTTGACCTGATTTTATTCCGTCCACCCACTCTACCTTGTTCTGACACTGTGTATTGAACACAAGCATTTAACGTAGGCGAGACAACAACAGGTAAACAACAATACCAGCAACAGACACTAGCTTTAGATTAAGCATATAGGGGGTGCATTGATGAATTGGCCCTGAGTCATGCACACTCCTCGTGCATTGTTCTCAGTGACATTTGAGCTGTTTCCTTGGAGTAGTTTTGACTGCCACCTGAGAGGAACATTTAAAGACAAGCTTCCTGGGGGGTCCTTTATTGGTGTCTGTGAATGCTCTGAGTGCGTTACTGACTGTATATATATGAATGTGTGTGTATGTGTGCACTGGTATCTATTAATGGGTGCTGTGCCTTGTTTTAATGAGGCTGCCTAGATGGCCCAGAGGATACTCACTCAGTGACAGCAGCACTCTGGCAAAGAGACTATTTACATAATACTGTGTGCACACAGGCATGTCTGTGGCTGAGACTGAATAAAGGAGAGGCAGTGAGAAAGGGGGGAATTTTGTGTTTGAGCATCATTGTGTGCAGTCCCTTCCTCACACATAAAAAAGCCCCCCTTATTGGTATTCCACATTTTGTACATGCCATCCTTCTCCCCATCATTTTTTAACTTCCTGTTGGCTTGTCCCGTGGTACTTTCCTGTGCTCTCCTGAATCCTTATTTGAAGAATCACCTTGACCATCTTACTCTCCCTTTGTTCTCGTTTCTCTCTCCATGAACCATAAAGTTATTTACTTTTTTATCTAAGCTGCAAAAAAGCCACATTTTAAAGAAACTGACAAGAAATCTTGTTACAGAACTAATATTTTGACATAAAACCAGTCAATAATTTTTAGATTTATAAATAAACATCAACTAAAAGAAACCTTGTCGTCATTGACCACACACTGCTGCGCACATACCTGCACATTGTTTTCCTCCAGCCTCTTGGATGATCTCATTAACTCTTATTCATTGTAAATTATTCTGTTTAATTCTAATATTTTAACTTTTCAGGCTGCCTCTCCCCTGACAGGCTTTCACAATTTTCTCTCCCTTACCTGCTCTTGTGCCAACTCTTTACCTGTACATTTTAATTAGCTTGTCAGAAACAGAAAAAAAAACAATTCTAATGGGATCTACACAGTGCAAACAACATTCAATGCTGTTGATGCGTTATTCTTTATTCATTACTGTAATTGCCGTGATTGTCCTGTACGCGAGGTAAAATCGAGGTCACCACTGTGTACTGTTATTTGTAATGAGTGAAAATTGAGATTAAAACTCTTTCAACACCAGGCTTCACCTTGAAAAATGGTAGCTGCCCAGTGTCACAACAATCTCCTGTAGTAAGGCACTTAGACACTCCAAGAGCCTTGCTCAAGGGCACCTCAGAAGTAGTTAAGAAAGAGAAGAGCATTGCTCATTCACTTCCTCCGCTGAGACGACAGGGGAGGGGAGAGAACTGTATTCGCCCTTAAATCCTCACACTTGTTTGGCCTTGAGCAGCTCCTAAGCTGGTTTTGGCTGGAGGGTCTCTATTCAAATGCTCGGCATACAGATGCATGCATGGCACGCGCGCACACACAAACATGAAGATATGCAATTGAGTGTGAAGTGCGAAAAGACGAGTAGAGATGTCCATGACCATTTGCAATCGACCATGACTGATTGCAGAGTGCGTGTGCTTAAGTGTTTAAGACTGTACCAGCTACTCTCGTCCTTGTACAACTTGTTTGTTTGTACAACAGCACCGTGAAGAGGTGACAGAGGTGAGGTGGCAGTTGACCCCGTCACCCATATTTTGACCAAGCAATAACTGTGCGCACACTGTGTCTATTGTTTCTATAGGCTAGTGTAACAAATCTAGATTACAGCAGTTTGGTGCTACACCAGAATCTATTTGTTTAAGGTTTGGCTGTTGAAATAGGAGTAAGCTGCTATTGAGCATACTAACAAGTTCAGGTAGTCAAACAAAATGGATGTGTTTGGGCTCAGATAAAGCAGAGTGAATTTGTCTCTCAGTCACAGTTCACATTGTGCTATTAAACACCCGCACACGCTATTCTCTGTTTAGTATCACTAGAGAGGAGGAAAGGATCAATAGGGCTTTGCAGGAGAAATGTCTGATGCCGGTGTGAAATGTGAAGCTCTGTGTATGTCTGCGATTTGTGATGCTATACAACATTGTTCTGCCCATATGACCCGTTCTGCCCTTTTACCGCTTTGCATATTTTTCTTAGTTGAGGATATATAAACAATTATTCCTCTGCTTATTTTTCCTTGTGATGCATTCAATGTTTTTTCAGGAAGTTGACCAGGCATCACATCAGAGTGTCAAGTCTTCCATGAGTGAATTTATATTTATGTGGTTTGTCACAATGCAGTGTTGCAATACAAACTGACTGAACTGGACATATGTGTACTATTTTTCCTGTCTCTGGTAGGTTTTCAGCATTACTTTGTCCAAGCTACCCATCCTACGTGAACACGTTATGCTGTCTCTCAATACTTTCAGACTTTCCTGTTCCTGTTGTAGCTCTCAACCTCTAATTCCACTGGTTACTAATGAAGGTCTGTGACAGGATGACAAAGTGCAACTTATAGTTACTCTTTCAACCTAATAACATTCTAAAACTAGGCAGCAAACTGAACTACAGTTCTTATAGTGAAGACAGATGTTATCGGGCGCTAAGGAATACGATCAGGCTTTGGTTAAATATGTAAGCTTAGTTCAGTTAATTGTTGGTTTATTCTTAAATATTCTTCACATTTTTATCTAAGGCCAAATTTACTTGCAGATGAGATTAATTAATTAAAGTTAAATGAAAATCTAATCCATAAATCCGGTACAGTCACAGTTTAATCATCTGTATTACCACTCAGTCTTGCCATATCAACACCGTAAACCTTGTGAAGGGTTTATTTTCCTCCTGCTAAACATTATAACAAAAACAAACTTGCAATCTATGAAGCAAGCTGCCAGTCCAACCTAATGCCTGTCCTTTCAACCAGTCCCATAAGCCTGGGCTACTTATCAACTGCTAGCCAGCCATACAGGCAACATTAGAGCACAATGTACTTACTAAGGTGCAGCAATCTGTCTTTCAGTCTCTACCTCTCTCTTCTTCTCACTCTCCTTTTCTTCTCTCCCTCTTCTCCACAGTAATCAACAGAGGCTTATGTAACTCTCACTACCTGTGCTTATCTCTCTCTAACACACACAGACGGGCACATTGGCTGCCTTACTAATAACACGCTACCTCAATCTGGGGAGGGGGAAACGGGGAAAAAGGGACGGGGGGAGGAAAAGTGAGTGCTAGGTTTGGGGATGGGCAAGACAGGAATGAAAAGGAAAGAGTGTGTGAGTGAGCAGTAAGGAAGTAAAGGACAAAGGGAGAGAAGGTTATAGAGGAGAATGTTAGGAGGTGACAGTAAAAGGATGATGATGAAAGGAAACAGTGCTATTCTTGCCTGCTCCTGCCCAAACAAAGCCTCTCTTTCTCTAAAACCCACTATCATTTCCCCAAACACTGACTGACTGACAGAGAGAAATGACTGCTCCTCTGAGAGGCAAGAGGAGAAGAGAGAGACACGAGGAACCTGGCTGCTGGGTAATGAAACACACACTTCCTTTATCCCTCTCAAACACACACAGTTCATCCATCTAGTGCACTGAATCCTTGTAAGCACGCCCATACACTTAAGAGACAACGTATGCACAGACACACGCATGCATAAGCAAACTCTTAAAATGTTTTCAGGTACTCCGCGGCTCCATCTCCAATCCTTTCATCTTTTATTTCAGGAGCTAGATTGTGCCAGCTGTATGAAATGATCAGACTTTCCTTTTCCGAAAGATTTATAATGTGGTAGACGCAGGAAGAAACTGTCGTCTTCCTGTTTTCTAATTAGAGGGAGAAAAAATGCAATGTCCTTGTTTTAAGTAACATTAGTGTGTCTGGGTACAGATGGCATTTGAAAAAGCAGCAAGAGGAGAGAGGCAGAGACTTTGAAGAGTAGAGGTGCCCTGTGCTTTAGCCTCTGTCAGAGCAGAGTTTCAACCATCTGTCTGGTGTGTGCGCATGTATCAATGTGCAAATCTCTATGTGCTTGTGTGTGTGTGTAGCCTCCCACAGAGACTGTGCGCACCCTGAAGATTACAGTAAAAAAAAAAAGGCAGCGAGATGGTAGATGATAGCAATTGCTCAAGTCAAGGCTGCAGTCATGGCATCTAGAGAGTGCACCTCTCTGCTTGTATTACCTTGACCGTTCTGTTCTCCACTACTGGAGAGGCAGAGAACACTGATCCAGTGTGGTGTCAGTCTCAAGGGGAACATCCATAATTCAAGTCAACAGAGGACAGAAAACACCAAATGTACAGAGGGAGGGTGATGCCTTTAAGAAAAGTGGTACGGTTGAACTCCACAAGTATGCCATACAAATGTAAATTACATGGATACAGAAGAAACCAAAGAAACATACCTCAGAGTCACATCTGACAAATGTGAATCTGCCCACACGAAACTGGTCATTTACAGTGTTCTAGGAACAATTATGACACTGTTTGAGCACAAATTCAGAGACAATAGAAATGAATCCCCTACTCTTTCTTGTTTGTCAGTCAGCTGTTCATGCCTCTGTCACTCTCTCTCTTTTTTCCAGCCTTGTCTAAAAATACCAGATTACAGGGGGCAGCAGTTGTGTGCTTTCTCGCTTTCTTTCCAAATTATCTGGTAAATGGTGTTTCATTTATAACTAAAATAGCTTTAGAGAAATTTTACAAGTGTGAGTCACAGAGAAAGTAATCTTCAGACAATTTTGGCAGCAACGTTATCATTGTTGCATGTAAACATAATCATAGTTTTTATAGCCTCCAACAGAGTCAGTAACTGCACAGTTCCTGTGTTGATGACTAAATAAACCCAATTCAAATGTGCACAGTTATGCACACCAAACATGAGATGACTGAACTTTCAATACCTCCATAAAAACTATTTCAAAAAAGCACATTGTGTGCTTGTAGTATCATATTAGTAATGCTGTATGTCAATGACCTTTTCAAACAAGGTTATGTTTCTGGTCATTGTGGAGTCAGCCAGTCTTCTGAAAAATTCTGATATACAAAACACAACTTTGCAGAAGGTTTTCTCTTCTCTGTGCGCCCACCCTGATGTTGGAGGTTTCTTCCTCTTAAAGGGAGTTTTTCCTCTCCGCTGTGGCCTCAGTGCAGCTCAAGTGGGACTGTTGTGTTTTCTGTATACATTTATATAATGTGTAAGGTCATAAACCTTACACTGTAAAGTGCCTTGAGATGACTTATGTTGTGAATTGGCGCTAAAAATATGAAGCTGAATTGAATTTTAGACAGATGTTCCCCATGTCAGCCAAATTTCAACGCAACTAAGCCTTAATTTATTGAATTTTGAGAAGGAACAACCCTGCGTTGTACAACTGTAGCGTAATACCAGCTAACAATAATTCACAGTGTAAAATATGTGTTACTAGTAACACTGGCAATCACCAACTTGAGCAGTATGATGGCATGAAGGCTTCTGACTTGTTACCATGGGAATGTTTCCTTTTGCCACATGCAGTCCCACATGAAGGGAACATGGCATCAGCCTTTTCACAGCCTGCCCTTGCACTGAGCAGCGATTTAGTTTCACATCAGAGCTGCCATTTGCAAAAGGCAAGTCTGTGGATCAGTTGTGTTTGCAGTCATTGATCAGGCTGAAGAGCTGGGAATAGCCAGTATTGATCCATAGCTGTCTCTAATATTATATCTGTTTCAAGCTGAGGATAGCCTAAACCAGCTGCCAGAGCACGAGATTGCAGACTGGCAGTCTTCCCTGAAGGTTAGAAGGAAAGACAGGAGGGGGAATCCAGCATGCATTATTGGCACAGATAAAGAGACAAAATATGCTTATCCATTCAGAAAGAATCAATAGAGGAAGGCTGAGAGGAGGGTGCAAGGATAGGAGAAGTGATGTATTCTTGTCAAGTCAATGCTGTGTTCAGTCTCTGAGTCTCTAGGGCAATTTGGCAGTTTTAGTGGATTTTGTTTGAGCAGCTCTGACTGTGAAGGATGCTAACAGTGATGGTTTTAAAGCTGGCTCTTTATGAACAGAGGAGTGATCGCAGGGTGCATACTGCTGATGAGGAGGTCATTTAGAGAATAGACTTTATGATCTCAATTTAGAAGTGCAGAAGCTGGGCATCATCATCCCACCGCCAAAGTTCAACGGGTGAACATCCGTTACTGCAGCAACTTCACAGCACAACTATTTTATTGTAATTCTACATGTGCACGATCTTTCTGTACGGCCAATTCCTTTCCGTGTGGAACCAATGTTAGGCTGTGTCTCAGAGCAGTCCCTCGTTTCGTAGAAGGAGCGAATCGCTGATTGAATTGAATTTTATGCACTGATTAGGTCACTGATTCAATAAATATGAGTCATGACTTGCACTGAGACTTCAAGGCACCACATATAATAATGTCACACCAACAGTTGTTTATGTAGCTGTAGCAAAGTAAATATAAGGAGTGACTGATACGTACATTAGGAAATTGTATGTTTCAACGGTAACATATTTAACACACACCTCAGATCTGCCTGTGCCTCTTTCTATCGTATTCTCAGCTTCTCCTTTCTTGTTCCGTACTTTTACATTTTTGGCAGTCACCAGAGAGTTTTAATTTGCAGCTAATTTCTCTCTTAGTAGCAACAAGTGTGTGGGTGTGTGTGTTATGTCTTATATGCGTATGCCTGTACAGTGAAAGCGTCAGCATTACTACTCTAACGGCCCTTCCAAAGTCTTCTCTGTTTTTAATCACCAGCAACTCTAACATCTAATTAATCATTAACATTTCTCCTGCTGATCCCTTGCCCTCTGGGGGCACCTTGGAGAACATCTCTTGCTCACGTTAGCTGTGTGTCTTTGTGTGTGCCTACTGTATACGTGTGAATCTTTTGTGTATTTTCGTTTTTGGGCAGGTGGGTATGGTGGTAGTTAGGACAGCAATTAGTAGTTGTAGCTGAAAAGCTCACAGTGTAAAAACACAAGGCGTGCTTTGTATTGGAGAGTGTACTACTCAATATACTTTGTTACGCTAGTATAGTATAGTATAGTAAAGTATAGTAAAAGTATAGTATAGTGCAGTATAGTGAAGTATAGTGAAGTATAGTATAGTATAGTATAGTATAGTATAGTATAGTAAAGTATGGACATACACCCTGGTAGCAGCTGCAAGGTATGGTTACAGTTTCGTTGTGAGAAAAATCGAAGGTTATTTAAGAGAAAGGTGTGTGAATATTAAACCTTTAAACGTCAGCTTTAATCACGGTATGTGAAAGGACGATTATGTGAAATTCCATTTATTTCATCAATTGAACTTTTTCCTTTGATCTGGGTGTTCGTATTAGTCCCAGTGGTGGGGAATGAACTGCTGCAGCACTTTATCTGGACATGTTTAAGAGAACACTCCACTTTAAAACAGAACACAATGAATTATTCAGCCTCTTATGAACTCAACCTATACTGAACACATCTGACCAGTCCTGCCCGTGTTGACATTTGTTTTATTCATGGCATGTGTATCCTGAGCTGAAAATCTGAGTTGTGCATGTAGGATTGGTTAAACTGTGGGGCTCTAAACTGCATGGTAGTATATGACATGTCTGTTATAGGCAGAAGATGTGCCAGTTACATCTTAATATAAGTTGATGACGGTAGAAATGGCCCTATGTGTTTTTTTCCCCTTCCGCTGCCCTCCACCCTTGCTCTCCCTTTGCTTCCTCCTGCTTCTCATTTCCGCTCCTTCTGCGTCTCTGCTCATCTACGCCTTCTGTTATTTTTTACTCTTTGTCTAAACTCCCCCTGTCTCCTTTTCTCCTCTCAGTTGTTTTCCTCTTCTCTGCTCTCCCCTTTCTTCCTACCCTCTCTCTGCCTCTGCTCAGTGTGTACAGACAGGCGTGCACTTCACTGCCAGCAGTGATTTATTCTGCTTAGGCAAATGAGTGTGGCTTACAGCATGCTGCTCCTTTTCTGTTTCATCAGTACACATTGCACATAGCACTGGAGCAAGTTGCAGCCTGTAGGCACACACACACCCCCTGAAATGAATCTAAGAGACACGCTGGAGGGGTTCTTCTGCAGTATAATGGGCTGATGAGATTCATTCATGTGTTTTGGGCGTAGAGGAATGTGTAATTGAGCACATATTTCATATTAGTCATTGTTTTCACCGTGGCATCCTAGTGCTGTGGTCAGACAAATATACAGGGGTCATACACTCTCTAGACATGCTAGATGGTGGTAGGTGATGTGATTGAAATCAATTTATTATATTATAAAAGTGTAATCCAGTATTTGCATGTAATATACCATGATGTGGCAAATGCAATAAAAAGTGAGAAAAAAAACAACCTAGTCCCACTGATTTTTCTATATAAAGTTTCTGCAAAGAGATTTTCAGCAGCTATATGCATCACATATTCTTTGCCTGGATAATTGTGAAAATGTGTTGTTACCTGAGCCACAGGTAAAAATCTTGCGCACGGTAGGGCGAACAAAAGATTTATTGATCCAGATCGACAGAGCAGATCTTATGCAGTATTTAACGATTGTGAAAAATGTTTGTTTGTTTGTAACAAAATGTGCGTAATGTTATGTCGCAGTGTTTCAGTGTGTGTGTGTGTGTATATATATATATACATCGTGTATGAATGTGTGTGCATAACTGACTATGTGTTTGTGTGAAAAGTGTAAATAGAGAAGAGGTGCTGCCACATGGATACCTGTGACCTGGTCGACAAGAATGCGAGAGGTGATAATCCGTCCATACTGGGAGAAGAGCTGCTCCAACTCCTTCTGGGTCATAGTTTTGGGTAGGCCGCTCACATACAGGTTGGCGTCGCGGATGGAGGCTGAGCTGGGTCGCGCATATGACACCTGCGGGAGAAGAAACGGAATCTTAGAGCTTGTATAAATAAATAGTATAATGTTGTATTACTCTAAAACCTAAACCAGATTTGAATGTGAGCGGTAGAGGGATTTTCATGTGTATGTAATTTGAATGGGCAAGGGTGTGGGCCACTGGATCCACAGGGAGGAAACTATGAGTTTATTGTCTTAGTACACCTTCGCCTTGGGGATTATTGTTGTGAGAAAAAGGTTTAGCTACTTAGTACACTGGAGAGATAACACTTGAGTCGTTCGCTGAGGGAGCCAGAAGAAACTTTGTTCCCTTGAGTAGAAACCACAGGTGTTTTTCATTGAAGGGACAGTTCTGGTAACCAGGGGAACAGGATTTTATTCACTCAATTGATTTCAAGCTGGGTCCCATTCCAAGGTAAAATATTCATGATTTAAAGGGTAAAAGTTAATATGTTGTGTACAATATGCAGATGTCTATTTTTAGTGCAGAAATTAACCTAATACTAAGTAACTGAAAGCCTCTGAGCTTTTCACCAAGCACCTTTTTAGTTTTGCAAACCGTGAAGAGTGGATTTCACAGTTTGGTTTTATTAAGCAGGTAAACATATTGCATGTAATATACTAGTCAATTACAGACAACCTGGAGTCAGAGCAAAGTGTTTGCAACTGTAACTCTTCAGATATACAGTATATGTAAACACACACACACACACACACACACACACACACACACACACACACACACACACAAGCACTAAGGGAATAAAAAGAGTTGTTTCCATTCACCCGAACTATTTCACTTAGTTCCTTATCATCACATGCTGTTCTTTCTACTTACGTAATCTACGCCACACATACCCATAAACGTGCTGCAATAAAAGCTTTAAATTCTATCTTCTGTAATTATGTTATTATATCTAGAATATGCTGTATGAATGTCATCTCAAGTACTGCAAACAGCAAGAAAGAACAGAGTATATAGTTATACCGTGCTGTTCAGCTTCCATCAGTAGCTCTCTAGCGCTGAACTTTCACTTGTCAGATTTTGTCCCCAACATCTTCATGTGTAGACCTGATTTTGCTCCAACGAAAGTTGCATAAATCCCATTAATACTGCTGCTGACTGGAGCAGCTTTCCCTTGCAGTACTTTCATTACTTCTGACATGTAGAGACATAGGCCATCAAATAAGGTTAAAGTCAGGCAAATATGGTGGATATGCAGTCATATCCTTGAGCAACAGCGTACAAATTCCGCTGAACTCAGACTGTTGGAGAATGGGATAGGGAACAGCTGGTTTTCCCCATATCTCACTATACTTTCACATTTTTTCCTCTATGGCCTCTCTGCTCAGCGTCCTCAGTCTTCCTCTTCCTCTTCACATCGCTCTCATTTTTGCTTCCTGGATCTTTTACTTCTGTTCCTCTCCTTCCTTCCTGCACGTTGCCTCACTAAACCTTTTTCTCTCTTCCAAATTCTGCCTTTTTTTCCCCTCTTTTCTTCTCTGTGCAGCTCTCCCTCATTTTCTCTCCTTGTCAGCCAGCTCCAGATGTCTAATCCATCAACACCTCCTCAAGCAGTATTGTGTACAAGTGTAGTGTGGTGCATGTGTGAAACAGGAGTGTGTGTGTGTGTGTGTGTGTGTGTGTGTGTGTGTGCAGGAAAGTTAGGAAAACTGTAAGTGTGAAGATTAAGGCGTTCACAAGCACACACTGTATAAATGTGTCTGGGATTATGTGCACGTGTGTCACTGTGAGCTCCTCTCACCTTTGGCATGCTGCTTCCCCTCACACCTCAGTAGGAAAGCAGCATCACAGCCATTGCTGACAAAATCTGAGGTGTCATGGTGGAAGAAACCGCAGCGGTGAAACCAACTCAAAGACACAACAGAAAGACACACTGCTCGAGAGCATGTGAATCTCAGGGCCAAGCGTTTCCTCCCAAGTCTAGTGGCAGAGAGTGGGAAAGGTGTGACACGAAGGAGTGACACTTAATCTTAAAATTACCATGGTGCCTTTTAATTTACCTTGTTACCTTTAGGGTATTTGAGTCTGATGTGGAGAGAAAGCATGTGAAAAGGGTAGTGGGAGGGAGTGATAGCACCAGACAGGGATGCAGAGTTGTCTACGGTCATAACAAAGACCGCCTTTATCTCAGGAACAACTTGAGGCAACCTCTGTTACTGATGACAATCTTTATGCTAAAAAAGCCCATTTTCAATTATGTCTCCGTGTTGCATGACTCGCTGTGTGTTGTAATGTTCGTATGAATGTTAAGTACTCGTGTCACAAACACACCACTTCTGAGGATGAATACCAAATACTGCTGTGAAAACAAAGCCATAGCCTTCTTAAGGCTGGCTCAACTCTGATATCTTGGCCTGCATTTATATACCTTATTCTTCTAAAAGGTTCACTTCACTAATTATTTTTCCAGATTTTATTATTGCCAAGATACAGAGAGCAGCACTTGAACCTGGTCGTTGTGTGTGAAGTGTTAAAAGTACGTAGACTGATAATGAATGAAGATCAGGTCCTGCAATGCCAATGCATGAGCCCTCTTATACCTGTACACATGCCAACACCCATTTGGCTCATCAAAACAAACTGAAATGTAGACGCAGTAACAGACTCACACGTAACACACAGTGCAGAAAATTCATGAATCACTTACAGTACATCTCTTTAGCTCTACATCTTTTACTACATCACCCAGAACACTGGCTGGATGAATTCTGCCCATTCATTATTATAGTTTATAGTCCAATCCCACTCTATTAGATTAGACTAGATTAGATCAGATGACAGAAAGTGAGAATCCAGGGATTACCACAGAGCAACAGATTAACGCACAGTATAAACCGTATCCGCAGGCAAATAGCAGCGGGAAAGACGACAGAGGAGAAAACAAGATCAGAAAGAAGACTGATAGGCTGATGTAAACCATTGGGAATGTTTGGATGAGGGACAGCGTGGTGGTGGCGCTCATTTTATCCACCCTACCTCTGACAACCACCACAAAGCCTCTAGATTAGTCATGCCATTAAAATGCAATAACAGAGGCCTCTATTATTTCAGAAAAACCTGTGATGATTGACGTGTTTCTTCCCTTTCAGTCAGAGATATCTATATAATTTCACCTTTACAGTTTGACATTTAGAAAGTAATTAGTAGATCAGCTATAGTCACGTTCTTTTTAATGTGTCTCTTTGATTTAAATGGTCTTTTTTTATTTCTGAGGCCCATGCACGTTAATCCCATCTTGCCCTCCAGCTTATTCACTAACAGCATCACTATCTACAAAAGCTTTGAAAAGAAGAAAACCACCTCGTAATTAGGTTTGCCTTGACCTCCACAAAAACAGCGTATTGTGATAAATTATGTAGCAATTTATTTTTCTATTTTGCAGCATTTTTTTTAAATTTTCGTTTGTTATTTAAACTGTGTTTACAATGAAAATAATGATGTTGTGTTATAATTAACTGTAAACTGGGTCAGTTACCTTGATCGTTTTCGTCTGAAGTCTGAGTCCATTTAACGTGTTGATGGCTTTCTCTGCGTCCTTTGGATCAATGTAGTTTACGAAGCCGTAGCCCAGACTCTGTCCTGAAATGCCAGAAAAAGGGAAAGAAAATCTTTAAAAAAAAGGGGAGACAGAGAGGCCCCCCTTTATTATAAAAGGTGTGATAACACTGAGCAGTCCTGTTGTTTTTATAAAGGTTAAATTATATTTAGACTATTTAGCAATATGTCTTGTACATCCTATACATTCTAAAACTGTAAAACAAAACCAAGCCCATGCCCCTCTTTTTAGTCACAGCTTCTTAGATATCATACGTTTTCCTTGGAAAATCCTTTACAACATCTCTTCATCACTACTGACAAGATCACAGTGACTTGTGCCCCGAGCGCCAGAGTCTTGGTGTGACTTCTGTCAACTATGTGTCATGTGAAGCTTGCTGTGTTACCACAATCCTGCAGATTTGTAGTCTACACGAGACAGCTTCTTTCCAGGTCCCTATTTCCACTATCACATGAATTAATTAATAATTAAATATGAGAAAAAAATCTATCAAGAAATTATTCTATTCAAATAATGGTAAAAAATAGTAACTAATTGACAGGTTAAAGAAACATCTTTGCCTGATTTTCTATGTAATAATAATAATCTCACTGAATATGGAGTGTGTCTATACTCTGATCCTTGCACTCCTCATTACTGGTTGCTTGTTATATTGGTGATCGTGGAGCTTGAGGGAATTTATTCAACTGACGCATTTATTTTAAGATGCTTGAGACAGAAGTATCAACTATTGAATGCAGCAAATGTCATAAATTTAAGTCACATTCTTTTTGAATTAGAGTGAAAAAGTAAAACTCTTCCCAGCACCGCAAATAAAGTATCAAACTAAGTACAAACAACATATTTGTTACTGTCTCTGCAGCTGTGCAGAAAGAGAAAAAAAATATCACCCCCCCATTTCCCTCTAAGCTCAAAGTGTCTAGCAGACTCCCTTTGAGTGTGAAGCAGGCCTGACATCTCTCAGTGTTTCCCCGACAGATCAAGCCTTTCAACAGGCGTAGGACTTTAAGCGGACGCCTCCAGTCATCAGGGCCTTCAGACGGCTAGTTCGCAACAAACAGCTCCGATCCACTAACGCCACAAACGAGCACAAAGAATCCTAGTCAGTTTAAGAGAAGCAGCATGCACATATTCACGCTAATGGGAACAGACAGCGGTTAGTCAGAGACAAAGTGAATCACAAAATATGGAGCATAGCTGTTTCACAAAATAAATATATTTGGGCTATGGATATCAGAGCGCGAAACAGCTCAGCAGTGAGCGGTGGAAGGGCCAGGAGGGACTTGTAGTCCTAACATCAAACAGCCGATGATTTTCTCTTCTTTTCTCCTCTCTTCCCTGTTCTCCTCTGGATTAACTGTGGATTATCAGACACTCTCTATTGTTAATTAAAAACCTGCCATCCTGGAGAGACTACTGCTATTTATAACTAACCCTCCCCTCTTCCCTCTCCTCCTTCTCTCTGACTCTCAGCTGACATCGGGTGTTGAGTTTGGCAGTTTAAATATAACTCACAGAATCATTTTTTGGCTTCTACTCTTTATTAAACTGTGTACACACAAATGAGACCATGAATAATGGAGGGAAATAGAGCATTTGGTAATAGAATTTAATTGAATGAGTTAAAATGAAGTGTTCGTGCAGGTTCTGCTTGCCAATAAATCAAGATTGCCTATTAATGGTTTTCCAAATTACCTGCGGTGCAGAATGCAGATAAATGTAGTATGTAATTGTGAAGAGTTTCCCTAAAATAAAAGCCCGAAGGAAACTGTTCAGAAGGCCGTGTATTCAATTTATCTGACATCTTAAATTCCAGAGGGTGCAACAGCCGAGAGCCCACCACTTGTAATGCCCTTCTCTCTCGTTTGCTGTCTCTCCAACCTTTGCCTCCCTCTTCCCTATCGCTTTGCTCACCCCTCTCCCTCATCTTCAACAAGAAATGTGAGGTTCAATAAGTGAAGCTACCAGAAGGTTAGCTGAAAATGAAGTATGTTGGCGAAGAGCACTTGTGCAGGGCAATTGAGATGGGCTGGCTGGTGCTTAATAGTACAGAAACACTTGGTGCTCATGGAGCCATCCAAGCAGCCACATAGCACCAAACTGACTGCTATGGACTCTAATGCTGAGGGGGGAAGCCTCCGTTTAGGCGGTATCTACAAATTAGTATGCAACCGAGAGCATGAATACACATGAGTCGGCAATGAAATACATTCTCAAAACAAATGTATTTATTTTGATTACAGGTCTGACGAACATAGTGATCAGCTTCTCTGTGTACTGTAAATTATGTTTGTGTATTCACACTTTTACTGTGCGTGTTATTTGCATGGGGAGCTTAGTCTGGTATTGGCATATCTGTCCACCCCCCAACCCCGTCTACACTCCCTCTTTGGCAAGGCTGAGGGCCTCCAGGGCTAAAGAAAAGAGGGTGGGAGCGAGGCTCGCTGGCTGGCATCAGTCCCCAGGTGAGCAGGCAGATGAGGGGAGAGAGAGAGGGAGACATCTGCCTACAGCAGCAGAAAAGCTCCAGGTGGGGATTCCACCTGGAATCAGCGCGGACGGGTGGGAGAGAAACACCAACGCACCGCACTGGCAAATTTAAACATGTGCACACACATGCAAGTAAACATGTAATCACTCAATAACAAAAGTACACATGAACAAACACAAGCAAAAAAGAGAATGCACTCGCAGCAGGACAGTGAGGAGTGCAGCGGCTGGCGGCCAACGAGTAAATGTGTCATTGTGTGTGTGTGTGTGTACATTGTTCTGTATTGTGGTTCCTAAAGCGTTTAGTTAACACTGAAAAGATAAAGAAACAATATGTTTCCGTTCTTCACCATCTGTGTGTCATATAGGCAAAATGAACTACTGTAAGCATCTCCATATGTAACCTACAACATGCATGAGACAACAAACAGTAAGACTGTAAGACTGACTGGCAAGCAGAACCTGCACGTAAGACCTCAACACCTGCCCCGCAAACCTCAGTACTCCCCAGCACGATCAGCCCTGCATGCTGCCAGCATTTGAATCGCACCACCACAGTGCTCTGTTCCATTTTGGCTCAACACACCTTGGTTAAACACAGATGTAGTTTAAAACCGCTCAGCATCACTTAACCTAGTATGGTGTCTTCTTGCAGTATAATGGTGAGACCAACTTGGCCTGCTTGCAGACTAAGTGTTTCAGCCATAAAGTAAAGATTAAAAAAATCAAGCTTGATTGATTGAATTCCTTAAAGAATTTAAGGCAATATAGAGACTGTTAAAGACATGAATAATAGCCTTTAATGGATTAGTACCTAACAGATAAAGCAGCTTTGCGTTGATCAATTAGCTTAATGGATACATTAACATATATATTTTTTAATCGTCAATATAAAACTAAAACCTAAATGATGCATTGCTCTTCATAATGGCCTTTTAATGAGGTTAGATCTTCACTTGCCTTTGATTTGTCAGCTGCCTACAGTGCAAGTCGTGACACAAATGACTTCAGAAAATGCTTTGCAGCAGTAAAAAGTGTCATAATAATATAAATATGTAAATATCCTAATGGCACAGGTCTGATTTCAGTCAGAAGAGATTTATGTGAAATACAAACATTTAGGATCTAGAAGTTGTTAATATACATTTTTGTATGTGTAAGCACTTGTAAATCTGTCAAAAGCTGTCATTAAACACTGAATATGGTTAGTTACCAGTGTAGCACTGCAGTGCTTTATCACATAGTGCCAGTTCACCAACAGACTAACCACATGTGGTGCAGGAGTGAAGAGGTGGGGGCTAATTTGGACCCACCTCCACTGCTTTTGCAGACCTTTTGTACAATCTGACATAAATTGTATAGGGAGGTAGGCATATTTTTCAGTGGTAAAATCACTGCTATTTCAAGCAAGCAATTCTTTGGTGTGTTGGCGAGGTGTTATGACTAAGCCATTATTTGTTTCCTGAGGAACAGCAGGTTGCCCAATGTGTGAGTTGGGAAAATGAGTGCACTTGGAGCGGGTGTCCTGCCTGATGGCCCTACTATGAAATGTACCCTTTCCGTCCCCCCTCGTATGTGCACATGTACAGTATATACATGATGAAACCTATGCAGTATCACATGCAGTATAGATGCACAAATAGTCAAACAAAAGCACAACAGATGTATGCATGGTTACACTGGATTTAAATCATCGAATAAACATTCACGTACAACACTGTGGCCCACAGTGCGACACATAATGATATGCTGTAAGGCACACATAGTAAGATGCTGAAGTTGAATATTGCCTGTCATTATTTCGTGCCTTTTTGTTGTATCACATGACTAAGAGCCCTGTACTGCAGACATGAAAGCGTCGTCATCTCCTGCTATCATCAGGAAAAGCTCATGCAACGACTATGGGCTCTTTGATCTAGAGCAGCATCTATCAAATGAAACACATAGCTGCAAGAACCTTCTATTTTACTTCATATCACAGTGCAATTTACTGCTCTTAATAATCTGTGAAACGTTGTAGCTATTAATCAAAAAGTTCATTTTAAATGCTGACAGCATGTTGTCAGACAGATATGATTTTGTACTTGGAGCAGAGGCATTCTGTGGTTGTGATACGTGTTCAAATTCTATTTTAAATGAGTCACTTTTTCATCTGTGTAGTGTATACATTTTCAGTACAAATAATAACTTATGTATATATTGTATAACACATGCTCCCCGATGAATCTAACCAGCTCTGCGTGAATTTGAGGCAGTCTAACAAATGATCTATTTGAAGGGATCTTTTAAAGGCTATCTATAAAGACAGTCCAACACCTTGTCGGCAGTGGAATCCGTCATTTGGTAAAGTATCAACAGGAGTATGGGGGAGTTGAAGCAGGTACTGCTGATAATAACACACCTTGAGAGGACGAGTGCCCTCTTCCCCGAAACAGGCAAATCTGTTTGGTCAGTCTTAAATTTAGCAACATTTTAACGTGAGACGAAAGGGAGGAAAAAAAATTCAATTTGTCAAAGAAATGTGTCACACTCCTTGCTTCCACTCCTGGCCGCTGACGTTGTGCCTCTTGCTGCGGCAGCAACTTGGACTAGTCCTATTTTTGATGGGCCAGCGCTCCCCCAGCATAAAAAAAAGTGTGCTGTCACCAGGTTTATGTCAAAATACACTTCCCTTACCTTAAAGAGGGTCGACTCCAAATAAAATGGGAACGGAGAGTTGTGATGTGTGGATTTTGCAAAAGTACAAACAGAGGGAGAAATGAAGAGAACAAAAGACTACAGAGCCTCGAATATTACTGTTAAGCATATCATGTGGCATATATGGAGTCTGTTTAAAATACTAAATTCATAAACAGAGCCACGTCCCCCGCACACATGCATCTACTGTAGATCCCTCTCCCACTCACTCATTCAACACATCTTTCCCTCCTGGGTTGCCAAGGTAGCAGCCACTGTTGCAGTCAGGAGGCTCCCACTCTCAGTTCCCAAGGTTCTGCTTCCACCAACACACACACACACATCAACACACACCTTCCCACGTAAAAGCTCAGGGACAAACACACACACACATATAAACCACCCCCTCATGGTGGCTCCCTGAGCCTTGGGGCCAGTGGACTGCAACTTGCAGTGTGTGGGCTGGCTGGCTGGTTGCGCAGCTGAGAAGTACAAATCAGGCTGACAGACAGAGAAGTCCCGTTAAGTCTTAGACAGAGCTGTTACGTCAGAATTACGGAACCTACCCTATTGCACCTGCTTGGACCTCTTCTGAGTGAACAGGCCCACAAGACCTCAACCGTCCACGCCCAGCCCTGCAGCACACAAGCTAGGGACAAAGGGACTTTCTGGGTCTCTCCTGCTCACGTACAGGGCCCTCAGAGTGAAGGGTCAGAGGGCGAGTTACCAACCCTGAGGCACATTCAGTCTGTGGATCTAAGGCGGACACAGGGGACAGTCACAACCTCTGTGTTCCATGTAAAAGGGCATTCAGAGTGAGATGAGAAGGGACAGGACTCTGAAGTTGGGGTCACAGGACGTCCACTTCAGGGTTCTATGCAGAGGGAGGCAGGACAGTCTTGGGACCCGGGACTCTAAAACTTTAATGTGTGTCTGCCTGCTTGTGTCTGCACTTCTGAGCCTGGCAGCTCTCTTAATAGCTGGCTTTGGAGATGTCAAATCCTTTTTTCATCTCTTTCCCTGTCAGCTTTGTTCACGCTATCTTCAGGTTTCAGCCCATTTCCGGTTCCGATAAACGCAGCTTGTATGTGTGAAATAGCCACTGCACCAGATCTCCTTCAGCAAAAATTCAAGGATTTAAACAGCATGTAATGCTTTGCCACCACACAGTACCATAATGCATTTGCATTGTTGAGGTGCAGTCTAAATGGCTCTCATCATAAGACAAACAGAGGAACAATAGCATATTTTGTTCCCATCACTCTGGTAATGATGTGAAAAACAGCTCGACTTGCATTCTAAGTACAAAGAGAATCAGAGTCAGATCACCCCTGTGTGTGTTGTCAATGTATTTTTCAGTAGCAACAAAGAGATGTGGGAAAACAGAGGAATATATGGTGAATATTTGATTTGCTTCCTGTTAGACTGACAGGCCTTGTGCAGGAGATAAGCTCCACCCACCTATCCTTGCTGTTTAGATGCATATTTTATGTTTGCAGTACTTGTGGGTGCACACCGATGTTCCATAATAGAAACAGAATGACTATGAAACTAATGGAAGCACACGGCTTCTAACAACAGGGTGGTGCGTGCAAAGCCAAATTTGGCAAACCTAAAACATTTTTTGCACCTACAGTATATGAATAAGTCAAACCTGTCCTTATGTAAGAACTGGGTTCGCAGCAGGTTTTCACATGGCACAGAAGCTGGTGTCTGTCAGAGGTTCTCTGGCTTGAACTGCTCCACAGCTGACATCACAGTCCATGTATTTTTCATAGCCAACATCTGCTTGGCTTGCTACATTGTCACTATGATTTGCATCAGCTCCCCAGATTCAAAGTATAAAACCAACACATGGAAGGTGACTAGAGTAGTGTGCACAGAAGGCATCAGTCAGTGTGCACGTTTTTTTGTTTGTAGCGATAAGAATTACTCCATGTGCATAAACAGAAATGTTGGTTCCACTATTAAAAGAAATAGTGATTTGAGTTCGCTGCTGAAAGCTAGCAATCACTAAATTCTGTGACTGCCTTCGAAAAAAGAAATACAAACAGAACAGAGCAGACAAACAGCAGCTGGCAAATATGCTGTTTACTGTTTACCAAACAAGTCAAATACCTTATCTATCTCCACAATAAAGTATTTCTGATATAGTATGGTTACTAGGCTTTTGGCTAGTGTAATTATTGCTACATGAAAATGCAAACTGGTTGTCCATATAAATATGAAACCCGCCCCCACCACCCAATGCAATCAATTCTTGTTCCTGCATGAAAAGCTATTTTCTTCTTCCCCATGTCATTATGGAAATAAATGCATTCATTTTTCCAACGGAATTGCAACTGATGCTGAAAAATTATCCTGAAAATTACTTACTGACAGTCAATTCCTTTTCTGCGTGTGTGTGCGTGTGCATGGGCATGTGTTGGGGTTCATGAGCGCTGAATCAGTACATTGCAATGGCTGCATTAAGATTTTTGTTGTATGAGTGACAGCTTTCACTCTTACTCATGATGTAAGCTTTTGAACTGGCAATTATTGACTCAAATAAAGAGTTAATAAAATGCATAAACACCAATTCTGGTAAGTGAAACCATACATAATCCACAGTCTCAAAGCATTATGTCCATGCAAGGGGACAAATCTAACAGCTACTGCAGCTTGCCATTTAGTTTAAACAACAAACCACTTAAGATGAGAGTACCAGGCAGAGCCAGACAGGTAGTAAGGCAGGAAGTAAGGTAGGCAAGCGAGCAGGTGTGTGAGGGGCAAGAAAGACACCCAGAGGTGGCTCTTCTATCAGCTGAAGTCAGCCGGGGTGACAGATGGAGCTGGAGTATCTACGCCTGCCTGCACCCGCCCAAGCCTCGCGCCACGCTGGCGTCATTGGAGCTGACAGGAGCAAGTCCACAGGAAGCTGAGAGGGCGCTGAGGACCTGTCTGTCTCCTCTACCTGTGTGAGGCTCATGTGCTCACACCTTTTCAGAAAACACTCACAGGTTAGTTGAGATGCAAACAGGTTGTGAGAAGGGAACATACAAACACTAATGCTTGCTTGTTTTAGTGCGCTTCCACTCTCTTTTTCAACATATTAAATACCATCTTCTACTTCCTCAGCAAAGTCTCGATAAAAATGCCTATATGGCAGAAGTGGATCCATCCTTCTTACATCAATATGCAGATACAGATATTTATGGTACACGAGTACAGTACAGGTGTGTGTATAGAATCCTCAAATATGGCTGTTTTCTTTTACTCTTCTTTTTGCCCCTCCCACTCTCAAACCTGGCTTAGTCTGTTAATGATTTGGATGACTGTTAGAGAGTATGAAGCCTCTTGGCATTCCCTGCTGGAAGTGAGAATCTGTGCTTTGTTAGCCTAAAAGTTTGCACGAGGAAATTGCACCCATGGGAGAGCAAAACAGGCATACACCACAGGGGGAGATGGAAAGAGGGCAGAATTTATTTATACCTTTTTGCGTTGATGCTAAGTCATCAGAGAGACCTTGTAGTGCAGAGCAGAGGAGAACCCTAAATGGTTTAGAAGTGAGCAAACAAACATTTCCGTCTCTCACAGTCCCCATTTAGGGCCCCCATTCTGTTCTTTTTAAACTCTCTCCAAATATCTGCTGTTAGCTTGCTTCCTCTCTGCTGCTTGGCAAATCCCACTTAAAAGGAAAATTGGGTGGGGAGAAAACATGGTGATAGCATGTGGTATCCCAGTGTTATTTTTGTACACTCCATCCTCCATTATCCTGGTTTATCTGACTCTCAGGCTCCATTTTGTGGCCCATTACATAGGAAGAGGAAGATGGTCCTAAAGCTGCAGAAAGATGCTACACAGAGCGAGGGTAAAAGAACAAGACAGCAACAGTGGCAGAGCCAGTGGCCATTTCTAGTTCTCAGTCAGAATTGCGATGGCTTTTGGCCTCTTTGTTGTACTTAATCTATTAGGGAATATCTAACTGTGTTCTACATCTGAGTGTGCATGTTTATACTCTCCTTGCCAGCATGCTTTCCGAGAATGGCTTGGTGATCACAACTGCCTGCCTGCCTGGTGCTCTTTAAAGAGATTATCAGGAGAAGAGTGTCAGTAAGTAGGATATAAAATGAAAGCCATTATGGAGCATTATCACTGAGCAGCACAACCCAACCCCCCTATCCATCTGCTGTATGGCCACCCACACAGACACTACACCCAGATTACAGCCATGATTAGCACTGCGAAGTGCTGCTTAATTTAAACACCTCTGGAGAACATGTGGCACTTTGCTGCGCTGCTGAGTTGCAGCGCTTGAACACAGTTGGCAGAGATGGATTTCTCCTTATAGAAGATAACATGCGCAATGATTCCTCTCAAACTCTTTAACTGTTTTGAACAATGCTGGACGGACGCAGTGTGTGCATTTTTTTTTGCATACAGCATATGGACAGAGTGTAGCTACACCTACCTGTTTAGCAGTTTGTGAACAGTCACATACGCTGTCTGCTTCAGCATGTCTGTTTCTCTATTGTTCCCAACATTTTACCATTTGAAGATAACGGAGTACAGTATGAAAAAATGATCTGACAGGCAAACAAAAGCACAAAGTAAACTAACATTTCAATTCCAAACACTGTTAATGTTGGAGACCATAGAGGATTTGCACCTGTAAAGCCAGATGCTGTAGTAACTTCTACACATGTTGAGTGTATTGCAAGGTTTTAAAACTCCTCAGATACATCTCAGATAGAGTGGTTGCTACGCACATTATATTCATAGAGCACAATAAATTGACAAGCAGTGATACCGCAATGCAACATAAACAGTCTCTGTTCTGTACCTGTGATCTTGTCGCGAACCAGCTTGCAGGACTCGATCTCACCGATGCTACCAAACAGGCTGCGGAACTCCTCTTGAGTCATGTTCTGGGGCAGGTAGTTGACGATGAGGTTGGTCTTGCTGTCGTCATTTGTGGGGCCAGTCTGCATAGGTGAGGGGCAGCCACGGCTGTTGTTGGTCGGCCCGTTGGCTGTGGTCCCTCCTCCGCTGGGGCCATTTGTCACCGGAGCTTCCATGTTACTGATAATCTGTAACAGTATGAAAAAGGTCAAAGAAAAGGGGATAGGGTTAGCATTCATTATTAATATGTAACTAGGTTACATATTTTTCATTCTAGCATTACTTTTGTTGTATTATGTCAGATTATTAGCATAAATATGTTTGGAATGTTTTAAATAAGCTTTTGTGCATAAAGAGATTTAATTGTAATGGTAGCAAATAAAAAAAAATGCAATTTCCCAATGTCTGATCATTTATGTTGAGACACGACCACATATAGTGATCGCCAGATTTATTACTGCTGCTCATTGCAGCAAGTGATGCAAATCAGCAAGCAGAAATGTTTTATATCAATGCACAGGTTTGTACTTTTATTTGATAAAGCTTTTTGTGTTTGACAAATCATGCTGAAAAGCAAGACCATCAGAGTGTGTAAACAAATAATTAAATTATCACAATGTCTGTCATACTGTACATCAACACTTAAACATTAGTATCGAAACATATAATAATCAAAATATAAGTAAAACTGTTACATTGAATGTTACAATAAAACGCACTTCACAACATCTCAAAACACAGATATATACATATAACAAACACTAGACAGTTAATGGAGACATTAGACTGTAAATAGTTATAGCTGCTGAGATTTGAGCGAGGGGGCAGGAACACGGGCAACCTTTTAGCTAACTATCTGACTGTTGATGCTGCTGCTGTGACAGAGAAGGCTGCATTTTCATAACTGGTTTTACACAGCATCTCGTGATCAAAGTGTTCAAAAAGCAACTGTGAGCTCGGTGTAAGTGTGAGAAAACATTTTTTAAAAAAAGGGTGAGAAGGAGTGAGAATTAAAAGTCGGGGGGGGGGGGGGGGGGGGGTAGTTTACACTTTCTATCACAGCACTCCGATATATTATTCAGAATCATCACTTGTCACTAACAAAAGCAACATGTGAGATGAGACAATAAAAATCAAATTAATAAAATCGTCGAGAGGTGCGACAGATAAAAAAGGTGGAGGCGCTGTTACAAAGCCGTCACTCTGTCTTGGCTCATGCTTCATTAAACCAACATTTACTTTTCCTTGCACTGACGCTGAATCTTACGTTTCAGATCGAGCTGTCTTACTGTTAGTACTGGTAGTTATTCAGATTCTGCATAAACAACCATCATAAAGTATAGTGTGTCCACAGAAAAAGGCCTGTCCATTCCCATTAGAGCAGTCTCTTCCACACAAGCACTAACATGCTGAAACCTAAAATAAGATGCAAATATTCTCTAATCTGATTCAATCAAACTTTTAAAGGCATCACTCAGATCTCTGCCTTTCCCCTGTTCAACCATCCAGCTCTCTGTCTATTTTTAACTATTTTAAAGTACACGCAGACAGGCTGCACTTGGAAGTAGGGCTGGTTTTAGCTAAGGAGAAACGGCACACAAGTCGTATTTCACTCTATTTCTGGAGCATCACAAGCCTGTGTTCTAATAATATATCTCAAAGAAGAAAAATTTCACATTTTGTCCAGAAATAGTTATCAAAACCATTTTAGATGTTTACAATTTGTGTACTACCTGACTTTAAATATTTTCCATTTATCTATCTACCTAGGGAGGTTATAGATCACTAGAAACACTTTACTACCAATATTAACATTTTACTAATGTATTTCTTTATTTGGAATAGCATTATCCTACGCTGGTGATTTCAATCTATCCTTCTAGAATGTATACGTGTGATGACACATATTTTACATACATAGTTTCCTGGCTTACCATCAAAACAATTAGTGAATAAACTCAAGAAGTAAGGATAGTTAAGTTAAGACAAATGTGGTCTTTGTCTCATTATTTATTTCTTATTATTAAGGGGGACAACCTTTACCTTCGAGTAACTATACCAGCAATATCAGCACCAGATCATCTTTTCTGTGGTTTGAGGGAGACCTTAAAAACAACCCTATATTTCTTATTTTTTGTTATTTTGAGCAGCCACAGCAAAACGTCAATCTCACGCCGGCTCCCATCCTCTCATTCTACACACACCCATGCATGCACACACATTTCATGCATTCACACTCTGTGCTGTCTGCAGTGGGTGGAAGAGCGCATATTCAAACGCACACACGCAGACAGACACGCATACAGAGAGAGAACAATGGCTTGAGCCCACAGCTGAAAACAAACAGACAGGGAGATATCTAAAAGCTTTCAAGATGAGAGCTGCATGCAAATTGTTATTTTGACAGTATCCTTTCCTACTCACTCACCACTCTACCACAACAGAGACACAGAGACAGACCGAGAAAGACGGAGAGAGAGAAGGAGGAGGAGAGTGGAGCGGAATGAGAGAATAGTATCAGAGTTGATTGGAAAGGGCCTTATTAAATCTGTTTACATTCCCTGCTGGGCTCCATTCTGTCTGAGAGACTTTCAACTCCATGGGACGTTTTCTGAGGAGTTTTTACACCAAAATGGCTGCCTCTAATTAACAGGGACCTGCCGAGTCCCAGTGGCCAATTATATTCTTCCCCTTGTCCCTGCTCACCAGCATTTGTGATGCTCAGCAGTCCACTTCATGTTAGTTGTGAACACTTTTGCTGTCCCTGCTCTCTCACTGTGGAGCCCAGTGCTGTGGACAGAACTCACCATGTGTCCTGCTGAGTTGGTACAACACATAGTCGTCTCAGCCTCAAGATGCACCTGCTTTCACTCACACGTCAAAATGCTGCCTACTGAAAGTACACGGCAGAGCCAGCACTGATTTTCTAGCTGGCTCAGACCGTGTGCAGATGTTGGAAGAATGTGATACAAGTGTACAAAGTGGGGTTAGAATTTAGAAAAAGAGTGGTTGCCGTTCTAAACTGAAAGATACCTGGTGGTAGTTCTTAAGACTGGAACCTTAGGCACAAATAATCAATTATTCTTGACTCAAGCAAGGCTACAAACGCTAAAGCAAAGAGCACGGGGGAGCGATCTAAAGCATGCTGGAGTCCTCAAAACAAGAGAAAATAGAGATTAAAACAATGATGGCAATAAGAAACTTCAGTAAGTCTTCATGTGTGCAGAGGAATATATAGTTGCTGTAGGAAGGCTCATAGCTGCAGCGTTGTATGTAATAACGAAGAATAAACAGCACAGTTGATTTGTAAAACATTTTAGATAACAGCTATATACATTTTTTTTTAAATGACTGGATTCCTCTGAAATACGCCAAAGATAACATGTCAGCAGCTGGATATTGCTTTTCACTCATTTCTGCACAACTTCTCTCCCCATGTTCTTGCTAGTCCCGTTCATCTATTGCCCCATCAATCAACTGCTGCTCCAGTAACTACTGTCGCAGTCAGCAGCATCACCACCATTGCGTATTTATTTAAACACAGTACAGTATCAGATCATGTTACTTGATGGGTGTGTAAAATGGCTGGGCCATCCATTTGGCAGCAGTAGTCTCCTTACCATCTTTGGCTGTGTCAGCAATCCTTTCTCTGCCCAGCCCTGGAGCTGTGGGAGCTCTGCCTGACGCCACTGTGTCTCTGTCGACCCCTACGGAGCGGAGCAGAGGGAGGGAGGGATGCACAGCCCACCGTCAACATTATGCACTCACTTTACAAGGTTAGGGTTGTAGTGGGATTTAGGGAGTGGGGAAGTTGGGAGTGTTGGAAAAATGGCAGCTCACCAGAAAAACACCTTTTCAGTCATTTCACCAGTCAAACTAAAACAAGTGGCAGTTGGCTCAGAGTTGTTTTCGTTTTTGGCGTTATGACTAGTTATGACGAGTGATTTGTCAATGGTGAAATGGGAAAAAACAAATTGGTGTAATAAATAGGACTTAGAAAATGCTTGTGGTTCAAATTGTTTATTGTTATTCTAGAAAATGGTGTGGGGAGAAAACAATGTTATTTCTTCAGGTGTTATTTTAATTTTATTACTCTGTGCAGCTTCCTCGTACACTGAATACAACTGTGTGTGTGTGTTGGCAGGTTGGTGTGGTGACTGCAATGACCTTGGCAGAGTTTATAATGAGGGTTTCCCTCTTGCTCTCTGTAGGTAAACAAGCCTGTGGTTGAAGAGACAGAAATGCCACAAAAGAGCAGGAAGTCTGTTCACTAGCTCTCTAGAGCAGGGGGCTTAAATGCCTCCAGCTATCTACAGATGCTACAAGCAGCCAATTTAGCAGGAGAGGAGTAAGAGAGGATGGATGACCCCTGACTTCATTTACTACTAGAGAGATGAAGAGAGGGAGTGAGGGATCAGATGGAGGGAGGAAAAAAAGGCGAGGTCTGAATAATGGGAAAGACACTTTCAATACTTCAAAGAACGGGAGACACAGGGGTGGGGGAGGAGGGAGTCTGTACATGTTCTGTTGTCAATGTGTCTTGTAAACTTAGACAGGAATGCATAATGGAGGTCTAAATGAGAGTGAACTGTCAGCTTAAAATGGAAAAAGAAGATTCGGGGCGGAGAGGTCAAGAAAAAAAGGATTAAGCACATATCTCCTTGCTGACAGGTAATGGTAAATATGAAGATATTTTTGGGGTGATCATTTAGAAACATCAACTTGAGAACCACCTTTGTTTTAGCCTGATGAAGACCAAAGGTCTATTCCTGCTGAATAATGGCTGTGTGAAATATACAGTGTAACTCTGGCAACGAGAAATCATTATGTTTCATGCATCTACTATATAAAAACATTTTAAAGCTTTAGCTATATTTAGTATATGCATATGCAGTATATGCAGGTTTGCCAAATCCAAAGAGGGGTTTCTAAAATAATGACTACATAATAATTATAAACAACAAAGAACCATAAGGGGACAGTGCCAGGGACAGCTACGCCCACACTAAAGCCACTGCCCACAGAACAGGGGACCAACGCTCTTCTTATCTAAAAGGAAGACTGGACAGACTGCATTTCATGTCGACTTGTATCGTCCATTAAATGTAAAGTTAAAAAGCTATCCTGAAAAAAGGAAATGTTAGGCAAAGGCGAGACATCAAAGCATTTTTCACCCATGCGTCGTGTGACATACGAGTCAGTGTGGAAGCTGATGGTGTGCCGCGGCAAGCAGACAGTGCAGCATCACTATAGCATATACATATGTGGTGATAAAAATGTCAGAAGCAGCAAGCAGATGTATATGATTGTCCCACAAATTTCACCAGCTATTATAAAGCCGAATGTTGGCAAAAGGGATATTATGTTTCTTAGAAGTGCGTTCAAGTCACTCCTTCCCATTTTCCAAACACTACTCAGTACTCAATATTTAATGCTCAACCATTCAATAAGTCTTAGACACAACAGACAAGCACACAAACATTTTTACCCTTCTTCATATTCTCACTGTCTTTGCATTCATCATGTGAACACACGCATGTATCTTCTGATAAAATCTCAAATAACAGTTGAATAAGGGTGCAATGTGATTACATTCACCAACCACTGAGATGAAAAAACCACTCATGGATGCAATTTTAATTATTGAGGGAATATATTTCAGTCAGTGCTCAGATGCTGGGAAAACGTATTATATAATCAATATGCTCTATAACACCATTAATATTTGATGCCACAAAAGTGCTTCCTGTCTCCTTGGGCTCCTGGCCACTGGTGTCTGAATACTGCAGTCAAACTGGAGGAGCCTCATCTGCCTACAGCACGGAAGGACGGTGTACAGTTGCTTTACAAAAATACCAAAGGCACAGGCAATGTGCTTATATGAATCCATTATAAAAGACATTCTTCCACGCTGTGCACAAATATTAGTATCTGTATCTGTGTCTACTTCTCCATACATCACTTCTGGTACAAACTAAAATTTTGATGACCAATGATTTTTTTGTCTACCTTTCATGTCTTTTTCCCTTTGCTGTTTTCATACCATAACGACAGCACTTTAAATCGCTGTTCTGGTGCAGGGTGCCTTCCCTCTTCTCTTACTTTGCTTAGACAATCAATTTACTATGACTTGGCCAGGATAGATGGCGGCTGTAGAGACTGCGGAGTAGACAGTATGCTGCAGGATCTCTCCACTGACAGACACACTGCATGGCAGCTACAAAATGGGGCCATTGTGCAACCATCTGACTTGTTAGACGTCACCTAAGCATCTTGCTTCAGATATTATTTGTGAAATCCTTATACCTGATGCATCTTATTTGGTGCTAATAAGACTACTTTTTGAGGCTGGTAAATAAATAACAAAAAGCATTACCTAGTTCTAATTTATTGTCAGATATTTTAGGTACTCGCTTAAAAACATACAAACCCACTGACAACATACAAACCAGCAGCATGTGAATTTGGTAAGTCACAGTGAAATCCCGTCTCAGTCCCCCAAAGTTAAGCAGAGTTCCTTTCAAAATGACGAAGACACGAGGAAATTAATACAACTTTACTATATCAGCTTCTCGGCCAGTCAGGTTTTGTGTAATGCTCTCCCCCCCCCCCCCCCCTTTCTTCCTGGCTCTCTCCCTGTCTCTTCACCTCTAGCAGCCTCTTCCGAGCTCTGAAATGTCCTGCAGGACAGACGGATGCTGGGCCGGATCAATCAAGGAAAGTAATCTGGCACACACATAGATACACACACACACACACACACACCCCTCCTCTGTTGCACTCCGGCCTGCCTGCCTCCAGTCTCATCGATCTGCATCTACTTTACCAAATGGATTCTTCTTTTTTTTCTGTCCTCCTCCACTGCTTTTCTTTCTGTGTGACTCGGAATAATAAATGTTCCAGAAACGCGAGACCTGTATAAAAGCTATTCCTCCATTCAACTTTGCCTGGACTTTTCCTTTTTTCTTTCTTTTCTGTGTTTTCAGTCTTCATTGAGATTGATTAAGTTTTCACACATACTCCCTCACAGCTCTTGAGCAATTGGCCATACTTGTTTGAGGTCAGAAGTCAGGAGATGACAGGATTGGGCAAATTGCCAAAGGGTATGTCGGACAGGATCTACAAAATAACAAGATTTATGTTTCACAGACAACTACAGGATAACGGTTTTTTATATTCAAATGTACACATACAAAGTCTAGTACACCAAAGATTTAAATGTTCATCGTGTGTTTTTTTTAGATCACCTAATTATTCTAATATAAAAGCTTTTCTCTAAAACTACTGCAGACAGTACATAATTCAATAAAAATGATCTGAGAAACTGCAGTGCTCTGTACAGTACAGTACAAATTCACATTCTCCAACAGACAAAATAAACACACACACACACACACACACACGCATGCACTACAGTGTTCTTCACTTAGCCAAACAGTAGGCGGAACCGGAGCCATTTGTCCACTGGCTGAATCCCAACTCTGCACCAACGCATGCAGAAAATTGGTGAGCATCTTGACTCTGGAGATGACACTTCAATTTGTGCAGCTCTAGTGACTGGTGTTCTGCAGTTGCTCCCTTGTGGGGGTGTGAGATCAGCTGGACACCTGCCTAGCTGTTTGGCTGAAGCCTGTAGCACAGGGACTGGGCCTTGGATTTGTAGCCCTGGCCTTGTCTGGCAGTCCCTGTCCCTCAGTCCCAGCTCTGGCCTGGTTTCTCAGGTCCTCATCACAGTTCCCCTGTTCTGTGCAAGTAACAGTCCTGCACTTGATGCCCCTGACTGCCATTTTCCACACACACAGTACAGTGCCTTCATCCGAACAATATCAAATCCCCATAAGCGACTTGCCAGCCACTGTTCTGGTTCGAGCAGCTGAAGCAAATCAGCAAAATGTGTCTGCTATCCACCGCTGTCTGTCCTGCTATAATCCCTGTGTGTGACGAATGGGAGTGATCACTGTCAAGGCTCTCAGCTCGGACATTTCGGTGGATTAGAGACGCTAAATCTTTGTCTCATCCGCTACATGGGATTCCACCCCTAATTAAATGTCATTAATGTGGTTAAAGGTCTCAGAGAGGTTGATATCTATCTAATTTGTAAGACTTATTCAGAAAATATCAACCCCTGTTTCTGTGGATAGTAAGCAAGACCCCACGCTGAGGATAAAGAGGGGGGAAAGAAAGCGGGAGAGACGGGGGAGAATTTCAGTCAACAGTAGGCCTACATTATGCTTGTCACTAAACATGGCATGAAGGAATCGAATAGTATCACGTGCTGTTTTCATTTTCTCTAAATAAATGTGAGTGACACTGAAAGAGATTCTGTAGCACTGCAACGACAAAAAGCTGCACTACAGGGGATTGCATTTGCTTGCTGTGACTTGTGCCTCCGTGCACGGTTCTTATTTGTGCTGAGCTGAAGTTGCTTTAAGCTGGGCTGGGACAGAGAGTAGAGGACACAGAAACAGCAAGGCAGAGAGAGCAGGCAGGATGATCCATCTGAGTCAGCACCATGTGTCATGAGCGAGGACACCACCTCCACAAGTAGCTGGCAGGTGAATGTGGCCACGCACCTGTGCAGGCAACCAGCCATTTCAGTCTCCTATCTTTAGCAAAAAACACTGAAATACACTGCATAGACTAATACATAAACAAACATAGAAAAAGCAGGCACGAATGCGCCTACATTTACTCAGCTATCAACTATTCATCATTACCTTTCCCACCTGCATGTATCAGGCCAGAAAGAAAGCAGTTCAGCGGCATTTTACTGCTACCATGCATTCAATTTTATTTCATTTGAAACGACATGTACATTCCTCATTTTATTGCTTCACTCTACCCTACAATAATTTTGTTGTATGTATAAAAAACGTCTAGAGTAGTAGAACAAAAAACCCATAAACTTTTATGACTGAACTAATTTTTCAATATAATACACAGTGGGAGTTCTAATTAAAACTGGTTTGAGGCTGGAAGTGGTAATATTGGCTTTGTAGAACAGGTATTTAAAAAGCTATAAACAGCCTGGAGCCATATGATAAGAACAAAACCTACAGCACAGCAACTTGCAGAGAACAACAAAGAGAGAAGAACACTGGCCTGGCTGCTGAGCAGAGTCAGAGCTCTTCCTAATCTAATCAGTGTTTCCCCCATCAGTTGGATCTCAGACACAGCCTGCTGCTGCTGCTGCTGGTGTGTGTGTGTGTGTGTGTGTGTGTGTGTGTTGCCTTGCAGCAAAAGCACAGGGCTAAATCACATAGACACCAACCGATGGTTGTACTCAAGAATTCATTCAACAGCCCTGGGTAATGTGTGTGTGTGTGTGTCTGGCTAATCTGGTTATTGATTCGGCTCAGTCTAATCAAATAGCTGTAAGGGAAAAGGGCAGCCGTCCATCATCTGTCCTAATGAGTAAACTGTTTGATGGAGGCAATGAATAACTCAAAACTACATGTAGAGGAGGTTACTACAGCGCTGATAGAGAGACAAGCTGAAAGTTTATATGCATCCTTTGGCAAATCTTTTGGCAACTTTCTTCTTGTACTGTCTGACAATATAATATATCAAATCATTTAATTTGTTATATTCACACTAGATAGCCTGTCTTGATAAAGTTAGAAGCCTGGTTTGATTTAGCCTCATTTGAATATTTACCCATATCAAATCATTTAAATAAAAAAAAAATTAACTGTATTTGTAAGTACTTGGAAAAGAAACCCTTATGAATATTCTTTGATTTCAATTGCTTAATAATTTAGTCACTTAGTTTTATAGTTGCTTTGTGCTGGTCACAATCACTTTGGAGTTTGACTTGATCATTTAGATTGATCCTATCAACTGTGAAACTTTAATCTTGATGTAACCTAACGTGAGAGTGGTGCAATCAGAAATGGCTCCTACTGCAGCGGGAAGCGAGGGGAGTGAGACACAAAGCCTAAATGTATATCAGCACAGCTAACAGCCAAGGCCCGCGGCACACCAGCTAAACCGTTAAGTGTGGCATGCATTCAAACGAGCAGATTAATCCCCCCTGCTGCCGTACAGTGCTGCAAAACTGACAATGCCCATAAGAGACTATCTGCTCATCTACTGTAGCCTGCGCCGAGGAGGCAACATATAAAGACTGATTACCATACAAACGTCTACAGCATCTCACAGCATGTGCTGCACAGTCATGCATCTATGAGACACCACACGTCTTTACAGTTCATACTTTTTCTATTCCTCCCACTCTTTCCTGACTTTTTCACCACCTGCCCACCACACCCTCTTTCAATGTCAACTTGACAGATGCCATTTATCACATATACAGTAAAAAGAATAAGCATTGACTGAGAATCCACACTTCTGTTAGGACAAACACTTTCAACATCACTATATCAAACTTTGTCCTGTTAGCTACCGCTGAGTCTGAACTGGGTATATCAAGGCTTACGTGTAATACACAAACCACTGACAGGGAGACAGTATTATCTACCTCATTGCCTATATAAATATAAATAATTCCCAACAACCACAGAATTATCATCTTTTTGTACAGTGGCCCAAGTCACTGACCACAACAGCCTTTCATATCACTCTTTCTGTTAGTGGGTAGGATCGGTCATTTCAGCTTTGACGAGTCAAGCTGAAAGAAGTGATGGGGTATGCTGTGTATGCACCTCCTAAAGTGTCTGTTACCAATCACAGTGATTCCTTTTTGTCGCATGTTCAATCTATAATTCATCATTTTACAGAAACATATTAATGTTTAATACGTCAGAGGAGGCGAGGCCTGTCGAAAATGTGACCTTGAAAGTGCCTTTAAACATCACAGAGCAACAACACTGGGCCAGTTAAACTGCCAAACAACACAGCTTCTCACACACACACACACACACACACACGCACAGCCAGTCTGCCTAGTGATGCTTTCTGATGCTTCTGTTCTCTTTTTTTCCTGGGATGCAAAATGCAGATGAGACGAGTCAGTCACTTGTGCACAGTCTCTGGAGAATCTGTCACTCAAATCCAAACATCTGTATGAATACCCAAACACACAGGATACAGTGGAGGATGAGAGAAAGGGGGGAGGAAGTGAAGACGGTGGAGAGTGAGGATCGAGAAAGAATGAGGAGTGAAGTAGCTAGGAAAGCCAGCGTTTCCTCTCTCCTTCTGTGTGTTTGACTGAACAAAGAGCTATATACACATGAATACCTCCTTTCTCCCACTGTATTTTCTATCCGGATATTTATTCTGAAAAGCAGCAATGCACAACACGGGCTCGGTCCTGTGTTTGCTAGTGGGCTGAGGCGCTAACACTCCCCAGCTGATTATGTGTCTGTCTGTAGCAGTTTGAGCTGCTGCCAAAGGAATTAGGTCTAGTATTTGTGAATGCTGTTCCCCTCGCAGCAGAATGCCTTACCATGCCTCTCAGATTTCTAGCTTTTTGAAAAGAGAGGGAAAAAACATTCTAAATAAATGAAGGAAATCACTGTGGAAGCCTATTAAATTTTCAACGTGACCGTTTTGTGAGTCTTCATGTGTGTTTAGGCTTCACACAAAAGGAATATTTAAAAACCAAAGCGTGCTAATTGGGACAGAGATTGTTACAGCAGCTTCTTATTCAAACAGGCTTTTGGCTCATTAACTGCTTCCATCCAGCTTTTGTTTAGAGGAAAGTGGAAAAGACATATAAAGACAATAAAATATTTAGAAATATTTATACTGTCACTGTGCCACCAAAATACTGATGTACATACCCACACAAAAAAGGGTCTGTGATGTCAGTTACAGCCTTTTTCTATGAAGCTGACTGTTTCCAGAGCTTTCCCTAAAGCCAAAGAAAGGACACACACACACACATCAACAATTACATATATGAGCTACACTACAAATAGATCAACAATGCGTTGCGATATGGCCTCTGTTTTGCCAGCATTTACTTCTTGTCTTCCTACAAATAAAGTAGCTGTGGCCTGGGAGCCAGTCGGGGTGTAGTTCTGTGATGAACATGCTACCAGAGCGCTGGTCTGGGTGGTCCACCTCAGTATGTTAGCTCCTAGTTTGTCACAAGTGATGATCTAGCTGTTTAAGCAAGTGTTATTAAATATAATGTTCACAGTCTATCAGCTGGCTGATTAACAGTCGCCATGCAAAACATTTAAAGGTCTGTCTATGAAGAAACAGAACACACATATAATGTGGAACACTGTTTTGCAGTAAATCCTAGAGATTGAGATTGAGACTAAGAGGCAACTGTTACACTGCCTAAACCACTTCTTCTTTTTTTTTATTTATCACTCCATCCATTTACTTCGTGTTTAATCAGGCTGTATTTTGCCATGTCACTCTGCATTTGGGCACACGTCACTCGTTCTTAGAAGCAATGACACAGACATACTAAACAAGGCACAGATTCACAAATAACTGAACTAATTGTTTTGTATACTTCATTTTTATTTGTTGTTTTTTTTATTACAAATAGTCTGTGAATCATTGTCATTGTTCCCCAGACCTATAATCTCCCCAAAATTACATGGCACCTATTCCAGTCTTCTTTTTCTCTGATCTTCACGTTTAAATCTCTAAGCACACATTTGGTCGATGCACTGTAGCTAATAAATTCCTCACACATCCCACCCTATTAGCATTGATGTGTAACCTTGGAGCTCACGGCGTTCTGCCTCAGGGTAACAGAGCCACTGCATGTTTGTATCTGTGTGTATGAGTGCATCGTGTATTACTCATATTGCAGGGACTGAAACCTGTTTGGTGTTTGGACCGAGACCAGATGCTGTTACTACCATGTAAATCATGGGAAATGTACACGGTAGAGTGGTGACTTAGTTTTAGGTTAGAGTATTGATAGGTTTAGGTTTTAGGTTAGGCGTATGCAAGTAAAGGTCAGGGTATGTCTGCAGGAAATGAATGTTGATGTAAAAACCCCATTAATAAATAAAGACTAACGTGTGTGTGTGTGTGCGCACGCATTGGTGTGCATGTGTCCAAAACGCCTGGTTCCCCTACTGGGAATACATATTCTGTTTCTGCGTTCACGCCCTTCTCGTTACGTGCTCCTGCTAGGCCCATCCATCTATGCTACATCCCTGAGTGTCCATTCAGCGAACCAGGAGAAGTAACTGCGACACCAAACAGAGGAGTTGCCTTAATACCAATTAGCATTTTGATTGCATCCAATGGAAAGAAGCCAACACGCAAACAATCAAACCTTTACTTGCTGACAAATGAATAATGCGTCCACTGTTCTTCATGCAAATAGAAACGAGAGTCAGGACACTTTGCGCACAGTAAGAGGACCATTTTGAAAAATGGACTGATGCGCTGAGAATGCAAAATACTGGTACTGACTCTGAATCCAGATGGTGACGCAGTATCAGCAATGATAGAAAACTCTGTCTTACTGTTTATAAAGGACATGGGGGGGGGGAGTATGGCCCCTACTTTTGTCAACCTGTAGTGCTTGAATGTAATGAATGAGTGGATATCTGCATGCAAAGTTACAGTGAGTCTCTGTAAACTGAGCAAAAGTAGAACACTTCTAAAAGTGTATAATACCTCATCTCATGCCGACACACACACACACATATATTCATATAGCCATACACGAGCAAGAGCAATGAGCCTAGAAGTTAGAGGACGCACGACATTACAGTGTACTGTAATTCAAGCATGCGCATAACTCCAACACACCTACTACAGCTCTGGCACAACACATGGACGACACACACCGCCACTGTGCACACAAGCAGCACGCAGATAACACGTCTACTCACACAATTACCGAAGACCACTTTTCATACTTAAATATCAAATCCAAAGTCCAGTTTCCCTATCTCTTACAGTTCATTCAGGGCCGACGATGAGCATTGCACCTCTTCTGCAGTATTATACGCAGGTAAATATTTCAGTGGTGCAAAGGCAGGAAAAGGGGGGGACACCTTCAGCCCTGGCTTCCACATAAAATGGGTGCTGTTCCCCATTTTAACCCTTCCCTCCCTCTGTTCCTCTCCCCGTCGTTTCTTATCTCTACCCCTGGATCCACACCTCTACTATTAACATGATAGCTGGCGCTGTCCCTTCTTCCGTCTACCTCCATTTCTCATGCTGCCCGTAAACCATCCTGGACTAACCCCCTGTCTCCCTCTTCCCTGTAAGAAGGAACCTAACATTCAGCACAACAAACAGTTCAACAGTATTCCTGCATTGCCTGTGCTAGAAACACATGAGAAATAGTGGCCGTATATCTACAACTACAACCTACTCTGTGTAGCGCAGGCTGCCCAGAATGAGACAATGGTTAACAACATACAATGTAGTATAGTGGCGGGCTACCTGTAAGCTTCTTCCTTACCATCTTAAACCCATTCCATTCCATTTGGGAGACGCTGGCCGTTGTCTCACGCGCTCTCTCTCTCTCCTCACACAACAGCTACAGCAACGCCTCAGCAATGAAAATTCCCTACTCTCTCTTCCTTGCCCTCTTCCTGTCCTAGTCTCCTCTGAGACTGTCTTCTTCTCACTCTGCCTCTGTCTCTGCCGGAGTCTTAGCAGCGAGCAGAGAGCAGCGTGCTGGAGGCGTACGGAGCAAGCATCGCCTTCTTCCACAGATGCTGAGGAGAGAATGGTGATGCTTGATGAGAGTGCTGGGCTGCAGCAGGCTCCCCTCCCTCTCTCACCGCCCTCCCCTCTCCTTCCTGCAGCCGTCCGCCCAGTCGCCTGCTCAGCTGGAAGGTCAGAGCCCGCCCAGCCCCCCCCCACCTATCTCTTACGGTCTACCATTGGGTTTTTGGCTTGCCTGTCAGCCCTCGGCCTCACCTCCCTCTCCCTCCGGTGTTAGCACCTTCGCTCTCTGGCTGGCTCCGAGCCGTGGTCGGCACACGCCAACCTCAGCCTGCTTTGGCAGAGAAAAGGCTTTCTGAATCCCAGCAAAGCAATCAATCGCTGCTGTGGGCTGTGCTTGAGTGAGCCGGGCAGAGCAGCGCGGAGCAGAGCTCTGCGAGAGTGATTGCAGCCTCGGGCACTATGGTAATAGGATGCCTGCGCAGCACTGTGTATATAAATTAGCTATTACTGGGTGCATGTAGAAATCCCTGGTACGTTTACACGACTGCGTCTGCTCCTGTCTCTCATGCTGAAAGACAAACACGCTCATCCATCTACAGTTGTGAGGACAACCGTGGGCACAATCAATTCCCCAGCCCCAAACCCTAATCATTACAAATAGATGAAGCTTGAACCCCAATACCAGGTGCCAACCATCTGTGAGGACTGGCCAACATGCCCTCACTCAAATCTGATCACACAAATATAACACGAGGACGAGTGACTACGAACAAAATGACCCGGTTTGTTCGTAATTATCATCTGAGCTTTGAATGCAGCTGATAGCCTGTTCACCAACGCACGCGCAGAAACGCGTGGACAGCGACACACACCTGTCCGCACAGGTGTAATCATGAATACCTGTGCGTGGTGAGAGGCAGAGCTCTGGACTACTCACCATGACCATTCTCGTGTCGGGTCGTTGGCGTTACGGGCGGTAACCGGGTTCTCGGCGGACAAACTGTAAAAGCCGGTCAAGCCAGCGAGGAGAATGGGATGGAGCAGCAGCGGCTGGCTGGAGAGGATGAATGAATCGGCGTGCTGGTGTAGTGAGTGTAGCGGAGCCAAATACTGAACAGAGCGAGCCCGTGGCTGTGGAAAACCTGCAGCCCTGTCCCGCGAAAGAGGAAACGCACAGTCGCCCTCAGTAAAGAGAAGAGCTGCTACAGGACGAGCCCACGACAAAGAAAAAGCCACTCAAAGGGAGAGGTTTTAAGTTAAAACCCGTGTACGTTTCTCTAAAATACCATTTAAGGCACGTCTAGTCACCCCGCGAGCGGTCTCCCATTGGCTGGGAGGACGGGGCGGTGCGCTCGCGGAGGCATGTGAAGGCAGGGGGCTCGCGTGGTCCTCAACGTGGGGGAGAGGGGCAATATGGTTCCGAGAGTGGCTGCTGAAACAGCTAGTGTCACAGAGCCCGCGGTTCATGGAGCCAGTTTGAACTCAGCGCATAGTTTGAAACCTTATTCGACTCTTTTCCAACATTTAGTCCTGGGTGTGAACTACCTGTTGTTCAGTCACGTGTAGAGCTGTGGTCATCAGCTGCAAACAGCAGCAGCGTCACAGGGGTCGATGCTAACGCGATGACGGGTGCTACACCCACACACCCCAAAGTGCATCCTTTATGGCAGCTGCTGATTTGTTTTTCCCTACAGTTGCTTTTACACGAGGAGAGCAAAAACGGTATGTCCATATTTTGAGAAGAAATTACGGCTTATTTAATGAAATGCTACTGTCATATTTGATGTTGCCAATTAGGCTACTGTGACTAATTATAATCTTTACAGCTTATTTATTGTTAATGAATATTTATTTTATAAAAAGCAAATTTTCTTTGTCCAGAAGCAAACGTGCCTCAGGTGGAGTTGTCCATCTGTCCCCTACTGTATCACAGGCAGACAAGAAGAGGGAGCTCTTTCCTCCTTTAACGCAGTTACCCGGCATGCAGCAACACAGCAACACTTGACCTTACCTCCACAGTACACACCAACACACATGCATACAAGCCATTTTGGTCTACGAGCTAATAGCTAAGCATATATTCTTATGCATGTCCCCATACATAATATATATACGTATGTATACAGTATCAATGCACTAAAACAACTTATGCTGTAGATGTACAAATCAAAAGATCAGTTTCCTAATGTGACCATACTGTTTCTGTAGTGTTCAATACAGCACTAGGAAGAAGTCATATTCTCATGCTACTTTATTTCAATTAGCATTGAGCTGTGTGAGGCCTGGCAGAGCTAATGTAACTGGTGGATATCCATTAAGATTAGGATCAGAGAGATTTCTCCTTTCCTTCCAGCCCAGGATACTTCCTCATACACGACAGTACTTTATTTCAGTAGTCCTTTGTTATGTGGGCAAAACAGGTTCAGCATGAATTGTTAGGGTCTGAATACTGTCGGTGGAAAATCACACTGTGTAAACACAAGGTACTACCCAGTGTATACCACACAACCCACATACTCTACACTTACATTTTACACACATGCAAATTTCACATTTCACAGTCGAGTAGCTACATAAATTAGATCCCCAGTGAACAGTGAAAAAAAATATTTAAAGAAAGTGGAGAAACAAGAGGAAAACAGAGCGTATGATATGACCAGGTCTGGCAGACTAAAAGATGCCTCCCCACATCACCCTGACCCGTCCACCTGCCTGGTTAGCTACAGCTAGCAAGCTAGCCTGCCTACTGGAACCATATGGGAATTCTCACCACGCCTTCAATTAGGCTTGAGCAACACTGAGATACACATGCACTGACATACTTACAGTTCACACACGCACACGGGGGAAGATGGAATGAACAAGCTCATTATTGTTTCAGAGGAAACAGAATATTCTGGCACTTACAGTCTGGAGATTGGTACTGATCAAATTGTATAACAACAGAGTGAGAGTAATGTAGAATGAGACACAAAGAAAACGGATTAAAATAGAAGTGCATCTTTGTCTCTTTTCTTTTGTTATGACTCAGTATCTTCTCTACCAGAGAGCAGGAGCAAATTTGCAGTTGAATGGTACAGACAACAAACCTTTGGTTTCCTGTCCATCTTTTATCCTCCTGCACTGACCTTTGAGTTTAATAAAGGCTTTGGGTTGGACCAGGAAATAAAACAGTCCTCACCTCACTACCTCTGATATTCTTCCCCAGCCATATTTTTATTTTCGCTTTTTAATTTCACACTGTACAGAACTTGAAGTCAGATCCTAAATCACACATTCATTTCTGTTTTTTCCTATTCTGTCAACTTTGGAGATAGAAAAATGTTTGGCGAAAACAGAGGGTGATCATTTTCTTATTTTATAAAGGACAGTGTTTTGAGGTTGTTTTCTCCTTCTGTAATATGATCCACATAACCTTTTCTTCAAATGAGAATATGATTTGAAAGTGAAAATAGTCCCTCACAGTTGTCATGCTCGGCGTGCCATTTCCCTAAATTGCTCTACAGGACCGTAGTTTTATAAAGCAATGAAAGTGACTGCCTCTACTCAGTAAATTAGCTATAAACACAATCTGCTCTTTCAGTGCGTTGTGTTATGGACTGTGTGTCTCTTTGTGTGCAGTTATGATATACAGACACATACAAAAGATGGAACCATGTTGCTGCCATGTCCTAGTTAAGGGTACACACTGTGCATTGTAATAATGTGTATGGACAGATGGAGGGAGTGGTTGAAATATTCTATCAAGGGCATCCGTGCTGAGATAATTTACTGTCTGGATGTTAGCGATATTGCTGTGTAGTTTATTGTCTTGTGGATTTGGAGTCTCTATAGTTACAGTGTTTTTATGAATACAATACAATACAGCAACTAAGGCATTAAGGCTAAAGTGTTATGGCTAAAACAAGCCTTCTGTTTAAAATGTTTGTTCCAATTATGTGAAATTGTACACATTAAATGTGTAGCATTAATGATATGCATTATTTGGCTTATTAGATGATGACTGATGCTAAGTGTTTGTTGAGGAGGTAAATGAAATTTCCTTCCTCTTAAAAAGTTTTGAAAGTTAAAAAGCTTTTGTGGCTTTAACCCAGCAGGACTAGCCACTGTCAGCAATGTAAAACCCCATCTCACTGATTAGCTTTGGCTCACATCTGTGAACACACACACACACAGTGATGCACAACCGAGAAACACATGCATGCATGGACGTAGCCACCACCACATAAACAAAAGCACTACATTTTGGTTCTAAGAGTGTGCCACAGTCTGACACGGTGACTGGAGCTTGTATGGGCTGGACCCCAGACGTGTGCTTTAGTCTGCTAATTCAGAAAGCAGGGAGTTGGCTAATTGTCATGAACTCCTCCTGCCCTCGATTCTGCTCGGCTTCTCCACCCTAAACCCCTCCTCGTCACAGTCCTTAATGGATTAACTGCAGTCTGTGGTGTTCCTTTTCCTTTCACTTACTCATTCTGGTTCTGTCGCACAAACTCATGTTGATGACTCTGCCACACCCTAAAAAATCAGTTTATCGTCTACTAGTATATACAGATAACACAGTACTGTACATGTGCTATGTAGTGTGAAGTCAGCTATCACATGTGATAAGTGTGAAAGAGCAGGGAAAGAACAGTATAAGCAGTACAGCAGGTTTGAATATGTAGTGTGCAGACAGTGATAATTGTGGGTGCTCTCGGTTTGAGTCTTGTTAACTGTCAGATGCAGTGTTTCAACACCTGTCTTATGTTTAAATTTGCATAATAAGACTTCTATTTAAAGGAGGCGAAGTGAAGGTGCCAGCAGAGGTGTTACCTCAAAGTACTGGAAGAAAATACCTTGATTACTAACAACACACGAAAACTAGTTTTTTTGCAGGAAAATAGATTTTTGCAACTGGTAGTCAGGTTCACAGCAAATTATTGCAACTGAGGACATAACACAGAATCAATCTGAAAGTGAATTACTTTTGTTCCAGTCTATAGCTGTAATTGACGGTGAAAACAGTATTTTGAGAAAGCTGAGAACAATGCATTGCTGATTGATTCAATGCAAAATATCACAGCAGTCCATGCAGTAAAAGACTCTAATACATTTAATAGAGCAGAACATGGTCCTCAGTATTCTGCAGCTTACTCAGGCTCTTTTTGATTTGCCCTTGAAGGACAGATTTAGTTGCTCTATTGAAGTTCTGGCAGTAGTACCATCTTGCTGTGCTACTCAGACTGATGATCGCCTCTTTCCTGGCAGGTGTCCACCCTCTGCCGGTAACAATCAACAAATGAGAATCACAGCCTTCAACTTGTCTGTCTTTCTGCCCAGTGACAACCTCAGCATCATTGAATCCCAGACAGAAGACGGCTATTAACACAATGCGACTGTATCCGGACAACAATAGGCAGTTTTGATCAGAGGCTTTATTTTTTATGAACCAATGGCACACACAGTGCACAGATTTTTGGTAATTTCACGGTCAGAGGAACACAGTGCACCTCCATTGCTGTTACACCTTTAATCAAATCAACCCTTTTCTTTCTCTTCAAATGGAGGACACCCTGTCCCATGGTGATCTGACAATTTAGTAATGGGATACTAGAAAATAGATCCTTTAAAAATGTAATAAAGTTTCTTTCTGCACAGTTTTTATTGTAGTAGTTTAATGCGCTAATTTTCTAAAACCCCAAATATAAAAATCTCATTTTTAGCTTAAAGTATTATTAAATGTTTCCTGGTGTTCATTGTGAGCAAAAAAAGTTAACATTTTGCTTTGGATTAATCTTTTAATCGCCTATGTTTCTTGCTCCCAGTAGAGAAAGTGGATAATTTGAGTGACATATAGGTTATTTAAATACACCAATGTTACAACTCTAGTTTAAGTCTTCCTTCTATATTGTCTTTCCTCTGTGGCAGCGGGCATGATACACAATCAGCTTAACCTCTTCCTATGTCACTCTCCATGGGAGAAACCCTTCAGAAGAAGGCTGTGCTGCATTTGTCACAGCCACTTTTGCCTCAAAAGCTACAACTCAGAGCACTTCGGTGTGGTTGAGGCTTTGCAGACTGCAGAAATGTGTTTTTTGAACTTGGTGTAAATGAACTATAGGGAGTGAATCTCCAAGTAAACTGCATGTTGTCCTGAATAATACTTAGTCGTATTTTAATTATTCCGTTTTATGTTTGGAGAAAACAACGAACACATTAAGGGGTAGACAATACCATGCTGGCTATTTAACACCTTTCAGTTATCACACGTATTTTTTCTACAAAAGAAATAATAGTAGGTATTAGAGGCTGTGGCGTGACACAGATGAGAGAAGGTTTGTGGAGGTGCTCAGAGAGGCTTGGCTATGCATTGGCTGTTGAGTCTGGCATGTGTTTTGACACTGAGAAAGTATTCTCAACAGGACTCTGGTGGATTAGTGTCCATTTGGACAACAGAGTGCTCCACAGTTTGGGGTGACATTCAGCTACAGCAGGCCACCAGCTCTCACAATGATCAGGAAGTTTAGTCTTCCTGTTAACTTTCACTGATGTATAGTAAACCTAATGGCATCTGGACAGTGTGTTATATTTGAGTTTCTTGGCTCTTATACACGTATGACATGACTCTTTTAAGTCGTCTTCCACTGGTGGGTCGGCTGATCATCGGGTGGGCGGTGGGCTCCGGGGCTGGGCGAGGCGGCAGCCCATTTTACGTTTGATCCCGGTTGGGGTATACACGTGCTCACAGGGCAACTGCTGTGGTCCATCTGGTGGAGGCTTTAATCATAACACCCTCCCCCTTTCACACACACACACAGGTTTGAACTGACTGTTGCTCACAGTTTGAATCTATATTTACAAAATTTATTTGAGTTGTTTCACTCTCCTATAAAATCTCCTACTCCCTCGCTCACTGAAACACCACCTGCCACCTGTAATGACATTAAAAACCTCATCAAAAATTTCACATTATCAGATCTGCATAAATGGCTGCACTGTGGCTTTTGATAAGAAATAACCTTTTAGAAATAAGGCGCATCCAGAATCCTTCCCAGGACTGGCCTACAGCGTTGTGGACCAAACCATGCCCACGCAGCACAAATTCGGCGCTCCAAATGTCACTTCATGCTTAACTGCCATTTCTCATGCTTGAAGAAAAGAAAGTGGGCAATAAACAACAAACAACTCCACTGGGTTTCAGTTTAAATGCCTACATGCTTAGAGACATATTTCAATTACCGTGTGGTGTCTATCCAATGGAGAAAAAAAAGTCTTAAGTAGAAAATAAACGCTGTAAAAATTAGTTTCCACTAAGTAGCAAGACATCTATAATTCATAATGTTATATTAAATTCACCCAAGACAGATAAACATAATAATGCACAGAGGTAAATATATATACCAAAAGGATTATGTTCAATACAAAATGTATAAACTACCTAATTTTGAGATCTAGTCACTAATGTACAGGCTCAAGACAAACTCTAATGGAAAAATAATTTCTGCTGTTAGAATACATTTATTATTAATGGTTAGCGGCATGTTGTGCTGTTGTTCCATCCCTGGGTTGTGAAGAGGACCCACTTAGTTTTCGGTCTCCTCTTGGACGAAGATACCTCTGGTACTTTCATCAATGCCCAATATCATGTCTTGATTTAGCTGTCCTTTCATGAACAGCCGTCCTACTTAACCTAATCAATAGAAAACAAATCTATCACACATTTAAAACTACTTTCCAAGCATACTGTACACACAGTCCCATACTACTCAAATCTTCCCAGTGGAGCCAGTGGCCAATGACTGTTACGTTAATGGTGACTTCTCCTCAACGCTAATGCACAAGTCAGCCATACATCATGCAGTCACGTTGACAGCCGATACTTTGCTTCATCCCCAGCAATTAGCAAATCAATAAAACCCATTGGCTTTAAAACTATCAGTTCTGAGAGGAGAAAAAATAGTGTTGTTCATCAACATGCCAGGACCGCAGACACAGACAATCACTCAAGTATTGGCAGTGTTTGTCAGTTCAGCATCAACAGGCACTGAGCTGTCAACAATAAGACACCTCTTTTCACACCACTGCTCTTAAATGACTGCCAGATATTGTCTGGTCATCTACAAAATGGGACTGTTCTATGTAACATCTCAAATTGGTGTCAACACCGGGAATAATCTATAAAGGTAATTTTTGAAAACATTTGATTTAATGTGTTCCTTTCACCACATTTTTTTTACCCTACGTATTTCTTTTGTGAAGGAGATGACAGTGCTGAAGCCACGGTGACATTATCACAGATCCCGACAGGTCAGTAAAGGGCTTGTATTGGTTAATACCTCCTTTATCAAGGTTTATAAAGCTGACATGTCTACAGTATATGTTGATGTCACTGTCAGTTTTATAATTAATTCACTAAATCTGCATGATCCAATACATAAGCCTCAGGCAGCTTTTTGAAGGAAATGTCAACCTAAAATTTCATTAGATTTATTCAGAACCTGTGAATTTGACATCACTGTTAAATAGCAAATGCAGCATTTTTCCATAATTGCAAATAGCAAAATAAAAAACAGCTCAAATATTACTTTATATCCAGGCTCGTCTGTTTCATTATGGCCCCTCCACTATATTTATTATTTTAAGAATGAAATAACTGTAACTGGATGTGAAAATATTGTCCAAGTTACGCAACAGATATGTCTCTGAAATTAAATGCTTTCTTCTAGCAAACAAAAGAACAGCAATGGGCCTTTTTTTATTAAAGAAGAAAAATGAAAAACATGAAGTGAGATAATTTTGTTTATTCACCTTACTGAACAGTATAAATGCAGCCAGTGACTTGAGGTAAATCCCCTCTAGAATTCACAAGCCTATACTAAGGATATATAATGTACTTTAAACGTGATAATTATGTATGCCTACAGGCTTTAACATTACGGGTGGTGTTGCATTTATTTTTTTAGCATAGATTTACTTATGATGTATTCAAAGACTTGTCAGTAAGTGTGGGCACAGTAGCAGGTTCAGTTCTTCAGCTTGGGCATTTGGTGGTTGGCGCGACCCCTTTGTTTACATGTCTTCTTTTTATTCTGTGTGTGTTTGTTTACGTGACATGATCAGTGTGTTACTGCTGTTTTGTCGTGAACATCAAGGACACACTCAGCAGTGCACTGACTCCATCCAGACTCCTAAGCCTTGCCACGTGCCATGATATAGGTGAAATTACAGGTCATTACGTCCAGGTACTGACCCGGACGTAATGACACAAGTACCTCAATATAGAAAGGTGACTTTTGGATAAGCAGTTGCGTTGGCGCAGCGGTATATACTGGAGGTTTGTCTATTGTTTATGGATCACATTTATATCTCCAGCATTTTGCATGTCTTGTCTACAAAGTAGATGGTATGAAAAATAGATAACAATCAAAAACATAGTAATCTGTGATGAAATACACACTAAAAGGCACCCTACATATGGGTAAAATTGCCAGATTGGGTGTGCACAAAAAGACTCCTGGAGAGATGGAGGCTGTGAGACAGTGAGGAAAAAGAGACAGTTCACTTAAGTTTACAGTGTGTGTGGGTGTGTGCATGAGCTTGCAGACACCTGCTCCATTCTGCAGTGATGGTTCCCAGCGGGACACAGGCTCAGCTGCTGATCACTAGGCCCTCCCTGCAGCACTGGTGGCCAGCGCACTAACACACGCGCGCACATACACACACACACCCCAACAAACACAGCTCTTCCAGCGAATTTCAACCCTTCAGGCCCCCCCTTGCAGTGTCTCTCAGCCTCTCTGTGTTCCCCGTAACTGACGCACCACATGTGCTCATATCAAGTGCAAACATGAAACAATGTACACATGCACTGAATCGTGAATCTGGTGTTTCTGTCGTATTGCATATAAATTCTATGACATGCTGCAGTATATGCAATAGCAACGATGTGACTAAATAGTATCTTCTCTATATTTTGACATTACACCCCCATAATCTGTAGGGATAAAATATACATGTATATAAAATGTGTATTGGCTTTCTCATGTTTACTCCTATTTTCTCACATAACAACACTAATATAGTTCTTTTTAGCTTTTTTGGCAGAAAGATAACATATAGTAACAAAGCACACTTTTGTCTTTGTCAGCCCTATATTAATCAACCACCATTGTTATTGTCAGTGCCATATTTTGCGTCTCTGTTTCTCTCTTTAGGAGTGTCTTTTTCCCTCAGTGGCGCAGATCAGTCTGCTGCACCTGCTTGTGCCTCACTCACGTCAGGGTTGCGGAGCATAAATGAACTAATTTGAAGGATATAGAAAACACTGCAATCAAGGAAAGGGGAAATGCGACGAGTGGCAGATGGAGGGAGCTAATCATTGTTATGAAATAGAGATGACCTCTAACTATCTCCTGGCTGCTAGTATACCCTAGCTACACACGCTCGCCAGCTCCTATGCCATGTAGCCCTTTCCTCCTTTTTCCCTCTTTGTCTGTGTGTTGTTGTGGTGATGATGAACCTCTTCCGGCAGGTCTTAAAAGCAGCCCTTTTTTTTTGAAAATGTTAAAACAGAAAAGATTGGAGTTGTCAAACAAAGCCTAGTGTCACATAGAGAACGGCAGCTGCCTGCAGTGGGTAATCAGTGGAGCTTTCTACAAATTAACAACATTCAGCTCTGAAGCACTGCGCACTGCAGGTTTTCAGATGTGGGCTTTGAAAATTAGATCTTCAGTGACTGAAATATGAAATAATTTACAATTCAGCCTTTGCTCACATGTTCTTTTAATTTTATCCACTTTGTCTTAGATGACATCACTGAGATTGCCTGGTCATTCTCATGCTGTAAACTGATACTGCGGATGCTCATTTTGAACACAGAAGTATCAGGTTAAGTTTCATTAATTGCACGCTGGATCTCTTCTCTGTGTGTCCATGTTCTAATGGTTTCAGAATTTAACACTTGAAATGTTGTTGTTTTTTTTAAATCCGCTGCTTAAAACACAAAATGTACAACTGAGAATATGTTAACACCCAAAAAGACACACTCAAACTGAACACACAGTGTTGCCAGGGGAAGTAATGATAAACTTTTTCGCAGGCGAACTGTGTATTTCCTGACAGAAGCATTTAGCTGTTTAGTCATTTATCAAAGCACTCATTTAATGAAATGGTGCATTAAATGTAAATGCACCCTGCTTATATTTGAATGATAACATCTTTAAAAAGTTTCAGCGATTAATTCATTTAATAATAGCTTGTTTTAAGATGACATTTCATATATACGCAACAATATTTTACGGCCCCTATAGAATTGTATTTTTTGAGGTAGAAAAATGTGATGCTGCTTATGATTCTTTACACGCCAAAGCCATCTGAATCTTCCAGCACATTTATCTAATGTATGCAAATGATCTTGCTGTGCTTAATGAAGGCGCCATTAATCACTATAACGATGGTCTTTTTTAACCAGGGTAATCATGTGCACACACATAGACACACATATTTACGCAAGTACATTTTGAAAAACATTGCCAAGCATATGTGCTTACACACACGCACACAGACACACACGCTCACTCGCCCACACACACACACACACACACACACACAGCAACACGCCTCATCACCACACTGATGACAAATGTGCAAAATCACAAAAAAAAACATTATCAAACTATTTCCCTAGACATGTAACTATGTATAATGAGGGTCTTAGAGGCACTTGTTATTAATAACAATATTCTGAAATGATTTGGTTGTTTTTCCCTTATTTCAATTGTTCTTCATTGCTAAATTTACCGTGATATGCAACTAGTCACCTGATCTTCCACCATGAAACGCACTAGTTAACTAATCCCCTCAAATGTCATCTAATAGGATGCAGCTAAGATGCATCTAAATATGTTAACACATCAATCGTCATTAGATAATAAATGCAGCTAATTAGTTCCACTGGTTTCAACAAATAATTTATGGTCCAGCAGCTTTATGCAAACAGCAGATAACACTGTTGTGGGACTGGACGGGCAGTGGGAAACACAAGTAATTTTGTGCGCTATATAATAACAACAAAGCACTGGACACACATATTTGAACTCAAGTGAGAATTCAAAAGAGAAACAAAAAAACATTTTTGAAGCCCAACTCCTCACAGACGTATTTCTCCGCTTATCCTCGCTGTACATTTGCATACAGTTGACGGAAACCCCTGGGTACAGTCAGCAGCATGACAGTGGGTTATGAAGGCTTCCGGGAGGCTCTGGGGTGTGGATCTGAGCCAGTTTGAAGGGGAGCCGAACCAATGAAGAGCCCACAGCGGATTAGACACCCACAGCTTCATGTCGGTTTAATGCGGCGAGTCAGGGATTTTCTTACAACGCTTTTGCCTAAATGCTCAGGGTTTTCTTATACCTCTTTTTTGCTCTCATACCTTTCCACTTAAAATAATATTTTCTATGGAAATGGCAGAGCAATGTTAAAACCAGTGCAAAAAATCTCCTATTTACAACATTCCTGCTTTTTCTGAAAATGTGACTTTTCCAAAATTGATAATTGAAAGAAATTATTTTCATTCCAAGGTTTTTAGGTAAAGTATTAACACGTTCAAACTGCAGGTGTGCTTCTCCATTAGTATTCTATCAGAGTGAATTTGTCATCAAGGGACAAATTCAAAGGTGAAATGCAAATAGTGCAAATTTTAACAGGATTCACAAAATCTAACAAACATAAACTACATTACAGACATACTCACACACGCGTGCTCACACAAACACCTCAAATTCCCTTGATAACTGTCTGACTGGCAGAGGCTAAAGACAGAGTAGGCGTCCGTAATTGAACAAACAATACAATGTAAATATTTACTAATACTATCCATTGGGGATACAGACAGAATCCCACAACTGATTTGCTCCCCTCTCTGTCACACAGTTTCACACTTGTACTACCACTCTCCCATTTTTCCGGTTTCTTTTTTTTGGTATTATGCTTCCCTATCTTTCCCAAATAGATGGAGTTGTATGGGTCTGGCTATCTTCTTACCAGGGGTGACCTGTAGCCCATCTGGGCTGACGATGACAGGAGATCCCTGGGAAATAGCGGCGAGTGCGTCTCAGGGACGGAGCCCACGCCACTTGCTGCTAGTCCCGAGAGCTGCCCGTACCTCGCCATCATCTTGAGATGCTGCTCGCAGAACATGCACACACTCATACACAGACACGGGGGGAGAGAGGAGAAGAGAGAGAAAGAGAGAGAGGGAAAAAAAAGGAGAGGGAAGGGGCGTGAGAGAAGGGAAGGAGAACAGATAACAGCAGGTAGGAAGGAGGGTGAGAATGGTACAAGATGAAAGAGGGAGTGGGAAGAAAACATGAAGGAGGTAGAGGTAGAGGAGGATTACAGAATACTTTGCTCTCACACAAACGCATGTGTGAGTATACACGCATACAGGCATACATACTCACTATATGCGCACATTAAGGAACACATACAAATTTTGCCCCAGGTGGGCAATTTCACAAACGCCAATCTTCGATGGGCTTGATAGATACCTTGGTTTTGTTTCAGTGAGGGGATAGAAAGTCTAGGCGCTAGCGCTTCATTTATCATTGCGCGCCAGGATGAGTGCGAGGAGCGTTAACGGTCCCTTTTTCACCATGCCGACCATCGGAGAAATATAAGAAACAGCTGCTGTAATCAGCACACACACACACACACACACATACAGACATACGAGAACATACATGACAGAATGGTTGGCAGCAGACACACACAGGTGAAGCATGGAGAAAGAAGCAAATCCAAATCTCTTTACCTCATTGCTCAACAAAGCGGCGTTGAGTGTTCGGCTTATTTCGAACATGTTCAGATTCTGTGGTTTTTTTTCGTTCGGTCCTTTTATTTGCAGACTCTTTTCAGTTCTTTCCTCCCCTTCTTGTTTTCTATGGTTGGGAGTCAGTCCCGGGAACACAAAAAAAGAAAGAAAGAAAGAAAAAAAATGAAATCAGTTGAAAAAAAATCCTGCTTAATATTCAGATTTTGGAGTTGTGATTTTTCAGTCCTCTATGTTTTCTCTCTCTCCCCTGTCTGATGAAGCACCTCTGCTGGCTGTGGCTGTAGTAGTGGCGTTTTTGCCCAGGGTCTCCGCACACGTCTAAGGAGTCAATGTGCTGCTTTTTTTTTCTTTTTAATCTCCCAAGAGTCAGCACATTAAAACAGGCAGTCAGGCAGTCGGTGGGTCGGGCTGGCGGGCTGGCTGGCTCCCTTATCTGTCCCCCGCACACTGGCACACACAATACGCTCCGATCCTCACACTGCTCGCTAGCAGATTAGCCTGTCCCAAAACATAGCACTTAGTTTAAACTCCCCTCCCTTTTGCTCCCTCTCTCTCTCTCTCTCTCTCTCTCTCTCTCTCATTCCCTCTCGCTCTCTCCTAGGCTCTCCCTCCCACCCTTGCTCTCTCTCTCTCTCGCTCCTTCTCTCCCTGCATCACTCTCTTTCCCCCATTTCTCACACATTGATGCAGCTACAGTTCACTGTGCAACCACAAGGTGGGAAGACTGTTCTAGCAACAACGACACCATTGCCGTCACATCCCTTCCTCTCCCTGCCACTCCTATCTTTTAGGTTTGTCTCTATTCTCCTAGTTTTATTTGGGTCTATAACTCACAGGGGCACATAGTGTAGGAACATCTGCACTCCAGAGCAAACTGAAACTGGGAAAAATGAATTATTTAGCAGTTTGTGAGGAATAATACTGTTTGCGTCTATTATCTAATTATGGATTTTACAAGCAAATGGGATGTGGAAGATAGGATGGAAAAGGGCACAAAAGACTCCGGAAAAAATAAAAAGCAAAGTTGTCCTTTTCCTCAGCAGGGTGTGGCAAGGAGATGACGAAGCAGCTAGTCACGGGCATGGCAGGAGATCCCAACTATGGAGAACAACAAGATTAGGGGCTAAGAGCCAATGATGTGATTCACTATAGTCTTCGATTCAGTTGATAACACCTGAGAAATCTGAAAGAAATGACTCACAGTGTACTGCATCCAGTAAAATGTGCAAATATTTCTGAAATAATTTGGCTGTACCCAAAGGAAATAACAGGCAGAATATTTGATGTATCTAATGCTGGTTAAGGTTGAGATTGTGATCATTTTCTGCTAATCTCGGTGATGACTAACTGGTAGTTCCATCAGCATGGCGCAGGATTTATTCCCAGTGCTCTGAATGTGCGTTTTGCTGTGTTGGATCAGAGCGGGGAGAGTGGCCAGTTAATAACAGCCTTATGACACCGAACCATCTGTTTGGGTGGACACTGTCCAGTACAGCGGAGTGAGGGAGAGAGAGCGATAGAGAGAGAGAGTGAGAAAGAGACAAATAAAGAGAAGGGTGGATGATGATGATTTGATGAGAGAAGGGGCGACGGCACACTATAAAGTGTGAGCAAACAGTTTTATTGGATGTTTATGCCAGACAGAGGAGAAAAATATGCACAGACTCACACATCAAGGATGTAAATATGATTTTTATTTTTAATTAGCATATTTTATGTTTCTATCAGTAGCAAGATATGTGAAGGTATTATCAACAATGTTGCTGTGTTATAGCTCTGTTGTACTGTCTTGGTTTCAATTCCATTTAATGTTTTTCCTTCAAAATAGGGCTGCTAGCCACATCCCTGTTCTGTAAAGCCTGCAGTCTCTGGGGATGGCTGGTCTGGCAAAGCCATGGGGGGAGCTGTCAGTTGAATCACCCAGAGTGAGGACTGATTCCTCAGTCAGCTGTCTCTCAAGCCTTCCTCTCTGACCCAGACTTGCTCCCCAGGGCCCCCTGATTTCTGTCACCATAGTGATTCTCTGTGTACTGCCTACTGTTCCCTGCAACACACACTAAACCCCATACCTTGCTTCTTATGTGCACCCCTGCCCAACCCACTGCCACTTGTGCCTCATGTTTTAATTTTTGTTTGATATCCTTCTTCACTGACAATTGACTTCATGTGTGGAAGCCCTTAGCTGACCAAATGTAAAAGGGTTCCCTGTACATCTTGAAATACAAATACAAAAGCACACATATTTCCAGGCAGCCGACACATACACATATTGTGCTTTAGGCTAGAAACATAAACAAGAAATTCCTTGTTTTTTTTCTCTCTCAGATAGTACTAAGCCACAGATACAAACAAACACACACTGACTTACTAGATCATTTACAGTTTATAAGATTACTTTTAGGAAAGAACAAGATTTAAACATAGCTTTTCTGTTTAAAGGGGTTTCCGAACAGGAACCATGCTTAAAACAGCCACAACCTCTAAAATTTACTCTAGAATCATTATTTAATCATGTTGTCATGTGAAGAACATCTGTATCTGTGGAAATCTGCAAGCCCAAAATGTTTCGATAAACATGTAGCATGTAACATAACATTCTGCGTGCATGTGCAAAAAGAGGAGGCCTTATTGAAATTGTTTCTGTTTTTTTGTTGTTGTTTTTGCATTACTTGCTGAAGATTTATTAGATTTAAGTACCAAATGTGAGTTTTGGCTATCACATGAAGTTACATCCAATATTGTAAATTGTCCAAATTTGTCATAGACAACGAGCATCTTGTGGTACATTCAACTACTCCTATGCAGTGTGTCTATTTGATAAGAGCTTAGAAACAAGGGAAACATGTAGCATATCTAATTCATTTTTCTCATGCTTCATAATTCAATTTTGTCTCCCTCTTGAAAATGAATGATTGTACCACCATAGAGCTATTTAATTGGCATAGTGTTAAAGAAATGACATAGCATGGAGGACAGCTATTCAATTTTCAATTTTAACTAAATATTACACAGCAGCTCTGTATTCTCTTCCTGTCATCTGAGAAATAATCAGTCCGACCTATCTCTCAGCAGCCTGTTGATGCTAGCCATCAAATACAGAGCACACAAAGAGAAAAATCATTGCCCTCTGACTGGTCTTATTCATTTGGTCCTGTTACACACAGTTTATAACCTGAAAATTAGCAGCAGCCTGTATGCTTCTTGCTCAGGGGGTATGTGGCTGTTCATTTGATGTACTTAATCAGGTGCAGCCTTTGTAATGGGAAAGGAATAGGGCCAGGCTTGATTGGCCTTGATGACATCTATGCTCCAATTGTCTAGAAAACCTCCAGCTTTAATCAATCTGCAGGATAATTCGGAATCTTGGGCTGCTGCCTGCAATAATTGCTTTTCTTCTGAAAATATCATTAAAAAACAGGAAATACTAAAATAAAACTAAGGTCTGTGCAATATACTGGTAATAGATAACAGGTAGCAATATTGAAATATTTTATAGTTTTGTTGCCTGCATAATTCAAATGTCAAAAAAATTATTTGTGGCATATTGGCATATAGAGTTTTTCTTACACAAGAGTTTTGAGGAACTGATAACAGTTACAATCACGTAATGCAATGCAAGCAACGTTACCTAAAAGCAGTGCACACATTGTCATTGAGCAGCATTTTTGTTAATTTTCTAAACGGACTATATCAGATATCAGCCAGAATCTATATGTTGTATATTTATTCGTGCGCTATGACCAGTGCAACGTTCAATCAATGCCAGGATGTCTTGTCTTATGGTTGTAGTTGAACGGCTGAACTGAACTTAGCTTACTTGCATGAGGTCTGCAGCGCCGCGGTGATGTGGATGACGGCGCCTCTGCCGCTTCCACCTGCTCCGTTGCCGGGGCAACACGCAGAGAGCGTCGGCCGCTCAGTGACACACTGGAGGGGAAGATGGAGGAGAACACTGTTAGAGACGTCGAGATTGGTGTGTAAACATGAGCTTTGTCTGGCTTCCTCTTCACAGAGACACAAGCAAATGGAAGCGCACGGCGTGCTGTCATCAGACAAATACTATGTTTATATTTTGTGGATTGCTAAGGTTTTAAATTGAGGCTAACGTGTAGTACGATAACCGTCTTGCTAGCAGGTACAATGATGTAAACAAGAGGCATGTCACCTGTTTGTGATTAGCTAGTTTTGCTGCTACAGACGTTACCCAACGATACGATTAGCTTAACAGGTTTGCGGACATTGTACATTACGGAAAGCTGTAATTACTGATATGTTAGCATTTATCGCTGAGCGATAAAGGCGAGTAGTAGTGGCTGTGAGTATCTGCTAGCTAGTTTTGTAACCTACATTAGCCAGTGGTAGCTCCTCCACTGAACTGATGTGTAGCTAATTACCTCATGTAGCTGTCGATATCTGATCTTGCTCTTGCTAACCTGGTTTTTGCCTGTTACTGTTCTAAAATAAAGAAGTATTCCGCGAGCAAATGCAGACTATTGGTAAACACCGATTAACAAACAACCCCAACTCAAACCTAATAAACCGACAGGTTTTAAATTACGAAGAGTAATACTAGACACAGGCTAAATATGTGATGTCATGCTGTAAACAACGTATATTTTAAATGCCAAAGTTTAAGATCCCACAAACAAATCGTGCTAGAATACTTGAAATTACAAAAACTAATCTGTATAATAAAAAAATTGTAAACAAAGCTAGGAAATAAAAATCTTTTCATAGCTTACTATTTATTTATGTCATAATGTGTACCTTGTGGTGGCCAGAAAGCAGAAATGCTGCCATATAATGATGTAAGCAATCTAAAATAGGATTGTGGATTTATGAAAGAGATCATTTTTTACTGTATATTGTTTATATGATAAGTACTCCATCCATTTATATAAGTTAAATAAGCTTATATACTTTTATATTGCATGTTTGAATAAAGTGAGACTCATCTCTTTCCTGCATATTGCACTTTTCATTCAGGAAGTGAAACTGGAGGAGAGGATGCCTTGGTGGGGAATGTGAACAAACTTATGGTGAGCCCACCTGGATACTCAGGACCTCTCCGAAAAGGACATCTAGTTTTTGACGCTTGCTTTGAGAGTGGTGAGTAGTAGACTTCAGAGATGCTTTTGGGAAAATAAATTACTACAAACTCCACCCAAAGAGTTTGATAGATCATCCTACTGCAAGTACACATACACTAAAGAGATGGATGTTTTACAGGGAGATTCAATAGCAAAAAAAAAGAAATTAAGTACATTATCATTTGTTTGGCAGCTCTACAAATGTTTGAAAGAGAATACCTTTTGTGTTTATAAAAAAGAGAAATAAAAAGAAAAAATATGTTTATACAGTCGTACAGACAACGTTTTGTTATAATCAATATATCATAAGCTGTGTGTTCTTTGGCCTGATTCAGAGCGGCTGCAACTCTGGAAAATAAGCTATTGTTCAGTCTGGTCCCACGGCACCATTTATGAAATGTCTGCGTGATGGTAGAACTTTAAAGAGCTGGTGGCATTGTTGTGTGGGGTCTTTATAGATGCAGGTAAAATTTTCCTTTGGGCCAAGCACATTCTACATACAAATTAGATTATCACATTGCCAGCCAACTTTGCCATCTTCAGAGCCACACAACAGTGTGTTGTAAAATACAAATACAGTATACTAAGTATTCTTGAAAGACTAATCGACCTTTTGCACCATCCTTTACTTTTTGTTGAAGCTAGGGATACAGTTAGATGCCGTTAATATGCTCTGGACTCCTTTGTTAATGGCCTTTTGTTGCCACTTCTCCTGACAGTTGAATGGCACAGCAATAAAAGTACTTTCTTACTGCTGACAAGGTCAGTTGGTTAGACCCACAAGCACACAAGTAGGCAGAGACAGACTAAATCACTGAATCAGCAGGTCTCTCTGGGACCAAATCTCTGTGTGGAGATTAGGTTCAAATGGCACTCAGATTTCATATTTCCACAAACAGGTCCACTTTGGTTTCTGGAGACGGAGATGACCTGAAACTGTAGCCTATATACAGTATTATTTCATATCTGGCCTCGATGTCATTGCCAGTGGTGTTCTCCAAAGCTGAAAATCTTTTTACTATTGCAGTATAATTTGATGGACACGCTTTATCATTATCTCTTTCAGGAAAACAAAGACACATTTTCAGGTATGAGAAAAAAAGGTTTCCTAGAATAAATATATAAAAATAATAAATATAAAATAAATAAATAAATACAGAAAGAACTTGAATAACTGTACTTTAAATGTCTTAAGTTAGTATTAACTTTTTCAGGGACCTAAAATTAAATTTACAAATATATATTTTTGGTGAATTTGTTCAAAGGCTATAAGAGGCTTTTGGACAAACAAGTTTTTGTTTTTACAAGTATAATTGTAGGGACATAAAAGTTTGTGAGGCAGCAGGGGGTCTAACGCAGGAGGGCAGTTGCCCCCCTGTAGATATGCCCCTGGCAGTAAAAGTTTTATACACCGTTGGCAAGAGGCGTGTGAATATTTATGCATAAATGCATTTGTGCATACAGATATAAATATGTTACTGTAGGTATCACTTTAGCGAGTGCTCTTTTTATAAGTTTGCCTTTTCCCAAGTGACATGACCAAAGGAGCTTCAGACATTGATTAATGGGTGCTGAGCTCCCACACTAATATCAGCTAACATACCAGTGTCTCTGCCTCCGGATGTATCTTCTGAATGATTTATGGAATTGATATTAATCTCTTTCCAGTAAATGCATTACTAAAGTTAGAATGGTGGATGAATTGATGTTTGCCAGCTACTGTAATGTCAAATGAATGTTCTGTTGCTGGTTCATTTAAACAAGAATAATTTTGTTGCCTTTTTGTTAAAGTTTTGACATTACTTTAAGAATTCTTTCACAAAATATATATGCCATATATGCTCCATATGCCTTTTAAATCAGTTTTGATCTTCTGATTCATGGCATTTTCTAATTATTGAAAGTTTGTTTATTTAAGAAACTATTAAAGTGATACTTTATTAGATCCGTAAAACATAACAATACCAGAATACTCTTTGGAATATTAAATAGTCTATTCTTATTTGTATTTTGTTGATTTGCAATATTTAATTAACATTTAATTGTTAATGTTATTTAATTTAACATTTAGGAAATTAAAGCAACTCACTAGAAATGCCATGCAGTTTTGTAAAACCACATTATTCTTTATAGATTTTTGAGGACCTTATGTTGCACATTTCTCAAAGCTATTGAAATTTTCTTTCATCACAGCCTATGTCTACTTTATTAGTCTCAAAACCAACTGACTAGCTGACACACGATATTTCAAACAGATGTTTTCCATTAAATTCCTGTTAACCTATAACATAGTGAGGTTTTGTACCTGGCCCATGTGAAGCACAGATTTTATTTTGAAAGGTTAGTATAGCACTGAATAAAACCTAATTGGTTTATTAAAATATGTGAGCTGTTTGCAAAAGGTATAAAAACCTCATTTACATTTAGATGAGGCTAAATTCATTTTGTTGTCCGCCCTATGCTGATCAAGTTGGTGATAGATTTACATACAGTGGGTGTCTCAGCCAACAGGTCATCTGGAGTCTTTATAAACCATTAAAAGCCTTTTTTAACACTATACCTATATATACCTTACAAGATAATGATGACCTCAGCTATATTGTACAGTAGAACTTATGACTATGTAAATTAAGTCTATTGTGATATACTTAAGACATTATTGCAAACATTAGTGATTGCTTTTGTTGACTGTGTTAAAAGCAAGATGCACATTTTACTATTGAGATCATCCTTTTATCTTACTTAGGACAATACAAAATCGAAGCAGAGAACAGAAAATGTTGTTCATCTGTGAACATTAAGTCTTGGCCTATTGTTGTGTATTGTGTCAAGAGGCAGAGATTTATGAAAGTGATAACAGAAGCCTAATTGTTTTTCAGAGTGAAATCCAAATGACATTCTTATCTTGTCTTGTCACATTTGTTTCGTCACACACTTCATCTGTTGACATTCTTCGCAAAGTCCCAACTTCTTTTGTGAATGCATTTTCACAGTGTTGAACCATCTGTCTCTACAAAGAATGACACTGACAGTACGGCCACATTGTTTTACTGTACCTCTGGGCCGTGCACCAGATGTAATTAAGCACTAATTGATTAGTCAGACTTCTGTCTACTGACAATGACTTGTGTGGTCAAAGAAATTCCCCAGAGGTGACAAGTGTTTAATAGGGTCCATTGATAAGCAAAACTCATAGACTTATCCAGCTTTACAATCAATTCACTCAATACCATCCAACTTATATGGCAGACTTTAGAACTGTCACCCACTGCTATTTGTGTCAGTCACGACCAAACGAGTCGAGGCCTTTTGAGACTTTGAGATCTACAGATGTTGGTTTGTTTGTTTCTCTGGGTTGATCATTTGACTTGTGTTTCTTTTCATGGCAGGGTAAAATTAGAAAATTAAATAAGCATGGAGGAACAACAGCTCTTCATTAGATGTCTTGAATAATTAGTAAAACAAAATAAAAATACAGTGTAAACGTTCTGTTTAAACATTATTTTGTTGACTCTTGTTAATTAGGTAGTACAGATACAGTGTCATCACCATTGTAGGACTGGTCCTATGCTATATGACACTAAGTTATCTCTAAATTAAGGCTGCTGCATGTGATATTGCAGACTTTTTTACAGGATTTTTTTCTTCAGATTTCAAATCACCTCTCACAAATGGTAATTGTTAAAGAAATATTTTTTGTATTGTGGAAACAATGAAAAACATTAACCAAAAAGACTGTCAAGAGATAAGTAATGAGGATAAATGCAGAAGAGATTACTTCTACTGTTCACTGCTGATAACTTTTTTCTTTCCTCCTTCTCCACTGAACAGCCTATTTAATCTGTCCAGTCTTATCTTCGCCAAAAATTGTCATGTTGCAGTTACAGGTCCTCTAAAGAATGACTAATTAAGGTCAAAGCCAAAGCAAAGTTTACAGAGCAACAACAGACAGATAGAGGGCAAGAGAGAGATGGCTGAGAAGGGGAAAGAAAGAAAGGAAAGTACAAATGAAACAAATATTAAAATACTGGGGGTGGGGTGGGAGTATCTAGTGGTTTGGTGATGGTAGGGAGAAAATGCACTCAAGCTTGTCAGAAGATATTTATGTACTACAGAGTGCCCCATGAATCAGGATAGTTGAGTTTCCATTGATTAAAGAAAAGGGAAACGTTTTTATAATCAAGCCAGATGCTCAGAATGAGTGGCTTGGAGAGGCCAAAGCTTGCTGCAGTACACAGCTTTTTGCCTTGCCTCCCTCTTTGATGGAACAACTCAGAATGAGAGGCAGTCCAAGGATTAAAAAAGAAATTGTTAATGATTTTGTCAATTATCTTCTGTTATTTTGTTATATTGTGCAGTCATGTGACCTTTAAATGGTTCCATTTTTGCCTTTTACTGTATTTTTTATATAGCTCACTAGCTCTAGATTGCTCTAACTCTTGTGGTCTTTCCAAAAGACGATCTATTCATCTGAGGAGGAGGGAGCACTTCTGACATGTGATGTATTGAGAGACACTCCCAGTCTCTCTGTCTCTCTTACATGTCCTTGGCAGCAGAGAAGCTTCACTGCTCAAATCACTAAATGTCCTCTACTATTTTCCCTTTTAGCAGTTTTCTCTCTTCTGTCTTTCTTTTAAGTCAGGGGCAGAGTATGGAGATAAATATTAGTTGTCTGCTGGCTGTTGTCAACACCATTGCTTTTGATTTATGCTATTTATTGGCCATTTGTATCCATAAGAGATTGCTTTTTATTATTATTGTTTGTTATCCTCATCTCCTATCTCTTTTTTTCAGGAATATATTTGCCAGGTTTCCTTTTTTTATGAAACAATCTTTTGAGTTGTGGTGTCTTATATTGACCCCGAGGGAAGCTTTTAAACAGGAGTGTTGCCAGGCACAAAAACTTACATGTCTTCTTCTCTTAAGTGTCTTGGAAAAACTTATTGCATGTTTAATAATTTATTTCCTGGGCAACATGTTAATTTGCATGTATGAGCAGAAGAAAATTGGATAATTAAAATGACTACAGATGACAACTAGTTCAGTGTTTTGCCATGGGAGGTAAGAAATTCAATCAGACGTATTGCATGAGATGCAGAGCAAATGAAATAAAGCGATAATCCTGTCTGACATTCGGGCCTGTTGCATATGGTCATGTCTAATCACAGTGTGAACACATTGGCTCAGTTGTGGTGGTTGGAGATGCCTTCTCCGCCAGAAAGTAGTACAAACAACCTCAGTGTTTTGTAAGTTAATTGTTGATGGCTCTGATATGAGCTATACATGGGAGACCCAGCCAGCACCTCATCTTCTCAAAATGTCAGCAAATGCTAGAAGCAGCGAGCTGTTTTGGAGTAATAAAAGAGTTTGATTATCAACTGTATACATGGTATGGCTGTGAGATTTGGAAAGGTTGAGAGGAGGGCTGTTCAGATACTGGAAATTATAAAAAAAAATAGCCAATTTATAACAAGAATTGCTGCAGTTATTTCATCTGTATTGAAGGATGTCAGGTGACACTAACAGGTTTGACTTGGTTGTTTTTAAATGCGAGCTGTAGGCTGTTTTGCGTTCTAAATGTACTTTGGAACTTCACTATTCACTGGCTCTGGGCCTGCCTCTAGCATCATGATACAAGTGTGCCGTAAGTGAAAATTACTGCACCCATATTTCTGAATTGCAAAACTGGTGCTCATGCACACGGCTTCAGTGATTCATCCAGTAATTCATTTCCAAGCAATTCCTGACGCCATAAACACAGTTTCAGAGCAGACGTCTCATTTTTCATCCCAGGCAAGACTGTACAGTTTGGGAAAACAGCAAGGATTTGTAATGCTTTACTAGTTCATGTTTTTCAAGCGGTCTATGTTTATTCTGCTGATTTATTTAGAAAACCCCTCTCTGAGATGAGCTTCATTGATGTGCCAGGGCTTGTTTGATAACACAAATTCATGTATAGAATATGCTTATACAGGGAAGAGTGAAATACTGACAGGAGCAGAATTTTGATAGAATATATTTTGGTCCAAAGCCAGGCAGCTATCTTGTAGGTCTACTGCTCCAAGTAAACACTATTGAAATTCACTCCCCAGGGGCATATGTTGTTATCAGGATTTTTTTATGTGGACATTTCAAACTGCTCTTATTAGAGAGCATGTTGGAATGTGTTCTAGTTTTTAGAGATACTAACCGTGTGTCTATTGTGCTTTTACAGGCACTAGCCATGTCTCATTTGAAAGTATTTTAATCAGATGGTTCATGGTATTATGATTAGTATATGAAACTGATTAGTCAAAATGAGGAATTCTCTGGACCTGCAATCATCAGGTTACAATACCAGTTAACAATAAAACAATATAGTGAATTAGCACTAAAATACAGCAGGTAAAAATCTCTTGATCCTTACGTACTGTATAAACGTTGAACATCACATTTAGAAGCAAATCCTAGCTAAAGATACAAACTGACATTTGAGAATAACTCAAATTATCCAATAATGGAAAAAGTTCACCTCAAAAGGCTTCCTGTGCTCTTCTTCGTTGATAAATTATATTTAAATTGAATTACCATATTATGTCTCTTAAGCTCACATATCCGATTTTTAAAAGGGATTATTCGGTCATAAAATGGATTTGCTTTTTATGGTATATTCTAGAACACATATTTTTTGTACTTTAAGACATATATATGTGTATATATATACATATATACACACACAAGCATGTGTGTGTATATATATTCTAA
>JAUMTR010000019.1:9689724-9745954 GCA_032270685.1 Microctenopoma stevenorrisi | reverse complement strand
TGTTCATGTCGTCAGGTATGTTCACGTTAGTTTAATGGTTGTATTTCCTTTTATATATATATATATATATATATATACTTTAAGACATATATATATATATATATATATAGACATCACTTTTTAAATAATATATATATCTTTATTTTTATTGAATGCTTAATGGTTGGGTGCAGTTGCTGGCAGAACGATGCTGAAAAACTCCTTGATCTACTGCCAAGCTTTTTGAATGGCACACTGTCTTTTCCTGGTCTTTCATGTTTTTTTTCTCCTGAAAAGCTGGCATTGCACTGACAGGAGCACCACTTAGTGTAATTCCCCAGATTGAAAAGCTGTTCCACAATGAGAAATTTCCTCTGCATTGCTCCTAACTGTTGAAAAACCCAGCCTAGGATTTACACACATCCTCCTCCCTGGTTTGCCCAACACTTGGATTCACACTTGCCTCTTGACCTTTCTTTCCCAAAAATATGGGTGAATCCGTTTAGCACTGGACTGCTCAAGCAAGTAAATACAATAAAAGCATCACTGGCTAAATAAAATAAATTCTGGACATTAGAGATGACAGTCAGCTGGTTCAAGTTTAGAACAGCTGACTTCAGGTCAAAACCCATTTTCTATGTTACTTGATTATCTGGGTTGTACGTCATCCAACCGTGCTGGACTGCTGTCCAATTGAGGGTGGTTTGTAATGGCAGGACTTAGATACTGGAAAGAAAAAGTGTCTTGGTTGGAAGAATACACTTTATTTGTCTGTGGTTCTTTTGTATTTTTAGTGACCAGCATTTCTTTTCTTCTTTGATTTTTTTCCTGCTGACCTATTGGTTATTGGCCAGTGATTTCTTGCCTCCCTTGTTTCAGTTCTTTTCTTGCATCGGCTCCCTGTGTTCCTGAACTCATTACAGAGCAATCAGCCCCAGGCGTTGAAGTGTGCACCCAGAGGGAGCAATAACTGTAAATAAACACTACTGCAGGCTCTCCGATAACATGTTACCAAGATGATAACAGCCCTTCTTAGCAGGCCTGTTGACCTTCTCCTTGCCTTAGGCTTACCAAGGACTCCTCGGCTCCCTGAGGTTTTATCTCCAAACTCTCCTTTACCACTGGAGCTGCTGGAAAGATTACAACTGATGAAGAGAGGAATGCAAGCAGGGACTTAGAACAAGAATACACAGAAGAGAAGAAGTGAAACATAGCGCTGGGCGATATGGACTAAAACTCATATCTCGATATTTTTTAAGCTGAATCGTGATATACAATATATATCTCGATATTTTTTGATCCAGGTCCAGCTAGTTTTTGGCACATATGAAATAGGTTTTGTAAAAAAAAAATGCATTGACGATCAATCAATTAAGAGTTGTTAAAAACAGAAAGTGTCCTTTTATGCACCATATAAAGCCTCTTATTGCACAGTTAAAGTAGCGATTATGTCTTTGGTTAGGGCCTTTGAATATTTCCTAAATTCATTTTTCATTCTTCTAAAAAACTGAAAAAAATCAGTTATCCGTCTTCAACACAGTGCTGGGTTCAGCAGAAGAATCAGTCTTCTTTTTGTAAAATAAAAGTGCTTCACATTTGAAATCAACAAATAATGTATGAAAGAAATATACAGAGGAACATCTGGAATACAGATTGCTTTTATGAACAAGACTTTGCTGGAGGGTTTAGTATAGTTCTGCTTCAGTCTTGAATGATTTTGGTGTTTCAGTGAGTCTGTTTGCTGACTTTTTCCCGTGTTTGTGTGGAAAGCTGAGTCCTGTCTTAACAGGAGACACGTACGGGACGCTGCAGCAGCAGAAACTCATTAGAAACTATTGTTTTGTGGTGTTTTCTGTTTAGGTGCAGGGAGTTGAGGAGACTTTACGGCCGCGGTGGCAGCAGCAGTTTAACGCGCTGTTCGTTCATCTTACGTCGCTGTTTAAAGATTCGAAGTGCTCGGAGCTTTCGTTAGGACTGTTCCTCCTTTTCTACATAAAACATTCTCCTGCCCGTCTGAAGCTTGAAATCCAAACAACATCCACATGATTGAGCCGCTGCTTTCACCGTTACTAACCTGCTCCTCTCCTCCTCACCGCCACTCCTGCTTTCTTACTTTCTTTGCTGCTTTCATGAAGCAACGTGAAGGGGAGTGGTGTGAGCTGTTTTTAACAGGGGGAGCGCCCCAGTGCCTCCATATCTTCTCTCTCTTTCTTTTTTGAGTTTTGTAACACATTTAACTTTTTGAAATTGAGTTTTTCAATTAGAACAGACTATTTTCACTCAAAGGCCACTTACATATACACACAGAAGCAAAATATATGAAGTGGGAGAGAGAGGGGGAGTGACAGACAGATGGGTACACTGAACAGGTGTCGAAGAGTGACAACTCTTCTTGGGCATTGCGCGAATTCACATGAATACATTATCTAAGCAGCTAACCTACCATTTAAGCAGGTGAAGATGAAGACTCTCTCCTGATTACTAACGCAGAGTGTTTGACAGTAGCATGTTCAGAGCTGTGGAGCTAAAGCACTGTCTTGATGAGATTGATAACGCAATTAAGCGCTAGTTTGAATGCATCACTATTCCCCTTTACTACTCCAACCGCTTCAGATGGAGCATACCAGTCTAGCTCTAGGGCCTTTTGCTGGGAAAAAATACAATTATAAAAGGCCAGCTAGAAAATGTGTTCTCTTTAGAATGTGCAGGCAGGCCTGTACATCATCAGATATGTGCGGGCTGCCTGCATATCTCACTGCTGTCCTCAGGCCCAGCTTTCTTCATCTATATTGAAACGAGGAGCTCACTGGAGCATAGACGGACTCATAACAATATGATTTTTTTCCCTTTTATTGTCTCCTCTTATTGTGTGCTTTTATCCTGGTTTTGTTGTGTATGCAGATTATTTTCTTAGCAATTTCTACATAATGTTTAGAAATAAACAAAAAACAAATGTGTCATAATGCTTTTTAAATATCACATTTAAATGAAAATGTCTTTGTGTTCAGAGAATATTGTGGACAGCAGAAATAAGTACAACAGAGCATATTACTAAAGAGCTAGGTAAACCAAATATTATGGTAACATTCAATTGCATGTGCTTCTCTGGGCACCCTGTTGCTTCTTTTAGGGGGTGGGACAAATGTTTTGTAGGAATGAAAGCAGTTGCTACTCTAACAGATAAACATAAGTTTGGGATATTTCTTGGTCTTGTTCGTAATATTTCTTTGTTTGTTAACTGCTGAATCAATCACTTGATTTTATCCAGGAAGATGCATGTATTGGCCATTGTAGAATACTTCTTTGCTTTTTGGAATATTCCTTTCATTGTCAATGTGGGTGTGAATCAATCCCATGAGTTGGAAGGATTTGTCTGAATTCATCATGCTGCTTTTTTCCAGTTCAGAGAGACAGTTTCTTTGAAGACTATGCATGTCCATGACTCTATGTCCACCATGCCTTGAAAGCTATGGACAAGTTGGTAAGGTTTACCAAACAGTAGAGATCAATCACCATCAATAGCTAACTTTGCTTACTTTATACACAGTGATGCAGCAATAGTTGGGGGAGCGGGGTGGGGATGGAGTGCCATGCAATAGGCTTTACAAGGCTGATATCTCCAAGAAATTCAGTAGGTTCCTCTGTGTTGCTTCTCACATATTCTGTGTCAGCTGCCCCATATTAAATATCAGGTTTAGAAAGTCTATCACCAGCCTGCTCGAAAGTCATTCAGATCCTTAAAAAGGAGAACCATGTTTGGCAAAAATCCCTTGAGACCAGACCAATTGTCACATTAGAAAGCAGTGTTAGACCCACCCACTGAGCTTGAATGTGTACAGCACAGATAATAAATTATTAAATAAATAGTAAAATAATTATATGTGTTTTTTTCTTTAATGAAGTGAATATATTTGGTTGATTAAATATTATCTTATATATAATTTGTTTGTAAATTAATTTCAGTAATAACTTATATTAAGAACTTAAATTACATTAATTACATCTAAGAGAGAATCCCAAACCCTTTACTTATTACAACTTACATATTGCATGTGAGCATTTTATTAATGGTATAGAAATCTTGGCCCAGACTAATCTTCAGCTTTAGACCAATCATCTACAATTTTGATATGGATGTTTTTTTAATGTTCTGGTGGACAGGAGTTAGCATGGACACTCTGTCCACGCCAGACTTTGATCAGCATCTTTTCAGCCCCATACATTTAACCCAACAGGTGCGTTTACTATTGTATTGTATATGATTATTTGATTTGTATACATCTTATTGGTGTACTACAAAAACTTTTCGTCTAAGATAGCCTCAAACTGTCTCAAAAGATAGACTGCAGTTTAGTACACCTGTTAAGTAGTCAGATTGTGGAAACTTGGAGGTGACCTTCTTAATCTTGCCTGCAGATGAGGTGATAAGGCATCAGGGGAGAAGGCAGGCTGTAAGAAGTCATGAGGCAGGAGATTGATGTTGCCTTGCCGACAACTTGGCTTTAGACGAGAGGAAGAGAGAGACAGCGTGAGAGAGAGACAGAGAAAAACAGACATTTAGCTACAGGTCTGAAGTGAGACCCCACTCACAATGGCTGCCGCTGCTGCTGGCTGGAATCAATTCTATCTTTATCAGTCCCCCTCTTCTGTGTCCTGGAATCCTTCAGCAGCCAGAGGAAGAACTGATGTGTTTTCCAATAATGAAATGGAACACAGCAAAAATAAGTTTAAAAAGGTGTCCGGTCTCCCTCAGCAGTACAGCACTGTTTCAGGCTCTTGTCTGCTATATAAACACATTTGTGATCCTGCCTATGCCAGCTAAAGAAACTGAATTTTATTTCTAATGTCTATGAGTTGTGGAATTTGGAATGTGGAGGGTCAACTTAAAATCTTTATTGAAACTTGTGTAAATTCTTGTTCAGCTGGGGTTAGTATATATCCATTGTCATATATTTTCTGGAAAATGTGTGTGTGAAAGTATGCTAGATTCAGGACATGACTGTGCACTTGTCTAGTAATGAGGACTCCGTATCCCAGTCTTTTTAACAACTGCCTATTATCATTGTAATGGTTGGCTGTGTTAGTGAGTTCCACCTCAGGCCTGAAGCAGGCAGGCTAGCATCTGCATGGCAGAAACCATCCATCCATCCAGTGGATAGCTACAGGCTGCAGTCTGGCCCATTGTGTGGGCTGAGCACTGTGACTGCTCCCTCTTGTACCTCCGTAATGGGATTACATTAGCCAGGTTCTTCTGCTCCCTCTCCAGCTCTTCCCTTCTCTCTCTCTCTCTCTCTCTCTCTCTCATACACACACACACACACACACACACACACACACAACATGGAAACTCTAGCGTGAATGACTGACTGTCCACTTGGGCACCTCATGGTAGCACCCTGTTTACTTGCCTATGGCCCAGTGTAATGATTTAGGTTTCACACCCATTTTACTGACATTTTGGTCCTCAGCAGCAACATAGAGTATACTGTTATATTTCTTCTCTTGAAAAATGTCACCTTCCTATGTTTCTTTGTATAGGTTTTTATGGTTGCATGAGAGAAAGCGAGACAGGGAAAGGCAGAAGCAGGGAAAGATGGACAAAGATAGAGAGAGACAGAGGGTTTTTGTTCAGGGTTTTCCTCTAGGAGAGGCTGTCAAGTGTAAAATCTTGTTCAGAACCAGCAATTGTGTTTTGTTGGACTGCACCACCAGGGCTAAGCTGTTCGATGAAAACCAATTTGTTAATGTCTAAACTCTGTGCTAGTTTTCCCTCAAGAACAGAGATTGATATTCAACATAACTTGCCAAGACACCACTGAAGAAGAATATGGAGAGGTTGATACTCAAGAGGAATTATGCAAGAGATCTCACAGACTAGAAATTGCATCTTTTTGCCTTTTTCCCATCTCGTGTCAGTCTCTAGTTCATTAGCTGCACTTACACTAATGCAGTCGGTCTGCTCTTTTAAGAACTTGAAATAATTCTTAGCAAATGCAGTGTTATGTGAATCACTGTTAAACACTACACACTCAGCTTCACTTATTTGTGCTTTATTTAGTTTATCTTTGGGAACATTTAAAAAAATAGATGTCTATTTTAGCTAAATACTAAATGACATAGGATTGATCAAAAGGGTCAAGCTACCGGCCTACCGAAGAGTTTGAATCTGGAGCTAGCCACCATAAAATTAAACTGGGATCAATGGTGTTTCATATCCCTGCTGCTCCACAGGCTGATCATGTAATTCTAACCTTCAGGCTGAGGTCTCTCTCACATCAGACTTTTCAGCATCAGGTTCAATAATGGAGCCCCCCACAGCTGTTTACTGTTGCTACCAATCCAACAGTATTCATAGGTTCTGTCCATGTAAGTTGGGGATTTCATCAATAAAAATCCAGTGGTAATCAATATTGTTGGCATGCTAATATACTATTGTGTTTTTAGCGAAATTATTAGCAAAGATCGACAGATCTTTCAGTTCAGCGTGAATGAAGCTGTTTGCATTTATTCTTTCTCAGTTTCAGATTAAACATCAAATAAGCTGCCTACATCAAGTATAATGAATTATTAAAATGGTTTATAATGGTTTTGTGTCTTTCAACAGTAATTTAATTAAGTAAAATGTTGTTTATTGTCTTTTACACTTTGTGTTGCACACATACACATCTTGCTATGCATTGTGTGGTGTGTATTCACCATGTCATCAACTGAGGATACTGGCAGTGAGATGGCTGAGTCCACACAGCAGGCTTTAATATACGGGGATTATAATATTTTAGTTTTGTAAATAGTTGAATCAAGTGATTATTTGTTTTTATACCTATATTTTTACTTTGACAGCATTAAAGCCATTTATTACATTTAGTTCGATAGGAAGGTAAATTTGTTAATTATATTCATTTTTTTAGTAGTGCAGTATGTGAGGGTGATTTTGACAGTGAAGATTCACAAATCAATATATTGATTTCCGATACCTAGTCAAAAACTTTTATCTTTCTTTCTGAAAGCATTGGAACAACAAAGCAAATTTGTTTTCAGCTTTTATTTGATGCTTTGTACAACTTTTGTATGACGAAAATTTTGAATGACCAACATTTGTGTGCTTTAAAAGTTTGTTTACACCGGTGTGTTCTGTTAAATAGATTTTAATAACAAACTCTGGATTACTACTTGTAATTTTAGACTTGGGTACCCATGTAGACTGTCCAGATTAGTTGTTACTTCATATCCTGAAAAAACAATATTCACCAAATAAGGAAGTGTCCTTAGAGAGTGATTGTGCTTTCATTATCGATCACCCGATAGGCTGATAGGAGGGATGACCTTTGAAGGGCATTATCAACTCAGTCTCATAGTCTGTATTTGTCAGGGTCATCTCTGTGAATAGCTATGATGTCAGTATGAGAGGTGATCGATTTGATGACACATCTGTGTGGAACAGGTGCTGCTCGGCTGTCTATCGTCTCTCTTTGTCAGAGCTTGCTAGCTGCAGCTGGGTCTGGTTCAACCCTCTGCCTGATCTTGGCTTTATCTCCTTTTAGTGGCTTGGGAATGCACTGCGAACCAGCCAAAAAACTTAGTCTATGCTTGCCTGCTTCTTAACTAGCCAGCCACTGTGCAAATCAAACAAGTAGTGAATGATAACTCAGTATTATTGGTCTTCATCTTTGCTTCCTCACATTCATATATTTAATGTAGCCCACACAAAATGAATGTCCATTAAAACAATCAGACCTAATTTCTCAGTTCTCTCATTTTCAACATGAGCTAATATACTCATGTGTATATTTGAATGCTTCGTCAGCTTAAAAACAACAAAAAATAATGTAATTTATCACTTAATCTTCTTACTTACTACTTACTTAATCCCTCTCCGTTTTCCTCTGCGTTTTTTACTATTGGCTGACAAAATATATTTGTAGTATATGTTCAACAGAGTCATATATTTCAGCATTGGCAGCCACTCCCTAATCAGAGAAGCGGCCTGCAGAGTTGGCACTACTGCTGGAATGAGACGCAACTCACCATTAGTGATAGCTGTGGAAGCTGTTAGTGCATTGGGTTCAAATGTAAATACAGATCTGTCACCAACTTATTTTTACACAATAACCATTTGCAGTTTCTTTCGCACTGGTTATGTGTTGATGTCACAAATAAAAACGAAAGTTTCAAATGCTAACACTGGTGTTTATATTTCTGACCGCTTTGTAGTTTTCTGCAGTTATATATAAACTAATGACAGCAGTTCAGGTGATGGTTCCAGAGGAGCAGAGCAAACGGTGTGTGTCTGTGAGTGCATGCGGAAGCTGAGTAGTGGATTAGCTCTGTCCGATGGCAGAAGGATAGGGATCTATTTTGACAGTGTGGTAGTTAGCCCATCTGTCTATAATCAGCTGTGTCTGTATGCGTGCTGCTGCTATGGTACTACCTGCCACCAGGTGGTCAACAGTACCCTGATGTAGAGTTGGGAAAGATATTGAGCTGTGCGGTCTCCCCAGTTTCCTAGCCAAAATAGCTCTTGAACAGCTGCTGGTCTCAACCAGCGTTTCACATCAACATTTAAAATGACTAAATTAACTAATATATATAGCATAACATAATCTGTAATTTGTCTTTTTCTTACACAGCTACAAAGAGAAAACTTTCCTTTGTTTTGACTCTGTCAGTCTGTTAATTTGAGCATGCATCATATGAACCCATATTTAGAATGCTTGTCATGAAATCATCTATTATCTAGTCATTTTATAAACAGCTTTGAGAACTAGAAGCGAGGAAATAGTTCCCACTGGATTAATTATTTTTGCACTGATCATCTAGATCATCTTTTTCCAGTGGATAGTATACTGTATTATGTATCAGATACGGATGGCTAGAACATCCCTGTCTTTTGGTCTTTCTGGTCATTTGATTTGACAGTATTACCAAAGTAGAAAAATGTGCAGATACTTTGCATAGACTGATAACACAGAAATTTTTAATTTTGTTTTATCTTGCAATCACATGATTAAAGTGTTTAATGTAAAAAACTGAGATTTTTTGTAATACATAAGAAATTATCTTGTGACATTCTGTGTTGTGGACTGCTTAGTTCTATTTTATGCTAATCTAAGTTTTTTCAATGCCTCTGCAGGAAACCTTGGCCGTGTTGACTATATCAGCGAGTTTGAGTTTGACCTCTTCATTCGGCCTGACACCTGCAACCCCCGCTTCAGAGTCTGGTTCAACTTCACAGTGGAGAACGTTCGTGAGACGCAGGTCAGCATGTAGTAGTATTTTACAGTGTTACCATTAATACGTTTCATTTCTGTAACCATTGCTTTGAGGATGTTCAATATATTACATGTTTTAGTTTAACAGTCTAACACTTCCACAGTAAAGGTGGAAATAAAGTAAAATAAAAATTCAGCGTTGGTCGACAAAAAAAGTCTAGTCTGACTTCCTGATAATGAGAGTAGCAACCTTGGCTGCTTTTGTAAGATTACAAATATAGTAATTTAGAATGAAATTTGTTATCACTGGGGCAGAAGGAAGTAAAATTAGTTACTACTTTCATTATGTAATGTTTACTTACAGTAAACAATTGCACAAACAAGTGCTATATTGGTAGATTTTATAGTGATGACATTATCAATGAACACTCAGTTTAGAAATGTATAGAACCCTGTAGAATACCTCCCCATATGCCCACGTCTCTCTCTAAGAAATAAGAAATATTTGCCCACAACACTGTCAATGTTGTTCCCCCATAGAATGAGACAGCTTGAATCTGCCACTAGCAAGCTCGGAGATACACAGAGATACACTACGTGTAGTGTGTCTACAGGGAGATGGAAGTGTGTTACATTTAAATGTAACTTTGTTAGATAAAAAAGTTAAAACAGAAAATATTGGCGTGTTAAGTTTGACTGATGGTTTGCAATTTGTGTGCATACAAGCTTGTCAGGCTTAGATATGAAGACAACAAAAATGAGAGATAAAGAATAGTGAGAGACAGTCTGAAGACAGGCAAGTAGAAAGAAATGCAATAGAAAGCGGGAGGGAGAAGGAGTCTGACAAACATGAGAGTGAAAAATAAGCAAATAGATGGGTCATATAAAAATAAATAAAAAGAAGGGGTAGAAAAGGAGTGGATGAATCCAAAGCATGCTGTTGCTTCGGTCTTCCTGTAGTGTCCAGCCCAGCCTATCTGAGGCTATCAGCCTATCTCCCTGCAGTGCTGTAGTCAGCACTAATCACATTTTATGGCTCTGAGATGAATGGGAGGCCTCGGCTTGGAGCCGGATCGATCCCAGGGCCAGATAGACCAGCACCAGCAGCCTGCATCGTGGGCCAACAGGATATTTGCTGTTGTGGCAAAATGACAGAAAGTGTGGGTGAAATGCAGAAAAAAAAGACTGGGGAGAGGAATATGTAACTGAAAATAACAAAAGATTGATTAAGATCAGATATATGAACACACGTATGGATAGTTGCACATGCAAAATCTAGTGAGAGAAAAAAACATTTCTATTGCACACTGCCATAGTCTCATTCTATAGGCACCCTCACATGCTTCTTTTATAGAAATCTGTTTCTTATCTGTCCAATTTCCTTCTTCAAAGAGGCCTTGTGTGAATTTAATGTACTTCAGTAAAAGGTGTTTTGAGTAAGTGCTGCTTGTGCTTTTTGCCAAGGTGTGTGTGTGTGTGTGTGTGTGTGTGTGTACACACGCTGTGATTAGACTGTGTCTGTCTCCTATAATTGTCAAAATTCACATAAATCTTTAGTTTACATCCTAATGGTTGTAATTTCGTTCTGATATGAAACAAAAATGGAAACACAAATTAAGCCTACACAGAATAATAGCATGGGTAAATAAACCAAGTAAGTGCAGCTATGTGGGGAGAGGCTGTGCTATAGAGATATCAGTGGGTTCCAGGGGAGAACTGGGCTGTTGGAGTGTTTCATCCAGCTAAGCCTTGCTAACTCTCAGCCTGAGCCAGGGGAATGGGGAACAGTAAAAGCCCGTGATATTGGAAGTGAGATGGCCATTTTGAAGGAATGTAAGCTGGTGAAACAGATTTGGTCTGCCTCAATCAGCTTAGGAGCTTTGTGGAAATTGGCTTCACCGTAGCACCAGTTATGATGGCTGGCTGGATGGATGAATGTCTCTCTTTTTTTGTATGTCCTTTTTGTTTGTGTTTTTTTGAACCTCTCACTTACCTCAAAGAGCCCACACCAATTCTGGTTAGGTTGGTTACAATGTCCTAGACCACATGACACCATTTGATGTTTGGCTTTGTTTTGTTTATGTGCTTTGGGAAAGAGTTTATGAATAAGATGACTGAGCTGAATAGTTGCTCTGACTTTTAAGTAAACAAAGATCTTTGACAGCAAAGTGAAATATTTGTGTTATTGCATGACCCCACACCTGAGCCCCACATCTGTTGTATGTTGTGTGGCTGTGGATGTGGTGCTGTATTATATATGATATATTATGTCAATGTATTACCTTTATTTTATTTTTTTGGTGAATTAGTTTGGTGCTCCTCTGACAACTAGCATCATCACGAGGTTATAACTTATTTTTTCATGTTTGTAGCCAAGTACCTTATAAAACACTTCCATCAGCATCAGCTGTATTTTGTGTTTACTGCCATTTAGCAAATGTTTGTTGCTAAAATGCTTAACTAAGATGTTAGCATATGTGACTTTATTTGCATCAGCTTTTTTTACTACTTTATGTAGTAAAGACTTTACAGAAGAGAAGTAAGTAAAAGAAGAGGAAGAGGGAATATTAAGCACTGCTTCTTTACAGAGGTATGATGTAGGGATTAGGAAGCTTCGGGTACATTTGTGGGAATATGTTCTCATTATTTTGTAAACTACAGCACTGGTCGATTGGTCTAGGTTGTCCTTCAGAGATGAGGTCTACCAAACCTGACGTCTACCTGCATGTTGAGGTTTGGCTGTATTTCACTCAGTCAACATTAATTATAAAGCAAAGAAAATGTGCAAATATTATTTGCATGTGTTTCTGAGCTTCATAATTAATGCACTAACCCACATTTTGTGCCAGACTGTGTGTTTTACACCAGAGCACCTCTGATAAAACTCCCTGTCTCAGTTACATTGAGGAATATATCAAGAACGTAATGAGGCCTTTAAAAAAGTTTTTTGTCCTAGGTAAGGACACTGTAACCAAGTCATTTCAACTTAACTTGTAAGTTCCAGCTATCACTATTTCTTTTCAACTTATGCCCATGTTATGACCAGAACCCAGTGGATAAGTTGATATGACACCCCATTGGGTAAGTTGATATGCCATTCCATTCTGCTGTAGGGGTGTCTTGATGTCAGGCTCCGTGAAGGGCACGACTGCCAGCTATTATCATAGGAGCCTTCAGGGAGCCATTCATAGAAGACAGGCACTAAAACCTTGCGCCAAGTGCCTTCAACTTCTCCAACTGCTGCAGGGGTGATTTGTAAGGCTCGCTTGTCCAGGGAAAGCACAGTGCAGGGTGGTTACTCTTCATAATCAAGAAAAAGGACAGACTTAAGCAAAATAAGCCATGTGTTACCTAGAGTCCCAAAAGAGCTGTTATCACTTCACTCTTGCAGACAATGCTCACCTATTTAAATTCATGATCAGAGATGTAATTTGGCATGCCAATGAGTTGGATGACACATTAATTTTAACTTTAAATAGGATGTTAAAGTGATCATAGAACTATTATGAATCCTGTCTTGGTGATACTAATCCACCAGTCCTACGTTTATTCAACAACTGTTTTCCCCAGTAAATTTGTGGGAAGAATATATGAGTCAAATGTCACATGCTATATTTTATAATTGGGTTTAAAAGAAGTTCAAACATAATATAGACCGTCATTATTTAAATGTGCAATTTACTTATCAGTTTGAAAGATACATTATTAATATTCCTATGTCTTGTGCTAAAGCAGGGAAAAAAAATATTGAAGTAAAGGAAAATGAGCGAGAAACAGAGAAAGAGAGATAGGGTATGAACAGAGTAACAGCAGCCTAACAGTCGTGCTACACATTGATTGTTTTTCAATACAGAAAAGACAGAAACAAAAATAAGGGGGATAGGAGAAGGAGTCATGAAAAATGACTTGTATATTTAAGCAATACATTTCCCTCATGTCCTAAATAGGACATGTTAGCTTCAGTTGTAGGAAGTCAGCTACTAGTTGTGGCGGATCTTTAGACTTTTGTGTTTTAGTGTCTTTGGCACATCCATGTTTATCACAGATGAAACTTTACCACTGCTGTTCCCAGCCTGCGCAGGTTGGCAAACACATGTAGTGCCACATCATTTCTACTTGGCTATTCAGCTATTTCTCTTCCTAACTTTTCCTAATATTGTCTGTACCTCTCCATCATTATGTTTGGGTTGCGATGTCACTAGTGACGCAGTGAGAAGAGGACATGCAGGTAGTCTGCACCACTTTACTGATCACTAGTAGCATAACGTGATCATGAGGATACTTTTGATAACATATTTGGTGCCACGAGCTCTAGGATTAGACTCTTACCCATCCATAGGTATTTTTTATCAGGTTCACCATATTGTCAAAACATCCCAAGGCGAGGACTTACACATACACTCACAGAACTGGGCGCTCTCAAACTCACATACTTCACTTTACTTCACATACCTACTTCAGGTCTTCTGGCCTTTCTCACTGTGACACTCCACACACAGGCTGGCAACAGCCATGTGATCTTTGTTCTTTGTGCTTCCTTTTTTGTCCCTTCTGTCTCTATAGCATATGGCTCAAGGTAGATAGGTATGTGTCCTGTTGCTGTGGACCTCTTCTTTGCTAATCCATTCTTAGGCTTCCCTTCTCCGTGGCCTCCAAAGGAGAGACACTGACTTCTGTGTGACTCTGCCAAAGGAATCATTTCACTTTAAACACATCACATATTCACAGAAACTTTAGGACACTTGTATTAAACCCCAGAAGGGAGTGGTGGAAAGACTTTGGGAGTTGTGGTATTGAAAGACATATAAGACATCAGACAGTTGTGTCAGGGAGCATAGGGTATCATAAGTGACCTTGCTCTGTTAAAGCGAACTGTGGCATCCTTCCTTATTGTCAAAGCTGATGCTCCCCAGATCACTTTATAATGACATGGACAAAAGGATATGACAACAGCACAGAATGAATTTTCAAATTGTCTCCTGATAGCAAAATTAGTTTTCCCTGGGTTATCTCTGCTGACGCAAGGTTCCTTATCAAAATTCATTGCCTTATTTTTAGTTTGATTCACTAGGCATTTTTTGAAATGTAGCAGACACTTTTTATTGCACATTTAGTTTGTCTCTATCCAAACAGTAGACTTTTCCATAGCTCTTAGCTCCATGTCCTGGAATTTGTATTGTTAAAAGGTAACAATAGACAATACATACTTGTTCCACTTCGATTTGTTAGAATAAACTCTGTATTGTCTACATGCAGCTTGGTAATATGGAAGGGTGGATGCTTATGTACTAGGGTTGCTTTCAAAGCACAGTACATTTGCTTTATTCCAAATCAACTGGTGAGTTTGTAACATTGTTATTTTTCTCTTGGTTTGGTTTCCTTCCAGGCGGATGGTTTTTAAATCCAGGCGGATCAATGTGCATCACTTGACATCACGTGAGAACCTTCTCTACACTAATTAGTCAGGTGTGTCTACCCTGTCACGTATGTCCGCAATCCACTTTGCAGCATGTGCTAGGTGTCCTAACGAAATAATGGTTTACTACAAATGGTTTTATGTCCATGGATAATCATAATAATAATAATTCATAACGTTTTGTGTTCTCACAAGAGGGACTGCACTAGAGTTAGGCAATTGGTATGAGTCAAGTGGAGACCTAGAGTGAAAAGCACCCTAACTTTATGAATCAAGGTGCAGATTAATTCTAAGTAAACGTTCTATATTTTTTGGCAAAGGGAATCTAAAAACCTACTGTGTTTTCACACATGGTCCTCTTTGATTGAACCAATCCTAGTTCCCCCTTAGGACGCAAGTGAACATGTGCAGGAGATGGCAAGGCCAGATCGGGGGAGTTTTGGTGGTCCATGCTCTTTGACTCAGAGCAATTTCACATTTTCGTGCACTTGTTTTTCTTAATATTCTGGCTACTTTACAATAAATAACCATCTAGAGGTTATCACACACAGAAATTGTATCGTGATCAACACTAAGGCAGTAGACACTGTATCTCTTCTGTCTGTAGACTGTAACTGCTGCGCTATTGCCTTAAGCCACAATTACCCACCGATGAGCCACTGGTTGAAAGCTGTGCCAGACAAGTAAAACAACCACAGAAAAGCTCCAAGCTTATGTGCGTATGCTTCATGCTAACGTGCTTTGGCAAATTTCTCTGAAGTTTCTACTGTGAGTCAAATTCCAATCACATGTTGACGCCACTTCTCTGTGGTGTCTCCAGCCAAAACTCTGTGATGTCATCAGCGCGCTTTCTTCTCCTTTCAAAATGTTTCTAATATTACAATACAGTAGTGGGGGTTTAGATCAATACTATCTACAAGCGCAGTTTTATCAATAGTGATGATTCAATTGATTCAATCACTCCCCCTTTACTCCACACTGCACAGGCGAGTGGCAGCAAATCATAAACAAACATGTCTGTCGTGTGGAACTTTTACACTGTGAGAGTGATGTTACAGACAGTTAATACCTTTGCGGCAGTTTGCCCTTAAAAGGTATTAGTATTGGATCGGTATGATACCAAAGCTTGCAATACCACTACATTACAGGTAAATGTGAGACCATATGGAGCATATGTGGTTACATTTTACAGTATATGTAACATCTTGTATTTCTCAATATAAAGAACAAATTATTCTGGATTATTACGATTAATTTTGCATGTAAAAAAGTGGAACTATATTGAATTATCAAAAACCATATACCAAACATTCAAAAAACTACATAGAATATTGATAGGGTACAATTTTACATGATTTACATACTTTACACGTTTGAAAACCTACTTGCGTGTGGAAACAAACTTTTGGAAAAGGAATGCTCTGTTTTTTTCTGCTTGCTTTTACTAGTTTCATTATCAAAATATCAAACTTCAGTGTGTCCAAAGATTACAATCAATTCACTGGACAGACATTACTACTATGCTTATTGTGCCTGCAATGATGTATGCTTGGCCAGCAAGAATAGAAAGATACCCCACTGTACTCTGGGAAAATATTACTGGACCTATATAGAACGCTTACTTTCTCTCTCATCACAAAATCTACTTAAATTAGATTATTGCATACTCAGTATAATTTAAGGCACCTAATACATTTAACGTCAACTCTAAATGCACAAAGATTTTAAAAGGGCCCAAATGTATGACATTTGAGGTCCTTGAATAAAGAAAGCCAGTTCAAGCTGCAGGATGGAATAGAAAGACATTGAATGCAGGGAAAGAAGAGAGAAATTCAACGTTGAAAGGTATGTGGCACTTTAGAAAGAGGGTGTTTCTACACATAATGTTTTTTTTTCTTTTTTGATCTGGAATGTTGATACAGCTAGTGCAAATAGAATATTCCAAAAATATGGTAACTGTACAAATGTTAGTTACTGTTTTATGCTGTATTAACATTTATTTATTTAGAATTATTTTAAATTGTGAAAAGGTTTGTGAATGCAGAGACTAGCCATGCTTGCATAGCTTTACTAATCTCAGAGCAACAAACTATTGATATAGTTATATTTTATATAATATATTTATATATAAAATATATAAAAAGCTAAAAGAAACCAGGAAGGTGCAGAGGGAAATATAGAGGAGCATTGCTAAGGTTTCAGGGGAAAGCATCGTATGGTGGTTTGGTAAGAGCCTTGTGGAGCTGCTGTGCATCTGCATGAAATGCTGAGCCTGGTGTCAGGACATGGATCATCCTTTTACACCGAGTAATGAATACAGATTGCACACCGGATAGAGAGGCTCTGCAATCTGCTGCACCACAAATGAAACAACTGCCGTTCTAATCAAATAGTCTTTTCATGCCAGCGCAGCCCTCAACTTGGGCTAAATTCAATTCCAGATTCACAGATTTGTGGGTTGGGGGTTGGAGAGATGCAGGGGAATTATTCAAGGGGGAATTATAAATGTTGTAATTAGAGTATTGTTTAATGTGTATGTGTGTAGACGTGTGTGATGTGTGTGTGTATGTGGAGGTGGGGGGGCCTCCCTGGCATCAAGTTGTCGTTAACCACTTGCTTATTTTAGATAGCAGTTGGAGGAATGAGTCCAATCACAGCAAACACACTCACAAACACACACTCATGCACAAATGCACACAGTTAGCTAATTATGCCAAGCAGTGGCTTGGGAGAACACATTCTCTGTATACTGTATTTAGGGAACAGCGAGGAGCTTTGAAGGAGAGCCGCAGTGCCTCTTTGATGCTGCTTTTGTTTTTTGTTTGTGTGGTTTAATAATTTAATCAAGCCAAACGTCCTCCTTCTCTCTGTAACTATCTGTTGGTGGAGGCTAATTACTCTGCAGATTGTTCTCCTGGTGCTAGAGATGAGAGTTTAGATCTTGTGGGGGGAGGGGGGGGGGGGTTGCTGATGGCTGTAATTTAACAGTTTGCTGATGGGCTAAGCTATCTGTCGACTGCTGTTTTATTGTTTTGGGAGGCTGCTGACGAGTTACTATTGTAATATGCACCATCTGATGTGAATGCGTGAATCTATCCATCTGTCTGTCTATCTGTCTGTCTATCTGTCTATCTGTCTATCTATCTGTTTATCTATCTGTCTGTCTATCTATCTGTCTATCTATCTGTCTGTCTATCTATCTATCTATCTATCTGTCTATCTTTCTTTCTATCTATCTATCTATCTATCTATCTATCTATCTATCTGTCTATCTATCTATCTGTCTATCTTTCTGTCTATCTGTCTGTCTATCTGTCTATCTATCTGTCTATCTATCTATCTATCTATCTATCTATCTATCTATCTATCTATCTATCTATCTATCTATCTATCTATCTGTTCCCAGTCAGGAGAGTTTTAAGTACTATAACACGTCTTAAAACTAGATAATTTAAATTTTCTAAAGTGTGTGGATCTTAAGAACAACAATTTTTTATTTGTGAAGTCAGACAATTGCAAATTGTGAGGAATAATTAAATAGAAGTATCAAAAGGACCCCCCCCCCCACTAAGAACAGATAAGATGAATAATAGTAATATTATTACACCATGTGAAAGAGATGATCTTCAAATAAATTGAATTCTCTGATTTCTTTTACTGTTCATAAATAGCTAACATCACTTTTGAATATTCACAGAAAATATTATTGGAGCTATATTGATATCCTTCTTTAATGTTAACAGAGAATACAATCTATCTATCCCTTTTTCTGGCAGGCTGTATTCACTTAAGAGAGATGCTGTAGAGTGACTGACATCAATGAGAGGCTCAGAGCTTCATCTTTCATTTAGTCTACTATTACATTTCTTGTTGCTAGTAAAATTTTAAGAGGACATATTATACACCAGAGATTGTAGTAAAAGAACAGTAGAGCGCGTTAAACCTTGAAATTCATGAACTGAACTGTGTCTTTAAGCTTAGAAGGACTATGTACATTGTAACTTTTACAGCATGGTTCAATCAAATTGCCTGGTGCTGTGATAACTAAGCAAAAGCCACACCTGGCCATTCAGTTGTTGTCTTGACGATTTCATCCCCCCATCTATAGCCAGGTCAAATTGTGTATCTGATTAGATTGCAATGCTGCTGGCTCTAATTAGTGTTCATGTAATCAAATCAACATGCAGACTGGACAATGTGCAGCTGTGCTAATGTTACACACAGCACAGGGGATGAATTCTTCCTAGACAAAAATGAATTGTACATGTGTTTCAGAGTTAACATGGGAATGTGAGCATGGACCCCAACAGCAGTCTTACTAGCCCTGTGCAGCAGAGCTGTGAATATTGTGAATATTTTAGGTAAATCTTAAAAATCTTCAGTATCAACAGCATGGACACCCCCTGTCAAATGGCTTTAACCTAAACACACTGAGACCTACTTTGTACGTGCACTCACATACAAAGGGCATACAAAAGTCCAAAGGGTAGTAAGAGGGTTTACTCTATTCACTGGTATGGAGCAAGGGAGCCTTGTGTCATTTTTCCCAGTAGCTCTCATTCAAGTTGATGTTACACATGAGAGCAGAAAAAGCAAAAGTCTTGCTGAGCTGATAATACACTTCAGCTGACCGTATGTCTCTGCTGCCACAAGAATGTCCAGGTGGGCCAGTGTTGCATCAAGGACGCCCATCCTTGTTCTCAAAAACTATCTCGCTTACTGAGTTGCTCTTTTTTATCTGCTGAGATAATATTAATGCTCCGTTAATGTATACAGATTTGGGGGGATTCAAGGCAACTTAAGGCAATGGTATTGCCTGCAAAACTTATAGACGTATAAATGTGCCAAACTATACCATAATATTCCATAAACCAAGAATCAAGAAAATCAAATCAACAAATAGTGGTTATAAGTTGGATGTTAAGAGTTCTTTCAGTACTTATTTGATGTTTTTGGAGGGAGACACTTTGAGAAACTGCTCACACCACATGTGGTTAGGTCAAGCCAGTTGGGCTATTTGCGCTGTCAGTGACACTGAGTTGGGGGCTAGCTGCTGGTGGCATGCTGATCCAAAAAGCATGCTGTGAGAAGAGACATTTATAGCCACTCATGTGGCAAGTGCGTAGTTGTTCAGACACTAGTACACTAGTGTGATATAATGTGCTGGCTTTGGAATTAGAGTACAGTAACTGTGTGTGTGTATTTGTGTTTGATGGGTTGCGTCTATGGCAGAGCTCTATCTTCTGGCACCACCTGGTATTTGGTTTCAGCACTGTTCGCCCCCAGAAATCAAGACAGTACTCACAAATTTGCTCGTGTTCCACCTGTCTTTGATACCTGCAGGTTAACACGGATCAACCACTACACTAAACACAGACAGTTGAAGTAAATAGTATTGATTTTTTTTTTTATAGTCAAGGGGTTAGATATGTTAGACACTTTGGTTCTTCAAGTTGATGTGTTGGAAGCGCAAGTACCTGAGTGACTTTGACAAGGCCAAACTGTTGGCCAGACAACTGGGTCAGAGCATCACCAAAAAGGCAATGATGGTACAAGGATAGAAAACTGGTAAACCAGCAACGGGGCCACGTGGTTCTAACCCCTAAAATAGCTACAGTAGGACAAATTGATTGACAGGAGTCAGGAAATGCACTGCCTTGCTGTTGCAGATAAGTCCGAGTTGCCATGCTGATGTCTAACTCCTGCTGGAAATGCAATGGGCATAATATCCCAAAATAGGACGAAGCAACAGTAGACGTGGCTTGGTCTTTTATTCTTTTACATTGTGTAAACAGCCAGGTAAGGATACAGATATATTTGTTTGCAGTGCAATGCTCTGGGCAATACTCTGCTGGTAAACCTTTGGTCCTGGCATTCATGTGGGTATTGCAGAAACATGTATTTGATGTCAGAAGTTAAATATGAACTACATTTAATAGTAAAAAAAAAAGTTTGATTGACGGAGTTCTGAACTGGTGTTAAAACAGGGCTCTAGGTGTTAGAACTGATACACTAAATGTCTTCATGTCAAAGATGCCTTGACAGTTGAAGCAAAGAAAACTCTGTAATACACGATTCAGATTTGGAACCACAGTGTGATAGAGACAGCTTAGTGCTTTGTTCAGCCTGCATGTATGGTATCTCCAGTCTGGCAGCAGCTCTCCTAGAGATGTTTGAGAGTAAACAGATGTTGTTTGTCTTTCTGATGTTGAGATTTAGCATCTCTGGGGATGCAGAGGACCTGTGCTTTCCTTTAAGCTCACACAGGAATAAGAGATGGAAATGGCTCATACAGATAAACACTGTTTTACAACAACTGTGAGAGTAGGGTTTTTTACACCACTGTACTCATGGACAGTATGAGTATGGTCTTGTTGAAAAGGTCTTTCATCTTATTCAGGATGAATGTATATGCATATGTATATAACGATGTATCTTTTTAACACATCTTCATGCTATGTTCACACATAATGGACCATGAATAGAATCTATGTAGTTTGAAGGGAAACTAACCCGTAACACCAAAACACAAAAAAAAATATGATGTATTGTTCTTTCTCATACAACAAAGGTTGTGCGGTAGATGATACCTAGAGGTACATAAACAGAAAAAACAGTGTCCCCTCCACCTTAATTGTCCTATTGTTGTTAGCCAGCATTCACTAGAATGCTGACAGCCTATTTGTGCTGTCAAACCCTGAATCCCAGAGGGATAGCTTGCCTCTGTGGCTACTGGATCTGGCAAGCATACATCAGTACACTCAAATGAAACGCCTGAGATGTCAAGGACCAAAGGAATGAGGGAAGAAAATGAAGAAGACATAGATAAAAAAAGGCAGAGATGAGTGGAAATTTGGTGTATAATGAGCAGTTGGAATGTGAGGATAGCTGAATTAATCAGACTGCTGGAGCTCATACAAAGTAGGCAGAATGCTTTTCATGTGACAAATGTGTAATTAAGAATGAGTTTATAACCCCCCCCCCCCGTACACACACACCCCTTGATGGACTAGAGGTGGGTGGGAGGAACAAAGTATTTTTGTGCTCCCTTGCATATGTCTGTGAGTGTGCGTTTGTGTGTTTGTGTGTGTGTTTTGAGAGAGAGCGCATACAACTCTGAGAGTGAGATGAGATGGAGGCTTTAATTACAGTCCTATTAGAATAACACCAGCCCCCATCACTCACTGATGCTGAGTGATAGGATGGGATGTTTTCATTTTGGTGTCTAGCCTTTTTTGTCTTTTAGATTTGACACCATATTTTTTCATCCAGAACATGTGGATTTTAAAGATAGTTTTTTACAGCCCACACACACAAAATATTTGTTTTGACTTCTCATTTTATCAGCAGCAGCAGAGATGGTTGATCACCAGCTTCTCAAAGCCTGTCTACAAATTAAATTTTACTCACTGTCTGGCACAGTTCTGTTGGCATTTGTTTGGATTTTAAGAATTGTTAAGGGTGTGGAACCAAACAACTTGGATCACCCTTCAGTTTTAGTGTTATTCTTCATTTCATTTCATTTAAAAACTAAATAAAGAGAGTACTGTACTTAATATTCTAACCACCCCCAGCCTCCGGGACATTTCTGTTCTTTTGTGGGCATCTTTTACTAAAAGGCAACCTGAGCAATACTGTGGTAGTATAAGTTTCAAATGACAATTGTTTTTTAAAGCAGAAAGGTTATCCAACACCTACAGTTAGTTAGGTTAAACTGAACTTTGATTAGACCATTAAAAAACCTTAATTGTCTTACTTTTGGGCATATCAGAGGATCACAGGTTTCCCTCAATAAAACCCTCAGATTGAGTGACTGTGGCACAGTTAGTTGGGCAGTTGGCAGTAGTCTATTAACCCTAATATTATTGATGGGAAGTTGCCCTGGCCCTAAAAGAGCAAAGCTTCCCCGAACCTGTACACTAAACTCTATCTTTGATCTTTTGTAGGTGTGTTGCTCTTTGGTGAAACTGTGCTTGTTGTTTTTTCCAGGCGAACCAGGATCCCTGTCAGGCCTGTCTTGACACCTGTACAATAACCTTTGATTTATCAGTGCTTGGAACATTCTCCCACATGTTTTAAAGGGTCATCTGGGTGTTTCTCTTTCATGGATGCCATGTCCACCCAGTCTCTTTCACATTTTGGAAGATTTGTCTTATCTGGGAAGGTCTCCTCTATCTCTCATTGTCACTGTTCTTATTTTGGAACCCTACCCCCTTTGTGGTTTGGTAGTTTTTGGATGTTGTAATAATTATAACATTAGAATTTATTATTTTATATATCAAGGTGGCAGATACTTTGTCTAATAGTCCTAGTTTGTAGTACATCATACATAGATTTGTTTTATATCAAAAATAAAAAAAGGCATTTTGTGTTTGCTACGGTCGCTTTCGTTTTATACAAGATTGCGTTTAAAACATATGAAACAGGCTACAAAATGAGACCTCAAAAAATTTCCTACTCCCAAACAAACAAAAATGTCCATCATGTTATATAAATTAGATCTTGTTGAACTGAGCACAGTTGACCATAATGTAAATCCTGAATAATACAATTCAAGAGAAATGACAAATTAGCTAACCAATATACTGTAAATATTAATGTAATTAATGCTGATTAAGAATAATAGGTGGTCAAAGTATAGTGTTGATTTTTTTGAGAGCCAGTGTGTAAATAAACATACCAAACATACCAAACATAATGAACCTAATCAGCCTCTATACAGTTAATCTTACACACCTAAATTGTTCTTGATTAATTTAAATATGTCTCCAGTGCTGATTGTCCTATGCTGCCTTGCACCTCAGTGCTGTTGTTGTTTCTCAAGTTGTTGGATTCTTGGCTGCAATGTAAAATGCCTTGTAAAGACAATATAAAATCAAATTATGCGAAATTTAAATTGATTCAGCATTTACACATTATTTCATCATCTTTTATTTCAGTCTTTTGACATTCGCAAATAACATTGTTAATTTAGATTTTCTAGGACATGTAGCTCTCTGACCAAGCAACAAGGTCATTGGGGGATTCAAAGTTGATTTCATTATAACCTTACTTGTGTATCGGTATAATGTATTGAGTTATGTTTATAATAAACGTTATGTGGTAGCCCCTAGGAGGAGCAGCCGAAAGAAAAAAATGTGGTAAACATTAAACTTTTTTATTTGTGAAATGTAATTATTGTAAAATTTGACCTTGATATTTGAATTTTCTTTCTCAGTCTAGTGTGATTATGTATTAAGAATGATGTTGGACTTAATTCCACAACACAGGACAATATAAAGGTATAATTTTTAGGTATAATTTAGATTTTAGTGTTTCAAAACACGGAAACTTTGGATTCAGTATGTCTTAATGTTTAGTGCTAACAATGGCCGACCGTCAGGGCCAGCAAAGCCTTCTCTGCTGTCCTAGAGATAATCAGAATCAGAAAATATGTCCTTAGAATTTAATATACATTTATATGAATGCTGTATGTATTTTAACAAATGTCCCATTAATCTGTTCGTGTCATTTAATTACGTCTTTGCAGCACATATGAACAACTTTTCTCCTTTGTGCTGTCGTATGCTCTAGCCTTCAATACTATGGTTTGGGCCGTTCATTGTCAATGGGGACAGTTGTGTGGAATGTCGTGTTTTTTTAACCAATCAGATGTTTAGTTTGCCATATTGGGCATGGTCTTTGATCCTCTGAGGCCTTCTCGCTACCCTTTCTGATGTCAAGAGTTCTCACAGTGACTGCACAGTTAGTTTGCTAAGTGAAGTTAAGCTAGAGGAAGTTAAGTACGTAACGTGAGTTTTCCTTAAACTTAACAAGTCAATGGACTTGGTAAGCAGCTTTGGTAAGTTTAATGGGAGTTTATCTGACTTTACCAGATATTGATTTTGCCTGTTTTAGACCGTTTCTGCTAGTTTAAATGATATTCAGATAGCTGTGACTGTCAAATCTGATCAAAGATTTTGGCTTGTCAGAGCTATAGCTTGGCTTGAATTGATTCCTGAATGTGTTATTTATAATTCTAATAATAGTAAATGTGGCTGGTTGTTGATGGAGCATCCTGGTATTCTGGATAATTGTATATTGTTGATATTACTTCATATAACAGGTGTTAAACCTTATGTTAAATCACGTTTTCCAGTTGATAAAAGTTGCTGTCACTCTAAATATAGATTTGTTAAGTACAATGACAATAACATGTAGACCTATTGTTTTGCTAAGGTTTTGTTAAGAAACTTGAACATTTTCGTAGGTAGCTCGAAGGCCTTGTTGGAAAATGTGCAGCCCTCCAGAGAGTGCAAACAGAATTCAACCACAGAGGGAAACCTTCAAACCCATTTGTTAGGAAGTGATCACATTTGTATAATAGTATAATCATATAATAATTTATATGTTCAAAATATTATTTGTCTTCATTTTTGTTCAATTCTGATGTTGACAATAGTCAAACTATGCACTGTGTTTGTGTTTGTGTTTGTGTGTGTGTGTGTGTGTGTGTGTGTGGTTTGGTGAGTTGCTTTTGCAGGGAGCCCCAGCTGTCCGTCATCAACCTAGCTGCATTAACCTCAGCCTCTTTGCCTGCAGGGCCCACCACTTCCATTTCTCTGGAACAAATACAGGTCCTGGCCCGGGGCACCCTGGCAGCCAGCATAGTTAATGACTTATTTACTGTTTAATGGCTGTATACCACACCACAACAACAATTAATGAGAAAAAGGCACATTCACAAGCAGTGGGGGAGCCAGGTGGTGGAGGTTATTTTCTCCTTCTAACTTTATCTGAGCTCTGCCTTCTGCTCTTCCCTGATAAACTCTCGCACACCTTACCTAGAGACAGACAGGCTGGCAGCTGCAAGGACAGCTACTTTTACAAACTCAGAAAAGAGAAAGAAATATATACCTAGAATGATCTTATTTTTCAACAATTGCTATTCTATTCTATTTTTTTTATTCTATTCTATTCTATTCTAGCTTCAAGTAAACCATCTAGTCGCTGTGTGTCCTTGTTCAGATCAAGTTATTGATCCTGCTCACCTTGCTATTTTTAAATCTGTGTCAATGAAACTCAACTTAAAAAATCAGCTTTTTGTATTTCCAAAATGTCATCCTGTGTTTCACAGGGTTTGAAATTTCTCCACTTTCCACCAGTCCTCTGCCTCTTCATCCGTCTTCTGTTGTTCTCCCCAGCTCTCTTTAGCCTGGTGAATACCATCGCTCAAGCAGTGAGCTGTTGCAGGCACTTTGTTGCTGACCATGGTGCTGAAAGCCTCCTGCCTTCCAATTGCCACAGTGTTCATTTCATGGTTCATATACCCTGTTCTCCATTTGTCAGAGTGCCGTTAGCCCCCACGCATATTTCTTTAACCCCTTCCTTTACAAATAATAACAAATCAAGTGCATATTTGTTTCACCTTGCAGTCCTAGCTCTCCTACAACTACCAGGCTTTCAATTGAGGTTGTGGCATATGTTATGTACTAGTTGAGTTGGGTGGACAACATGTGAAATTCAGATAACTTTGTGCTGCTGTGTTGTTTTCTGGAGGCACTTCTAACTTATTGTTTTGTAGTGTGCAAGCCGTTAAAAAAGCCAGTGTGATACAAGACCGTATGTCGTATTTTAAGCCTCTTCTTGTGAACATGCCTGTTCAGTCACTTCCCATAGTAAATCACCACAGCCATCTCAACATACTGTATGTAAGCTTGTGTGCTGCCTCCATCTGGCAACATTAAGTTTTCGATTTCCATGAGAACCTTTTCTGCATATACACTATGGCTGTTATAAAAGATCACTGATCTTGAGGAGTCTTGACGGTGCCATTAAGCGTTTTATCTTACTTAATCATGGTGCTGTGGGCTTTAAAATGTGAAAGTACTGTAGCATCGCAATCTTTGATTCACAGACCAACAGACATGAGCATTTTTAACGGCATGTCATCGTATTTTTTTCAATTTCTATTTTATTCACTTCATTGTCCTTAATTTAGAGGGCTGCCTGTTTGGGTTCCAAATTGTCCTTCATGCCAAGCTGGATTTGTGTGCGACGCTATGCCAGACGCTAAGTAAATGTGTTTTCCAATCTATCTGCTCCCCAACCATTCCACTCGCATTCTCCCTCTGCCTCTGGACTACCTCCAGTCCCCTGTGTTTTAGGACAATCTTTTTGTCGTCTCATCTTTGCTGCCTGCATGCCTTCCTACCTAGGTGCCCATTGCCCCTGCCATCAGTCCTCCCAGGTCTCGATAAATAATGCTGCACCTCTCTGGCCCTCAGCTCTCCTGACTGCTGGCACATTTGTTAAAAAAGGGGAAATTGATACAGCAGTGTGCTTTGGGCAATAGAGTTTTGTGCTGAGTTAAAATACCACAACAAAGACAACTGTAGGAAAGAAAAACAACTCACTTGTTGTTTCTAGCAAAGGTTTTTTTTTTAAAGCACAGCTGCAGCTACTCTGTTGTTGGAAAGCTGTAAAGAAACAGACAGACAGGCACTAAAACAAACAGCAAGATCATATTTAGTAAATATCTATTAAATATAGTGACGCATTCAGTTTAACCGGGAACCAACTGGAGCTGTTCAACATGAAACGGCATTATTAAATAAATAGAACCCGAACAGTACCACTCTGTGTAGCTAGTTGGGCTCTGGATAAAGGAACTGCATTAATATATGATAAACTGTTTAGTCTGTCTGCTTCTACTCCATTGCTCTAAAAAAGGGCAATGATCAGTTGAGACATCCCCAGTTGACCAGGTAAGAGGAAGAAGCAAAGGTTCCTCTCTGAAATCTGCCATTATCCAGATGGTACCATTAGCAATTAAGCCAGAACATTTCTCCCCTCTTATAATTGACTCCATAGGCTATTAGGCAGGTTGGCACTAGGCGAGGTCCACTGGTGCACACTCCAGATGTTCTCTTTTTATGTGTGTGTGTGTGGTGTGCAGCAAGTGAGACTGGGGAAGAGGGTTTGGCAGTTTTTGTGGGCGCCTGTGGTGGGTCCAGGGCTGTGTACAGATGGACGTAGGGCTGGGTGGGTGCTGGGAATAAGTCACATTGAGTTATATCAATGTCTCTATCAGTTTGTCTGTTCTCAGTCTTTCTCCCTTTCTCCATCTATCTATCTCCCTGTTGGTCTCTTCTCTCTCTGGCCTTAGGGAAAGAAAGATTAAAGTGTTCTGTTTTCTGTGCAAGATGTTTGTCTCTGCTTTTTGAGTTTATCTGAAGATTAAATTATTTCTCATCCGTTATCTGTCTTTTAGTGTGTCTGAAAACAAGTGATGTTTGGCAGACATTATTAAGTGTGGTTGCTTTTATTAAACCCAAACTAATGCTGAGAGATGCAGTACCACTGTTAACTAGTTTTTGCATTGAGTTTAGCAGTTGCTCAAGTTAGCACGCTGTATGCTCAAATATTCTGAACCATCAAACGCAAGTGTTAGAAGAGAACATTTTAAAAAGATCTTCCAAGCAGTCTGTGCGTCTGCTCTTTTCTTGTGAAAACAACGTTCATCTTACAATTTTAGATGAACGCACCGTGTCATTAACAGCTTTTTCATGTACCACCCCATCACAACCATAACCACAACAGCTTTGCACCATGCAAAATAGAGACTGACTTTCAGAATTAGAGCTATAGTAGGCATGGAAAAAGCTTTTTCAAGTGTTTGTATTACATTACTGAACAGACTTTCAGTAATCCCTTTATAGCTAAAAACAGAGCTAAAAAGCCATTAATTATTCATCTCCCCATTGCTGGTGGTAAAGAGGAGAGGTGCTCTAGGGTTTCCATCAGCTATTAGTAAACAAATCGATGCTGCAGGCTGAGCTCCTTGTCACTACAGAGCCATCTGCCCCTTGCCATGACTTTCAGGTCAAAGCCAGAAATGGACCTTCATGACATATGATACTGCCTCTTGAAGATAAAAAAGACACATGTAGACAGGAAATAAATGTAGTTATGGCAGACGTACGGGAGACCTTCAATAACTTATTGAGTTTGGACACCGTATGCAGATCTTTATGCAGAAATGGATCCATGTGCCATGTGAGTTAACACGTAATTTATTCATCAATCTATTTTGTGAGAACGGTTGTAGTTACATTACAACCCCAACAGGGTTGGTCGTCGCATTATGCTGCTGTGAGCAGACACTCCTGAATTTGTCACAACGCACCCAACAATAGGTATTTGATGTAATCAAACAGCACAGTTTGAAGCCTCTAATCCAATTTTTTTGGCAAGATACATTGTAATTTGGTATCACTGTAATTATGAACTGAATTGTGAACTGGCTGTAAGGGAATTAAATTAGCCAGCTGAAGAAGAGTAATATGATTGGGAACAGGGAGAAATCAATACAGCGCTACTCTTCATCTCAACATTGACCTGAATCCTGCCTGAATGTGGATCTTTGGGGGATTCAGCTTAATTCAATCTGGTGGAGCTAACACACTCCCTGTCCCCTTCACATGGTTGACAACAGCTCTGTCTTCATTTAGAGTGCCGAGCAGGAGCCCTGCTGGGGCGAGCAGAGTTTGGAGGAAAGTAGCTACAGCTTGAATTTTATCCTTTTGAATGTTTGAAATATTATGTTTCCATAATGCTAAACTAACTGCACAGTCTTACATACTACAGTTACCTACCCTACTACCACTATGATGGTGGATATGGTGAATATTATAGCTTCCTTGGATGGTTTTCTGATGAGCACTACACAGTGCGTTTGACAAATACCCCTCAGCAGTGCTGACAAATGGTTGTACAGTACAGTGTATAGAGATTCTCATCCTAGTGGGTGCAACCCTCCGGCAATACCTCCACCCTGATACAGGTGTTAGCCCGAAGAGAGATGCAGCAACCACTAAGGCACTTTAGAGTGATGTATGTAACCAGAAAAAGTGAAAGGTAGAGATGTGTATGAAAATGACTGCAAAACAGTAATTTTTACTACAATATATATCTATATCTATATCTATCTATATTTATCTATAGATCTATATCTATCTATAGATCTATATCTATCTATAGATATAGATATATATATCTATCTTTAGATAGATATATATATAGATTATGTCTTTACGTTATGATTAGAATATTTTCAAAATTGTGTTATTCATCTTCAACACAGCTCTGGGTTCTGCAGAACTCCTGCTGATTTGCTAAAGCAATTCAACCTGGTAACAACAAAAATATAAATTTTTCAATCAAAACAAAGACCTTTATGTATTTTACATTGTAAAATTTGCAAAATAAAAGTGCTTTACATTTGAAATCAATAAATACTGTATGAAATAAATATACAGAGGAACATCTGGAATGCACATTGTTTTTATGAAAAAAGACTTTGCTGGAGCACTAAGTCTTGAATGATTTTGGTGTTTCAGTGAGTCTGTTCGTCATAACTGACCGCTGATTTTTTCCATGTTTGTGTGGAAAGCAGAGTCCCGTCTAAACAGGAGACACGTACAGGACGCTGCAGCAGCAGAAACTCATTAGAAACTATTAGAGGGGAGGGGTGTGAGCTGTTTTTACAGGGGCAGAGCTGTCTGTCAGTTGTCGGACAGATAACAAAACAGAAAACACGCACAAGACGCTATATCGAGTTTTACAATAATACTCATTTCATATTGCGTTTAGAATTTATATTGATATTTTTAAAATATCGATATATCGCCCAGCCCTAATATATACATATAAAGTCAGGAAAGTTGTAAAGAAATGGCTTAGATCTATCAGGCAGTAAAAATTTCCTTATAATATGTATTATGTGTTTTTTGTTTTGTATTGTTAAATCATACAGTCTCTGTCCTCCCTCTGCAGTTTTTGAAAAGCTCCACTACCTGATATAACTACCTCGACGGATGCAGATTTGTTCCACTATTACACTGTGTTCATTTGTTTGCATATTGTGTTGGTATTGACTGCTTTACATTCTCATACATTCTACAGCCCTCTCCATGGACTCTGATAAGAACTTGATAACTAGCTGCAGGTACTTTCCTATTATAGGAGCAGATGCTTTCTTACCATTATTTTATCTTCACAGATAAGATTTAAAAACCCAGCTTACACTGCACATTGGTAATCAGAGCTGAGAGGAAAGAGCACCTTTTAATGGCAAGGAGAGCCCAATGTCAAGAAAATCAATATGTCTGCACCCTCCCAAAATCAAAGCCCCTTTTCCTCCTCCCTGCACTCAGATAAAAGCTTTGTGTGTGGTGTAAAATCAAAGCAAACAGAGCAAGAGTCTCATAAGTGCAAAATGTTTCATTATTGGGCTTTATTTGTGAAATTCAGCTGCTCTTTGTAGACTTGGTGCCACAAACACACCTGGTCTTTGTAATACCAGAACATTCTTTCATTTCAGAAGTGTCTTTTATTTGAGTGAGTTAGATTTGATTGCGCACATTGTGTTGTCTGTGAGGGAGCTCGTAAAGGTTATACAGCCAGTGAAAGGCTATCTCATTCACCAGCAACAGAGGGGTGCGCGTCCCAGGAGCCAGGTGTAAAATGGACTCAGGAAACAAATAGCTCTTCCTGTCTTGTTATTGGGGATGTACTGATAAGGTGGGCCGGGGCATGCTGAAGGATGATTACTAGGGTGTCTTTTAACAGACTTCCTTGCCATCATCAGGCATTGTAGTTCTGCATACCCATTGTACTGTATCAACATTGTGATCAGCACCTCACCCTTTAGCTACATTACCTGCTGCATCCTGATGCGCCGAGCTCTGTCTGTGTTGACATATACTTAATTTCTGTGGGTTATTACCAGTTCCTCTACAAGTGTGTATGCAATGTGAGTGGAGGGAAAGCAAAGGGACATCATTGTTAGCCTGGGAGAAGGGGAAAAAGCTATTCAACAGGGACGCCCACGGTGGCAAAGCCATTTCCAATAATGTTCTCTTCTGCAACAACAATTGTGTTTAACCCCAGTGGCTTCAGCTGCCCACTATTTGTCATCCTACCTCTTCCTCCCTCGCCTCCCTCCATGCCTTCACATACACAGGCAATAGTAATGAAAATATGGTTCACGACTGTATGGGTGTACACTGTCTGAGTCATAGTGCTGCCCCAGTTTGAAGAAACAATAAGGAAATGGTCCAATTGCGTGCTTGTTTTGTATCATGTAATATCTACATCTGGTTTTGCTGTGTTCAAAGCATTTGATTTGACAACAGTAAGGTCTGGTTAACAGAAAAGAAAGATTATTTTTGTTCTAAATAACGATGTGAAGAACCAGCATTTAGTTCAGATGTTCTATTAAAAACTCTTGTCCATACCAACTTTCTTCCTGAAAACTAGTGTTTTCTTCTTGTGAGGGCATGAATGAAAATGTAAATCCTGTTAGCTGTGTGTCCCTTTGTAGTTTTCTTTTTATTCCTACCTTTACCTCATCTTTCTTTGCTCTTGCACCCCTCTCTAATCTCTCTTCTGCCCCCCACTCTCGATGTCCCTGTGCTGGTGAGCTGCGTGTGGAGGTGATTTATCTGTGGCACTCAGTGAGGTCCCATTGCAGTGGGACACACACACACACACACACGCACACACACACACACACACACACACACAGGTAAAGCTGCAGCTGTGATATATTTTAATTACAGTTTTAGTCAGAAGCAATTACGGTTTTATATCTACAGGGACAGCTCAATACCCATCCCCCAACACACACATATGCATCCACACATACACATACAGAAAACACACCCTTTTTCATGTCTTTGTTCCTTTTCTGTGAGATTTGTCTTTGGTGCTTTTCTTTTCTTTTTGTTTTACATGCATTTTTTGGGGTATTCCTGCCAATACCATGCCTGCATTTCAGTACAGGTAACAGAACAAGTTCTTTGATAAATATCTTTTTCTTTTACAAAATAAGAATAGCCTTTTGAAATTAAACAGCCATCACAGAATAAGGATGGGATTGATGGAGCAGTATGTTATGTGGGCATATTTTTTATTGTATTATTAGCTATAGCCCCATCCTTTTTTTGCACGACAGGGGTTTGGGCTAAGATATGTAGGATTGAAGGAACCATGGTGAGAAGGCGGAGACTGCAAAAGGCTGAGAAGGTGATTTGTGCAAAAACAGACAGGCTTTGCACTCTAAGCTCAGTTGAAGAGCAGATTTGGAAGCTCTAAGACACTGTTATGTTGTTGTGGAGTGCTGACAGGGGTGGTTAGCTGATAGTGTGCTTTGGAATGATGAAGAAATGTGTGTATATTTATGTGTGTGCGTGTGTATTTGTGTTAGTGCACAATTAAGTTGTGCATGTGTTTGAGAGTGTGTATGTATGGCACAGATGGAAAGACTTCTCAGGGATTACTGTGTAACTGGAAGAGGAGAGAGGTGGTAATTGCATTTTAATTACAGTGTTGATGGTTTTGTGCTCTACCAGATGGAAGGTTCTTTACAGATATAAGCACAAAATAAATCAGCCCTCTGGAAAATAAATCAGCCCTTAGGTCACTAGTTACCTGGCGAACTGAGTCACTAACCTTGTCTTGAGTCACAGGTCATGATAATTAGTTTAGATTATTCTAACTGGACCCCTCATAGAGCACTCTCTTCGCTTTAGCATTACACTATCCATGGTTACTCATCATGCATGGCCATAGACATATAACAATCTCGCAATCCTAGAATACTAGTCACTACATGTTAACAGATTTGCTATGTGCTCATTTGATGAGTATGAGATGTTCCAGTTTTGTTCCATTTATAATTTAGATCATAGCCCAATCCCTGCTAGTCATACAATAACTAATAGAAAAATGACTGTAAATGTTTCTCCACTGTCATCAGTAATAATGTAAAGTGAAATAACGAAGACTTGTTTTGTGATTCCTTGGGATGTTTTTGTGTGCTCCTTGTTTATACTAAATAATAATAGTGTCAAGACATTTTTGCTTTCAGTGTGCTATAGCACACAAGCACTGGATCCCACCGAAGCTTTATGAGAGTGACCTTTGGCAGCTTGCTCATTGAGATCAGTGTGCCAGTCCTGAACTCAAGCACCTTCACAGTTTAACGAACCAAATGTGGCTGTGATATAATAGCTAGAATCAGCACTTTTCGAAGTCATTCTTACTATCGGGCTCTTTTTCCATATGATGTTTGACTTTTTATCATGATGTTACACTGATTTTACATTTATTATTATTGGATAGTGGTTTTCAGTAAAAGCAATGAACTGTTAAAGATGAATTCCATTACGGTCATACAAACTTGAAAGATCTGTAATGCAGTGAAAAGATGATCAAGTTCTGCTTCACTTAAAAAAGGTTATTAATAAATATGACTATAAGCTTAATAAAGGTGAGATAATAATTTAGCAGTGGTCTCTTAATGTTTTTCACAGCTGTATTTTGGAATAAAACGACTTTGAGGTCATTTGAAAGAGGTAGAAAGTTTAAGTCATCTTTGGATCTACTGATCAAGGTGAGTCACCCAGCTGAGTTTTTGTGACAAGATAACCCTTGCAGGGCTGTGAATCTGACACAGCTCACAGCCCTGTGGCTTTTTGACCTGTGGCTGTTTCTCTCTATCTTTCACTGTCCCTCTGTTTTTCTGTGCCTCTCTGTCAGTCTTTTGCTTCTTTGCGCTTTACAAACTGTCTGAGAAAGATAAGGCAGGTCTGATAAGCTGACTTCTGTCAAAATACTCCCCCATCTGTACCTCAGAGGAGAACATGCATTTATATATCACATTTCCTTACATGCCCGCTTCAGGCATTAGAGCAGCCTAATGGCTTTATAAGACAGGAGAAGAGAATGCATGCTGTATTTACCTTTCAGACTAATATCACCAATTGCAATAATGGTTAGAAAGTACAAATGGTGGAGAGCCATCAACGTGGTTCTGTCAACCTATCCAGGTTGAATGGTGGCCGTTCCTTTTTTCTTTACGATTGGCTCATAGAGAGAATTTCTAATTTCAACACTAGTGTATCTGATTTTTACAACAATTAACTTACACATTAAACCTGCAACTACTATACGTTTCAGTTAATAAGAATCTGACACACATGTTTGGTAGTCAGTTTCATCCATGTAAGTTACAGTAGCATAGTCATAATCATTTATCTTTGGATGTTATTGAGGTGGTAAGTAAGGTGGGGTCATTTTCTAGAACTTACCTGTATTACTTATACTTATGATCTGAATTAACTTAGAGAATTTTTCTTTTGTATTTGAGAATTAAATAAAACAACACACATGACACACCCACTTTCCACTTTTTATTGGTCATTAATACCTTTCTGCATGTTACAATGAAACCTATTCTCTGCATTTGAGAGGGGGAGCAGTGAGCCGCCTCGGGGAGCTAGCACTGGGTGTCTCGCTCAGGGACACACCTGGTATGGGGGGATGGTCTGGGTGACTCAGCTGGGAATCGATCCTTCTATTCCTGCATCCCAGCCCTCTGCCTCAACCACGGAGCTACTAGGCCGCCACATTGCAGTAAAAATACAGTACAATAGATTTATATCAACATTAAGAAAAATCAGTTGGTAAGTAGGTCTTTTTTTATACTTCTCTATATTATGTATTCATGTTTTCAGTCAGTCATTGTCTAATATTAAGATGTCAAATGTAAGATTTGAAAAGTAGTATCATTCCTTATTAAAACATTAAACGACTTCAAATTACATTCAAAGTATTATAAAATATCTAATTTCATTATGGGGGTATAATGAAGTGATGGTCCGTCACCCTTTAGTGAAGAACAAATATCAGTGTGTTGAGATGAACAAGTAAGCAGTCAGTGGGTACAGTGCAGTGGGTTAGTTATGTATAAATGCTCTAGTAGTACAGGCTTTGAGGCAGAGCAGTCCTCATTATGAGTGAAATGGTTCCTTGCAGAGATGTTAGTACGTGAGATTCTACAAAACGATGGCCTCTTGTGTGCACAAACTCTTTCCCACTTCTCTTGCTTTCTTTTCATCACTTTCTATGTTATACAGGCTCTTTTGTGTGCACATACACACACAAAACACACTTGCATCTCTTGTCTCTGATGTGCCAGCGGTTGTTGATAATGAGATTCCTACAGGATGGGAAACTCCAGGGAGACTGACTGGCGGCCCACTTTAAACCCTGCAGTCTGCCTCTTCCTTTTGTGTCCTCTGAGACACAGAGGATGACAGGAGAATGGGAAGGAGAGTAAAAGCATACTGTATTGTATTGCCTTCTGACAAATATACTCACACACATTAACAAACATAGCACAAAATATGTTGGGCATTTTAGTTGCTGAAAAATGTTGGATAAAAGCATAAAATTGTTTGCTGACAAATATCTTTATAGTAAGTTAGTGACTGGTAAAAAATATCTCAATGAATCTTGGCCCACTTTTATTTGCAGAATTTTTTTGATTCGGCCATGTTGGAAGATTTTCGAGCATAAACAGCCTGTTTAAACATAATAAATTATGGAAAGTTGTCCAGGTCGTGAAACTGCAAAGGGTTAAGGGGTAGTGGTAGAATTGGCCTCAGACCCTCACACTACCACCAGCACGTTTGTCTGTTGGCATGATGTTTGTCACTGTTTCAAGTTCTCTTCATCTGTGGATAATGGTTCTCACTGGGGTTTGCTGGAGTCCCATAGTGATAGAAATAACTTTGAAACCCTTTTCAAACAATACATTGCAATTATTTTGTTTCCCGTCTGTTGAATATCTTTAGACTGCAGGATGATGTGTTGATGGTCGTAGTAAAAATTCATTTTTTCACAGGCCATGTTTGGTCAGATTTTTTAACCTTAATAAATTAATAATGTTTGAAAACTGTATTTTGTTTTTACTTGGTTATATGTGTGTATTTAAAACATTTGTTTAATAATCTAAATATGCAAAAAATAAGAAGGGGACAATTACTTTTTTTACAGCACTGTACTATAATAGTACTAGAATAGAACTAGAATAGTACTAGAACAGTAGGAATACTGTGTTTTGTATTTTATAGTCTTAATAGAATTTACATGTTATTAAGCGCATATACATTGTACTATGGTTTTGCTCACGTGTATACCTCTGTCTGGATCTACTGTATTTTGTTGGTCATGGTGCCCTGGTGAGGAAAAGGATAATTACATGCCTTTTGCCGTTATGTCAGGTTGTCTCCTCATAGTTATGCACATACTTCCTAAGGGCTCAGAAGCCCTGTAACATATACACTATATCTCTCACATACACAGGTTTGATGAAGTACCTGGTGCCACAGAGGACAAACAGAACTCATTTCCTGTCACTGCCTTTGGACCTCATCTCTTTTCTCAATTTCCTGTTTTGCTCCGAATACAATAATGCCACTTTATGGAGTGTCCAGAATGGCATGTTGTTGCCTAATGTACTTTAGCTCATGAGTCTTTTTCAAAGAGTGGCACTTATCCAACCTTCAACAAGGCTCAAACACCTGTGGCAGTGTAATTTACACATTGTTTAGAGCTAGCAGTTGTATTGCACAGTAATATACGGTAAGAAAGAGACATGTGCATAGTCCGTACATGGACCAATATACATAAAATTAGAGTTCATGTATGTGTATTGTCAGCTTTGTTTGTTTGATCTTTTAATGTGTACACTAAGACTCTTAATCTAACTTTAAAACTACAACAATGTTCAGGATTTGACATTTAAGATATACTCAGTAGCACATGTTAATAAATACTTAATTATGTGATTTTTATCCTTGTATCAAAGGTTTGCACATTTGCATGATTAGGTAAGAAAAGTAAGTTCAATTCAATTCTGTTTATTTATAGCAATAGAAATCTCAACAAAGGTCATCTTGTGGCACTTTACATTGTAAGGTTTGAGACCCTACCGAATATAATATATTATATAATAACAATAAATAATAATAATACTAAATACTTTATTGATCCCCTTGGGAAATTGTTGTTTGGACAGCTGCAATACCTGTGTCGGCGGTACTACAGGGTTTTGGTCTCTTGTCTAAGGAAACTTTTACGACTGCTATCATGCCACCCACAATAATACAGAATAAATCTACTTTTATTTTATTTATCCGATCCATTTCCTCTCTTTTAACAATGGAGAAATGAGGAAAAGTGGTTTGTGTACATACCACTCAAGTCATTATGTAAAGTGAAGACTTGTTTTAATGTTCATACTACGGGAAGATGCCAAACTTACAGGCACTTTCTTTTAGTGGTCTCACAAGACAACAGAGTTAAAGTAAGATGATTTGCTGATTGGTGTTTTCCTCAGTTTTAAGTCATATTCCCAACGTGAGGTGTGCAGTCTGAAGTAATAATCCTGTATAAATGGAAAACATGGCTTGGTCATAATCCAGCTTCCTCTCTGTTCCCTGAGTGTCTCCGTTAAACAATCTAGCATGGTAATGAATTGCTAATCTGCTTAGCTCTTTACACAAAGCGTCTGCATGTCTCCTAGAGTCAGAATAGGTACACAACGGAATACTCCTTTCTTTGTTTTCTTATTGCATTGCAATGGAAAATGCCCCAAAAAATGGTAGGCATAAAGCAGCTGTAATCACAAACGGAGGAGAACTTTCATGGCTATGTAGTTCGAATTAGAAAGTAACTGCTGTTTGAAATATGTGCATAGTGTATATTCAGTTAAAGAAAGTCCTGTCCTTCCAACCATGTCATATTTTAGGCCGGGGTGACACACACATTTCACATTACACTGCTGCACTGTAATCTGTAGCATTAGCCGTCTCACTATATTAATCAATTTGCACTTTCCTCTGTTGATTAGCGCACATGGTATAGGGCACCAGTTGCCTGAGGAGAGCAACCACATTCACATTCAGATCATGATTTATTACCCCGTTGCATGCACACTCAGAAACACACTCTCACTTGTGCACAACCACACCTTTAGCAACACAGACATTGAGACAAATCTAGCACACATGCACACAATGTCTCATATTTACACCAATGATTAGAATAGACCCCATTAAGTGTGCAATGCATGAATGCATATGTTCAAATGCAAATTTCATGCATATATATCTGAATGTGTGAGTTTCCTTGGTGAGCTACCTAAACTGGCACATGTAGTCCTGCAATCTGAAAGTGGCGCACAGTGTAAACTGCACAATTTGACAAAACTGCACATTATAATTACTTTTTACATCATATCTGAACACTACATGTATGCATTATAGTCTACTGTCTGCTGGCATCGGCATGAGTGTGTGTGTGTGCATGTGCATCAATATAAGCACATGAGCTTACCTAAGGCACTGCGCACACTATAATGTCCCTGCAGAAAAATAGAATGTGGCTCTTAAGAAAGCAAGGAGAACAGTGGTGTGAGATCTGAAATCCCATACAGTGGAGAGTACTAGTCCATTGCAAGTGTGGCAGAGGTCACAGTCAATTTCAAAAGGAGCACGTCTTGTATATTAGAGTCTGGAGAGATGGGAGACCCACATGCTCTCATCATAAAGGGCCTGTGCTAGAGTAGGGCCAGATGTGATCAACATGGACCTTGTGGAAATCCCTGCTGAACTGAAATGTCTTATTGAGGGGCTGCAAGAACAATAGCAGCAGAGCATGCAGACCAAGGCCCAGGGTTTCTAATCATTATTTACAAACCCACAGGAATCCCTTTCATAAGCTTACAATAGAGGACCTGGATTATCCAAACCTTAACATTACACTGAACTGGTGTACAGTTCAGTGTAATGTTGTTTCAGTATGATGTTGTATACATTACACTGAGGTGTAATATATATGGCACATCTAGCACCGTATTTCTCTCAGCTTGTCAAACCAGTGAAGAGCTGGAAATACAATACTACTCCTGAACATTTTCAGTAACATCTGTGCCGCACAGAGCAACCTGTGGAGAGAAAGAAATATGTAGTTGCAGAATAAACTTGAATAGTTTTTGGACAATTGGCTAATAAAAAGAAAATAAATCACTATTAAATAATTCTCACAAAACAGTGTTTATTTATGAGGGCTACATTGTTTTTGACAAACAGTAATAAGGACTGCTTGCCACTAAGTCAGGTCTGACAATGATCCATCTGATGTTAAAGTTAACAGTATCTGGCATCACCCAAATTAGAATGTTGACAGCTGCCCACTGTTGCTGGTCGAGCTGACGACAATTTCCCTGACAAGACAAGCTACTTCACAGCCACAAATTAGAGTGATCCATTCTAGGCTACGGAACAGCAAAGTGGGAGGAGGATTTGAGAATTGAAAAGTCCCTTTTGTGAGGTGACTGCCACTAGGTTCATTCCAAGGCTTGAATTAGTTCTTAACACTTCTGGTGAAAACAGTCTGCAGTTAGAGTAAGAAAATAATAATAATAATCAAGCTTTTGCTAAAGAGTTTGTAAATTAGAAGTTGAGCTGTGTTGTGCATGTGTGTGCGTGCACGCGCAGCTTGCACCCTTTATACAACCATAACTTAATGTCCTGATGATGCATAGATGTACCATGTGTGAGTGGTTGCTCTGCCCTTTAACAGACAAGTTGAAGCTTGTGCGCTGCACCACCTAGCATGGATACAGTGTGATATGACTTTCTTTTGTGAGGGGTTTATTGCAGACAGATTATCTTGTGAACCGTGTATTAGTCTTGGTACCTTATGCTATGGCTGCCAAGATTTCTGTCTGCAGTGTGTTGCTCCAGCTCCAACTTGTCCACCTACTGCATGTGCAGCTATTTGCTTTTTTGTCCTTATAAATTTTACATGTAGTTGAATGTAGCTGGCAGAGCTCATTCCTATCGATTGTCTTGTGAATTGCTAAACCACGTGACGAACTTTAAGTCTGATGTGATGTGTTTGATGTATTTCTTAATTGTTTTGGCAGCATGTTTACTGCATGTTTTGACACTTGCTTTTGAGATACTTGGCTAAATGAAAATCTAGAAGTTTAAAGTAGAAAAACATTCTGATATTGATGCCAACCTGTCCGTTCTCATCACTAGCTTTCTCACATTTCTAAATCATATTTCTTGCTAAGAAACCCACATAATTGATGATTGAATTGGCATTAAGATGTATGTTTCCAAGCCAGCTGTATGAGTTTACTAGCCTGAGACTATTTGTGACACACTTAAAGCCTTAAATTAACACTGTAGGCCTATCAGCGATCACTGTTAGTCTATCTTTCCAACTCTTCTCCTCATACTTGTCTCCTGGTTAAACTGTCACTTGTCTAAATTCAGCTTCCCTCTGTAAGCTCAGAGCCCTTTTCCAGCGTGCATCTTACCCACAGTAAACAGACACTGGGAAGTCACCTCTGAAGCTGATTGGCTACTTGACACTTGTGGGAGCAGGTGTTTGACATTGTGACGACCACAAACCTAAATCCAAAGTCACCATAGCCCACAGCAGTGGGAGTGCTATTTAGTTGTCAGTCAGTGCTGTGGTGCAGGCAGGCTAGCAGTCAGTGGTTATTGATGTGAGTAGAGTTGACATCCTGGGCAGAGCGCTTCAGGTTGGTCTCTGACTGGGACCGAGCAGCCCATCATTGCCAGTTATTAAGCAGCTTGCGCTCTGCTGCACTCACTCAGAGGATAACAGCCTGTCTCTGGGTGTTTACATGTGAATGTGTGTAGTTGAGGGGGTGGGATGCCAGTGTGGTTGGCATGTTCAGTGTGTTTAGTGTATGTGCATATTAGCAGAATGAAGGGAGCCAACAAGTTCACATCAGAACTTGCAGCAATCAGCTGCTTAAATCTTAGGTCACAGCAAATGTGTTTTTTATGTTTAAATTAATTAATAATTTCTTACGACTATTCATTTTTATGACCTGTGACTTGGTCCTGGACAAATTCTTTACTTAATAGTATTTACAGGAGGAAGGTGCTCTAGACTTAAGGCTTGATTGGCTCCCTCTACAGTTTATGTGTCTGCTTTTCTGGCTGACTTGTTGGCCAGTTGGCCCACTTGTTAGCTGACTTGATATTTTTGGCTTCTACGCTGCTCTGTCAATGTCCTGATAAAGCTATCTGTATTCTGCAGTGTGCTGGGACATCTGCCCTCTGCTGAGCCTGTGCTGCTGCTGCTCTTACTGCTACTGCTTTTATTTTACAGTTTGTAAAACTTCAGACAACAGTTTGTCCCTTGATGTTGGCCTACTGTATGTATTGGTTTGGGAAACTCATGCAATCAGTATGAAACTTACTTAATACTTAAGCATCACTTTATTGTCAGTATTTTAAACACATTTCTGTTTTATCCCAATTTAGATATTTATAAAAAAAAATTTTGCAGCCTAATGTGTTTAATTACAGTGCTACAATTTACACTAATGATAAACCTAATGCACAGTAAGCATTACCTGGTAGATCAATGGGATCAGAATGAAACTGAGATGCAGTTAGTGGCAGGATTGAATCGCCGCCCAGACTCCTAGAACATCCCCCATACAGGTGTGTCCTTGAGCAAGACACTCAGTGCTAGTCTTTTTGGACTTTATTGAAGAGTGTGATGCTAAATTGTGTGTTGTTCTAAATCTAGTAACTTTCTTACAGCATCTTTAACATTTGAATATAGTTTTATTTATTAAATGTAACAAAGTTTATAGAATCACTTTTATCTGGGGCTTGTTGCCATGGTCTACAAACCAATACCAAAACATACAGTTTAAATCTGTGTACTACTAATCCAACATAGTGTCAATGCCAGTAGCTTGATTTACTTTTACTGAATAAAAATTGAGGATCTGCCCTTTACACATTTCAAATTAAAACCAAATTAAATTAGAATCTGTAGGTTTCCCGACCTTCTCCAGTTTTTTCTCCAAAGCACCATGTCGCTGTGTGAACACTGCCATAAATAGCAGGAGTTATCACAGTTGTACCAAAAGGATCCCAGTGTTTGTTTCAGTCCTACATTGGAGTATATGCTGTAGCTAATGTTTTAAATGATAAGGTTGTGTTGTCTAAGTTGCTAATGTAATGTTAGTTTAATTTAGATTAAATCATGCAAACAAAATAAATTCAGACTTTGGCACAGAAATTTGAAAATGTATTGGATATACAGCTTGAAGAGGTAGTTTTGCCTCTGGCTTACTGATTTATATATGGTCAGGATGGACTGTTGACTTACAAAAGCCTTCTTGTTATCCAGGTCATTTACATCCAGGTCATTTGTGGCCTAGTAGCTCAATGGGTTGAGCGTCAGACTGGGATGTTGAAGGTCACAGGTTTGAACCCCGTCTGACTCCTAGTCCATCCCCCACCAGGTGTGTCCCTGAGCAGACACCCAGCGCTAGCTCCTTGTAAGTCGCTTTGGATAAAAGCGTCTGCCAAGCAAAGTAAAGTAAATATATGATTTCTATATATCTTAGGCCTACAATGATGCCTTCAACCAGTAGAGCTGTCCATGGTCCTCATCTCCTCACCACACCCACAGCACATCACAATCCTAGCCTTTTGAATATTAGAGTAGTCTTTGTCATACAGTGGGGAAGCCTAGAAATCCTTCATGAATATTGATGATGGGTCCTCCATTAGCCTCTGAAATATCCACATTGGTGTGCTATATTCACAAGTCTCTCATGTTTCAGTGGGTGAGATGAACCTTGCATAATGAGGGTCTATCCATGATGTCTGTGATACCAGGTAGAAAAAAACACTGATTCTGAACAATAGATTAGGTGGTTTTAGTATTCAGGTCTTGGCCTGAATATGCCCTCTGACCTGCTTAAATTGCTGAAAAGCAGGCAGGCAGTATTTATTGTTGTGGTGTGTCCAATTGTAAATCACAGCACACTCAGTAAATATTAATACTGGAACCTCCATATTAATGGCTGTTTCTGTGCTCCATAGCACCAAAAAAAGTCAGTAAGTAGTATGTTCTGCTACTCTGCTACGACCTGTCCACATGAGTTCTATGCTTATTTGGTGGTATTAGACTACAGTATAACCTAGATCTACCATCACATATAGACAGTGAGTATGCCAACAGTTTAGCAATGTGGAAGCAGTACAGATGAAAAATTGCACCTTTAAAGAAAACGTACAGACTCATACGCACATGCACATTTATACAAACTGCGCATCTGGTGCTGACATATCCATTGGCTCATCTGGACTGGGTGGAGTGTGAAGGGCCACCTGCAGGCTGCTGTGGTCTGGGTCTTGGCTGTGGTTCCCAGACACTGCTCCAAATACTGTCAGTCAGCCTCTGTTGTCCTCCATGGTTGAGAGAGGCCGGACAGCAGAGCAGATTTCCCTGTGTTTTTATGCACTGGTGAAGGCAGCGACTGCCAACACACATCAGCGCAGCAGCACCTGAAGGCAGTTGACTCCCTTTTCATTACTGCAAGCGGAACAGCTTGCTTTGTGTGTGCGTGTGTTTTCATGATTGGCAGGCTGTGATCAAAAGTGATGAATGCACATAGATTATCTAGTGTTTTATAAACCAGAAATACGTGGTTGTTCTGACAATATGCATTGTGAAAAAAACCAAGGTGTCCCAGTAGAAGTTACATTAAATCACTACATCCTATACAAATGATTGAAATTTATTAAATTCAGTTCAATTCAACTTTATTTATATGGTGCCAATTCACAACTTAAGTCATCTTGAGATGTCTAAAACTTTTCACATTATATAAATATTTACAGAATAATGTAGAAAACCCAACAGTCAGATTGGCAAGCACGAGGCGACAGTGTAGAGGAAAAACTCCTTTTAATGGAAAAAACAAATAGCCTCAACCGGTTGAGGCCACCTGCCTCGACCGGTAACTGAGATAAAAAAAAAAAAAGGAGCAGGTTAGTATGACCATTTAAAATCCAAGATACCTGCGGAGAGAGAGGACAAAGCACAACATAAAAGAGAGAAGAAACAAAGATGCAGTTGTAGTTGTTAATTTGCAATAATGGCATAAAAGTGGAGAAAAAAGGAAGAGAGCTCAGTGTATCAGGAAGGTCGCTCAGCAGACCTTCCTGATATCTATAGCAGCATAACATGGTTCAGAGTCACCTGAGCCAATTTGTCACCATAATTATATATAAGATGATAAGCATATAAACACAATTGACACTCTTTCTTTATGAGCTTGTACTGGTCTGCAGACTTTTTCTACACGGATTGTCAGGGTTTCTCCTCATGCCTAATCATTATCCTTCGCCACAGGAGGTGTGGAGAAAGCATTCAAGACTCTCAGTGATGCATTCCTTTCTATTTCTGGCTGTGGATACCTTTCGTTTTGCACACTGTCACGTCCCTCCCTCCCTCTTGTTTCCCCATCTCTCCATCTAATTCCCACACTTCCTCTGTTGCTGCCGTGTATAGCTGAACAGTCTAAGGAAAATCAACCTCTATCAGAGTGTAGATAAATATAAAAACTACAGGACCACCCCACAAAAGGAGAGACTCCTTTTAATGCTTCTTCTATTCTCGCTTTCACTTTCACTCGCTCCGTATTGCTTTTCTCCTCACTGTCCTTTCGATCCATAATTGGAAATTTCCTCTGCTTAGAGTGAGGGACAATGCGGCATCCATGTTCTGTGGAGCATGGTCAAGAGAAATAGAGCATTGTCTCATGTAGGCGAAGCAAGCATGGTCAGGGGACTTATCTAAATTGAATATCTGTCTTGTTTTTTAGACTTATAATGAGAGTGACACAATGAGCATGGGGGTCTTTCACACCACTGACGGCTGTCCTCCCTTTGAAGAGTTGACAGATAACATGGAATAGGTTGCATGACAGCACATGCTCAGTGGGTATATTCTCACCCCGCAGCATATTATTACAGAAAACAATGTTCACACCCTGTTGAAAAAGAAGAAGATCTATTTAGGCTACTTTATTGGCAGTAGGGTTTTTATACCGTGGTTAGGTTAGGTAAATATAGACTACATGAGTTTGTCTGAAACTCAGCTGGTCTGTCTTGACTTTGTTTTTATTCAGGCAAAGCGTTTTTCTCCTTAGCTGTAAGTATTTTCTGTATTATGATTGAATGTTTTCCCCAGTAATGGCCTGTTGTCAGTTGAGGTGTTTTCTTTTTCCATCTCTCTTAGTTCCCATACCTCCCCAAAGACATAATGCAGTACTAATAACACTTTTTCTTGGTCTTGTTTGGGCTGGATGCTTCATCCTCTAGCTGGTAGATAGCGCAGCTAAGATAGTTATTAAATTGGCTCGTTCTTTTAACCTTGGCTTCTGATAATGTTGTCTTTTAGAGGAAATTAAAGTTGGTTTTGAAAGAAATTGAGATATGAGAAGAATGTCCTCTGTTAGCAGGTCGAGCTGTTATGGTATCGGCCTTTTTTTTTTGTCATGAAGATAAAACACATTGTAGTCGTTTGTTTTCTTTGTCCATATCATATCACAGTATCACCCAGGATAAAGAAACTTTCTCATGAAATATTATTCTGTCTTAAAGTATGCCTCGTGGGCAGGCTTACTGACCTCCTGTTCTTTGGGGGAAAAGACGACGTTTCAGTTGCGATGAAAATATCGATGTAAAGAAAACATGTCAGTCCAGAACAAGAGCCTGTGTATAATGAGCAGGCAGATGGTCTTAAGGAGAATACTAAGCAATGGTGATGACAGACAGGCTGACAGGCTGGCACAGACCCTGCCACTCAGGAGACCAGGGGAGAGGCCAGGGCATCACTGTCAATGCCCCCTCTCTCTCACTGTCTCTCTGCCTGTCTTGCTCTCACTCCACATGTTTCCCTTTCACTTTCACATCTTTCCCTTTCACTTTCACATCTTTCTCTTACACTAACACCCTCTCCATCTCTCGCCCCGAAGGAGCAAAGCCATGCAGGTTGAAGAAGGTGTTGTTTCAGGAACTGAAACAAAACAACACGGAGAGAGTACCTTTAGAACAACAACAGAAATGATTGTATGGTTTAAATTATTAATTCCTACAACATTTTTTCACTTATTCAATTCTATATTAAAGGAAACTATGCAGCACGAACGTCAGGATGCAGTTTACTACTTTAATCTTTGTTAATTTAACACATTCAGGAGATTTACATTCACAGCGTTTCCCAGCTAAGCACCACTGTTCATCTTTCCCATCATCAAAATGAGAACTAGTGGAGGACGCACAAACTACATTCACATGACTTCCTGTTAATGAGGTTGTTAATTAACACTAGCTGGAGTAGTGAAGGTGAGAATCTCTGGCTAGGAATAGATGTGCAAGGTCTTGCAAGTTTCTTGATCTCTTTTGCAGTGCTACTGTGCGCTCTCGTGTGCAAACGTGCTGTGGATGCTATCTGTGACCATATGTGACCATATGGTGGAAACTAAAACGGTTGGTTTGTTATTTCTAATAACACAGTCAAATTAAAAACATCATGAGCATATTGCACAGCCACACACTTATTCAGAGTCAAACCAAAATAAAGGCAACTCGACGTCTTTTTCTGCTTTTACTGCTCAAGGTCATAAATGTCTGTGTTATGCTCTGATGTCAAGAGAACAGCATACCCCCAGCCCTTATATCTCTGATAGTGGACTTATATAATGGAGCAAAGCCATGCAGGTTGGAGCAGAACAGAGCTATATTTAGGACACTTTGGTTCCGGTGACCATGGCTCTTAGATCCCTTACAGCCCCTCAGAGCATTTACTTTTGTTCAGCCTCCGGAGGTACAAGAGCTCACTGTTACCCTTCAGGGAGGTATTAAACTGATGGATACTGAATCTCAATGAGAAACAGATACGCTCATTCCTACATTTATTTAATGGCTCACAGTAACAGCAGATTCTTTCTACTCCTGTGTGCTTTTCTGTTTGGTGGGCTAGCTTATATAATTTTTATAGTAATTATATATTTTCAGTTTACATCAGAGCCTTCTTAAATATTTCTTTAAATAATATTTTTTTTATTCATTCCTATCTCTTTCACTTGAAGACATAATTTAGATGAATTATGGACTGTATGGAATTTGCATTTTCGGTGTGAGGTCTAAGCTGTATTTGACAGTTTTAACATCTGGCAGACAAATATATGCAGGCATGTGCGTGTTTATAAATGCCGTTATGCATATATTCTCCCATAGGTATGTCCTTCTTTTTACTTTCTTTTGAGTTATAGTTTTAACCAGCTGTCTGTGAAGGTCATCAGTGGAATTGGAAAGTGCACTTTGCAGAGTCAAACAGATGCAGGGTACAGATACCACATTGTTTATCTAATCTTGTATCAGAGCTGTAACGAAGTACAAACAAAGTCTTCTCACAATCAGATGAAAGCTCAAAAGCTTTTTACACTGTCAAGGACTTGATATATCTGCCCTGATAGTTGTTTACGGGGTTGAATTTTCGCTATTGCGGGCAGTGTTTGTGAAAGTAACTCCTCTCCTCTCCTCTCCTCTCCTCTCCACACCTCTGTTCCCCCAGATTACCTCCTTGTTAAGCAAATGAGTGCTCCAGAAATTGACTGCGATTTCCCCTGCCTGCTGAGGCCCCTGAGTGATTGTGTGCTAGGCCAGAGTTGGGGCTGAGGCCCAGGCGCTCGGTGGGCTGAATAATGATGGCAGCACATTGACTGAGGTCTTAAATTAAGGGTACTTATCTTAATTGAACATCTGAAATAATGTTTTATTTACAACAAAGGGAAGGTGCTGGAGAAATGAAGCAGTCTACTCTGCACGAGTGCAGACTGCTCTCGCTCTGCTGTGGTCGGTTAAGCTCCAGTTGCTGCAGTATACATTTCTGATGAGCTACTCGTGGCTTTGATCTGGCACTCAGGAATTTGAAGGTCATTACATCATTAATAGTGTGGTTCAAAGGCCATGCCTTCTCGTTACCTGTAATAGATTTGTAAAACCCAAATATCTCCCCTTTGTTTCTTATTGCTGTGATATATGCAACATACCAATGTTCACGCTTTAATTCAGGTATATTGTGTATTAGCCACAATCTTTAAGCAATAATTTTGAATTAATCTAATTGTGTTGTTTATTTTAACAATTGAATTCATACAAGAAAAGACATAGATTTCCAGCAGTGAAATGGGGTGTTAATTTACTGGCTTTTAGGTGCATGTTTTACATTCTCTACATGTAATCAATACATGAATGTGTCTAATTCATCTGTTTAAATGTCTTAAATTAATAAAGTAGACTGTGCTTTGTGGGCCTGCGGTAATATGGCAATACAGCGTTGGTGCAACATATGATTAGCTCAGACCCCCACATGAGGCACTTACAAGAAATGTGTGTGTCTGCGTATTTGCACTAAAAACAGAAAGTACAGTAGTTCTCAGGAACTTGATTATAATGGTGAGGTTTTTCCCACAGCATTAATCAGCCGTATTGTTATAGCAATTGTCATGATTGGCTCCCCATCAGAGTGATTATGCTAATTTCAGCGAACCAAATGTCATGCCCAGCCTCAAGGCACACCTCTCCCACTCTCCCAAAGGCAATGTTGCGTAGCTGCCATGATTGAAATAGCAGATATTTGACTGAGCACCAGCATACCTTCTTCTGATCATTTTGGTGATTACATGAAATTATTAGTTCTGAGGAAGAATGGCTGAAGATAGCATTTAGCCAGCAGGAGTGAGAAAGAGGCAGACTGGGAGAATTGATTGAGATTTTCAGCAATTACGCTTCATTCTTTGTGCAAAACCATATTGGATTTTTGTATCACATCTCTCTCTAGGTATGGTGGCGCATTGGACCAAGGCTATTGATAACTTATGTAATAGCGCCACATAAATGGTGGTACATGAAATGAGACGGGCCTATTTAAACTCCGGGACCTTTACGAATACCAGAATTGAGTGCAAGAACAGCATGTTAAGAAGATTCTATGGGGTGCTGTGCATGTAGTAGAGATGGGAGTGATCACGAGTTCTTCAATAAAAAACACATCTAATGGAAATGTATTCATAACAAATTTTGTTTATATTCTGGCAAAAAGTTCCCTTCTGCTAGTTTGTTGGTACAGTATATTCAACATCACTGTCAGAATGCATGGTTGAGTACGTGTACAATCTAGGTTTTAAGTCATGGATGTGTTCGCAGTGTTTTGACTGTAAATACAGGGTGGATAGAAATTGTGCATATTTGTGTGTGTTCGTCTGAGTGCATGGCTCCTCTCCATTCTTGTGTGCCATCTGCTACCTCTGCAGGTGGCGCTACCCAGGGCTGATGTTGTTGATGCATCATCACACCCTGCTCCATCACCTGTCCCATGCTATTACCACCCCACACACTGACTAATGAACCTTTTGGATACACCTTCTTTTGTGAGTCCCTTGTTGGTTCGGTCGTGTGTATGTACATTTCCATGTATAAAGTGTGAGCAGAACAGAGGTTTGTTTGACGGGCTTATTTATTTATTGTCGATACCAACCACAGGCTTGACCTCTGAATATTGTGCTGTAAATTGTCCTTTAGCAACAGTGTTCTTTTCTACATTGTCTTTCCTCATCTACATCAAATAGCACAATTAAAAGTGCTTCCAGCCAATGCTCCCTTTTATCTTAAGAACTATGTGAAGGCTAATCCTCCACAGGGAGTGATCATATATAATGGATGGCTTCCCTGTCACTGCTATTTAGCCTTGAGAGCCCAAGTCCCACATCTGACTTGAAGATCAATGGTGGACTGTGTCTGGGTGCTGTCAGTCAAAATGGTGGCCTTCCTGCCCTGGCTAATTCTTATCTGACCACTTGTCCATTAGAGGCTTGTTATAAAGAGAATTAAACCACCCAGTAACCACTAAGATCCCCTTTCTTCTCCGAGAGTATTGCCTTAGCTCCTATTCTACAGTAAAACAACCATTTCTTAATTCTACTCTCCATTCAGGCCACTGTGTAAACTACTTGCTCTCTTCTGTGGTTTCCTCTCCTCTCCTCTCCTCTCCTCTCCTCTCCTCTCCTCTCCTCTCACTCACACTGTCAGACAGCTCAGACAAAGCCTTGCTCAAGGGCACCTTGACATCAGTTGGTAAAGCAGTTGTTTTCCATTTCTCCTCTCTTCCAGCTTTTCCCAGTGACTCGCAGGGTTTTACCCAGTGACCTTCCAGTGTCACGTCCTTAACCATGTATGCACATGTCATTAAAAGCCATTCTGAAAAAAAACTGTAAGAGGCAGTTCTGGCTTCAGTAAGATTTAAATTGCAACCCCAGGGCCGTTCAGCAGACACTCAGCGCTCCAGAGTGCTTAACACCAGGAAGTTAGTTCCAAACCACTTCTCCTAATTAACCTCAAATAAGTCCATTGCTAATGTTGCAAGGATGCTCACTTTTTTGTGGTGGTGTAGGCAAACTAGGTTGTGTGTGGTGCACATGCCACTGAAGATAAAAGAGCTTGTTGTCAGGTTTGAATGCAGTTTGGAGTTTGATACATTTTCTCTCTTTGTCCTGCTCTTTGTCCTTCTTTCTGGCGTGACTCCATGTTAATATTACTTAAGTTTTTGTCCTCAGAACTGCCTCTTTAAACTGTCTGGGCTTGTGTGTGCACAGGTAGGATACACAGAAACACAATTTTTTTAAAGCTATCAAGACAAACATCTTTGATTCATACTCTTCTCTAATGTTTACTACTTTTTCCATTTGATCAAATTAAAATGTATCATCAGCATTTGCAAATGTGTGAATGGGTAAGAACATAACATTAGAATATTAAGAATTTTTCAGTGAAACCATAAAAATACCCAAACAATAAGCCTCCATTATACGTCTGTGCAGTACAATTGAGGCACCACATATAAATAGTTGGTTGTTGGTCTTAACAGTTTGTCATATAATTTCTACCAATTCGTATCTCCATAGATATAACATGTTATTAAACTATGATTAAAGTGCTACTTCATACATTATATAAAACTCAAATGTTGTAAGTAGAGGTGATACATTTAAAGCAAGGCCTGCTGCACCAGGTGTAAAGTCTTTGTGTACTATCAGAAGCCTTTTAGTGCACTTTGCAGACTGCCTCCGCCTCATTCCTGAGGCAGCATTTATTTGATCTTGGCTTACAGTGCTCTTTTAATATTTTAAAATCTAATTATTTTTGCAGTCTCAAGCAATTTGGGGTGATTGAGTGAACTCACAACCTGAAGCTGGACACAAACAACTACAGTAACAATAAAAATATCAAGAACAAGGTTGAGGGTACAAAGGTACAGATAAAGGACAAACAATGTTGTTTTCCTCCCTGCTGATTTGTTTCCCCTTCCATCCATCTACCCACTGTTTAGCCACTTTACATAATGTTGATTTTCATGGTCCAAACAGACTGCTAAGATGACTTTCTCACACCTTTTATTTGCCTGTGTACAACAGAAAAAGAGAATGTTTCACTTATTAACTTTCCTGCTTCTTTCGGTTTTGTTTTTGACTTTGGCTTTTTAATGCAGCTGGCTGCCGCTGTAACTCATACTCATCCTACGTTATACCTGTGTATGCTGCCTTCAGCACTTTCCAGCCTGGGACATTCCTGGCAGTCAGTGCTGGACCACTGCCTCACATCATCAGGACTACCCACGCCCCACATAATGTTAATTATCTTATCGAGCAGAGAAATTGCCCAGTGATTAATGTAAGATATGTGCTTTACTATGGGTTGAGGATGAGGAGGAGGGGTGGGAGGGATGAGGGAGTAAGAGGAAGGATATAATTATTACTGATAAGTATCGATCCCCCATCTCTGCCCCTTTGTTTACCCTCCTCGCCCTCCCCGCCCTTCCCTGCCTATTGAGTTACAAATCTGCAGTGCCTAAGTAATTTGTAATGGGCATTCACTATGGCAGTGCAGAAATCCTATTTTGTGATGGCCAGTTAATGTGATCAGGAGCATTTTAAGCAGTTTTTGGTGCTCTGAAATTACATCTGTTCGTCAGAGGCCTCTCTCACTCTTTGTCTCTTTCACTTTCTGTTTCTCTCTCTGCCGCTCTCTCTCTCTCTCAGTGATCTGATTAGATGGGCAAACTGCTCTGGCTGCCTGGTCTTTCTTCCTGTATGACACCTCAGCCCCCATGCACCCACACATAAACACACACACCAGCTCTGATAGAGCCATCTTTTTACCCATCTGCCACCTCTGCTCCTCTTTCCAACATTCCATCTTTGAACCCATCTCAGTCTTGATGTTTTAGCATGTAAGCCTTGGTAGTACGAAGAAACAGGAAAGAGACAGAAACACTTGGGGCACAAAGGGTGACTGCTTCACAATAATTACTGACTTTTAAGGTTAGTTTTACCTTGAATGTGTTCATTATATGTGTATTACACAAACTCCCATGTCCTGGAGTCCATGTCTCTAGGTCTAGTTCTGAACTTTGTTCAAATATCTGTATGTTTGTATTGTGTTTATGCTGTGACAACAAGCACATTTGCCATTTGTCCCTGTATTTGACCTCTTGGGCCATAAGAGTAATTTGGGTGGAGCCAAGTTATGGCCACTGTTTAAGGACCAGGCCTTGGATTCCAAAACCACTGTGCAGTTGATAGTTAATGATATGTATTTTTTCTAGTATATTTTTTCACAAGTGCTGAACAAGTTACTTTCTGCAGTCTTTTAAAGATCTTCGTCCTAATGTCTGCGCTGCACAAGATGTCTGTGCTGCCTAGAGTTGTTTATAATAGTAATGAATCAGTTCATCAGTTAGCTTCCATAGCCAGAGGACTCTTCTCTGGAGGTAATACGGGCTTTAGATGTGCACTGATATTAATGTCCTAGTCTGGATAGTCAGGCTGAATGGAAGATTGTTACAACTAACATCTACCTACAGCTCACGCTTTCCTCTGTCTCAGCACAGCAGCCCAGCTCAGTGCCAGAGTACTGTCAGAAAACTGTGCTGTCGTCAGGAAACATATTTATTTCCTTTCTGCCCGCCTGCCTGCCAATCCCCACGGAGCTGTTTAGTGTGAAGGCAGAGATTTGACAGAGTGGAGGCAGGGAGAGACTGAGGGCTTTTGCACATTTATGTGTTAGAATCAAAGTGCTTTGTGTGAAATGGGGAGTCGGTGTGTTAGTGTGTTATACATGGAGTGTATGCCTGTGTTCATGTGCCTGGGTACATTGGTATGTGTCTGTTACAGCATGGCAGCGAGAGTAGGCAGCAGGTCTGTGTCTTGCTGTGTGGTGGCTCTGGGGTGCGGCTCACGCGAGGGGTGAAGGGAGGGAGGAGGAGAAGGTGGGGGAGGGTGATAGCTGAACACTCGCCCTTGGGCTCCCCAGACACCTCACCACTGAGGCAGAGGGTGCAGTATGTGTGTTGGTGGGTGGTTGTGTCTGTGAAAGACTGAGAAAGCTGGTGCACACACATACACATCTGCCTGTCTCTAAACGCTCCGATTCTGCTGATCCAGCAGGCTCTGCTCAGCTCCCTTTCCCTCCTCTTCCCTCCCTCTCCTCCGCTCCCCTGCTCTTTATGGCAGAGCACACAGGTCACCTTCTCAGTTGCTGAATTTAATACTCAGCTGGAAAAAGGCAGGAAAAAAGCAGTACAGGACTGGCAGAAAATTGAGCAGTGGATTTTTCCCTCCTTTTAGAGGGGAGGTTTGAGATCACTTCAGAGACAGATTGTAAGGACCTGCATAGAGCAGAACATATGCGCATCTGCCTGAGATGATACACAGAGCCACATACACACATGCTGCACCGTGGCTCTGATGGTTGATTAGCAGTCGGGTCACCTTTCTCCAGCTGTGAGTGTGGTTCATTTGGATGATAGTGATAAAACAGGGAACACACTGTAGCTGTAGGCACACAGCAGATAGCAGTGATGACCACCACACAGCGAAACTCCTCAACACAACAGACTTTTTTAGATGAGTAGTCACTCACAGATTTGCTATCAACTTATTTTGTAATTTTACATAATAGGCTCCAGCACCCACTGCGCCCTGACTGCGGATAAGTGAGAGATAATGGATGGATGGAAGATGAGACCACCCCACTAGTAGGTGGCTCCTATATGTACAACAGCAGAAAACAGATGCAAGAGACAGCAGAGATGCAGGAGACAATGTTTTACTGAATTTCTTAATGCTATTACTGTTAGAGGTTTATGTGAGGTTTAGGAATGAGACGAGGTCAGTATGCACTCTGGCCAGTAGAGGAAAAACAGGTAGACAAGATGTCGGAGCCTGAGCAGATGTGCCAGAAGTTCAACACTATGCGGCCACTAAAAAAACACGTGTTCAGCACGAGAGGACCCTAAAGAGGATCATTGCATTGTAGACTTGAATTCCAAGCAGTTCTCAGTCCAGAGAACCCCCAAAAATACAGAAACCAAATCCTCTAAAACAATTAGGATGCTTTCAAGTTGCACGAGCCTACTAGCATCTTTAAGAGTTTCTCCCTCAGCAGGACAGGCTGGATTGTATAAAAGGCACTGGAGTCACGTCAGAAAAACAAGATCTGTGATGCTGCCTGCTTTGCCCTGTGAGAGAGAGCTAAGGGAAGTAAGTATTCAATGGCATCATCTACTCCAACCTTGGGGCGCTAAACAAACTGTAGAGGATATAAAAATGTTTCTACCTCAGACCTCACATGGGCCAGTACCAGTCTCTCCTGGACTCTCCTGACATGAGTTGTAGTTAGTGATTTCATTGTAGCCGGGTGATGGATAAAACAAGATATTAAAAGTGTATTCAACGTCATATATAAACATAAAATATAGGGGAATTTGGTCTGTTAGGAAAGAGGTATGTAGAGAAATCTAATCCTGTTTTGGCAAAAGAGAAATGTTTAAAATATATTCAGTATTTATAAAATGTAGTCCCATGAGGGTAAAATACCAGCCTTTTAAAAAAAGATGTTTTCAGCAATGTAAAGTTATTTAAATTATGTAACTTGTTTCTATAGCAGTATTCGAACTGAAACTAAACAGAAACACAAATTCCCACAAACTAGAGTCTTGGATAAAGCCGAATTACAGTACTCTGTGTAAACAGGTGACAAACAGGCAGACACATATTGATTACTGTACATTTACACAGTAGAACATTAAGGTGGATAGACTGACTCAGCTCAGGGTTCCTGCCGCATGGGGGCATGCATTGTACCATGGCTACCTGCTACTAAGTATGTGATTATTGTATATTTTGTGTGAGTGTATAACGTATGTGAGTGTGTTTATTTGTGTCTTTAGGTTGGGGGCAAAGCTTCTTCACCTAGCTGGCAGAATGCCTCCTGTCCAATCTCAGCTATGTCAAACTCACTTACCTTTCACTACGAACAACAGATGTCTGGCTAGCAAAACCTGAACCTTACGTTGTTGTTTGTGCCCTTAGGTATCACACTCGCCCGCACATACACACACGCACAAATACACAGCTGGTTGTGTTAACCATCTGTCAGTCATCATCAGTAGCTAGTGCCTTTATTACAGCAGGCAATAAGTCCGTGTAGAAGTGTGAACAGAGGACAATTTCAAAGGAATCAGGACAAGACAACCATCAGAAGAAAACAGGGGTGCAAAGAGACAATGTTCAACCTTATTTATCTCAAAGTACTGTATGATTGACACAGTAAGTTTTCCCTAAACAGAACCAACTTACAAAAATACAAAGCCAAGAACACACATGAGAACTATGACTAAAATGTTAAATGAATCAAAACCTAACTTACTTATGCCCATAGTATCTTTGTCATATGGTCAAGGTCAAGGTCAAGTTTATTTATATAGCACATTTATAACAGTGTGTGCTGCCCAAAGTGCTGTACAAGTA
>JAUMTR010000019.1:9653295-9680274 GCA_032270685.1 Microctenopoma stevenorrisi | reverse complement strand
TGTGACGTGTCTGGGATGTAACTGTTCCCATCTTCACCTGTTGTGACCTGTTGGTCAGGAAGTTGTAGATCCACTGAGAAGTGGAACAGAAACAGAACTCTGGCATATGTGCCTGGGCAGTTAAGATGTTCCAGGATGTAATGTAGACCCATGTTGACTGCATCCTTCCGACCTGTTTGCCCTGTAGGCAAACTGCAGGGGGTCCAGCAGAGGGTCTGTGATATTTTTGAGGTGGGAGAGCAGGAGATGTTCGAATGATTTCATGAACACAGACGTCAGAGCGATCGGCCTGTAGTCATTGAGTCCTGTTATAGTGGATCTTTTAGGGGCTCGGATTATGGTGGCGTGTTTGAAGGGAAGGGGAATTGACACAGCTGCAGGGATCTGTTGAAGATGTGGGTGAAAACAGGGGCCAGTTGTTCAGCACAGATGCTCCCATTGTTGGGGAAACTTTATTTTAGAGTGCAATTTGAAATCTGGCATAACTTATTTCAAGGACGTTGTGGTTTTAAAAACAGTTGAAGCCCTACAGTAAATCTCTAGCTTAATCCTTAAACTTTAGATTAAAAAAGCACAGCACACTATGGTTGAACTTCATTTGAAGGGCGTTTTAGCTGTTTGGAGAGTTTTTTCAAGCTAAGGCTGCTTTCTTTGTGAATGTTGTGCATTTATGGAAGGAAGCAGACTGTTATTGAAATTACTGGGTCCAAAAAATACATCTGTTGTCCAGTTCTACTCCCTGATGTTGATATCTCTAAGAAAGGTATTGCTTCATTATGGCATGCCAAAAACCTCGTTTCATTGCTATATGTATTTTAATCTTGAACAGTAAACACTTGGAGATGTAAATAGAACACATTGCCATTTAGAAGAATTATTGTTTATGAAATAAATACTGTACAGTAATGGCCACCCACAACAGCAAACCATAGTTAAAAATTTTGTTTAAGAAAAAGATCACTTTGGGTTGACTCTGTGCTCATCTTTAAATAAATGTTTTTTGACATTCTTCAGTCGTCTTAAAGTTTGATCTGACTGCTGCTGCCCTCCAATCTAGCACAGCAAAAGCAAAAGGTTTTTTTTTCAGAACACCTCTCTGTTCGTCCCTGAGGATTTCCCACCAACTGTCAAAGGATCTTTTCCTTTAATTCAGTTTAAGATATGTTCATTCCCCTTAGAAGCCTTCTGAGCTTTCTAACAAAATGTTTTGAGAGGGGGTAGTAGGCGGCCTAGTAGCTCAGTGGGTTAAGGCATAATTTAGTAATTTAAATTTGTTGTCTGTTTCTCCAGTTTGCTGTCTTTCCCTGAGCTGCAGGTAAAAGATCCAGTGCACAGCACTACTGTACAAAGTCTGGGACTAACCCTAACCCCCAACCCCTAACCCTACCCTAAAAAAACTAAATTTTGCACACAGATTACTAAATTAAATGCATGGATTACCAAACTGTGCACATGAATTACTAAACTGTGCACACGATATTAAATTGAGAAAACAGATTACTAAATTGAGATTACAAATTAAGTAATCATTAAACATTACCTAATTTGTGTTTTCAGTTTATTTCATTTTGCTTATGACTGTCTGGCAGCTCAAAGAAAGCCTTAAAACTATTCTACTTTATTGCTTAGCATTCTCCTGATTTTTGACTGTCTAAATTACACAGTAATAATATATGTAAAATTAGGTTTCGCTCACTCACTTCAAACCCCAGAAACATGTAATCTAATGATATTGCTAACATAAATTACATAGTATTGGCTTTAAGTACTGCTTTGAGGACTCTTAGAAGGCTGTCTCCTTTAGCTCTTACCTAAAATAAATCTGTAGAACTGCCTTCTTCCAGCTGAGGAATATCACTAAAATCAGTAGTACCCGGTCTCAAAGTGACTGAAACTAGTCAATACATTTATTACTTTTAGACCAGACTACTGTAATTAAATATTTATAGGGTTACCTATAGCTTAAAAGCCTCCGGTAATCTAAAATACTGAAGCCAGAGTTACAGCCGGAAGTAGCAAGACAGGTCATATTTGTCCTACATTATCTTCTCTTCATTGTCTCTTTGTAACAGACCTCATAGTACCAAACTACCCAAGCAGAGCATACGTCACGCTTTGAGTACTTTTCAACTTGTGGTTCCTAGAGTTTCCAAATGTACTGTATATGGGAGCAGAGGAGAATTAAAGTAAATGTGGGCCCCTAGGCTCCACTTTGTTGGGGGGCCCACTTGCAGAGGAAATATACAGCCCCCCCCCCCCCATACTTATAAAAATGTTAAATACTTGGCACGGCGCTAATATTTAATAATCTGATATTTGGTTGATATGTTGCTGTTACTAAATTAAAAGAGCGGTGATGTCGTGTTACATCAATGTAAAACTGACCGGCTTACGTCTCCAGTATATCTGCTGTTGGCCAATGACCGCCAGGGAGGCGGCTTTCTTAAACAAATTAAAAATAAATAAAAAAGCTGCTGTAGTTGTGCTTAGTTCTGTTAGTGCTTCACAGTTCTATTATTCCATTTCCAATTACTGGTCCCACCAACCTGCCCAGTGTTTTGTCTGTTGCTTGTACTTGTTGCTGTTGTGCCCCTGTTGCTTACTGTTCTTTACTCCCTCCACTTTCCACTCACCTCTACTGGTCGAGGCAGATGGTCTCCCACCCTGAGCTGGGTTCTGCTGGAGGCAGTTTTTCCTTTACACTGTTGCCTAGTGCTTGCGCTCGTGAGATGGTTGGATTTTGTACATGCTAAAGTTCTGTAAGGTCCTGAACCTTGCAATGTAAAGTGCTCTCAGATTACTTTTGGTATTGTGTAACTATAGTGGGTTTGTGGTATTATTTTAGCTTCCACAGCTAGGGTGGCTGCCGAACACAAAAAAACTAAAGGCAATAAATCAAGAACAGAGTAAGTAACTACAGATTACCTAAATTGCACCTCAATTTAGTAATCCATGGACACATTCTAGTAATCCATGTGCACAATTTAGTAATCTGTGCATACCATTTTGTTTTTCCTCACAGGGCACCTTGACAGTGTGTGTTTTTCTGGCTCTTCATCTTCTCTTTCTCTTAGTTCAGAGCAAGTGGTTATTAGGTCTGAGACTACTCCCACCCCTCTCTTAAACCCAGTTTCCCCTCCTTCAGTGTTTGTGCTAAGTGGGGACCTTGCACTCTCCCCACCAGTCCATCTGCTTCACTGTGGTCCCTCCAGGCTCCTTTTGAAGGTGCTTTCATTTAATCATTTCTTTAAAAAAGATTTTTTCCAGGGTAGTATGAGGTCACAGATCACATCAGAGCTGCTTTCCGACTCAGTGACCATTTAATCAAGCCAAGGTCCATTTTCGCCACCGCTCTTTTCAGACCACCTTTTCTTCCTGGGGCTCAAGGGTGAAGCCTGTGGCCTAAGCCCTCAGAATCCCATTCCTACCAAAGCTTTAGAGGTGGACTGGGTGACTTACACCAATTCCCTGGGATTTAGAGCTTGACTGAGTGTCCCATCTAGCCCAGTGGCCTCACCTGAAATACTTGCCCTGACCCTCACAAATGCAGTGCTACACCAAATGTTATGTCTGTCTTTAGTATCTTAAAGTAATCAAGTTCCAACTTGGTTGATATACATTGATATATTTGTCAAACGTTGATCAAGCTTCAGTCACTCAGGTGACCAATCACAGATTTGTGCTGTTTTGATATGATGCTGTTAGTGACTCCCTTTAAAAACATGTTCAGTGATATGAACTGAACTGAGTGTAACCGTTAGCTTTGTGGTGGAGATGTTGCTAATGCCCATAAGGACACATCTACCTTGACAGTTTTATTTATGAAGCCATGCTGTTGGGACAGTACACAGCATAATAATTTGTTGGTTTGTTTTCACGTTGACATTTTAACACATTAAACAAATTCTTCATCCCTTGAGTCCCCATTTAATAAATTGTTTGGAGACATAGTTTACATGAGAAATTGTTGCTCAAACTCAGGGAGCCAATGCTCTATCCTATCTCTCTCTACCTCTGTCCGTTGTGTTTCTGTGTGTCTCCACAGATCCACAGTAAATACCTTGATTTTGAATTCTGCCAATTAGCTGAACAAAGTTTCGCCTGTTAATTAGGCTACACATAATTTAGAAAGTATTTGTTGGGTTCTAGGTATGCCTTGCGTTGTGTCTGTGTTAGTCTATCTGGCATATGTGCTGGTGGTGCTTTATTGATCTGTTTTGCTGGCAATCGATGATGGGTGTGGTGTTTTCCATGCTTATCAAACTGTAATCAGTCAACTGAAGGAATACTATCACTTTTTGTTACGCCTGATGTTCCAAAGTTTACTCCACACATTAATTCCATCATGCATTCAATAGATGTTCGACACATTTTTGTCTTTCTGTTTATTTTTTCCTGTCTTGATGAGTGATGATGCATTTCCTTGTAGAAATAGCCACAGTACTGTTACACTGAACCATTAGGACGCTCAAGCTATTGTTCATTCTGACACTCAGAGCTACGATCCCGTTACTTCTACTTGCTTTATTCTTTGCTTGTGCTCGTCCAGTAAAGCAGCACATGCTGCAATACTGCTGGTATGAAAGCATGACAGCTCAGTGGGTAGAGCAGTCGTCTTCAAACCCATGGGTGAGCGAGAACGATTCCCAGTCCCACAAGGTTACATGTTGCGGTGTCCTTGGAAAAGACACCGATACCCCGTAGTAGCGCAGACACAGGTCTAGCTGCTGTCCAAACAACAATTTCCCCAAGGGGATAAAAAAATGATTCATTATTATTATTAATATTTTAATTTATCATTAGCAGAAAATGAAACTAATTTAGACTATAGTATAGAGCTAAAATATAGAAGCATGCACGTTTATCTGTATCTCTGCTTGTATGTGTATGAATGTGTGCACCCACACATGTTACATATGACACAGCTGAATACTAATATATATATATATATATATATATATACAATATATTAGGTAATGACTTAACTGTTGTCAAACAGAAGTGTTTAGCAAGTAACTAAAATCATAATGTGTTACATAACTCTTATTAGTTTAAAAGATATACTGTGGCCTTTTTTCACTAAGCAACTGTTCCTGTCCCAGCTGTGGTAGTGGAACGATACAAAATAATTTGGGAGATTCTGGTACAAGCAGGACAAATGGCATAGACTGGGGGTTCTAACTGACTCCGATGCAAAAACAGTGGATGATGTCACACCTTGTTGTGACATCATCACAACAATCTTTATACTACAGGCTTTGTATTCACACCATATCCATTCCCTGGATTTTATGGTTTTACACTCCGCCTGTTAGTCATCCAAATCCAATGTCCTCTATTTCTCCAAGTCATGATGATGGTCATATCAGCTCTGTGATTTATATTCCTCTACCCACAAGTTGTAAAAATGTCTTGGCATAAATGATCAAATACAAGAGTACACTGTGTCAGGGACCTGGCACCATCAATATAATCCACCTGCACCTTCAGACATACTGTACTTAGCAGTCCAATCTGTGCCACCTATGGGGAACACAAGTGACAGCAGAGGCACTTTAGACCTGCTGATGTCAACTTGTTAAAATGTTTTACATTTTTTGTGTGTTTGCTGTTTTGTATTTTACAGCTTAGATTTGTTGAATGGAATTGTTTTTACAGCTTGACCATATATCCAGGGTTAATAAGAACACCTAAAACTCACTAACATGTCTTATATTATTAATCAGTACACAAATTGTAAAAATGTGTAAAATTGACAAAATGCCACGGGATTAGGAGCTGAATTATTTTTCTCTCAGTTCAACTGTTCCTCTTTTAGATTACTCCTTTTGTATCTGCCTGTCATTATAGCTACGTGTCTATATCTACAGCACATGGCTAAACTAATGCATGCAAACAGTCAGGTGTAGAGGATAATGGTAGGCCTCAGTTTCAGAGAATTTGTAGCCTGCTAAACATTAGTAATTCGGTGTGTGAGTGAATTGTGAGTCAGTTCCAGAAGGTGTGTCACATTTAATTAAAACCATTGGCATGTAAATCTGTACTAAAGTCATGTCTTAGAAGACAGAGACATAGCGTGTATTGTAGAATGCGTAGAAGAAGAAGTCGATGGTTTTCTACTGGGGCATCTGCCATTCACAGCGTTCCTACTGAATTGATTTTATCAGCACTCTGCAGGTTTAGCACCCTCGCAGACCCACCTCCACATTCTCAACATTGACCTGTGACATCACTTCCTGCTGACACAGCATGGCTGTCAAGGATGAGCCCCAGCGCCCTTCAACCTCTATCCTCTTCCTGTTAAAATAGACACGCACACAAACACACACACATACACACACACATACAGCATTCTCCCAGCCCTCACACAGCCTTTGACCTTTGTTTAGTTCACTGTTTTCTGCAAACCTTTAAATTACTCTGAATGTGTTATATCACAGTGTGTCAGAGTGAAGGCCTGTGGCAGCCATGCAGGGAGAAGAGAATACAGGCTGCCAGCAGTACTGGACTCTCATTAACCTCCCTTACTCCTCTCTCTTCACCAAGTCTCCTTCATCAGCTCATCCAGGCCTGAAGTGACACATGGGCCTCTAGAGTGTCAGTAGCTATAAAGATGCCAGCACTTCAGCGTTTTAATTGGAACTTCTGCTGCTGATGTGTGAACAGCTGTAGGACGGAGAAGGGCAGATCTATCATGCCTGCCCTCCACAGACCGCCTGAGGTCAAATGGCAGCGGTTACTGTGGTAGGAAAAGCCCCAAAGCTCCTGTTTATTTATGATTTTATTGCTCTACCCCTACCACTGAACTGTTTGGTCTTACATCTGCATATTTACATCTGGTTGTGAAATGATGAAGGTACAGAGAGAGAGAGAGAGAGAGCGCATTTGGGATACTGCGAGGCAAGCAAAATGACCAGCAACGATGCATTTATAGACTCAAGACAGGGTTCACACACTCGGCACGTAGACACACACACACACATATACTTGCATGTACTTGTGTGAATCCTCAACACTCCCTCCAGACATAAATTCATTATTCATTTCAAAATGACTCATTTTTCGCCCTGTGGGTTCTGGCAGAAGTGTGGTGCCTGACCAAGGGGGGTGCTTTTTGTAATTAATGCAGATTGTGCAAGAAAACAAAAATAACATATTTACTGTGACGCCTGATATTACAACAGTGCAGGCATGAAACAGTGTTGACACCATCTTCCACTTCTTATATGCTGCACGCTCAGGAGCACAGCTTGGTTCCAGGGCACAGATCCACTAAGCTGTGCTTGTTGTCCTCTAACTTATCTTAATCTTTTTGTGAAGTGTTGTTTTTTCATGTTCTACTGAGTTTTACATTAGAAGTAAATCTAACTACACAACTATGCATAATGTCCTCAGACGCTAGCCAGTGACTGTAATTCACCTGGAACAGTCTATTCTGCTGTTTCTGTATCTGTTGTCAATCCAGCCTTGTCACTCGGCATGTTTAAGGACCCGAGGGCTACAAAGCTAACAAGGCCTACATTAGCAAAGGTTAAGTAAATTGCTGTGTTGACATGCTCACCACATGTCAATGAAATCTTTGCATGTGTTTACTACTTATGCTGTGTACCCCGATTCCTGGACAAGACATTGTTATGGAGTAGAGATCTAGTACAGTACATGCATGTACACAGACAGACACACACACACATATACCTGTTGGTATTATTGCTATATGCAGCCCAAGACCGAGGTGAGACCACATCTTCTAATTCAAATATTTGATAAGGAGAGGCACAGTGCTGCTTTGCATGCTATTAGATGGCAATCTAAATAACATTTACATGTCATTTACGTCTATTACCTTCTTTTTGAAGAGTGGTGTCAGCACTGTGTGCACATTAAAGCTCATATTTATTCCACTAGCCAGCATGGTTCCTTTGCTGAATTTGCAAATGAATGCAAATATTGGTTTCTTCCCCAGACAGTTTTTGAAAGGTAGTGGTTATAGGGAATGGTTCTGAAATTTTGAGACATCATATTTCATAATTTATAAATATGTATTGCCTTAGATAATTGGGTATTTGGTCATGGAGATATTTCTGAATGAACAGTTTGACCATTCAGTACTCTGTGTCTGTTGTCTTCACATCCATGACCTTAAGACATAACAGATGAATGTGTTTTTTTAATCTTCTTGGAACTATGTAAACATGATATCTAGGGAATATAGTACTAATGATTTGCATCCAGTTGGATTTGCCTTTGTTCATGAAGCTAATTTTGAGAACACAAACTGTAAACTCATAAGCAGACTGTTGTCTTTTTCTTTATGCTTGTGCTGTCCGCTCGTTGCAGCAAATGGTTTTTCAAAACAACTTTATTTAGCAGCCTTGCCTTAGAAAATACTGTCACTTAGTGCAAGCAGGAATAATAATGAAACCATTTAATTGCATTAACATAATGCCTTTGAACGATCATTACCAAAAATGGTTGCGATAATAAAGCAATTACTATTTTGAGACAGCAATTAGCCCAACACCTTTTTCCAATGTTATAATTACCACCAGTGAGAAGAACATGGATGGATGGTTAAGTGTTGCTAGTCTATAAAGGAGCTGAAAGCTGTGGAGAAGATGAAGATAGGTAAGATAGCCTGTCAAATACTAGGAATATCACTCTGAGGTTCCTTCACACCTAAAAACACATTCACAATAACCCTCAAGAGGAGCAATTGCTTCGCTGTGTCCTCACACAAATTTCAATGTTGTTTTGCACACATCTTTCTCTATTATGAATGCTTTTTTGATACGGAGAAGGTGTTGAAATAGAAGAGTGAGATGGAAGGAGTGAGGCAGGTATAGATGGAGGAAGCGAGGGAAGAATGAGAAAGAGAGATTGGTTTTTTTCCTTGGTAGTCAGCGAGCCTGTAAATCTCCCAGGAGCGTAGTGCAAGACAGCAGAAGGTTGATAGTCATCCATCACTCCTGACAACCCCACTGCTCTGGAAGGGCCTGACAGCACAGCCCTGCCTGAGAGAGGGGGGGGAAGAGAGGAAGAAAAAACACTAGAAGAAAGATAAATAGAAAAGAGATGGTGCCTACAGAATGAGAAAATTAACTCTTCTATGTTCAAAGCAGAAGGCAAAGTGAGAAGAGGCGGTAAGGATACAATGTGCAGAGGAAAATAGAAAAAGGGAGGAGGAAAAGTGCAGTACTTGGCTGCTAGAACAACTCTGTTTATCCCTCACTGAAGGCTTGTGGCAGCAGCAGTGTTACTGCTGAGGGAGTGGAGGTGGACTTGTTCAGCTCTATCCTCAACGGAGCAGCAGAGCAAGAACATGTGGCTTGTGGTTTTGAAAAGTGCTTTATTTCTTCTTGTCCCATTTGTATTCTACTATAGATACTACAAAAAGTATGGCTTTTTCTTTCCTCTTTTTATGCTCCATATTTAAACTGCTTCACATGGATGCGTTTCTGAGAAGCCTTGAAATACCTTGAAACGTTCCATTTCGCCTTCATGCTGTTGGCATGGCAGGCTGTGATGATATATGTTGGCATGTCAGAAAAACATGTCTGTGTCAATACTACTCATGCGCCAAAACATAAATAGACAAAATGCTGCACTAATCATTTCATGTTTGCAAAATGTTTCCTTACAAGACATTTTAATGATGTTAGTTTTTTATAGTGTAATTTTCTAGGAACAATAAAAGCATCAATAAAAGACTGTCATATACTCTAGGATAGGTTTTGGACTTCACATTTTTATGTTGGCAGTGAGGAGACATGTGGGCTGGGTGGTAACAGGAGAAAGTGCATATACAAAGATTATAGGGTCTTATTGCCAGGGAGCTCACTGAGCATTGTGTCAATTAAACAGGCAGAGTCTCTACATTTCTGACATCGTTTGGCAAGCTGATCATGACACATTCTGCACATATCAACTTCAAAAAGCACACACACTGCTGAGAAAAACACAGAGACACTTATCTAACCACAACATAAATATGTGTTCCTGGTGCCACAGCATATAGAATGTGCAGCATGTGGTTTGCTAATTAAATAAAAGCAAAAAAAGAGTTGCTCTCATTTAAAAAGAGGTTTCTTATGGTTTTCATTGTGGGTTCATTGTGTGAGCTGTAAAATATTCATCCATAACACAAAAGGTTAATGGTTTCTGTTTTATGTTTGTTTATGTATGTGTGGTAATAGCGTTGGCGTGTGTGTGTGTGTGTGTGTGTGTGTGTGTGTGTGTGTGTGTGACCTCCATCATTGTCTCGAGGGTATTGGCTATTGCTGTCACTCAGAGCGAGAGAAGCCCTAATTAAAGAAGTTTTAGTTGTACACCGCCTTACAATGGTAGGGAGAGCTTGCCTTTCAACTCATTGCCCAATGCAGAAACTTCCTCCTCCTCTGTCTGATTGAAAGAGTCTTGATACAAAAAGCCATGAATGCCCAAACCAAACAAAAGCTCTTTAAAAGACTGTCACTGTGCTATCTGATATCTCCTGGAACAGCACTGGTTTGAATAAATCTTTTTTAGTGAAGGAGGGAGAAGGAAATTAAAAGCTGACATTTAAAAGGTTGCTGCTGGGACTTGTGGCCCTCAGGATCAATAGCTGGGTGTCTCACCACTTTCCTTGCATATTAGCTCACTTTTCCATGGAGCCTCTTTGACTAAATCCAAACAAATCCAAACTACTGTAGAAATATTACTGTTTTGTTTTGTCACTTTACAGTAAGGTGTGTGTGTGTCTGTGAGACAGAGAGATCTTTCGCTGTGTAGCAGATGGGGTGGAGTATATGTGTCTATCACTATCTCTGTCTGTGTGTATTTGTGTGTCCCATCCTCATCTTCCTCGTATCAGCATCTTAAGTTGACATTGGTCACTGAGGATGAAACTGTCAGCAACAACATCAGTCTGAAAGAGAAAAGAGGAATTGTGAGGGTAAAACAGACCAGTAAAGTATCTGTGTGTGTGTGTGTGTGCGTGTGTGTGTGCGTGTGTGCGTGTGTGCGTGTGTGTGTGTGTGTGTGTGTGGTGACATGGCTGACATTTAGTTCTGGGTGACAGTGTCATCATGTGACTCTGTGAACAGTCTGTCAGGTTATGTATAGCAGACTTACTCAAGGTTATGCATGTTCTCTCAAAGGAGACATCCCTGTCTGTCTCTGGTATGCAAACACACCTGTGTCCCACCCTACACACAAGACCATGACCTCTGTCCTCTCCCATAGGGGCTTGGCCTGTCCCTCAGTGTCCCCCTGCCATACTGTTATCACCACCTATTGCTACCCTGTGACCTTCCTCGCGGTAGCTTTATAGCAGCTTAGCTACAGCTGAGTTGCTGTGCTTGAACAGGCCTTCACTTTTATGCCACCCTGGGGAGTTAGCTCAACCTCACAGAAAATGCATCTTAAATAAACATTCAATGCATTCTATGACAGGGTATTTTGGCATTTCTAATCAATATTACTCAACCTAAAGTAACTCATTTAAGTCATTATTATAATAATACCATACCTTGTGTGAAACATTTGTTGATAGAGATCATCTCTATTGATATTAGTCCAATTAGTACTGGACTGCGGATGTGTGCATTATGCTTCTTATGGTGTCAGGTAGACCTGAATGCTGCAGGTATTTGGCACGCTTTGTGTCAGTGATCAGACTGATCAAAGACAACAAGAGAGGAACAGGCAGAGCTGCCAGAAATGATCAGCCTGCCTGTCTCTGATGGCTACGGACAGGGCTCACAGATCTGCTCTGCTCGTTTGTGTTATGCTGAGAAACCACAATATAGCCAAGGTGATTTACTGAAGCACATTTTGGTGAGGTGTGCTGGTAACCTGGGCAGATACCTGATGGGACAGTTAATCTCACCTATGTTGCTGTTTTGTATATACCACTGGGCAACATTTCAAGTGCAGCTGTGTGAGAAAACATGTCTGTGATAAAATGAAATGTTCGGGGGAAAATCTAATTGTTGTTTGAACTCTGAAAGAGGTCCCGCTGTAGGTTTTACTTCTATAGTGATAGAATGGTTTCTATGCAATTATTCAATGAATATCAATTAATAGCAATACAAAGCAATATCCAACTATTAATCTCAGCAACATTCAACAACAACATTTCAACAGGTGTTGTTAACAGTTCATATACTGTAGATGTTAACATAGTAAATATACAGTACATAGTTATTTTGGGAAGCAACAATGAAAGATTGAAGAAAAACAAACAAGGCACAGGTCTGACTTTCTGCCAGCAATGCGAAGCGAGCTCTGAGACCGATTGTACAGGGACCTTACAGCCTTAACAGAATCTGGTATCCCATACTCCCTGTGATCCCTCTGTACTTTGCTTGGCAGACGCTTTTGTCCATAGTGACTTACAAGGAGCTAGCGTTGGGTGTCTCAGGGACACACCTGATGGGGGATGGAATAGTAGTCAGATGGGTTTTCAAACCTGCAACCTTCTGCATCCCAGTCTGACACTTAACCCATTGAGCTATCAGGCCACTCTGTATTTGGAACACACCCTCCCCAGGCTCTGCTTCCTCATCGGAGGGTCTTTGTACTCCCTTCACCGAGCCTCAACTCAACGACATGACTACAAAGTTTCTCTCAGTCTCTTTATAGGTCTTAGTCAACATATTTAGACTTCTTTAATTATTTAGGTAAACTTCTTCCAGGAACCAATGCTATCTGGCCACACACTGGGTCGATGGAGATCAAAAGACAGTGTTTGGACCTAAATGCAATCCTATCCTGTAGCGGCACCACCCAGGCTATTTCAGTGCCAAGGCTGGCTGGCAATGCATGTTTAAAGGTTAACAAAGGAGATGGAATTAAATATTTGTTATTTATACTGTCACCTAAGACATTTAGAATCTATTTCTAGCAACCCTGGTCTTAGTAAAAGGCAAAATGATTATCTTTAAGCAAAGTTTTAGTCCTACATTTAGATTTTATTCACTTACCAATTGAGTTTTTCTTAATGACTGGTTTTGATCAACTACCTCATTAAGTCCCTGCAGATACAGAACAGTTTTTTTTGCTGCTGTGCGATAGTGAAAATCGTACTTACTGCTCCATTAAGGTTCATTTGAATTTTGTTTGGTGGAAGATTCTGTCAGCCAAAAGAGGTACAACTGGTGTAATATGAACAAATTGCCGTCATGTAAGTTTGCAAATATTACTTGATGTGACACCATTTGATTCTGAATTGCCATTTTCTGTTATCAGTTTTTTTTACTGTTGGATGCAATGTTTAAAGATGTCTGTTGTTATCTGTGCAGAGTTGAGTGTGTGTGTGTGTGTGTGTGTGTGTGCGTGCCTGTTGTGACACCACCGAGACACCTGTTCCAGTCTGCCATTCAGCAGTGATGGGGACAGCGCAGAGCTTTGACACGCTCCGTCGACATGACAGCTCAGACAGCATGGATGTTAATCTCTTCTAACTCCTTCAGCCTAATTAAATCTTCCAGGGAAACACACATGTGCAAACACATACACACATGTATGGGCATAAGTTAGTCCTGGTTGTAACTTTTAACGATCTGGAGAATCGGCCTCACAGCAGTTTGTTTGATTTAAGTCCTGCAAAATGTATTAATATGTTTGAGAGAATTTGAACCCCCGTTGTCAGTTATTTTTGAGTTAGGAGCTAACTGAAAACATGAAGAACAGCAATGATGTTTAGTAAAAACAAAGTGCAGTATATGGCTTTTAAATATTTGTATGCTATATGACATGACTGTCATCATACTAAACCAGAACAAACTTCTCTACAGTTGTTTGTATTTTATTTTGCTGTACCGGTTATCAGATGTAGATGAAAAAGTAAAATGTTATTAAAGGCACAGTACACATGATACAAAAAGTTCTTGGTGGAGATGTTGAAGACAAACCCACAAATGTGAATCTTTGCTTGTGCTTATTCGGGATTAGATGTCTTTAGCAGATGAATATGTGAGCACAATTTAATGCAAAGGAGAAATAAAATGTCGCTGATCCTCTCAATCTGCCAGAGGAAGTTTGTAAACTTATGATCTGCACTTCACCTGGAACAAATCGACGTACCAATGAACTGTACCATCTGAGTGAAATGTTATCATTAGTTCCAGAAGCACTACCATCTGTGCTTATTTGCAAAATGTGCTCATGAGTGTCTCTTTGAAATTTGTATTAAGGCAGACAAATAATAGATTTTTATATTAATATTTATTAGGTTAAGTATTTAAACCAGCTAAATCTTAACCATAGAAAGCATTAGTCATTTGTTTTCAGGTTGAGAAGCTGCTGCAGAGAACAGACACCTATTGAACCTGTTACTACTCTAGACTGGAAACCAGATACTACTCTAAAGGAGCGAAATACAGCTTTGTGGCAATATTTGTGATTTGGCGCTATATAAATAGGATTTTCCAGAATTCAAATGACAGTGATTTCTCTGGTTGACCTTGTATAATTTTGCCCATGATTCACGCTCCTTTTCCTGCCTCTTCCTTGTGTCTGTCATCTGTCCAGACTCTGCTCCCTCTGAGTTAAACAGGCCAAACAAATAGATTACAAACAGTGGGTAGAGGGAAGCTAAGGAGGAAGACAATCTGAATTTGTTGTGGATAAAGAATGAGGAAAGAGGCTGTGCAGTCAATGAAAGCTAGGGGAGTCAGAGTAAGGCTGTATTTGCCTCAGGGGAAAAGGCTGAAAAGTAGCTCTCGCAACAGATGTGCAGGGCAGTAAAGTGTAATTGAAATGCCAGCAGCAATGGTCTTATCTCCCTGCTACAGGAGCCTGCTGCCAGTCTCAACATCAGTTAGATGTCATTTTACCTAAGTCTGAATCAGCCTGCCACAATCCACAATCCCTATTTCTCTGATGTTGGGCAGGAGAAAAGGGAGAAAAGGATGAGGGGGAGGGAGATGAGAAAGAAAGGGAGGCAGAGAAGGGTGGGGTGTCTGTAATAGGATTTCAGTAGCACCCAGTTAACTTCCACCACCTGGACCTAGTTGGTAATTTGATATGCCCCATCAATAGGATTCATTTACTTCACCCAGTATTACCATTGGCAAAAAAAAAAAAAAAAAAAAAATATATATATATATATATATACCTCGCTCCAGATTTTCTCACTTGTCCTGATGTTAATCATGCATACTAAACGTGGGAGGAAGGACAGACAGGCCGTTCCACAATATTTAAGCTGAGTTGAAAGTTGTTTATCGAGGGTAGGTGGTAAGCTAGACACTGGAGCTGTCCTCCGTGCTCTGGGCAAAGTTTATTGTTTTGTCCAGGCAGAATCCCTCTGGGCAGAAGCATAACGCCCTCCCAGATTAGAGCACGGCCCCCTCGGAGCTGCTGCCGTTACCAATATCTTTGTTAATGCTACATGGGATCAAAAGCAAGCTACCTTATCTGCTCAGTGTGACATTAGTGTGTCATGATGTTGTGCGTTTTGTTGTCCATGGTGGTAGTTATTTTTACGGTGTCTCTCTTTAAGCGTCTTCTAGTTCTGGGCCTTATATTTTTACAGCCACTCACGAGTCCCTTTGTTGCTGCATTTCTTGCTCCACCACAACTAAATGTCAAAAAGAGCTATAGTGTGAAACCAGCTCAATGATGCATTCATGTTGCTTGTGTACAATGCCAACAAAGTGTCACTGTCTTCACTGTCTTTCAGAGAGTAATCTTCAATGTGGTCAACTTCTCCAAAACTAAGAGCCTGTACAGAGATGGCATGTCTCCTGTAGTGAAATCCACCAGCAGGCCAAAGTGGTAAGTCGTAGCTTAGATGTTATGGGAGTTATGTCAATGGCGGATGCTTTTTGCTTTATGGTGCATGCTATATGCTTATTGTAATTTCTGCTGCTCAAGTTTAGTCAGCAAGTATTTATAGACTTTATGTAACTTGAAAAACTTTTCCTCTCTGCCCATTAGCAGGCACACGCACGCACGCGCACACACACACACACACACACACACACACACACACACACACACACACACACACACACACACAGTAACGCCTCGGTAAAACGTCTCCAGGGAGGAAACATGTCCAGTTTCAGAGTTGATCCATCATGAACCCAAACAGCACAGTGCTGCAAACCAACAGCTGTTTGTTGAGCGGTTTCCACGGAGATGGATGCATCTATGGAGTCAAACATTTCTTTGTGCGGCCCTGGCCGCGGTCCACCTCGCCTCCACCGTACCTCACACACACCTACAGGATCAGCGACTGAGCGGCAGCGATCGATCGATCAGCTGTGAAGAAACATGGAACAGATGTTTGATGCTTTCCTTCGAGGTTCTGTCCTCTAGCTTTGTCCCACGTGTCATTTCCCTCTGTGATCCTCTAATTCATCCTCCCCTCTTCCCTCTCGCCTCATCAGACCTGATCTCTCCAACTCACCTGTCCCATCTCTTGTGCCCCCCCATCTCTCTCCTCCAGCCTCCTGTTTTCTCATCCATCATATTTCAAACGTTTGCATCTTGTATTTATTTCATCTAATCTTACAGTGATTTTATTTCCTCGTCTCCTCTCGTTCATCAGCTCCACCCTCCTTAACTCGGCCTTTTAACATCTGCATCTTGTTCATCACCGTCTTCGTCGTCTCTCGTGCGTCACTCCTCTCCCCGCATCTCATTTCTCCTCACTTTTCTTCCTCCGTCTCTTTAGTGTCTCTCAAAATATTGTTTTCTTCTCACCCCTGTCCTCCTCATTTTTCATCTATTCATGCTCCCTGTGATTAATGAGTCACCAGAAGAATCGCGTCAGTCATTTCCACACTAAGCAGGTCAACACACAACAGAAACCAGTGGTTTCCTGGTTCCCATCTCTGCTGCTGCAGAGGACTCTGAAACGTTCCCAGCGTGAGCATCATGTGTGGGTCACAACTTTGCAGCGGAGCCTGTCAGAGTTGACTGACTGTGTGGGAGGACGGCGCTGTTTTTACAGCCTCTGCTTTCACAGACCTGCTAATGAAAGGACAATCTGCTAAGTGGGAGTAGTCAGTCAGTATGATACGTTAGAGCAACACATCTGCTTCCTGAGCTGCGACTTACGGATTCAGTCGGATTTTCTGTTGGCAGCGGAGACTGAATGAAACAAAAGCAGCCAGAGCACGACAGTAATTCACCTCCTGGTTCCTCTGGAGTTCCAGGTTTCTCTGCGCCTCCTCTGCTGGGCTCAGCTGGTCAGCACCTGCTTGTCTTTCAGCTCTGCTGCTGCTCGGATACCTAAAGCTCTTCATCAGTCTGTGTCATGACTCAGACTCCAGCAGCCTTTTGTTTTATCCTTCAGTCCGTCTCTGCCCGTTAAACAGCTCTTACAGCAGGAGGACTCGCTCTGGGGTTTGCTTTTCCTCCTCAGTAACCCCCCGGTCCTCTCTTCTTCCTCCATCACAGCGTTTTTTTAAATACTTAACCTTCTTGTTTGAACAACATGAGCATCAGTAAATTCTTTAAAAAAACTTTCTAAACTTAGTATTTAACTTGTTGCTAATTTCTGATGTCTTTACAACTCTGGAACTTTTCCAATAAAAGATGTTTGGGGAAAAGAACATCTGGAGAGAGACGTGTTTGTCTGTGGTTGCTCGTAGTAAACGTGGGAATGAGAGCAGTAAAACAGAAACAGGTCTCCTGCATTTTAAAAACATTTTAACTCTCTCATGATCGGGTCGTTACGTAACACACCGTACGTGCTGACAGCAGCGCTATGAAAGTTGTTGCTCATGTTCAAACACCTAGGTTCACACTGAACCTTTAAATTTAGTCTACGTGTACATTTTACACGTCTTATTCAGTAACTGTGTAGAACATTGTTTGTTGTCCAACTATCAGGTGTTGACAGAAGTAAAGCAACAGAGTTATTTAGGATTCGAGGCGTTAATGAGGAACGGTATTTCCACATTTTGTGCCATGATTAAGTACCGAGGCAGGACGGGCCACAACAGCTGTCTGTCTGCCTGCGAGCAGCTTCCCTGTGGCCTGAGCAGGAGGCTTGAACAGTGGATTCATTCAGTCCTTCGTTAGCAGCCACGCCACACATCTACCCTCCTGGACATGGATGTGTTGCTGTCTGGTTTACACGAGGACACGAGGTGCTGCTGAATGCACTCTCCACCGCTGGATCTTTCTCTTTTAGCCGCGCTGCTCGCTTTGTCCTCCACAGCCTCCACAGTCACTGCCTACGCCTCAGCAGCAGCTGTCACCATGACGCCCCGCAGGGGAGCGCTGCCCAGCAGGCCGGGACATGGAGGCTGAAAATAATGTCCTCTTCCTCCTGATTTCTGTTTTCTCCTGAAATGCTGAGCGTGCTGCTGACACCAGCAGCTGCGTTCACTGGTGGTTTCATGCACGTTAGATTTCTGTGTTTAACCCTGAAAGCACATCAGAAGGAATCTCATTCACTCGCACCAGGTTTTCCTGTTTGCAGCAGGACGTGCTGCGTTCAGGAGTCGCAGCCTCAGCCTCGTGTCTTCAGAGCAAATAAAACCTCATGTCAGCTAGACAAACACATGTTACCATTTAAATCTGTTCAGAGGATCAACATAATTATTACAGTGGCTAACGAAGCTAAATCCCTTTTAGAGTTCAGAACGTAATGTTTCAGAAAGACAGAGAAGCTCGGTGTCCACAGATCTCTTGTTGTTGGACAGATAACACACATTAACCCCTGGAACCAGGCGTGTGGTGATTTTGTTCACACTCGTCTTCAGTGAAGCGATTTGTTCGTCCACGGAATCACGTAACTGCATCTCCTTCCTAATCAACAGCTACAAATGACCAAACATTCAGCTGGAAACAGCAGTATTCAACACTTCAGCTGCCAGAAGAAGCTTTTCACCAACTGTATCAAGATGTCAGCCCGAATCCCTGAATCCTACAAACTCACCTAATCTGGTTTTGACCTGCGGGGGAAGGAAAATGTTGCTTACAGGAAGGAAAACAGAAAAGTTCTTTACGCTACCTGGCATGCTAACCCAGGTTGCCTGCGGCATGGGATGAGGAACCTGCAGAGGGACTGTCGGTGACAGGGCTTGTGTGGGGCAGAACTGAGGCGGCTCCCTGGGCAGCTGCGGAGGCGGCGCTGGGGGCGGAGGAGGAGGCGGGAATCCTGCAGGCTGACAGCCGAGCGGCTCCATTTCTACGCTCTGCAGACACTGCTCCCGGAGCCTCTCCTCGCGTCGGCGCTTCAGCCTGCGCTGCAGAAAGCTACAGAAGCAGCACAGCATGACGACGAGGGCCCACACCAACCAGAAGCCGGTGAAACAGGCCAGGAAGGTGTAGGTGCCCTGCGACATCACCATGGCAGTGATGGGACAGCTAGTGAGTTCCTCCTGAGGCCGGAGGGGGAGATGTCAGACGTATGCTGGTGTCCTTTATACACCATGAAACTTACTGAGGGCAAAGAAGCTGATTCGTCATTCAGCGGTAGAAGTACTGCTCATCCAAAAGATTCACGCAGGAGAAAATGGTAGCCTCATTTAAATACTGATGAATTTCATCCAGTCACAGTCATAATTAGGAAACTCTGTGCTCGTAGTTTTGTTTCAGTTCTTTGGCTCAATACTTCTAAATAATCTAAATCTAAATAGCCTCGTCCAAAAGCCTTTTTGTTAACGATTATCCAAGCTTCTTAGAGACAAAGAAAGTAAAAACTATTGATTTAATCAAACGGTTCACGAGGACAGTGAGGGAGGAAATCCAGTTAAGTTCATTAGAAAATAATCAGCTTTGTCGTTGTTTGTTGGTGGAGGATGCATGAAAAAGCCGAATGGCAAAAGTTAATTGTGCTGTTGTTTCCAAGGCAACTAATTGTGTCAGTTTGTCGGTGCACGCAGCAGAAACTGGAGATTCAATCAAAATGATGTGTCTGGAATAGTTTCAGAACATCTCAGTGTTTGTTTCAGATATTAAAGACAAGCTACTGAAGCAACTAGAATCTCGCAGGTTAAATTGAGTGGCACAGTTGCATTTTCCTGCAGGAAGTTCAAAAAGCACCTGCGTGTGTTTGGGTCTTTATGAAAAGCTGGTACTCCACAGGACCACAGAGGGATCCACTCAGTAATCGAGCGCTTCAGTTTCTCTGACGCTGCGATGGCTGAAAATGTTTCCTCTTCTCTGATAATAAAACTGCAGCGGCATCATTGCCTCTTTAAGGCAGAACTTTGGTCCAACAAGAGAAGAGACCAAACTAAAGTGTCCTGCGGGTCAGTGAGGTGACGTCTGATGTTGGACTCGTTCATCCGGAGCCAGGGGTCCGTCTACGTTCCTCTCGGGTCTCAGCAGTACTCTACACAGACACACAAAGAAGAGGGAAGATCATCAGCGATTATCAGAATAAATATCAGCTGTTCAGGCAGGAACAGGACACCGACCCTGGATCACACTTCAGAGAGCGACGGTACACGTTACTCGCTGCTAGGTGAGCGTTGTGAGATTGTGGAGGCTGGTGTAGGCCTGGTCTTTAAGGCAGTACGTAAACCTGACTCAAATATACCACACCTGCTAAATATGGTTAGCATGTTAGCATGCTGATTTGAAACTGTGATCTGGTCTGGCACAGATAAGAGACTCGCACTGGAGACCTCCTTCCTTTGCTTTCCTAATGTGGCTACATGTTCCTAGATAAGACACCAGAACCGCCTTGTATTGCATGTGCAGCTTGACAGCTGTCCAACAACACCTTCTGGGGGTGACCATGGTTCAGTTGGTAGGGCAGTTGTCTACGAACCCCAGAGTTACTGGTTTAACTCCAGGTCCCCTCTGAGTAAGTTTCCCTGAAAAAAAAACACAGAACCCTAAAAACCAGCTGCTTATCCACAAAACGTTGGGATCCATGAATCACAATGAGTGAAGCTAAGTGTTGGGTTTCATCACACGGACACTGTGGACATGCAGCAGTGTGTTTGTATATGATCAGGTTTTGGATTTATTTGGTGGTTTTACAGGCAGCTGCTCTTAATTTCCTCTTGGCAGAAGGTTTAGTCATAGCAACTCTCTCCAGGAAGTCCAGTAGACTAAACCTGGATGACTGAGAATCTTCCTCATGTGTCTTTTGATCAGGAAGCAGGTGGCAGGTCACGCTCGTCCTGCTGTGTTACGGGACGTTTTTAAGTGGGTGTCGGCTGATAACATATCTAGAACATATCTGTTTGAAGCGACGAACAAACAAACTGCCCGTTACCAGCCCCCCCGACTCTTAGTTTCCACAGTCATGGTTTCTCGTTGTCAGCAACAACGTAAATGACAGAAAAAAGACAGAAGGAATTATGATGTTAGAAAACACTTGTCAGTGTACTATTTCATCCTGTCCTCTGTCAGCCACTTACCCTCACTCAGAAACGCTCTCAACAGTCCTGACTCATCTCGTGTAGTCAATGGAACTTAAACCGACAACATGACATTTACAGCTATTTAAAAACGCGACACCTACGGCGAGTGTCCTCTTTGTCTCCGCGTTGGACACTCGTGTGATTTAATGCAGTCACACGTTTACCACAGCGCGCCTTTAACAATCTGGTCTCCTGCTTTAGATGTAATGTGTAGCTGTTCAGTAGAGGTCACGTATCAGCAGAGCGCCTCCAGGAGGCCGCACAGCTGCTGATGCTTCGCTCTCTGAGCACTGGTGTGGAACAGAGCTTCTGTTTACTCCCCGCACTTCCGACGCCGTCGTCAAAAGAAGCGCTCGGCGCTCACCCTCCACCTTCACCCACATATGTACAGCACATACACACACGCTATTTTCATCCCACTGATATTTCTGTCCTGGTTTCACATGGACTGAAATGGTCCATATGAAACCCAGATACAGGAAGAGAATAAAACGCTGCATGATTCTTATTTAAAAGCCACTTGATCAGTGTTTTATTCACAGAAACTGCTGGAAAGCAGCAAACACCTTATTGTGAAAGGAAAACTTCACAAACACTCAGGAACAGGAACAGTCCCACGTCCCCAGTCTCATGTCTGCTTTTGGTCTCTACCAGCTTTCGAGGGACGTATCTGTCTGTCTGTGGAGCTGGTATGAAGCCCACGACACACACTGTCTGAAGAGGACAATCTTTGCTGAGTCTAACGATGCAACGGTTCAAACCAGCCACAGGTTTCAGTGAATTCAAAGGCTGGTTTGTGGATGGCATTTTTTTGGGTCTGTTTGCTGATGAATACCGTAAACAGCTACATTTGAGACTGTACCGTGCTGGAACGTCATGTTCCACCAGAGCTGTTACTTCTTCCAGCATATTTACTTGCAGCTGCTTCTGTTCATCACTTTTGGCAAATGGCGTCCTTTAATGCACCACGCAGAATTCAAATCTCAAAAAAGCAGCAAATGTCAAAATCTCCAACGTACGTGTTGCACAAAAGAGGCTTCAGTGTTTTCCTTCAAGGACGCACTTCAGGAAACTTCATCTCCCTGAGCTTTCAGAAGGCGGCAGATCTGTCGGCACGTTTCACTCAGAGCACAAACCCTGCACAGGGTTGGTGTTAAAAGGGACTAAAAGACAGGTAACAAGATATTTTTCCACACGTGATTCCTAAAGGTCACTGAACATGCAAAGACTCAAGGAGCAAAGCTGAAACAGTGACTGTAAGTTGGGCCTCATTCACAAAATGGTGGCATGCACAGCTCTGATCTTTGTGTGTGTTTAAATGATTGTTTTCATGCAAACTGAGTGTGGAAAAGGTCAAGACGACTCAAAGATCCTTATCATGATGCGTAGCGAGGAAATAAAAAGCTACTAACACCCATCTAGAGACAAATCTTAAATGAGAAACAGAGGTGATGTGAGTGTCTAAAGGTGCAGAAAAGACCCGGGACTCCTCCTGCAGCTGTTGGCGCCGTCACCTTACAGCGACCTGGCAGCCGCCTGCAGCCTCCCTGTGTGGAGTGTGCATGCTCTCCCATGCCTGCGTGGGTTTCCTGCAGGTACTCCACTTTCCTCCCACACTCCAAAGACATGCGGGTTGAACGACAGCCTGTGGTAAAATCCTTGTTTGTTTATACATGTCGGCCCTGTGAGTGACCGGTGACCTCACCCAATGTCAGCTGGGATCAGCTCGAGGGGACTACCTGCAGACCAGAACGTGCATGTCTCTATGTGTCGGCCCTGCCATGGATTAGTCACATGACAGCTGGGTGCAGCTACAGCTGATTAAAATTGACCATAAAGAGCAGCAGAGTCTCTCTGGTTTTGGACGTGTGGGTCAAAAATAACACCTTTAATACCTGATACACGTCACGTATTGTTGTTATGTCCCAGAAAAATATGTCTGGGAGGTAGGGTAGGGTCCTACTAACCTATTTGAGTCTCTCTAACAATTAAACATTCATTGATAACATTGGATTTATGATCCAACATTAAACACAACACACCAGAAAAAATGAGGCCAAGACCACAAATAACATACAGGGTGTCGAGGTGGGACAGAAGCCAACCCACGGCAGAGTTAGTCCACCGCAGAGTTAGTCCTCCAGCTGCCAACCCGTCGCAGAGTTAGTCCACCGTAGAGTTAGTCCACCGCAGAGTTAGTCCTCCAGCTGCCAACCCGTCGCAGAGTTAGTCCTCCAGCTGCCAACCCGCCGCAGAGTTAGTCATCCAGCTGCCAACCCGCCGCAGAGTTAGTCCACCGTAGAGTTAGTCCACCGTAGAGTTAGTCCTCCACCTGCCAACCCGCTGCAGAGTTAGTCCACCGTAGAGTTAGTCCTCCAGCTGCCAACCCGCTGCAGAGTTAGTCCACCGTAGAGTTAGTCCACCGTACAGTTAGTCCACCGTACAGTTAGTCCTCCAGCTGCCAACCCGCTCCAAACCAGCACAACCTGAATCGTTCAGCTCTTGAAAAACGACATTGAGTTTTCATATTAAATTTGATCTCAAGTGTGGGGTCGAAAATGACCAGAAACCGGTTGTGAGCTAGACACAGCAGGTCTAGATTTGAGTTCTAAGACACTGAATGATAAAAATCATAGTAAGGGGGGTCTGAGGTTGTCTGGTCTGCTGGTCGTCCCTACATTACGCAACCTCTGAGACGCACTGCTGTTCCCTCCTTTAGTTTCCTCCACTGAGGGTCTGACACTGGCATTCTTCCTGGAGGACAACAGCAGCAGTAGATGAATATTTTACGCGCCAGACGTGAGATCGTGAGATAATGTGACACCGCAGGTAATGAAACACCTTCAACAACACGACGTCGCTGCGGAGTCGCGGGGTTTTTCCACAGGTCCCTGTTTGAATGTCTCATACTGGACTGAAAAACTCACCTTTGGTCGCTTCGAGTCGGGCTGACGCACTGTAAGTGTGTCCTCCTTGTAGGAACCAGCAGCTGTCCTCTGTCTCTGTCTCTGTCCTCCGCCTGTGTGCGCAGCCTGGATCCCAGCTCATCTGCGCTCTCTAAGCGAGGCTCCGCGGAACTGCGCGACGCGCTTCAGACGCGGAGGAGAAGGAGCAAAGCCACTGAAAACAGAGGTTTATGGCTTCACCTTGACAGCACGGCTCCTCCTCTCTCCCCCTCTCCTCTCTCCTCTCCCTCACTCAGTCCCTCCCTTCCTCTGTCATCGCTGTAGGAGCAGAAGGAGCGATTCGTGACACGCAGCCCGCCTGTCTGGATGATCAGGGGTTTTCCAAGGACGCACAGTTTGGCAAAGGAAGCGAGACTCAGCGGGGGGGTGGGGGTGTAAAGATGGAGGTCCTGCTGTTCAGATACTGTTGTATTAATATGTGGAAACAAATGATTTGACTGTATGTCTCATTTTCACACCTGCTGACGTTTGGTTACTCCGCAAAGAAACGAGTCATCACAATGATTCTTCTGCTGGAAAAATCTGATCCTGGCTCTGAACTTTGAAGATCTTATCTTTGGTTCCACCAGTGGTAGCAAGTCAGTCAGAAACCATCCGAGAATAAGAGTCTGTGCTTCCTTCAACTGCTTAAGCTGCTGTGTGGAGCCACTGTGACTCAGACTCCCATAATGCATCATTCCCCACACCGCATCTAAGAGAGGGGTGACTCACCAGACCAGGACCTGGACCTCCACAGAGCTGGAGATGTCCTGATCTGGTCAGACAGTGAATCCCAGACCTCTGCAGCTGCTGGAGACGGGATAATCAATAATTACCAAGTCACTGATGCAGATGTGCAGCTTCCTCCCACCGATTCTCTGCAGGGTTCAGTTCAGGTCGGCCGGCTGCTGCCAGTCAGGTGCTGGGTCCAGCTGGAAATGGAAACCCGTATCTTCATGTCAGCAGACAGAAGCAGAAAATGGTCCAAAGTGTCCCGTGAGGACGGAGGACCAGATCAAACTGCAGCTCAACTCAACCAGCAGCTAGAGCAGCTGCATGTGTCCCATCAGATGTTTGACAGTTGGTGTCTTTCAAGTAACAATAACGGCACTTATTTACACCCCCCCCCCATCACTTTACCAAACCTGCCTCTCCTGTATATGAAATATCACGTCCTCATTAGAGAACGAGACACTATAACGCGTGTGTGTGGGTTGAATCTCTGATACATACATGTGAAGCAGGTCCTGATGCAGCCCAGACACAAACAGAGGAATCAGGTTATGATCCGAACCTTTATCACTTCATTCACACTGGTCCACGCGGGTGAATAAAGTGCTGCAGCTGAAGTGATGTGACTGCGCAGGGAACAGCCGCCGTCTACCTGCAGCTGATTTGACTGACAAATAGTGAAGCGTCTTCATTAGAATTTGAATTCAAATCACGGTGACATGGAAACGCAGCGAACCTCAGTGGACGAGGAAGAAGGTGCTAAGAGGGCGGAACTCGCTCTCACACCCATCAAATGAACAGTGTGTGCGAGGAGGTGGACAAAGCTCCTCAGCTCCTGAAACCATCTGGGGTTAAAGGTTAAAGTTGACCTCATGACATCTCAGTGTGAGGTTTCTGCGTCATGGAGCGTTTGCTGTCTTTACCAGTGGCGCTCGGATGCCTCCTGACATGAGCCGTTACATATTGAGCACACTGACCTCGTTAAGACCTCAGCCTTAATCTCAGCCCAACCCATAATCAGGGGGATTGAGAGACTAGGGGGGCTCAGCCCCCAGGGTCGTAGCGCTCTCTAAACCTAAACAGACCTCATTCATTTATTATCTCTTGTCAGTGGTTCTGTGGTTGTCTGGCTCATTTTCTTTCAGCGGCATCTCTGGAACATTCCCTGCCTTTGGTTTCCTCAGTCTTAGGGTGTCTACGTCATTAAACATGCTAGCAAATATATAATCAATGCATTTAATAGAACTTGGTACCTTATCAAATAAAGTCGGTTGTTTCTGCCTCACATTGATATTTGTCTATGCAGAGAATGTAGAAGAGAACATAACGGTGTAATTTATTCTCTACTAGCTAAGAACCACTTATAACAATGTTAGCATCATCAATAATCAGTTTTCCTTTTAAATAAATGTGCATTAGCAAACATAACATGCTGTTGGAAGACGATGCTGATGTTTGTAGAATTTAGGCCATTTAGTCATTTACAGTATCTACACATTCATTCTGAGCAATTTGATGTTATGAAACCGGCTTTTCTTTCATTTCTGTTTGTATCCGAACGTTTGACTAGTAGCTCACACACGATACACACACACTGTTTTAAAACAATTTTATTTTCATTGTCCATAAATATCATTTTAAATAACCTCATTTTGAGGGCGCTCGGGGTCACATTGGGGGGGCAGCACACACACAGACACACACACACAGCGATGGATCAGTGACTGTCGTCCAGCTGGTCATTTCCAGTCTTCAGCAGCTCCTCGGTTAGAAAGAGTCTGTTCGTCTGATTGTGTGCTCTTTTCTAAAGGGTTGTAAAAAAATGTTGTGGCTTCTCTGACAACAAGGTGTTTTATAGGATGTGGTGAAGGATGAACCACAGCTGAGAATAGTGTAAATAGAGGCCTGGTAGCTCAATGGGTTAAGCGTCAGACTGGGATGTAGAAGGTCGCAGGTTCGAACCCCGTCTGACTCCTAGT